>CM014272.1:44986999-45004033 GCA_004135705.1 Alloteropsis semialata | reverse complement strand
GAAAACCACGAAAAGGCCGATCCAGAAAGTGACATGGGAAACAGCTTAACTTTCAACAGATCAATCGATGCTACTTCACCATATTGAATTGTGTAGCGACTAATATGCTCAATGGTGGTAACATCTCCTTGTCCGAAAAATTTGTAGAAATCCGGAATCTTGAATCGGGCTGGCATAGGCAGTGTATCAAACCAGTCCGGATACGGCTTCCGATACAGATAGGATTGTCCCTTAGGCTTCAAACCAAACTGATTTTTCATGACATCAGCAATCTTATCTGTCCAATCCTCTTGAGTATAATTTCCCTGACTGATCGAAGCACGAGTCATTATAACTGGTGTCTCAGTAGGTCCGATTGATGGCTCCCAATAGTCAGCTCCCTTGTTCTTTGGTGGATCTTCGGTGTTGAAGTAGGCAGGGTACACCATCTTGCCCTCAACTACAGGAATTCGGCTGCCAAACTGATCAATATGTTGAGTCCCGCCATAATTCTTGTCTTCCAATTTTTCTTCCTGTTCCTTTTCTTCACCTCCCTCCACCGCCTTGGCTTTTGTCTTCTTTGCCTTGGGAGTTTCATAGCACTCAGGATGTGTTTCTGGTGATGTAGATGAATTGATCTGCACCATCTTCTTTTTGAGGTCTTTAATTGCTGAAGAAGCACCGGTATCAAAATAAGCAGGCCCCTTCTGGACATCCTTCAGTATAGCTCTATCCAGCAACTTAGCGATCAATCCCACCACCGTGTTAACCAATATCTCAGATTGGTTAATCAAAGCATGACTCACACCAGCATCTATGTAGTCTTGGAAGAATTTTCTTTCCTCGGCCGTGATCCGATCAAACGCTTCCTGGGGAACAGGAAACTGATTTTTCTTGATCACCACATTGCGAGTTTTGCTAAATGAGTCGAGGTACAGGTTCTTGAATTCTTCAAGTTGTGCTTCTACGAGTTTCTTCTGCTCATCGCTAAGATCCTCCATCGTGACAGCAGGGATCTCAGGGGGTGCCATCGCAGAAGCTTTCTGGTCCTACCGGGCGTGCCAAATTGTGTTGACGTCCAAAAAGTCAGGCGTTGACTCTCAAAAATTAACACTGTGGCCCGGAAGATTTGCTTCACTTCAGTGCAGGTCCAAAATCTTGAGGTTCAGGGCGTGCCAGTCAATTTGACCTGAAATTGACAAAGTAGAGTTTAATCAGTAAGCAACAAGGAACTCATTGGCCAAAGCCCCGATTCGTTACGGAAATCAGATCAGCATAAAAGGAAGTCCGATTTCGATAACATGAACCATCGGCCTTGAGTCCGATTCATGAGAATTTAACATGTATTGAAATAAACCATCGGCTATGGAAACCGAATTGGAGATAGATCTAATCTAAACTTGTTCTTTAATATGCATCTTTCTGAAGGCGATAAACAAACTAAATCTCATGTCACTAACAATCGGACCGATTTCGAGACAGCGTTGCTAGCAGGGCACCGATTAGAATGCTTACTCCGATAGATCAATATATATCAAAGAACTTATTTAAATCAGATCTATTTGTAACTTGCTTATTAAATCTAAATCAGCTATATAAACATTATAAATGGATCTATTATGAAACTTGAATAACAATAAAACCGAATAGATCTTCTCTGATAGATGTAAGCTGATAAGATAAAATCAACAAGATACGGTAAAGAATGAGCGATCTAAACGAAGAAGGGTGATACGCCTCAATCTAAAGCTTAGAACAACTCGATAAATTGGTGAATCAACTAAACGAAGAAGGACGATGCGCCTCAATCTAAAGCCTAGATTAATTCGATAGGGTGTTGCACTTACAGACAAACCGGAGGTCAAGATTATGCAGCCCTGCTTGCTGAAGAACTCGACGAAAAAGGGTTGTTGGCACGTGAGGCCGAAAATTGTGTTTGATTGATTGGTTGTGTGAACATCTTTTTACAATGGCGCAGGGTTTATATTTATACCCTGAAAATCTTGCTAAAACTTGCCGTCTACGACAATATCTCCAAGTTATTTAAAGCAAACTAATCTTAATCTACCAAAACTACTACAATTGCAGCATAACGAGGCCCTAAAGAAGCTTCCAGACATATCTTCCCTTGATAGTCGTATGCGCTCTGGCCTCCCTTCTCGTGTCCGATCGGGACTCCTATCGGACGAACTCCGATCGGAATCGGAAATCACCCAGAATCGGACTCGGCCTCTGCCTTGACTCTGTTACACATGATTTTAGTCGAGTCAAAATCTGGTGTCAACAAGGGCAGAAGCCACCGACTGTTGCGGTGGTGGTACTCAGGTACCACCGCAACAATCCGTCAGTCATGGGCCAGGAGGGCCCAGGGTGAGTAGACCACCGACTATTATGGTGCTCAGCTGAGCACCCACCGCAACAGTCGGTCCCCCAGGGCTAGAGACAAATTTGTCTCTGGATTGACGAACTGTTGCGGTGAGGACGGGGTTTTCACCCCACCGCAATAGTCGGTCATGTATCAGTGACCGCTGGATTTGTACTCAAAAGTAACCATCGATTGTTGTGGTGGTGGTACTGAAAAGCAACCACCGCAACAGTCAGTTGTCACGACTTCAACAACATGTGAGGCCCAACAACTAGTTTGCTTGCTTGGGCTATATATACTCTATGGATTGGTTCAATTTAGCTCTCTTGCGACCTGAGGAAGTTCATAGTCATATTTGAGAGCTAAGAGCAAGCAAAGCACTAGAAGTGATTGAGAAGTTCTTGATTGTGAAGATTAGGAATATCACTAGTGTCAGTTTTTTATACCGGCTAATCTACTATAGGGGGTCCCTAAGTAGTCGAGTTGTTCATCAGGGCCTCGCCGGAACCAGAAGCACGATGGTGAACACGTGACGATTTAGACAGGTTCAGGCCGCCTCGAGTTGAGAGCGTAATACCCTATGTCATGTATGGTGGATCGCTTCGTATTGATGGTTATCATTTTACAAGGGGTCCCTGCCTCACCTTATACACTCGGGAGACAGGGTCTACAAGGCACAAGAAATACAAACTCCTTGTCAGATACAATACGCAGAGTCCTAACATGAGTAGGCCGGGTTGTTTCCTAGCAGCCGACTAGTTTCCTTAAGCTATACGCCTCTTCCTTGTATCTGTCAGAGTTGCCAGCCCAGTTTCCTAGCGGGCCTGTAGCCCATAAGGACTCCCATGGATCTTGGACCGTTAAGCCCCCGAGCGTCTTCATGTCTTCACGTCTGCCGAGTTGTTTCTCAACAGTTTCAGCATCAGCCGAGTTGTTTTCTTGTCAGCCTGCTTGTTTGTTGAAAACCTTCAGAAGTGAACATAATGTGCTCCTTGCTGACTTCTTTTGCAGTCAGCCCCCGGGCTTTGGTTTTTAAGCCAAAGATGATGCAAAAACTTCCCCATTTACTATAATGGTGTCCAGCTTTTGAAAAAAGGTAGACCCATTATGGGTCTAGCCCCCGAGCCTAGAAATATTTTCAAGGATTAAAAAAAATTCTAGGGTCTTTAATGAAAAACATTCTAAAAGAAATATACTATCTCCCCCCAGCCCCTAAGCTTAAAGCTGATGACAATAAGCTTAAAGATTTCTGTAGAAATAAGTATATTCTTTGATTTAGAAAAAATGATTCCTACTAAGCATCAGCCCCCGAGTATGAAGATACATCGGTGAATAAATTAGCCCATTAGGAAATTGCCGCACAAATATGCATCTGGTTAAATAACCACGAATATACAAGTGTTGGCACTGATGAGAAGACGATTAGAAAATACACTTAGGGTTACCGCTTCAATTTATAAAAACAGAGGGTAAACCGCTTCACATTCCCATCTATTCCAGCCGCCACTCCCAAATCTCAAATCCATCCATACTCACGTGCTCCCTCGAATCCATCCAAGCGCCACCCAAGATCTCCCCTGATAGTCAGCAACCTGAACAAATGGGGAAGAAACCAGCACCAAGCAAGCCCACCACCAGCAAATCCGCAGCAAGCAAGCCAGCACGCGGCAGGAAAACCCCCAAAATTCCAATCACAGACATGCTGGTCTTCAAGAATGCTCCAGCATCTGCTCTGGTCGGTAAGCCATCCAAGGCAACGGACCAGATGGTGCAAGACCTCGTCAATCAAGGTTTCCTCTTCGACCAATCTATCTCTTGCTGGTGCACTGATGTAGGAAAACCATGGCCATTCGATGAGGTTCATGAGATCGTAGTTTTCGCCGCTTTCTATGAGCGGGGATTTGCTCTGCCTGCTCATGATTTCCTTCGTGGCCTTCTCTCCTTCTATACATTAGAGTTGGTTCATGTCAATCCTAACTCCATTCTCCAAATTTCTCTCTTTATTCACCTCTGCGAAACCTTTCTTGGAATCGACCACCATTTCAATCTGTTCCGCCTTCTTTTCCGCGTCAAGTCTAGTCAGGACAAAGTAGTCGGGGGAGCCGGAATCCAACTTCATCAGGGCATGAAGAATGTCTATTTTGATTTCGAAATGAATGACTCCATCAAGGACTGGGCAGACAAGTGGTTCTATGTAGAGAACCAACCCCCAAGGCTGACCAAGCACTCTGGGCACCTGCCTCGGCCGCAGAGCAATTGGAATGAAGCAGTCGGTGAAGATGAAAGTACTGTACTCGCCGAGCTGTTAAAGATGATCTCTGAGTTGAAGGGGAAGGGCCTGACAGCCACTGGGGTCGCCAGCTCGTTCTTACGCTGACGCGTACAACCCTACCAGAAGCGGTCGCACGCTGGCTACAACTTCACTGACCCTAATGACAGCCACATGTTTGGTACACTGAATCAGGAGGCTTTGCCACAGAGTTTTGTGTACGGAGTACTAGAGGCACCGCAGCGGCTACACCATATGGATGCATTCGCCAACTACTTTGCGCGCAATTTGCGCTTTCTATCGCAATGCCGAATACTTTGCGTGCAATCCACGCTCCCTGTTGCAAAGCCGACTACTTATTGTCTTCTCTTAGCGGTCACTAATTTCTTCGAGCAGAACACGTCTTAATCCGTGCAGGCCTCGGATCTTCTGTCACGCCTAATACGCTACGACGCATACACGAGACAAAGATCTCACACGCAGTGGCATGGCTACATAGGGATCGTGAGCCAAAATGAAATAGGCTAACTACTCGAGAAAAATATGGCCTAAAAAGACCATGGCACTTACATTTGTATTATGTTTGTCGCTGAATAACTTTCAGTAAATTAAACATTTTACAAATATGCCATGGCACTTACATTTGTATTATGTTTGTCGCTGAATAACTTTCAGTAAATTAAACATTTTACAAATATGCTACATAATATATGCATCTTTTCTTTCAGGTCAAGCTTTGTCTAACTACTCGACGTGGCTCCAGCAGCTCACCTGATGCATAAGCTTGGGGGCTGGACGCCGCAAAACTACTCAGCGTGGCTCCAGTAGCTCACCTGGCGCATAAGCTCAGGGGCTAGACACCATAGAACAACTCGGCTGATGCTAAATTTGTTGAAAAACAACTCGGATGAAGCTTCAAGAACTCGGATGAGAAGACTATTTCCTGAAGCAGAGGGTCGTAGGTTCAAAGAAGATTGCTGTTCACAGGGGACGCCGCAGAACTACTCGGATGATGACTTCCGTGAAGACAAAGACCCTTGAATTAATTATTCAATCATTCCAAGGCTCGGGGGTTGATAAGCTACACCCATCAATCGCTTTTTTTATGATGGAACAAGCAGATTTAAGATTTGACCCTCAGCCTGATTCTTTGATTCAACCTAAGGCTCGAGGGCTACTCCATATGGAGGCGACGTTCGCCGCTCTCCATATATCAAGACTTTGAGCACACCATACCCTTATGGCAGCTTTGATTCACTTTGAAGATTCAGCCAGACAAGTACTCAAGAAGCACTAAAACTACTCAGTGAGGATCTGAAAAGTACTCGAAGACTGCTGCATACGGCTATGAAGCGCTCGGGGGCTTGTCGGGGATAGAATCCCCAGTATCCGCAAGGAAGGAAGAAGGCGAACTCCTATTAGAATTACCCTGTAATTCTACTAGGACTCATACTGTGTAATCCTACTAGAACTCCTACCTTGTAGCCGACTAGGAACCCGCCCCCTGGACTATATAAAGGAGGGCCGGGGTACCTAGATGGGCATAAAAAACAACCCAGTGCAGGGCGCAATATTATACACCCCATACAGGACGTAGGGTACGCTGCCTTGGCGGCCCGAACCTGTCTAAATCGGGTCTTGTGTCCCGCGTTTACCTTCATGCTTTAGGTCTGACGATCCCCCACCGCACAAACCTCTACCTTGGGACCCCCCATAGTAGGCTAATCGGCATAAAAAACTGACACCAGAGTCTCCTCCACCGACCTGTCATCTGATTAAGTTGCCGTTCGCGTCCAAGCGTTGTTCATGGACGCGTAAGAGCTGCCGCATCGGGTACCTGAGTACTCGGCAAGTCGTCCTCCACCAGTTGTAAGTTCGGAATCAACCCGAATACATATGTTTGATATCTGACTTCTTTCTGATTGTGTATTGACAAGTTTTTACATGCCATCATAGGATTTGCGCACAAGGTTGGCTTCCGCTCCTCTTGCAGTGGAGGATAGCCAGATCGGCTTGCCGGAGCCGCCCCTTTCCCCACCGCCCCAGCAGTCCGCTGTTGGCTCTGGGAAAGGAAAAAAGGAGGCAGCGCCGGTCGTCGATGATGTAGTGCTGGAGGAAGGGTCCTCATCAGATGATGACACACCCCCACAGCATCGCTCCAAAATACTCGGACAGGGAGGATCAGGCCTGAAGAGGCCTAGCTCCGACGACGTGTCAAGTCCCCAGATCCCCAAAACAGGTGAGCTGTGCGGAAGAAGCTATCTCCCTCCATCGAGAAGTCTGCCGACGCTAGTCCCCTGGAGCAGAAGATCTTGGCACGGAGGCAGAGGCAGATGTGGAGATTCCTGTGGGGATACCACTGCAGCCATCTCCACCCAAAGTATGGCAGTTTATATTTGAAACCTTTCGTCTTGACCTGTGCTGGGTTCTTTTTCTTGATCTAAGTTCTTGTATGCAGCAAACACAGGAAAAGGAACCCATTCATCTGGAAGAAACGCACGAGCCTCAAGACATCCCATCTGGGGGGTTTAACTTTGACCTGGACGAGCCGGAATTCGATATGGATTTCGCCAGGTAAGTGATCTGCTCTGTTGGTCAGCGCCATCTGCTTGTTTACTATGTTCAGTAAATAAATTCTTGTGATCTTCTGTCTTGTGCAGCCGGCCGCCTACTCCTCCTCCCGCACAATCACCAGAAATCTCGGAGGTGAACCCGTCCGTGGAAACCCATGCGAAGGAGGCGAGAGTGGAGCAAGAGCCGAGCCCCTGAGCATCACCATAGTTCCGCCCACAAGAGTCAAGTACCGCGGCTTCGTCGTCCTCTAGGGTACCTGGGCAAACCGCTCCGGGTACTTCTGCTCAAGGCGCCTGGCCCAGGTCAGCAGAAAGTACTCGGATGGCAAGCCTGCGCATCGAGGAGCTTGATGCGGCTGCTGGACTGGTGAAGGTGGCAACCATTGAAGAAATCATCTGGGAGAAGAAGACACCCCGAGAGCCGACGCAGGAGCCATTCCAGATATACATTGGAACACGGGGCGTAGGTCTTAATGAAAATGATAATGCCTTCCTGTTCAATTCGCAAGTTGATCAGGAAGATCTTAAGAAAGCCGCCGAGCTGCAGAAACAACTCACCAAGCTTACAGAGGTTAGTATAAAGGAAATTATTATTGCCATAATACTTATCTCCTTTGGGTCTTTTCCTGATCAACTTTGCCGCCTTTTTTTTGGGAACAGAGCATCCTGCACCGTTCACATCAGAAGTCTGAAATGCTCCGCAGAGCTAGCACATCTGTTACATGAGCGGAGAAGGTCTGAAGGCCGAAGTAGTCAACATGAAGAATCTATTCTATTGGCAACAAGAGCGCGCGAACCAGGCCGAGCAGCGGGAAAGGGATTGCATGGCGGAGCTTGCTGAAGAACAGAAGATGCGCAAGGACGCTGATGCGCAGCTCGTTCAGGACATAACCTAGATCCGTGACCAGGAGGATGAGATCCAGGCTCTCCGCGTGGAAATCAGCCATCGTGGTGCGGAGCTTGAATCCTTTAAAGAAGCTGCCCTTCCGCTGGTCGATGTTTACGCCAAGGTACCCGCAAGTAGTTCGGCTCCTCCTTTCCTTGATCGTCTTCGGGCAACTCCTGGGCAGTTGCTGGCGTACTGCCAGCGGATCGCCCGATCTTGTACTAGACAAGTACTCGGGCTGGTCCGATCCTAGTTCCCTGCCCAGCCCTTGAGCATTACGCAAGGGCGGATCAACACGGCGTGCACCCGGGACATGTATGATACCTACATGGAAAAGGAGAAGGACACAACAGAAAAGATAGTTTCCCACCTTAAGTTCTAGGTTTTCTTGTTATATAAGAAGAACCCGTGTAATGAACTTTGTCAAATGTAAATACTAATGTTTCGTCAACAAAAGTACTTGTTTATCTGTATTTTGATTTGCCCAATCCTTCTGTGTGAAACAGAAAGTAGATGGCTTTTGTTTGAATGTAGCCTGATTGGATTGTTTTTAAACAACCCGGCATGATTCAAAAGCTTTGTAGTATATGCGTTACTTGGCAAGCAAGCGTAGCATGATACACATATCCGAATTCCAAGCTTGATGGCAATAGTATATAGACACTTTATTATCATTTGGCTGAAAAGCCGACATCAGTACATTGAAAGTACTGACTTTATTGACTCTTAACAACTCCTAAAAACTTCTTAAGGGTAAAAGCGCCGCAAGTGCTCAATGTTCCAAACATTGGGCACCTCTGTTCCGTCTTTCCGCTGTAGCTGATAAGTACCCGGGCCAATAACCCTTAATATTATGAATGGGCCTTCCCAAGGCGAGGATAGTTGTGCTGGTCCTTTGTACTCTGAATTCTCCAGAGGACTAGATGATCGATGGTGAACGACCGTGCTTGGACGTTTTGGTCATGATACCTCCTGAGTTCTTGCTGGTACTTGGTTGTCCTGATCAACGCGACTAGCCTCGCTTCCTCTAGCATGTCCAAGTCTTCTACTCTACTTTGCTGTGCTGCTTCCTTCGAGTAGTTTTGAATTCTTGGAGCATTGTACTCAATCCACCGGGAGTATAGCTTTTGAGCCGTAGACTAGGAAGAAAGGTGATTGCCCCGTCGCGCGGCTGGGCTGGGTTCTGAGCCCCCATACCATGGCTGGCAATTCTTGCACCCACTTGCCACCGTACTTTTTGAGCGGTTCATAGAGCCTTGGCTTAAGTCCTTGGAGAATGAGGCCGTTAGCTCTCTCAACTTGTCCATTGGCACGTGGGTGCGCCACCGATGCGTAGCGAACTTCAATTCCCAGACTATTGCAGAAATCAAAGAACTCGCTCCCTGTGAATTCGGAGCCAAGATCAGTGATAATGCGATTCGGGAGGCCGAAATGATGAGCAATGTTTTGGATGATCTTGGCCGCCTTGGACGCCATAGCATTGACAAGCGGCTTGACTTCGATCCACTTGGTGAACTTGTCGATCGCCACATAGAGATACTTAAAACCTCCTGGCGCAGTCTTGAGTGGTCCAACCATATCAAGCCCCCAGCATGCGAAGGGCCAAGAGGGCGGTATGGTAATGAGGACGGTTGCGGGGACGTGAGCTTGCCGGGCAAAGAATTGGCAGCCCTGGCAAGTCTTCACGATTTCTTCTGCATCGACCACAGCGGATGGCCAATAGTACCCGAACCGGAAGGCCTTGCCGACGATCGTGCGATGAGCAGCGTGGTTGCCACAGATTCCACCATGGATCTCTTCAAGGATCTCCCGTCCGACTTCTGGGGGGATGCACTTCATCAAGACTCCAGATGATGCGCCGCATCGAAAGAGGGTGGAGCCGAATACTACGTAGTGCTTGCTTCACCTGATGACTTGCTCAGCTTCCACCTTATCTTCGGGCTCTTTCTGGTGTAGGATGTACTCGATGAAGGGCTTTGTCCATTCAGGTGTAATCACCATGACTTGCTGATGAGGGGGTGTTGTAGTCGGCTGTACTTCCTGCTCTCTAATGGATGGTTGTAACAACTCATGGACGAAAATGCCACCTAGTACTTGCGCTCTGGTGAGAACCCAGCTTGGAAAGTGCATCAGCAGCCATGTAGTTGTCCCTAAGGACGTGATGAAATTCGAGTCCATGGAAGTGCTTCTCGAGTTTGCGGACCTCCATGTTCTCCTTGGTGCAGTCCCAGTCTTTGTTGATTTGGTTGATGACCACCGAGGTAAGGCTTATGTGGAGCTTGGTAGGTAAAAACAATCCTAGCAAAACATTATATATGAAATATTGTCAAACTAAGAGAGAGATCTATTGGAATTACCGAGACTAGTCAAAAAGGCCATGGAAAATAAATGTTGGAGAGAGAGAGAGGGATGGAACACACACATTTAGATAGGTGGACATATGTAAATGGCATGTGGATGATCCTCAGGCACAAATGAAGTCCTCGTTATCGGATTGCACATGGTTGGAAAATTGAGTATGAAATTGTCTTCAAAGCACATAGAATTTGATGAAGCTAAAAGAACTAAGGTGCATTATTTCTCTTTTTTTCTTTCTTTCTTTCATTTTTTCTTTCATATTTGTTTCTTTTCTTTCTTTTTGTTCTTTTTTCACATTTTTCTTTCTTTTTGCTCCTAAGAACTTTTTGCAACATTAGTACTTACTCAGCATCCTCCCCCCATGCTTAAACGATTGCTCATCCTCGAGCATAGAAGTGAGGGTGGATAATTGCTGAAGTAAGTACACAAAATCTATCTTGACTTTCAAGAAAATCATTTGAATCTTTAAGGAGTTTCTTCGTCGATGCCTCCAAATTGATGTTCTCTAAATTAAGCTCTCGATTCTTCTGGATTTTTATCGAGAAAATTATCCATACTCAACTGTGGGTTGTGGTCAAGGAGGTAATCCCAAAAAGATATTTGGGTTTAGGGTGGATATCGAGTGAAGTTTGCGAAGTTTCCGGTGTAGAAACTCGCAATGCATGGATAGAAAGACTAGCAAAAGGAAGGTTCGCAAAACGGAATGGCTAGCTTCTTAGTCTCGAACCATAGAAATCAATCTTAATCTAACTCATCAAAATATAAGTTTACAAATTTAAGGGTTTCATCATGATAGGGCATGTATATGTAAAGGCTTTGTTAGGTAGAACTTTGCAAGAGATTCACAAATGTAGATAGCATAAAAACCAAGTTTTAAATAAAACAATACAAGGCATAAGGTCATCGGTAAACTTAAATCAAAGAGCAACATAAGGAATATGTGGGTCTAGAGAATTTAGTCATTTAACCTCCATACATAAAAGAGCTGATATTTAATCAATTTAAGATCATTTTATCGAGAGCAAATAGTCAAGTAATATACAACATGGTGTAGGAAGAACAAAACGACAACTTTCATCACTTTTCCATAAGCAAAGCATTCAAAAAATTGCATCGTGGTGAGCACAAGGTGATGGTGATTCATTTATTGAAAACAAAAACAAAACTAGGTTATCCTCCTAGTAGCCATGTTATTAACAAGAGAAATATACAAAGGTTTCTAACGTATGGTTGATGGCCTACATATATCAAGCATTAAGAAGTAGATGAACAAAGAGAAGGTTGAGGAAGAGTTACCGTCCTTTTCGATGCTTCTAATGAAGTGTAGTGCAGCTTCCCACATGCTTAAGCATTGTGCTTAGCATGGAAGAAGAGAAATGAGCATCTTGTGGTGAACGCGATCATTGTACTCCATATGGCCTTTTCCTTTTCGTCTAACAAGTCCTCGTCCATGCTTAGCGTATTGCTAAGCGTGGAAAAAGATGGTGAACCATCATGTGATTCTTGAAGTCCTTCTGCCATATGTTTGGAGATTATCTTTATGTTTCTTCACCTTTACTGCCTTAATTTTCCTTCAACCCCTTCCCATTGTCACTAAGCCTTGGTCCCAATCATTCCTCGTACTGTTATCACCTCCTTGCTTGTTGTCTTCATTGCTGCCCCATCTTCCACAAATTTTTTTCTCTAATTCCAGAACAGAACATGTACTGAATCCTTGCTCCAGTGCAAAGTGCACCAATTTCTCTTTCCAACGAGTCATCATTTGCCCAAAATGAATTCCGAACAAAAGAGTTATGCCTTTTTTAGTCCAGCACTGCAATCTGTTCCAAGCTGATTTCAGAACACGCAGCGCCCAATGTTTTTGTGTATCTCCTTATATGGGTCTTCAAATTCGTTGATCTTGGATGCGTTGGATAGAGAATTCAATGGACTCTCTGAATATCCTCTTTTTCTTCCTTGTGTTGGGTTAATAGCCGAAGCCAATAGTCCCAAACAACAGCTGAAACGGGACAACTGAGACAAGCAACAATGAATTACTTATCTACAGTATCCTGGAATCAACAACCTTTACATGAAGGGGAGGGGTCCCCTTTTATAGGGAGACCAAGGGTCTTTGCATTCCCATTGTACCCCAGAGATCAGGCATCATCCTCTAGACTATACAATACAAATAGCCTATGGACACTTTGGTACATTTACTCCTCCCAATGTGAATGCGTAGACTTGTGATTCCGTGTTTGACTTGGCTTGGACTTGGTCTCCTTGGACTCGGTCCACGTTTGCTTCGCCCGCCTCCAAAGGCTCTGTAGCTCCTGGAATTGGCTTCTGCTGAGTCGAGATGACCTTAAGCCGCTTTCCAGCGTCCAGGAAGCCGATGGCTCCTGCAAGAACCTGCAGTTTAGAGTGAACCGAAGCTTGCCATTAACTTATTCGTAGCTTTTGACATTCAATAGTATCAATATTTCACCGAATTGGCTTCTAACTTGATTCCGATAACATCACATTGGCTTCCTGCTGCACGATCACCGAAGCCGATTGGCTTCCGCATATAGCGAGATGTGATTACCGAAGCCGATTGGCTTTTGTATTCAGCAAGACGCGACGAGCGAAGCCAATTGGGTTTCGTTTACAGCAAAACGTGACGAGCGAAGCCAATTGGCTTTCGAATACAGCAGGATATGCTCACCGAAGCCGAATTAGAGGCCTGCAGAGTAAAATGAAGCTAGATTGGTTCTATCTCCTTCGTTCATTGCTGCCCTTACGCGTGAGATGAAGCAAAACAAGTAGAGGGCGTTTGTCGGCGGGCCAAATCCCCAACAGTAGCCCCTCGAGGATGAGGGCTTTCTTCAACAGGCCGAGCTCCACGAAATTAGGATTGCTTGCCAGCCTGAGAAACGCCTCCTCCTTGTTGGAGAAAGCCCCTTAGTGTTTTTGTCGTGTTTGCTCTATTTTTGCTTCGTTTGTCTGTCGTGTCCTGTCGCTTGCCTTTGTTTATTGGAAACTGGTTGAATTATTTTAACCGTTATTGTAACTTTTGCTTTGGTTTGACCGGATTTGAGACGGCGGTTCGTTTTTTGAGGTTTTAACGGTCAGATTTTACTGGCCTATAAATAGGACCGAAGTGGGGGGTCAATTTTGCTTGCTTCGTTTTGCTTGGCTTGAGCTTGACGCTTTCTTGGCTTTTGGAAGCTCTTGATTTCAAGCTTTGGCTTTCTTCTCTCGACACAAGTAAGTTTTGCTTTTTGTGCTCTACTATTTCCTTCGTTCATTCCTTTGTCTTTTTGCTCCTTTGTTTTCTTATTGTTTTTTCCTGTTTGTTGTAGCGGCTCGTACGAAGCAAACCGCTCGTCTGATTGGCTACGTCTCTGACGAAGACAACTCAGACGGCGTGGATATGGATGCTGCTGAAGCTGCGCAGTTTGCTCAGGAGATTGAGGGCAACGTGGCCGTGAACCCCGAAGCCGGAGCTGCTATGATTATTGATGACCGAGGCAAGGGACTTGCCGAAGAAGATGCAGGTGACGACACAGAGGACGCTGGATCTATAGCCGAGGATGCCCTTGAGGACGTGGAAGCTGATGCCTCAGATCTTGTGGATTATAGGAAAAAGCCAAAGACCATTGTCTTTGGTGAGTCTCGTGTTACCCCTTCATTGATTCGCTTCTATGAGGAAAAGGGGTACTTTGGAGCCGGTCAAGGACGAGCCCCTGGCACAGAGACTACCCCGACGCTGAGGTAGACGAAGCTGTTGTATTCAAAGAGTTCTTCACTGCCGGGCTTCGGATGCCCGTGGATAATATTATTGCTGATATTCTGGGGAAGTATGGCTTACAGCTTCATCATCTTACCCCCAATGCTATTACTCACTTGCTTCACTTCTTCTGGGCCGTAAAGACCAACGCTTCAGATGTTAATGCGGACTGCTTCATCCGTTACTTTGAGGGGCATCGGTAGACAAAAAGCGTCAAGGTTGACGGTTTTGACTATGAGCCGGACTATGGTAGTGTTACCTTTTGCGCGCGGTGGAGGCAAACTGACAAAGAAAAGGTGGAGCTTACTTTTTGTCAGAGAAACACATGGGACAAGAGCTGGAAGAACTATTGGCTTTATGTCAAGGTGCCTGCGCTGGAAAATGTGCTGGATGATGGAACAAAGCTGATGGCTTTTCCTCTGCGTAGTTTTATTGGTACTTGTGAATTTGTCGCTTGTCCCTCCTTCGACAGAAATGCCCCCGGCTTTGATCGTTGTGAAAGTGCTTTTTTCAAGGCTAGTCGGGTCTCAAGCAGCCGGGACTTGATTGAGGAAGGGCTTGCTGCTGGAGTAAATTTCTTGTCTACTTCGTGGAAGCCGTTTGCTGTTGAGACTAGGTTGTACAGAGGTATTCCTCGTGTTTGCTTTCCCAAGTTTGGGGTAAAAAAGCCAGAGAATATGTCTGACTTTGCCTTCGTTCAGTCATTGAGTTAATGGCTGAAATTATTTGTGGGAAGTATACTACTAAGGAACATGAGAGTTGCTTAACTTTGGTGGATGGGGTCCGGCTTAACAGGGTGTTCGATGAGATGGGCGTTAGCTATCCTCAGCGCTCGGCCCCATCCAAGCCATCGAAGAAGTTCGTGGATCAGGATCATCCCAGCCTGCAACCAGCCCCGAAGCCGAGTCGTGGCCGTGGAAGGAAAGGTCGTGGTGGGGGCCGTGGAAGCGGTCAGTCGGATGAGGGTGGTGACGAGGCTGGGGGCAGCAAAGCCGGAGCCCCCTCCAAGGTGACTGGTTCAAAAAAGCGTATTGCTTCCTTGGAGACTTCCAAGCGTACTTCTGCTTTGGAGTCCTCCAAGCGTCAAAAGCTTGGAAAAGCTCTTCCCATCACTCCGCTTGCCAGCGCACCTCCTCGTCCCATTGCTTCGGCCGCAGAAGCGCCTCCTGCTATCGCCCCTAAGCAAGTTGTTCCTGCAGCTTCTGCTGCAATTGATTTGCCTTCTTCTGGAGGTTTGTTTCTTGTGCAACTTGTCTTTTTATTTTTAGCTTCGGTTTGCACTTAGCTTCGGTTTGCTTACTTGTTTTAGTCATCTTATTGCAGTAAAAACTGTTGTTCAACCACTTCGTCGTGAGCGTGTACTTGAGTGCATCGACGACGAAGATGAAGTGAGCTACAGTCGTCTTTTGAGGGAGGACGAGACAAAGGATTTAACGCTTGGTGACACCGAAGTATCGTCTGTCCCCCTCCAGCTATCATCCTTGGATTTACTGGCTGGTGCCGCGGCCAAGTCCCTTCAGATAGAGGGGCGTGCTGAGCCGGCTTCGGATAATATTGATGAAATTCCCCGTATGACTGCGGGTATCACTGAAGAGCCGACCCAGTTGGCTTCGACTGACGTTGAAGAGCCTGCACAGATGGCTCTTACTCTTGAGGCTTTGCAGGGCCCTGTCGATTCGGCTCCACGGACAACTGAGCCAGTTAAGTTGGTTGGTTCAGCTATCGCCGAGCGATCTGCCCCTGCCAAGGATATTGAACCAGCTCATGAGAGATCAGCTCCTGAGGAGCCAGCTCCTCAATCAAGAGGTAAGTTTCACGAAGCAGTTATACTTGCGTTTTTAGCTGAAATGATGTTTTTTCTTGATATGTTGATTATTTTGCTTCAGAAACAAGTTATGCTGGGTATGGTCCCCTTGCAGATCGGCTTCGACAGAGCGGCTTTCGTCCTCCCAACGATATTCCTGTTATCGTTCCAAATGGTTGGTAATTCTTAACTGCTCGCCCGAAGCTGTTTGCTTTTAGCTTTTTGCCTAAACATTGGTTTTGCTCTTTCAGAGCTTGAGACTCATGTGAGATCCTTGGATTTGGATACGCTTTCGATTTCAAGCCTTAGTGGTGGCATCCAGGTTTGTTCCTTTTCCTTCGTTTTTGATTTTGTTGTCCGACTTTTTGATACTTATGCTTTTCTTGTTTTAGTCTATAATGTCCATGCAGGAGCTTTTCGCTCGCCTTCCGCTTCGTCTCAACGATGTTGAGAGTGAGCGGGCTGAACTCAATGCTTTGAGGAAGGAGCGCGAGGGCTTTCTTCAACTTAAAAGATCTTTGGACAGTGAGAAAGAGCAGCTTCGGGTTGAGCGTGAGTCTGCCTCGTCAGAAGTTGCTTCGCTTAAACGCCAGATTGCTTCGCTGGAAACTACGCGTGAACTTAACACTCAGACAATTGAGGGGCTTCGGGGCAAGGTAATCGATGCTGCCACTTTGGAGCATGACCTGAAGAATCAAGTTAAATCTCTCGAAGCTGATAAAGAGAAAGCGACGTCGGATGCTGAAAAGTATAAAAGGGAGCTTCTGGTTGCTGTTGACTTAAAGGACTCCCTTGTTTCCGAAACCAGTCAGCTTAAGGCTCAAGTGGAGCAGCTTAGGACGGACAAGGAGAGTTTAGATTCTGAGTTGCTCAGTCGCAGCTTGGGCATTTATGCTGAATACGAAGCTGCTCTGAAACAATACGGAGCCGAGCCGCTGCCCTTCCCCTCTGATGACTTTAGCGTTGGGAAGCTTTTTGACTGGCTTGATGATGAGTTCAAGTGCTTACCAGACGTCTTGTCCAGAGTGGGTGATTATGCTGCCCGGACA
>CM014272.1:44923628-44985999 GCA_004135705.1 Alloteropsis semialata | reverse complement strand
TGGCTCCCGCAAGAACTTGCAGTTTAGAGCGAACCGAAGCTTGCCGTTAACTTATTCATAGCTTTTGACATTCAACAGTATCAATATTTCACCGAATTGGCTTCTAACTTGATTCCGATAACGTCACATTGGCTTCCTGCAACACGATCACCGAAGCCGATTGGCTTTCGCATATAGCGAGATGTGATTACCGAAGCCGATTGGCTTTCGTATACAGCAAGATATGCTCACCGAAGCCGATTGGCCTTTGTATGCAGTAAGACATGCCGACCGAAGCCGAATTAGAGATCTGTAGAGCAAGATGAAGCTAAAATGGCTCTATCTCCTTTGTTCATTGCTGCCCTTACGCGTGAGACGAAGCAAAACAAGTAGAAGGCGTTTGTCGGCGGGCCAAATCCCCAACAGTAGCCCCTCGAGGACGAGGGCTTTCTTCAACAGGCCGAGCTCCACGAAATTAGGATTGCTTGCCAGCCTGAGGAAACGCCTCCTCCTTGTTGGAGAAAGCCCCTTAGTGTTTTGTCGTGTTTGCTCTATTTTTGCTTCGTTTATCTGTCGTGTCATGTCATTTGGCTTCGTTTATTGGAAACTGGTTGAATTATTTTAACCGTTATTATAACTTTTGCTTCGGTTTGGCCGATTTTGAAACGGCGGTTCATTTTTTGAGGTTTTAACGGTCAGAATTTACTGGCCTATAAATAGGACCGAAGGGGGGGTCAATTTTACTTGCTTCGTTTTGCTTGGCTTGAGCTTGACGCTTTCTCTGGCTTTTGGAAGCTCTTGATTTCAAGCTTTGGCTTTCTTCTCTCGACATAAGTGAGTTTTGCTTTTTGTGCTCTACTATTTCCTTCGTTCTTTCCTTTGTCGTTTTGCTCCTTTGTTTGCTTATTGTTTTTTCCTGTTTGTTGTAGCGGCTCGTACGAAGCAAACCGCTCATCTGATTGGCTACGTCTTTGACGAAGACAACTCAGACGGCGTGGATATGGATGCTGCCGAAGCTGCGCAGTTTGCCCAGGAGATTGAGGGCAACGTGGCCGTGAACCCCGAAGCCGGAGCTGCTATGATTATTGATGACCGAGGCAAGGGACTTGCCGAAGAAGATGCTGGTGACGACACAGAGGACGCTGGATCTACAGCGGAGGATGCCCTTGAGGACGTGGAAGCTGATGCCTCAGATCTTGTGGATTATAGGAAAAAGCCGAAGACCACTGTCTTTGGTGAGTCTCGTGTTACCCCTTCATTGATTCGCTTCTATGCGGAAAAGGGGTACTTTGGAGCCGGTCAAGGACGAGCCCCTGGCACAGAGACTACCCCGACGCCTGAGGCAGACGAAGCTGTGGTATTCAAAGAGTTCTTCACTGCCGGGCTTCGGATACCCGTGGATAATATTATTGCTGATATTCTGGGGAAGTATGGCTTACAGCTTCATCATCTTACCCCCAATGCTATTACTCACTTGCTTCGCTTCTTCTGGGCCGTAAAGACCAACGCTTCAGATGTTAATACGGACTGCTTCGTCCATTACTTTGAGGGGCATCGGCAGACAAAAAGCGTCAAGGTTGACGGTTTTGACTATGAGCCGGACTATGGTAGTGTTACCTTTTGCGCGCGGTGGAGGCAAACTGACAAACAAAAGGTGGAGCTTACTTTTTGTCAGAGAAACACATGGGACAAGAGCTGGAAGAACTATTGGCTTTATGTCAAGGTGCCTGCGCTGGAAAATGTGCTGGATGATGGAACGAAGCTGATGGCTTTTCCTCTGCGTAGTTCTATTGGTACTTGTGAATTTGTCGCTTGCCCCTTCTTTGACAGAAATGCCCCCGGCTTTGATCGTTGTGAAAATGCTTTTTTCAAGGCTAGTCGGGTCTCAAGCAGCCGGGACTTGATTGAGGAAGGGCTTGCTGCTGGAGTAAATATCTTGTCTGCTTCGTGGAAGCCGTTTGCTGTTGAGACTAGGTTGTACAGAGGTATTCCTCATGTTTGCTTTCCCAAGTTTGGGGTAAAAAAGCCAGAGAATATGTCTGACTTCGCCTTCGTTCAGTCCATTGAGTTAATGGCTGAAATTATTTGTGGGAAGTATACTACTAAGGAACATGAGAGTTGCTTAACTTTGGTGGATGGGGTCCGGCTTAACAGGGTGTTCGATGAGATGGGCGTTAGCTATCCTCAGCGCTCGGCCCCATCCAAGCCATCAAAGAAGTTCGTGGATCAGGATCATCCCAGCCTGCAACCAGCCCCGAAGCCGGGTCGTGGCCGTGGAAGGAAAGGTCGTGGTGGGGGCCGTGGAAGCGGTCAGTCGGATGAGGGTGGTGACGAGGCTGGGGGCAGCAAAGCCGGAGCCCCCTCCAAGGTGACTGGTTCAAAAAGGCGTGTTGCTTCCTTTGAGACTTCCAAGCGTACTTCTGCCTTGGAGTCCTCCAAGCGCCAAAAACTTGGGAAAGCTCTTCCTATCGTTCCACTTGCCAGCGCACCTCCTCGTCCCATTGCTTCGGCCGCGGAAGCGCCTCCCGTTGTGGCTCCTAAGCAAGTTGTTCCTGCGGCTTCCGCTGCAATTGATTTGCCCTCTTCTGGAGGTTTGTTTCTTGTGTAACTCGTCCTTTTATTTTTAGCTTCGGTTTGCTTAATTGTTTTTGTCATCTTTTATAGTTAAAGCCACTGCTGGACCTCCTCGTCGTGAGCGCCTACTTGAATGCATCGACGACGAGGATGAAGTAAGCTACAGCCGTCTTTTGAGGGAGGACGAGACCAAGGATTTTACACTTGGCGAAGCTGAGGTGTCGTCTGTCCCTCTCCAGCCATCATCCTTGGATTTATTGGCTGGTGCCGCGGCCAAGTCCCTTCAGATGGAGGAGCGTGTAGAGCCGGCTTCGGCTAATGTTGAAGAGCCGCCGCGGACAGTTGCGGATAGCAGTGAGCCCATGCAGTTGGCTTCTACTGACATTGGAGAGCCTGTACGGATGGCTCTTACTCTTGAGACTGGAGAAGGTTCTGGAGATTTGGTTTCACGCACCGCTGAGCCGGTTAAATTGGTTCCTTCGGCTGTTGCCGGGCAGTCTTCCCCTGCGAAGGATATTGAACCAACCCCTGAGAGGCCAGCTCCTGGGAAGTCAGCTCCTGAATCAAGAGGTATGTTTCGCGAAGCAGTTATATTTGCATTTTTAGCTGAAGTGATCTCTTTTGATTTGTTGATTATTTTGCTTTAGAGACAAGTTATGCCGGATATGGCCCCCTTGCAGATCGGCTTCGTCAGAGCGGCTTTCGTGCTCCCAATGATATTCCGGTTATCGTCCCAAATGGTTGGTAATTTTGACTGCTCACCCATAACTGATTGGTTTTAGCTTTTTTGTCTAAACATTGGTTTCGCTCTTTCAGAGCTTGAGACTCGTGTCAAATCCTTGGATTTAGACACGCTTTCTATTTCCAGCCTTAGTGGTGGCATCCAGGTCTGTTCCTTTTCCTTCGTTTTTGAGTTTGTCCGTTTTTTGATACTTATGCTTTTCTTGTTTTTAGTCTATAATGTCCATGCATGAGCTTTTCGCTCGCCTTCCGCTTCGTCTCAACGATGTTGAGAAAGAGCGGGCGGAGCTTGAGGCTCTAAGGAAGGAGCGTGAAGGCTTTCTGCTTCTTAAGAAATCCTTGGATGATGAGAAAGAGCAGCTTCGGCTTGAGCGTGAGTCTGCCTCGTCAGAAGTAGCTTCGCTCAGACACCAGGTTGCTTCGCTTGAATCTATGCGTGCGCTTAACGCTCAGACAATCGAAGGGCTTCGGGGCAAGGTAATTGATGCTGCCACTTTGGAGCATGATCTGAAGAATCAAATCAAATCCCTCGAAGCTGATAAAGAGAAGGCGACATCGGATGCTGAAAAGTACAAAGGGGAGCTTTTGGTTGCTGTTGACCTAAAGAACTCTCTTATTTCCGAAGCCAGTCAGCTCAAGGCTCAAGTGGGGCAGCTTAAGGCTGACAAGGAAAATTTGGATTCTGAACTGCTCTGTCGCAGCCTGGGCGTTTATGCTGAATACGAAGCTGCTCTGAAACAATATGGAGCCGAGCCGCTGCCCTTTCCCTCTGATGACTTTAGCGTTGGGAAGCTTTTTGACTGGCTTGATGATGAGTTCAAGTGCTTGCCCGACGTCTTGTCCAGAGTGGGTGATTATGCTGCGCGGACATGCATCACTAATGCCTTTAAGATGCTGGCGGATGATGGATGCTCTCACTACAAAGGCTTTTTGAGGAAAGACTTTCAGTTTCCTTCGGCTCTGAATCCTGATAGGAAAGATCTTTTCAGTGAGGCTGTTCTAGCGACTCGTGGCCTTTTTCTCAGAAAGTTCTGGTCTGTAACAGGGAGGGAGTGTGCTCGGTGCACTGCATATGATCGTCTGGTTAAGGTTAGCTTCTTTTATCATTTCGTATATTTATTTTGGCTTCGGGCGTATCCTGTTTAGCTTTGCTTTTGGTACTGATTGTTATGTTTAATTTCAGTACAAGGAGGAGCTCGCTCTCGAGCAGCGACAGAAAGCCGAAGCCGAAGCCGAAGCTGCTGCTGCCGCCGCCGCTGCCGGGGCCTCTACTTCAAGAGTTCATGCCGAAGCTGGTCGTGATGGTGCTGAAGCCGGAGCCTCTGATGCTGATCCGAAGGTTTAGCTTCAATAGAGCTAATGACTTCAATTCTTTTGTTGATGTTAAAACTTTGTAAATTTGTATATACTCAGATACCTGATGAGGGAGGTGTTCTTGAACCCATGCCGATCACTATGCGCGATGGCCCCTTGTGTGTATCTGGCTTCGCATGGGAACAATATCGGAAGTTGTGTCCAAGTCAAAGAATCGACGATTTCTGGGAATTTTGCCATGAGTTCTTTAGTCATTGCGAATTCGATGTGTTTGAGTTTTTTAACTCCTTTATCGTTCGATGTTCTCCTCGTGTTGAACTCGCTCATGCAAGAAATGCCGAAGCTGCTCGTCTGCTTCCAGTTAAGGTGGAGCCAGAAGATTTAGATAATGATAGGGATTTTGCTTATGTATACAATGCTCCTAGATTTAGGAGATCTGGCCAGCTTTTTGACGGCTATGTTTTTGAGATGTTCTGAGTCATCTCTGTGTGAAACTCATTGTAATTCGCTTGGTCATTGTTTTGATTCGAAACACTTGAATGAATGTAAGCTCGATTTGGCTTCGTTGCGAAAGAAACGCCTCCTCCCCCCCCTCCAAAAGCGGGGTTTTATTCGTTCAAGTGTTTTGCACTTTTGGTTCGGAGCCGCCTTAATTCTTTTGAACTTTGTACGGGGATGAGCTTTGCGTGATTTGCCGAAGCCCCTATTATTTCAATCGTTTTAAAATACTGATAGCCGAAGCTGATTTTAAATTAAAATATATGTTTTAGCCGAAGCCCCTTTTGGTCTATTTGTAGTAAGCGCTTTTGGACCGAAGCCCCTTTAGCTCTTGTTTTTAGAGATCTGAATTGGCCTTACTCTTGGTAGGGCTAATTCAGTTCTATTTGAGTTATCGAATATTAGCGACTTGGTCGAAGCCAATCGCTTTCGATGCTGTTTTTGTGTTTTGTAACAAGTTGCCGAAGCCCCTATGGGCTTTTTAGGGCGCCGCTAGACGAAGCTGCTGATGCCTTTATAAGATTTTAGAGTTCTGCTAGCTGAAGCTGCTTTCATTTTATAACAATTGTTTGGGTCAGAGCCCCTTTTACTCTGTTTTTAGAGTAAGCGTTTATGGACCGAAGCCCCTTTTACTCCTCTTTGGAGTAAGCTTTTGCTTAGATCTAAATTGGCCTTACTCTTGGTATGGTCAATTCAGTTCTTTGTGAAATGTCGAACATAAGCGACTTGGTCGAAGCCAATCGCTTTCGATGCTGCTTTTTTGGGGAATACCTCGTTCATATATGATTTGATGAGTTACAGTAAGCACCGCCTCGTTAAAAACCTCACCCCTTGGTCAGGGTCCCCTTGTGAGGAAAAGAGTACGGGCTTTTTTGAAAGAAAGTAAAAATGCTAATCTACTCAATGACTTCATTTATAGAGTACGAAGCCATTTTACATCTTTCTTTTACAAGTAATATTTGCGTAAGCTGTCTGCATTCCATGAATGCGGCAGCTCGTTTCCTTCGTCGTCGCCTAAGCGAAATGAGCCAGGCCTGTTGCTTTTGATGACCAGAAATGGGCCTTCCCATTTCTGTTGCAGCTTTCTAGCGGGCATGCTTGGATTTTTCCGAAGGACCCAGTCCCCTGCCTTGATATCTTTTCTGATTATCTTTTTGTCACACCACTTTCTTGTCTCAGCTTGATACTTGGAAATGTTTTTTGCTGCCTGGAGCCTGTATATCTCAACGAGATCCTTGTCAACGGCTTCGCTCTCTTTGGGAGTTTCTTGCTGGGTGCGAAGCCCTTTGTGCAGTATTTCCTCTGGGCATACTGCTTCTTCACCATAAAGCAATTTGAATGGAGTAAACTGTGTTGCCCTCGAAGTGGTGGTGTTGTGAGCCCAGATCACCTTCGGCATCTCTTCTACCCACTTGCCTTTTTTCTTACAATTTGTGAGGCACTTTCGAATGGCTGTAAAGATTAAGCCATTGGCTCTTTCAACTGCTCCATTTGTTTGCGGATGATATATCGAAGCAAATTTAGCTTTTGTTCCAATTGACATGCAGTATTGCCTGAATTCGTCACAGTCAAACTGCTTCCCATTGTCCACTGTTATTTTCCTTGGTACTCCGAATCGGCACACAATTTGCTGCCAGAAGAATTTGATCACTGTTTTTGCTGTGATGTTGGCCAAAGGTCTGGCTTCGATCCACTTGGTAAAGTACTCGACTGCTACTATGGCGTATTTGAGATTTCCTTGAGCCGTTGGAAGCGGGCCAACTAGATCAATGCCCCATCTTTGCAAAGGCCATGTTGGAGTTATCAGTTGTGATTTGCTCCGAAGGAGATTTTCTGTTCGCTGCACACTTTTGACACTGATCACATGTCTTGACCGTGTTTGTTGCATCCATGATGATTGCAGGCCAGTAGAATCCTTGCCTCATCGCCTTGCCCACTAAAGCTCTTGCCCCAAAGTGTGCCCCGCATAAGCCGCTGTGTATCTCTTGGATCAGTTCTTTTCCTTCGTTGTGAGAGATGCAACGAAGCCAAGGAGCTACAACTCCTTTCTTGTACAGGACATCATCTATCATCTGATAGCATCTTGCTCTTTGTTGCATAGCTTTTAGGTCATCTTCGTCAATTGGCTCATAGTATCCCCGAAGGAAAGCTATTATTGAGGATCGCCAATCCTCGGAGCTTATTGCATTGATCAGCTTCGGTGAATCATCTGAATCCTTTATTGATGGTGATGTTAATGTTTGAAAGAACACATCAGGTGGAAGCTTGTCCCCCTTTGCAGCTGCCTTAGCCAGAGCATCTGCCTCGTCATTTTTTGCTCTTGGAATGTACTCCACAGTGAAACCTTTGAATTTTTTCTCCATTGAGCGTACAGTGGTCAAATATTTGATGAGTTCTGGTTGCTTCGCTATGCTCTCTTTTTCGATGTGATCTGCTACCACCTTAGAATCTGTTTTGACAGTAAATCTCTGGGCTCCTAAAGCCCTGGCTTTTCTGAGCCCAAGTAACACGGCTTCGTATTCAGCAACATTGTTTGTGCTTCTGTCGCTGTATTTGCAAAACTCTAAATTTGCTGCATATCTCATTTTCACGCCCGAAGGCGATTGCACAATTGCCGCGATGCCAGCTCCTTTGTCCCCCCAAGCACCATCACAGTGTATCAGCCAATTTTCCTCTCTGATAGCATTTTGTGGCGAAGGCGATGTCCACTCTGCGATGAAGTCAGCTAGGACTTGTGATTTAATTGATGTTCTCCTTTCAAAATCCACGACGTACTCTGAAAGCTCCGCTGCCCACTTGCGAATTCTCACCGAAGCTTCTTTGTTGTTCAAAACCTCCTTGAGTGGTTGATCCGTGAGGACTTTGATGTGATGGCCCTCAAAATAGTGTCTCAGCTTTCTGGAAGCCATTATCACTGCATAGATCATCTTTTCAATCTCTGTATAAAACAGCTTCGATGCATTCAAAGCTTCGGATACATAGTAGACTGGCTGCTGAATGCTTCTGCCATCTACCAGCTTTTCTGTGATGAGCGCTGCACTAACTGCTGACTGTGATGCTGCAATGTACAGTAGGAGTGGTGTTTTTGGGTCTGGTACTGTTAGCTTCGTGAGTTGCATCAGGTATTGCCTTAGCTCGTGGAATGCTTTTGACTGCTCTGGCCCCCATGGAACTTAGCTGCATTTCTGAGTGTTGCAAAGAATGGTAAGCTTCGCTCTGCTTTGCAATGAATCTGTTGAGTGCGGCAATTCTGCCCGACAGCTTCTGCACATCTCTCATACACTTTGGCTCTTCCATGTCAAGGATTGCATTTATCTTGTCTGGATTGGCTTCTATCTCGTGAGCCGAAACCAGACAACCAAGTATTTTGCCTTTTGTCACCCCAAATACACACTTTTCTGGATTTAGCTTGAGACCGGCCTGTCTCATGCGAGCGAAGGCGGTTGCTAGATCTGATACATGATCTTGCCTTTTGGCACTTTTGACCAAGATGTCATCAACATATGCCAATATAGTTTTGAACAATTCGTCTTTGAACACTGTGCTTGACATTCGGCAGAAACTGCTTCCTGCATTCCGAAGCCCCTCAGGCATCCTGACGAAGCAAAAAGTGCCAACTGGTGTGATAAAGCTGGTTTTCTCCTCATCCTCCTTTTTCATCCAGATTTGGTGATAGCCAGAAAAGCAATCTAAGAGGGACATCATTTCACTTGCTGCTGCTTGATCAACAATCTTGTCAATTCTTGGTAGTGGGAAATCATCTTTTGGGCAAGCTTTATTGAGGTCTGTGAAATCGATACACATTCGCCATTTTCCATTCTTCTTCTGAACTGGTACAGTGTTTGCTAGCCATGTTGGATATTTGACTTCGCGTATGACATTGGCGTCCAGCAGCCTTTATACTTTGGCTTTTACTGCATCAACTTTTTCTTCTGACATCTTTCTCAACTTTTGCTTTTTTGGCTTCATATCAGGACTGATTGCCAGCTTATGCTCAACTATGCTTCTGTCAACACCTGGTAGATCTTTGCTTGACCAAGCAAACACATCTTTGTTGTTTCTGAGGAATTCAATGAGCCTATCTTCTTCGTCCGGCTCTAGATCCGAGCCAATGATCACTTCTCTGTCAAAGACGTCGGGCTGCAGCTGCACCTGCTTCGTCTCTGCAGCTTTCTGCATCTTTCTGCTATCTTTCTCAATATTTGGCTTTTCTTCTGGGTAATATGGATCTTTCTCTTCAAGCAAATGCACATTTCGCTGACCAGGTGCTCTGGCTTTTTCGATGTTTCTGGCTTCCCTCTGGTCGCCATATACAGTTATAACTCCTTTGAGGGCTGGCATTTTCATACAAAGGAATGACTGCCTTATGATGATATCAAAAGCATTTATAACTCCTCTTCTGAAGATGACATTGTAATCAAAGACCATGTCCACCATATCAAAGGTGATGTATTCTGTTCTTGCATTGGATGTATCACCGAAGGAGACTTGCAGTGAAATTTTACCGAGTGTTTGGGTTCGCTTCCCCCCGAAGCAGACCAACGGAGTGTCTGATGGCTCCAGGTTATCTGGGTTGATATTGGTCATATTTCTGAGTGTTTTTGCTAGGATGATGTCAGCAGAGCTTCCTGTGTCCACGAGCACCTTTCCAATCGTCCAGCCAGCAATATTGGCTTCGATCGACATAGCATCGTTGTGTGGGTAGTTATGGAGCTTGCGATCTTCCTCAGTGAAAGTGATGGGCATATGAGACCATTCCGACTTCTTGTACGGGCCATCAACAGAGATGTTATTGACTTGGCGAAAATAGCTTTTCCTTTGCTTTTTGTTCTCAAAAGCAAGCGATGATCCTCCAGAAATGGGCATGATGTGTCCATAGCTTGGAAGTGGACTTGGAGCTTCTTTCTGATTGGCTTTTTGCTGTGAGAGTGGTGGTGGTGGCGGCAGCTCCTCAACCTTTATGTTTTGCGAAGCTGCTTGCTGAGAGGTTTGAGGGTATAAGTGAGGATATATGGCTTGTGGGTAATAGTGTTGAAAGGTTTGTGGTGAAGGTAAATATTGGGTTGCCATCGCTGTTGATGGATGCACAGTGTTTGAGTTTAGCGAAGGATATACTGGGCAGTATGGTTGGATAGCTTGGGAAGGGTTTTGGGTATTTGGTTGCGAAGCCGATATTGGCTTCGTTTGGGTTGCTTGAATCTTCTCTGCTCTTAGCTTTTCTATTGTTTTCTTGATATCTCTGCACTGTTCTGTGCCATGGGTATGATTTTTGCCGTGGTATTGGCAAAACAGCTCAGGTCCCACTGGACCTCTTCCTCTTCCTCGGCCTCTGCCGGCTTTTCCACCCGTCTGGTTGGGCTCATTTCTCTGGTTGTGGTATTGGCTTTCTGGGTAAGGTGGATTGGTTTCGTAGGACGGAGGCGGATTGTCCACCTTCATGATTGTTTGGTGGGAGTAGTTTTGGTAGTTGTGGCTGTGGTGATGGGTTTTGGCTTGTGACTCATATTGGTTTCTCATGATGGCTTCTCTTGCCAATCTCATTCGGTTGTCATTGTCAGAGCGACAGTATTTTTTGAACTCCTCATACAGGTCTGCCAGAGTAGCTGGTGTCTCTCTTGCGATATGCTGTGCAAACAATCCTGGGCGAAGCCCTTGTATTGCTGCGAATTTTGCTGCTTCATCAGGGATATGTGGGGCTTGAGCACGTAGAGTGACAAATCTGCGGAAGTAGTCCTCTAGTGGCTCCTTCAGCTGCTGGTGTAGTGTGAGTTCGGCATATGAGAGTGATTGGTCTCCCATAATGCCAAAATTTTTGATAAGCTCCCTCTTCAGATCATACCAGCTGTTGATTGATAGGCCAGGCAGCTTCGTGTACCAATTCATTGCTGTGCCATCGCAGACAATGATGAAGGATTTTGCTAGCACAACATCATCTCCTCCTGCCGAAGCTATTGCAGCTTCATAGCTCATTAGGAATTGCTTTGGGTCGGTGAGGCCGTTGTATCTTGGTAGAGAGATGGGTTTGTAGGAAGGTGGCCATCTTGCCAGTTGGAGGCTTTCTGAAAGTGGGCACATATGATCGATGGGATGAGTATGGAGTGTTTGGAAGCCAGTTTGGGATGAAGAGTTGTGGTTTGGTGGGTTGATGGTGATGTTTGGCTCATTGAGCTCTGCTTGGAGCTCAGCGACTTGCTTTTTGGCTTTCTCGAGCTCTTGACGTAGCTTTTCAGATCTGGTGCTTGTGTTGTTGAGCCTCCTCTGCTTCGTTTGCCTCAGCTCCTCAAGNTGCTGCTCCTCTTCCTCCTCTTGCATTTGTTGCTCTAGTTCGAGCTGTGCAGCATCCAGCTCTCTCTGCTGCTCAAGGCGTCGGAGACGAAGCCTTTCTTCGATTCGTTGCATTCTCTCCTGGGTGGTCAGTGCTTCTTCATCGGTCTCTTGATCGTCGAGAACGGCTTCGGTTATTGGTGGTGGGCTTGTTGGTGGATTTGTGGGTCGGGGGGCAGCTTCGATGCTGAGGGTTGCATTTGACACGATGGGGGTTGGTTTGGCTGGCTTGGTTGGCTTTTTTGGTGGCATGGTGGTTATCGTGGGTTTTATTCGTGCACTGCACAAACGGTGGGCGCCAGTTGTTGGGTTAATAGCCGAAGCCAATAGTCCCAAACAACAGCTGAAACGGGACAACTGAGACAAGCAACAATGAATTACTTATCTACAGTATCCTGGAATCAACAACCTTTACATGAAGGGAGGGGTCCCCTTTTATAGGGAGACCAAGGGTCTTTACATTCCCATTGTACCCCAGAGATCAGGCATCATCCTCTAGACTATACAATACAAATAGCCTATGGACACTTTGGTACATTTACTCCTCCCAATGTGAATCCGTAGACTTGTGATTCCGTGTTTGACTTGGCTTGAACTTGGTCTCCTTGGACTCGGTCCACGTTTGCTTCGCCCGCCTCCAAAGGCTTTGTAGCTCCTGGAATTGGCTTCGGCTGAGTCGAGATGACCTTAAGCCGCTTTCCAGCGTCCAGGAAGCCGATGGCTCCTGCAAGAACCTGCAGTTTAGAGTGAACCGAAGCTTGCCATTAACTTATTCGTAGCTTTTGACATTCAATAGTATCAATATTTCACCGAATTGGCTTCTAACTTGATTCCGATAACATCCCATTGGCTTCCTGCTGCACGATCACCGAAGCCGATTGGCTTCCGCATATAGCGAGATGTGATTACCGAAGCCGATTGGCTTTTGTATTCAGCAAGACGCGACGAGCGAAGCCAATTGGGTTTCGTTTACAGCAAAACG
The DNA here is from genome assembly GCA_004135705.1 of Alloteropsis semialata. Lineage (NCBI taxonomy): Eukaryota > Viridiplantae > Streptophyta > Magnoliopsida > Poales > Poaceae > Alloteropsis > Alloteropsis semialata. The sequence goes on along the minus strand of CM014272.1, from coordinate 44,973,587 downwards.
TGACGAGCGAAGCCAATTGGCTTTCGAATACAGCAGGATATGCTCACCGAAGCCGAATTAGAGGCCTGCAGAGTAAAATGAAGCTAGATTGGTTCTATCTCCTTCGTTCATTGCTGCCCTTACGCGTGAGATGAAGCAAAACAAGTAGAGAGCGTTTGTTGGCGGGCCAAATCCCCAACACCTTGTACATTTCTGAACATGTGTAGATTTTTTATGAAAACAGCAGCGTCCCTTTCAATCTTTGGAGATGTTAACGGTCTTGGTTGTAACTTTGATCGTGAATTCATGGGATTTCTTCTTCATGCTTGCAAAATAATTGAGACGCACAAACTACCCCCGGGTGATGGTCGGGAGTAATAGCAAATGCCAACAACCAATGACATCTCTAAGACCTTAACTTATGGCATAATTAACCTAGTAAAAGAGAAAAACAAAATCCCAATGGGTGTGTGGGTGTGCAAAGTGAGTATGCAAATGAGAGAAAAACATATAAACAAAGACAATATTTGCACCTAGTTCTAAACACCATGTTTACAAGTAGATTGCCGAATTTCTCCATAGTCATAAATATTTGTTAACCAAAGTTAAAACACTATGTCTATCCCAAGTTCAATAATTCCTTATAGCACAAGAAAAATAAAGCACATTGCAAAGCTTATAAACCAACCAATGCAATGCAAATGCTAACAAGTTTCTCAAAACTAAAGGATGATGGTCCGCGATCATGTCTAAACACCATATTTACACAAGATTGCAAAAGGAAAATGCCGTACAAACATTAACATGGATGTGAAAGCATTCATCATGAAGTTCTGTGAGAGAAACGAGCTAACAAATGCATGATGGAACGATGGAATGGATGCAAAATGCAAATGCAAAGAGTTAACAAAAACAAGAGTTAGCAAGGTTTGAAAGGTCTTTTAATGTTGTTCCGCAATCAATTCATTCAAAAAGTAATTGCTTAGAGCGACAAAGCTTGGCCAACCATCTCATAAGAAGTGAAGCATTGTCGATAAGAAAATCATTCATCGAGAAGAACCAAACAACCTAGCTAACGAGGTTTAGGGGAGGGTTCATGGGTATCCTATATTTTTGGCTTAAAACAAGAATTTTGAAGAGAGAAGTCAAGGTTTAGAAAATCTACCTAAGGTGGTTGAAAACAAAAAGAAAAGCAAAGGTTGTTTCATTGGGTGAAAAACAAAACCTATGGTTTTAGGATGGCTATAGGTATGGGAGATTTTCCTAAGGGTTTAGGATCTCGTAGGTAGGCTAGTCAAAGTTTTCAGTTAGGACAAGAAATAGAGATAGACTTGGCTAATCCGAATGGTGCAGCAAGCCGATCAACACAAGTCGATCCTACCTTTGTTGGCTCCGGTTTTTGGCTGGGGTGATAGGAAGGCTTAGGTGGGTTTAACAAAAGGTTAGATCAAAACAAACATGCAATGCAATGCATGGGTGAAGACAACATGGCATGAAGTGGAACATGAGGTGGATGAACAAAATGACATGATGGTGGTCTAAAAACAAAACAAAAGTTAGCCTAAGTCAACTAGCCACAAGTTTAGAATCAAAGGGTAGTGTCATACTTCATAAAATCTCTCTAAAAAGACACAAAGAAAAATACTCTAAACACCACTAGCAATAAGCACACAAAAGGGTCTACAAGTTTTCCTAGATCAAATAACAAAGTGTTCTCTCAATAATATTTAGATCACACAACATAAAGTTGTGGCATTTATTAGAGCAATAGTACAATGTTACTTGATGATTTGATTAAAAACACAATACGGACCGTCATCTTATATAGATAATAAACAAAAGATCGGGTTGCCTCCCGCAAAGCGTTTCATTTAAAGTCATAGAGCTAGACTTTCTCATGTACCTTCTCATTGTAGTGAAGCCATGGTCCTTCGTGCGAGAATCCAAAGTATCCATGCAACTTGACGTTGCCTTTTGTAATCCATCGTGACTTGCTTTCAATATCTTCATGAATTGAATGTTGCCGGCTCATGTCTTCATATGCTAATGTTCTTGGGGTCTTTCTTTTGTTCTAAGCTTCCGAATTTGATCATGTATGCTCGATGAAAGCATTGCCTAAGCTCCTCCTCATTGTTGTCATCGTTATCTCCTCTACCTTGTTCTCATCACGTTGCTCCTACCTCTTCTTCATGGATTTTCTTCTGTGTCCAGAACAGAACATATACTAAAGTATAGATCTATTAAAAAGTTTATGAAATTACCTTTCCAACGAGTGGTCATTCATCTTAAACGGAGTTCAAACGAGAGAGTTATGACCATTTTACTTTAGCGCTGCGTGTTGCCCAGAAAATTTCAGAATGCACGACCTTTGATGTTTTGATTATAACCACCTGTAGAAATCTCCGATAGACTTGATTCTTGATTCATTGGAACCGGAACTTCATGGGGCTTCTAAATATCCAAAAATATTCTGTTGTTCTCATCAGAGGTTGCACAGAATTTTGATGTAAACAGTACCCTCTTGTAAATTGATCCTGAGATATTGATGATCCTGGAGCTTCATGTTGTGCAACCCTAGGCTTCAAGGTCATCACCATTGATTCACCAGTGAGTAGCATGGATCCAATGATGTGTCTTCTCATAGTTCTTGCTTTACCCAAGGTGCCGGGATCGTAGGGGGCTCCAGCTCTTTATGTCGATGATCTGAGCGGTTTCCTTTGTTGGTAGCATCACTCAATTAGAAGCTTCTTGAGTATCCTACTGGAGAAGATTGGTAATGTCATGGCACTTCTAATCTTGTTTCCTCCAGTCTTAATCAACTTTAAATCATCATCTTTCTTGCTCAAGGCCCTCCAATCATCCCTTGATATCATCATCAGCTTCTCCATTGTTTGCCGCTGCCTATTTTTCGTTGAATTCCTCTTCACCCAGTGCAGAGCATGTACCAAACTTCTACTCCATTATGATGTTCATCCAATTCCCTTTCCAACGGGTGTTTATTCACTCCAAATGGACTCCGGATGAAAGAGTTACGCTTATTTTACTCCGGCACTACGTTCTGTCCAGAGCAGATTTCAGAACGCGTAGTGTTGAAAGATTTTACCATAACTCCTTGCACTGATCTCCAAAATTTACGATTCTTGATGTGTTGGAAAGAAGACTTGATGGAGCTTCATATTGTTCTAATTTTCCTTCATGGTACCTCCCTGATCATGGGCGAAAAACTGGTTTCAACAGCAACCTTCTGGAGATGTTGATGATTGGATCTCACGACTTCTTCGGGGCATGATTCATCACCTAAAGCTTAGACAATCAAATCTCCAAGAGGCATTAGAATTTAAAATTAATTGACACGGCGGCGTACCTTGTTCATCTTCACTTGTTTTCTGTGTGGGCTCGATAGCATATGATGGGCCACTAACAAAAGTTAGCACCTACCACTAAAGAGCGGATCTTCACGTAGCCATCAACTTGTTTGAGCAAGATTTGGACTTATCGAAGTCCGGATGTTGAGAACTTTCCAATCGCTTTGTGTCTAGGGTTTTACCTGCATTCATGGACACAAACAAGAAATATAGGATATATGCAATAATAAAATTAGGGTTAGTCCAAAAAATTAGGTAGATCCCTAGGGTTCGAGTTGCCGATCCCCGGCAACGGCGCCAGCAAAGCTTGTTGACGGTCCATAGACGTGCCAATTGTGAACCGCAAGCGCATGGATCATCGTAGCTTTTCCCTTAGAGTATTCCATCCAAGGTTTATCAATCCGTGGATCGACAATGAACTTACTAGGGTTTTTCATCTAATCTAGCGGATCTATTCCTAGCATTAAGCGTTGATTGCATATAGAGGTAAACCTTTAAGATGTGAATGAGTATAAAGGTTGATCGCATCCATAAACATTGGCGAGGATAAAGAGCAACCAAAGGATAAATAGGCCTATTGTCTTCTAGTTGTAGTTCTAGCCAATAAGAGCAAGCGCATCATACATCTCATCAAAAGCAATCTTTAAACTCTTACCTCCGGTCAACCTCCTGAAAACGCCACCTTACACGGTATCACACCCTGTCACGATGCTCCCTATCGGCGTGGTTAGTTACAAGGGCACGTCCACAAGTGAACGTTTCTAGATATCATGAAGGGTCGATGTACTAGATCTAATCACCATGATTACATAAAGCATGCTATATAGTCTAAACCAGAATTAGACTAAGAATCAATCATATTCATGATAGGGGGAAAGCATAGAAGGAGATATTGAGTCACTAAAGATCGGATGACTTGAAGAACATTACTCATATAATAGATGCGTTTGAATCATCACCACCAAGTACATACCGTTGATGACTCCAACTAGCTCATGAACTCCACCATGGCACAACCACGCAGGGAGACCATGGCGGCTTGGGTTGGCCTAAGCCATCCCCTAGACAACTTCGAGGATTTGCGGCGGCCGTCGTTTCCCTTTGGTGTATGCCCTAGGTTTCGCCGAGTTCTGGTGGATGGATGTGCGTGCCTTCAGGTACGGGGGCTATAAATAGTCTGAGGAGGCTTCACGTCGAACGAGAGGCTGAGGCGGCGAAGGAAAACCCTAGGCCGGCCAGCCTAGGGGCCTTGGGCTGGCCGGCCCACCCTCCTTGGGGCCTCAAACGCCCGAGCACTCCATACAAAAGTTGTAGATCTTTTCGAACCGTACAATTTCTTATTAACTTGCCCCCATTGGACTTAAGATGAAGAAGATATGGCCCATATAATCTCAGCATCTCTTGCGGGCCTATAGTCCGAAGTTGGTGATTATGGCTTTCATCATCCGAAGTCTGGGCCCTTGCATATTCTTGGAGGTTGGTTCACCATTGATGAGCATGAACAAGATCCAAGTCACATTAAGTTTGGCCTTCATATTCCTTTATGCTACGCACGATCTTGATCTCCGTCCAAAAGTGCTCATTTATAGCTCAAAAAACTGCGTAAACCAAAATCCTCCAAAAATACATGCATATGCAAAAACAAGGTTATTTCAAGTGCCAAGTGGCGGGTTAGTATATGAATTGGTCCCAAAACACCACTTAATTATCTCTAAAAAGGTGTCGCTAACGAGCGTCAACAAAATGCCACATCTAGTTCTAGTTCTATCACTCAAGCTTGCAACAAGGTTTGGGTGGCTAAACCCCAAGCTTGATCATGTTTGTGGATTGTTAGTATTTCTTAGAATCACCACTACAGGAGTAATGGCACTAGAGATGCCTTCATATAAATCTTAGCGTTACGTTCTGCAAGCGCACAGAAGTACATTGTAGCATTTCACCCGGGAGCATTCCAGAGTATCGTATTTATTTCCTCAGGGAAAGTGTATAGCAAAGTAATGTGTTTTCTAATGCATCAACTATATCACGATTGATATACCAAGACTAGAACATGGGGTAACATAATATGACGAGTTTGTAGGTTGACACATAGAGGATTTCACTGCTCATTATGTAAGTCTAGTTAATAGGAAGGTCCTACAAGAGAACTAGGGAATTCTATGTACTTCTTACTTATGGGTTACACTCCTACAAGTATATCCTATACAAGCTCAGCAAGAGAAACAAATTAGAGGGCAAATCGAGGAGTCGTGGGATCCCCTCATCCAAGGGTACTGTCACGATGGGCCTGCAAACGCCCAAACCCGAACGGCGAGGATTACAAGGGACGGACAGGGCTGTCACCACCTGCCGCCAACCTCTGAATACGTGGGGTAAGGTATCCCCAACGGCATTCTATACCCCAAACACCACGTTTGTAATATGAAATACATCTTTACCAATTGTACGGAAAGGTAAAGAACAATCATAAAGATTCATTGGGCCATTGCCACAACATGTATCTTATATACTAAGGTGCAAGACATACAACTCATATGATGCACACACAAAACTATAAGTCAAGTAACATAAGTAAGATAGCATATCCATTAAGGCTTTCAGTCTTACAAATAAGCAAAAGGATACAAGATAACTGAGCTCTAGGCTTACCAAGACTCCTTCAGAAACCCGTAGAAGCTCAACTCCTAGAACTACTTCTCTACTAACTAAGACTATGACTTATAGCAATTGGAGCTCTTCCTTCTGGTGTGTGTTGTACAGGAGGCATTGATCATCTATTTATAGTGCTGGGAGGCGGTTCAGGGCCGGTACAAAGCGGTTGAGGACGAGTGGGCCCACCCCCGAGTCGGCCGATGTGGAGACGTCGCCCGACCGTCTGCTGAACCGACTGAACTCATCCACGGTGTAGATTTGGTCCTGAAGGCGGTGTAGATACGCTCGAGAAAGGAGGGCCGCAACGGCCGCTAGACTGGGTCGGCCGACCTAGTCCAGGCACGGTTCGTCTTGTACTTCTTCTGAGTGGCTGGAATGTGGACCCTGGTACTCGTGGACGATGGGTATGGATCCTTGGAGTAGATCTTGGTTCTCATGTGGGCCCATCAATCCATGTGAATTCACCTTATCCTCCTTTTCACCATTGGATGTAACCATCATTGATCCAATGTCCCAGATGATGTGCATTTGTGCTTGTTCTGCATGGCAAAACTTGGGCTCAGTTGGGCACTAGGCCGTGTCGCCCGACCAGGCTTAGCCCTGTTTTCCTTCATCTTTTGGCCCTTATCTCCTGCAACCAAATAATCTCCATGTACAAGTGGAACTACATTATTTGAAACCAAATCCTACTGATCATTGCTAGTTTATTTTATTTTACCATGTTGGCGTTACAAGATTTTCATGACTTAACAAGCGCCAAAAAACTCCCCCAAGCTAAGATCTTTGCTCGTCCCTGAGCAAAGCTTGGTGAGTTAGAAATCATTGGATCAGATTTTACATGCTTCCCAAAAGAGATAATGTCAAATAGGAAAGCATTTCATAGCTTGAATAAGTTGGCAAAGATTAAATCATCCCCTTTTACCTTGCTCCCTATGGGGCTTTTAGCTTCTCTTCATCATGAGCCGTTGAAAGCCAAAACAACTTAGCAAGAATGTTCCCCCAAACCTTCGTTTCACCCTTTCGCTGGAGGTTTTTAAAAAAACTTTTGCAACGGAAAACAAGGCTCCTCAAGTGATTCTCTCTTTCAAGTCGCTCATATGTGTACGAATCCTTTCTATCTCTCCTCTCAAAATTTCCCTCAATAGCATAAGCAAGTGGGGTTCATAAATGGGAAACTTTCGTTTCACACATGCATTGCTTATTTTGTTGAGTCAAATCCAGGATCAATGAAGAATTAAATCATACACTCAAATCAAAGTGTGCCAGTGTGGATATGTGGTAGTAGAAAATGAACTCCTTTAGGGAATTTCTCTCCTTTTAGAATTTACTATAAACATGTGTCCATTTATCTTGCTTCTCTTTTTTTTAAACATAGGGAGCTTAAACTTTATGCATAGGAATATTTTTGGAGAGAAATTCCTTTACTTTGGAGTATTTTATTTTGGCAAGCAAATGATAGGCATGTTGTGCTTTACTTCCAGAGTAGAAGTATGGCAAGTATGGTGGCTCCGATTTTAAGAGCATGAAGTAAATCTTGCAAAGATCACAATGAACTTGACAAAACTCAAAACAACTGCACATGTTTGTAAGTGGTTGGATTGTGAGGCTGTGGTAGGATTTTCACTCTTCACTGAGGAGCCTAGAATTTTGTTCTTTTTGAAATAAAATCTCCAGGATCAAGTTTCACTTGGGTAAGGATAAAACAATTCTAACTTATTATATCATAGCTCCCAACAACCTAGAATTAGATTTAGCATTTGCTACCCACAAGTTTTAAGTTTCAAAGAGAGTCATTAATTTAAGCCAACACATTCAAGATACAAAAGACTGCCTTATTGAGACTTGAATACAGGGGAAGGTCATAACAAAAATTCATCATTTCCATACAAGGACAAGTTTTTTTTAATACCGAATTACTCTAAATAAAAAGAAAACCAGAAAATGAAAGGCACGGTCAGATGAACTTACCTGTGCGGGGGTCCTTCCCCAAGCTGGACTTCTTACTGCTGGCGATAACGAGGGTCGTTCGGGTCGAACCCTTGGTACCGGAGGTAGGCATTCATGTTCTAATTGCCTTGCTGGATGCTATTCTGTAGGGGGCGTTGTAATTCTGCACTGACTAGTCCCACCAAGCCTGCGACTGCTGCACATGTTGGGTCAAAGTATCATCAATGCGGTGGGTGGTCACCTCAAGGGTCCCCATACGGTTGGATAACCCATCCATGCTGCTGCGCCAATCCCTTGCTGAAAAGGACCGTCGGGTGTCGAACGGAGGCGGGCCGCCACTTGAGCTAGACGACTGATGATGGTACGGGTCTTGGGGATTCCATTGTGCTTGCGGGGCTCTTGCCATCCCGAACCTCCTGCCATATATGGTGGGGGCGGCTGTGGCTGCTCCCAATTTGATCCTGCTGGTACGTATGGCGGAGTTGGAGGTTCCCATGTTCCTTGGGTTTGTGGCACCGCGGCTTCTTCCCGTCGGGACATGCTTCTTGTCACCCTTCCTGTCACGCTCCGCCTGCCTTCCTGCTGTAACTCCAACAAAAGTGTTTTGCATTTGTACAACCAGTATTCCGGTGCTGGCAACGGAATTCTGGTTGTTCTATTATGGTAAACCATAACAAGCTTTTGGTCTATGGCATGCGTAACAAGATGACTCTGAACAAAATGAGATTCATCCAGAGTTGGGCGAGGCTGCGGAAGGAACTCAACTCGGTAATTATCCAAAAGGCCCATTGACTCAAAGATGCGAGTAACCAAAGAAGTACACTCAATGGGACCTTGCCTTCTAAAAACACCCATCCACTGATCGATCATAAAAGCGACTGGGGAAATTTTTATCTTCTTAACCATCGCATATAATAATTTCAATTCATCAATGCGAATGGTCCGAAGATCATTTCGAGGAAAAAGAGTCATGGCAATCCAGCAGTGCATAAAACGGAGAGTGGGGTTATGAATGTGGCTTGTTCTTGGGGGAGTCCCATCTGTGATACCAGAGATATCCCGCCAGAACGATTCTCTCACAAAAAGCCTCAAGACTTTATCAATCTCCAAGCTACAACACTTGCTAAACCCCAAATGGCTACTAACCTGCCTCCAGGAAACGAAATACTCTTCCCTTAGAAAGCGAAAAGTAATCCCTCCTCAGATTTTCTCAAAGTAGCAAGAAATTGAATTGTTAACAAGCGACACCCACCCTCATGAATGCGCGCAAAATCCGACCAACCCACAGCACCCCAAACGCTTTCGAAGTCAGTAGCCATACCTGATTTCTCCATGAGTTCGCTTGTGAACGCACGTGTGTGATCAAAAGCACGACCCAGAAGAATTTGATACACTTCTTTTTCGTAGCCTTCGTCGATGTCGAGTTGATCGTCGGAGATGAACGCCGGGCGAGGGTCATCTTCGTTGTGGTTGCTACTGGAGCTGTCTCCGTTACCTTCTCCATTGCCGCCGCCTGCCTGCCTCCTGCGGATGTGGCGCCAGCCCCGGTGTAGTAGTACTGGTCTTCGGAGATCTCCATGGAATGTTGGCTGCCCATCCTTTCTTCGGAGCCACCGGCCGAGTCCATGATCTCCATGCTGGAGGAGACCAACTCAGTACTTCCGGAATGTCAGCTCCGCCTCGAGCTTGACCTCTTCAATCTTTTTGCTTGCTTCACGACTCCGCGGATGAGGTTCATGATGCCTGCACAAGGAGAAACAACAAGAACGATTCTTGGAAGACAAAAGTATTAGAGTTAGTGGGTTAGTCGTCCAAGAGTTAGTCGTTCTTGAGGGGCGTGGTTGCCTCCACAACAGTGTCCTTGTGGGTTATGACACACCACAAACAAACGTTCTTGCGGGGTTGACCTCCACAACTCGTTCAAGTACTTAAGCACGAGAAGAACAGCACCATTATGCAGAAATGAAATCCATTTTTACTTGGTTTTATATTTTTTTTTATTCTCAAACTAAGGAGCTAAAAACTTGAGAATTTAATAGAAGGAGAAGAGAAACTCCGAGGGCGAAACGCAGCTCGGGTTGGGGCAAAGAGATCAAGTGACATGCCAAGGCTTTTTATAGCCAGAGCTCACCCTTGATCGGCCGACTAGGTGGGGTCGGCCGACCCTCCCGCAGAGGTGTTTTGGCCAGGCTTTGATCACGGGCGCGTTGGATACTCTGGCGTCTGTAAAATGGTTGAAAACTTTGCAAAAGAGGGAACCATGAATCGGGCGACATGAGCTGGTCGGCCAAATGGTGTTGGCCACCATTGAATTGCCCCTTTGAAAGATGTGATGGGTGCCTATGGTAGGGTATGATGGTGTTTGATTGCTTTGCAAAGGCCAAAATTTGGAGTCAGCCGACATGCCTCAGTCGGCCGACCAAGTCGTATCTAGGTTCGGGCTATGCTTTTGTAGGGTGGCACATGGTTCAAAGATGCGATGAATGCTGGTTGGAATGAGTGAGGGTGGCCAGGTATCCAAGGAAAATTCATATAAATGGCTCCAAAGTTTAAGAATTTAAATGCAATAATTTGTGAAAATTCAAACATGCTTGAAAAAAATAAATATGCATTGTGAAATAAATATGGGATACATACCGATGCACCTACCGGTGAGGACTCGTTGTTTTTCGTCCGTCGAGTGCGGACATCTCCAAGATATGATTCAGCTTGATGACTTGTCTTCCACAATTGAAGATGATGCGGAAGCTTTGCAACGCCACTCTAGTTCTGTCTTTTCAACGCACGGTGATCTCGATGTTGTTGCCTTCAGAGCTTTAACTCCTTGTGTGAATTCTTTGGGCAGGGGCAGGAGTGGCTCACTGTTAGTGACCGGTGGTTTTCGTGGCTTCCATCCATAAATTACCTTGATTTCAGGCCCGTCATGTTTTTGGCTTAATTCTTCCTTGTTTCCTGCATGGTTAGCCAAAATATCCCGACTGGTTTCTTTCACTATAGCAGCTAGTTGAGCTGACTGGGCCTCTAGAATTTTACTTAAGCGCAGCTGGTTCTTCACAGTGACAGATAGGGCATGGAATTTAGAGCTTAGATCATTCACCTCTCTCTTGGCAGGTATGGTGTACGAACTTCCTCCTTGCTGGGATGGGTTCCAGTTATGTGCTAAGAATAAATCCCTGCACTTCTGCCAAGACTCCATCTCTGCCTGGTGATGGTTGTACCATTTGCAGTGCTCTACCTGCTAGAGAGAACGGGAATAACCATTTCATTGCCCTTCCTGCTAGTTGACTACATATTGCTGAGAACTGTCGGAGATGGTCTGCCGCGTTTGCTGTAGCCTTTCCATTGAATGGCTTAGCTTGCACCATTGCAATGTACGTTGAGTCAATCATAAGAGTTTCAGTTGCCGTCTTGGTGCAAGAGCGTTTTGATTTCGACCGGCAAAATTGAAAGAGCACTTGCGTGCTCTCTTCTAAGTGGAGGAGTTTTTCCGGCGAATCGACGGCGTGATCTTCTGTTTCACACAAAGAGAAACAGAACAAGGGTAAACCTGTCTAGACGCTGGTATTTTAATTGTGACATAAGGTTAATACAGAAGTTAACACATTCTTTATCCAATGCTTTCCCCGGCAACGGCGCCAGAAATGCTTGTTGGTATTAATTAGCATCACCACTACAGGAGTGATGGCACTAGAGATGCCTTAATATAAATCTTAGCGCTACGTTCTGCAAGCGCACAGAAGTACATTGTAGCATTTCACCCGGGAGTATTCCAGAGTATCGTATTTATTTCCTCAGGGAAAGCGTATGGCAAAGTAATGTGTTTTCTAATGCATTAACTATATCACGATTAATATACCAAGACTAGAACAGGGGGTAACATAATATGACCAGTTGGTAGGTTGACACACAGAGGATTTCAGTGCTCATTATGTAAGTCTAGTTAATAGGAAGGTCCTACAAGAGAACTAGGGAATTCTATGTACTTCTTACTTATGGGTTACACTCCTACAAGTATATCCTATACAAGCTCAGCAAGAGACACAAATTAGAGGGCAAATCGAGGAGTCGTGGGATCCCCTCATCCAAGGGTACTGTCATGATGGGCCTGCAAACGCCCAAACCCAAACGGCGAGGATTACAAGGGACGGACAGGGCTGTCACCACCTGCCGCCTACCTCTGAATACGAGGGTATCCCCAACGGCATTCCATACCCCAAACACCACGTTTGTAATATGAAATACATCTTTACCAATTGTACGGAAAGGTAAAGAACAATCATAAAGATTCATTGGGCCATTGCCATAACATGTATCTTCTATACTAAGGTGCAAGACATACAACTCATATGATGCACACACAAGACTATAAGTCAAGTAACATAAGTAAGATAGCATATCCATTAAGGCTCTCAGTCTTACAAATAAGCAAAAGGATACAAGATAACTGAGCTCTAGGCTTACCAAGACTCCTTCGGAAACCCGTAGAAGCTCAACTCCTAGAACTACTTCTCTACTAACTAAGACTATGACTTATAGCAATTGGAGCTCTTCCTTCTGGTGTGTGTTGTACAGGAGGCGTTGGTCATCTATTTATAGTGCTGGGAGGCGGTTCAGGGCCGGTACAAAGCGGTTGAGGACGAGTGGGCCCACCCCCGAGTCGGCCGATGTGGAGACGTCGCCTGACCGTCTGCTGAACCGACTGAACTCATCCACGGTGTAGATTTGGTCCTGAAGGCGGTGTAGATACGCTCGAGAAAGGAGGGCCGCAACGGCCGCTAGACTGGGTCGGCCGACCTAGTCCTGGCACGGTTCGTCTTGTACTTCTTCTGAGTGGCTGGAATGTGGACCCTGGTACTCGTGGACGATGGGTATGGATCCTTGGAGTAGATCTTGGTTCTCATGTGGGCCCATCAATCCATGTGAATTCACCTTATCCTCCTTTTCACCATTGGATGTAACCATCATTGATCCAATGTCCCAGATGATGTGCATTTGTGCTTGTTCTGCATGGCCAAACTTGGGCTCAGTTGGGCACTAGGCCAGGTCGGCCGACCAGGGCAGATCGGGCGACCTGGGCTTAGCCCTGTTTTCCTTCATCTTTTGGCCATTATCTCCTGCAACCAAATAATCTCCATGTACAAGTGGAACTACATTATTTGAAACCAAATCCTACTGATCATTGCTAGTTTATTTTATTTTACCATGTTGGCGTTACAAGATTTTCATGACTTAACAAGCGCCAACATGGATGTTGGTGAACTACAAGACCGGAGGACACCATTGGGTTCTTGATAGCAGTTGCACTCAACATATGACCGGTGATCCCTGGATGTTCACCACATTGGATGAAGATGTTAGTGGGCATGACAAAATCACATTTGGTGACAACTCTAAGGGTAAGGTTGCAGGATTGGGAAAGATTGCTATCTCCAATGATCATTCACTTTCAAATGTTCTCTTGGTTGATTAATTGAACTTCAACTTGTTGTCCCTGGCTCAAGTTTGTGATCATGGTTTCAAAGGTACATTCACCAATGAGGGTGTGAAAGTCACAAGGAAGTCAAACAATGATGATCTTATATTCAAGGGCTTTAGATATAACAATCTCTATCTTGCGGACTTCTCTTCTAGTAAAGCTAGTTTGTCAACATGCTTATTCACCAAAGTATCAAAGGGTTGATTGTGGCATAAAAGGCTTGCACATGTTGGCATGGGTACTCTCAAGAAGCTCTTGAAGAAGGATTTGGTTCGTGGTTTGAGTGATATAGTGTTTGAGAAGAACAAACTTTGTAGTGCTTGTCAAGCCGACAAGCAAGTGGCAAACACTCATCCATCCAAGGCCTATGTATCAACAACAAGACCACTAGCGTTGCTTCACATGGATCTATTTGGACCAACAACATATGTTAGTCTTGGTGGAAATCTCTATTGCTTCGTAGTTGTGGATAATTACTCAAGATACACTTGGGTATTCTTTCTTCAAGACAAGACCGAAGTGGCCAACACATTCACAACCTTTGCAAAGAAAGCTCAAAATGAATACAAGCAACCTTTGGTGAAGATTAGAAGCAACAATGGGAAAGAGTTTGATAACACTAGCATTGAGTTGCATTGTGATGGCAATGAAATCAAGCCTGAGTTCTCCGCAACCTATACTCCTCAACAAAATGGTGTAGTTGAGAGGAAGAACCGGACATTGATCACTTTGGCAAGAACTATGTTAGATGAATACAACACTCATGAGAAGTTTTGGGCTGAAGCAATCAACACCGCATGCTATGCATCCAACCAGCTCTTTCCTCACCGCTTATTGATGAAGACCCCTTATGAGTTGCTCATTGGGAGTTTGGTTGCAAGTGCTACATCCGGGTGTTTGGTTGCAAGTGCTACATCTACAAGAAAAGGCAACACCTAGGGAAGTTTTAAAAATGTTTTGATATTGGTTTTCTACTTGGTTACTCATTGAAGTCCAAAGCATATAGAGTATTCAACCAAGCCACCGGCTTAGTTGAAGAAACATATGATGTGGAGTTTAATGAATCTAATGGCTCCCAAGGAGCACATGAAAATTGTGATGATGTAGGTAATGAACCGTTGAGGGAGGCTATGAAGAACATGCCTATTGGAGCAATCAAGCCAAAAGAAGAAGATGATGATGAAGTTCAAATTGTTGATCCTCCATCTTCTTTGTCCATGGTGCCTCAAGTTGATTGTGATAACAAGCAAGATGATAGTGATCAAGTGGAAGATCCACCTCTTCCACTTGAGGACACTCATGTACCACAAGAACAAGTTGAGGCACAAGCTCAAGAAGTTGATGCTCCACAAGCCCCTCAAGAAGTGGTTGAGAGAAGACACAATCCAAGAATTCAAGCTCATCCACAAGACCTCATCATTGGAAGTCCAACAAAGGGGATAAGAACTCGTAGAACTCAATATAATAACTTTTGTGAGTTTAATGCATTTGTTTCTTGCATTGAACCTTCAAATGTAGATGAAGCTCTCAAGGATCCGGATTGGGTGAATGCAATGCATGAAGAATTGAACAACTTCACCCGCAATGATGTTTGGACACTTGAAGAGCGACCCAAGAATGCAAGAGTGATTGGAACCAAGTGGGTGTTCCGTAACAAGCAAGATGATCTAGGTATTGTAGTGCGGAACAAGGCAAGGCCAGTTGCAAAGGAGTTCTCTCAAGTTGAAGGATTGGATTTTGGAGAGATCTTTGCACCGGTGGCAAGACTAGAGGCAATTCGCATCCTCCTTGCTTATGCTTCAAGCCACAACATGAAGCTATATCAAATGGATGTGAAGAGTGCCTTCTTGAATGGATATATCAATGAGCTAGTCTATGTTGATCAACCACCGGGCTTTGAAGATGCAAGATATCCCAACCATGTCTATAGGCTGTCCAAGGCACTCTATGGTCTCAAACAAGCTCCTAGAGCATGGTATGAGCGCCTTAGGGACTTCCTCATCTCAAGGGATTTCAAGATTGGCAAAGTTGACACAACACTATTCACCAAGAAGATTGATGAAGATCTCTTCATTTGTCAAGTGTATGTTGATGATATCATCTTTGGCTCAACAAATGAAGACTTTTGCAAAGAGTTTGGTGAAATGATGTCAAGGGAGTTCGAGATGTCTATGATTGGAGAGCTCACATTCTTCCTTGGGTTTCAAATCAAGCAACTTGAAGAAGGGACTTTCATTTGTCAAGAAAAATATACCAAAGACCTTCTCAAGAGCTTCAAGATGGAAGATTTCAAGGGCATCTCTACACCAATGGCTACAAATGGACATCTTGACCTAGATGAGGGAGGTAACCCGGTTGATCCAACTCTCTATCATTCTATGATTGATAGTTTGTTATAACTTGCTGCATCTAGGCTCGATATCATGTTTAGTGTTTGTATGTGCGCTAGATTCCAAGCCAATCCTAAGGAGGTACACTTAGTAGCCGTGAAAAAAATCTTTAGGTACCTCAAGCTCTCACCAAGCATTGGCCTTTGGTATCCAAAGGAGCTAGATTTCAACTCGTTGCTATTCCGATTTGGATTATGCGGGTTGCAAGGTTGATAGGAAAAGCACCTCCGGAGAGTGCCAATTGCTTGGTAGATCACTTGTTTCTTGGTCCTCTAAGAAACCCCTTGTCCATCGCCGAAGCAGCCGCCGGTTCTTGTTGTGCTCAAATCCTTTACATGAAACAAACCCTTTTAGACTATGGCATAGTTCTAGAAAGGGTACCTTTGTTGTGTGACAACGAGAGTGCAGTTAAGCTTGCTAACAACCTGGTTCAACATTCACGAACAAAGCACATTGATATTCACCATCACTTCCTTAGAGACCATGTTGCTAAGAATGACATATCACTAGAAGGTGTAAGGACGGAAGGTCAACTGGCGGATACCTTCACAAAGCCCCTAGACGAGAGGACGTTTTCTAAGTTGAGGAATGAGCTCAATATGCTTGACTTTGCTAACTTTCACTAACTTACTAGTCTAGGGCTGTTTTGTGCTTGCATTGCATTTATATAACTTGTCATATGCATTAGGTGCTTATCTAACCCTTGCAAGATAGTGATAAGATAGGAAAGGTTAGAGCTGTTTGGTCTCTTGGTTGCTCTAGACTCGGGTGAGGCTCATCATAAGCAAGCTTGCAAGGGGATCAAATATGACAAGATAGATTTAAATTTATGCCTTAAATTCTTGTCTTGCAATTGCATGCATATGCATGGTTGTTGTTTTTGTCGTTTCGTTGGCATTTGGTTGTGGCATGCATTTAGGGGAGTTTTCTTTGTCTTCGACAATTTCTGAAACTCCTAAATGTGTGGTGCCCTCCTATGCTTTGGTTTTGGTTTTCCATTGAAAAATGTCTATTTAGCCTAAGGCAAAATATTGAAAATATTTTCAAATAAGGGTTTGAGAGAGTTCCCTTGTTTTAGTCCAAGAATGTGTTTATTTGCTTCTTATTGAATCCTTTGACATGAGATAAGACTTAGTTCAGCAAATTCCAAATCAAAATCAACTTGGAAAGTGCAAAATCTGCTTTGACAGTAAGTTACGGTGCGTTTTGGAAAGGTCACCGCAACAATCGGTGCTCTGTGGCTGGTAATCACGTTTTCAGTGCTACATCAGGAAGTTGTGGTGCTGTTCTCAACCACGACCGCAATAATCGGTGGTGGTTCAAGTCTGAAGGCAGTAGCTTAGCATAGGATGTTGCGGTCTTGAACATTGGACCGATCGCAGTCGTGGGCTTGAGGAGGTTTGAAATATGTCTCTGGATTGATGGACTGTTGCGGTGCGGGTTTCACCCCACCACCACAACAGTCGGTCCTCGATCCAATCTGAGTCGTCCATCTTCTCAACCGCTTAATCTTGGCCGTTCCTCCCCACATAACCCTAATCAATCGGGGCGTTGACCTCATTCATTCACTCCGCCACCGCTCTGCCTGTACGCCGCCGGCCGCCACTCGCCCCTACGCCGGCCGCCACTCCACGCCACCTCCGCAGCGCCGCCGCCCTCGCCCCCTCACGCGCGCACACTACCACCACACCCACGTGCCGTCTCACCCGCGCGTCCCCACATAGTGCCAGCGCTTTTGCTTCACATCCCAGGGCTGTGCTCGCGCGCCGCCGCCACACCCACCGCGCTGCCGCGCCGCCGCCCACAGCTCCACCTCACCGCACTGCAACCTGCTACAGTGCTCGGCGCCGTTGCCCTACCTTAGCGCCGCCTCATCCTCTTGGTTGGGCTTCCCCTCCATGAAGGCTTCACCTCTCTCTCAGGATCCCTTTGAGGTGAATTTCAAAATCTTTCCCTCTCACTCTCTTGTGTCAATGGGTTACCCAAAAGATCTGCATAAATGTTATGATTGAATCAATGGATGTGCCTGAGACAATTTCTGTATGCTTGGATCGGCTTTAGTAGTGATCCCTTTAACTCAATATCATGGGGAGATGCTGTCAAATTGTTCTTTGTTTTTAACTCAATATCATGGGGAGATGCTGTCAAATTGTTCTTTGTTTTTACACTTTGGTACAACACATGCTTAGAATTGCTATGTGTCATACCCTTGAGTTAGTGATCTCTTCATCTCTTGAACTTGTGCTTCAATGCCATATTCACTTCAAGATTCTTGCCATCATATACATAATCACTTATGTCCTATCCATGCCCTTTATCATATTCCCTAGAGCGTGTGCTTTAATGTTCTATCTCTTTCAAGATTTTCATGACTTTATCAAATGCTCTAGTCTTATGTCTCTTTCACATGACCAGTGCCAAATCTATCATAGGTTTTAGTCATTTTCTGAGCTTTCACCTCTCTCATGCTTATAGAATTTTTTCCCCAGAAAAATGCTTATTAATGTTTATACATCTCTTTCTATCATTTCTATGCGTGCAGGGTGTTCTCAGGCAGTGGTCAGTGCAGATGGCAGCCGGGTGACAGGTTTTCAGTGGCAGTTGCTCGAGGCCAAGCCTCGGGTACTTTCTTTGGACGTTGAGGCCAAGCCTCAACAAAGGTCCGTGTCAGGGGGAGTATTGGCAGTTGTAGTGGTTCAGGTTGGCAGTTTCAGTGGGTTTCTTGCAGATACAGTGGACTTCTTTCAGTATCAGTGGCTCTAGCAGTTCAGTGGCAGTGTTGCTCAGATCAGTGCAATGATGGCCAGAACGAAGACTGTAGGTCCTGCAGGCAATGGGGATTCACCGCCTCGCCGTCCTCCACCCTCTGATAAGGGCAAGGTGAAGGTACCCCCAAATCTGTCGATGAAGAAAGCGAAGAAGGGCGGTCCGGATGATTGGAATACCACCATGGCAGTCGTCAGGGCGTAGGAGCGCATTGAGGCTAGAGGACGTTCCGCCCAGTTTAGTATTCACGACCAGACAGGGTCACCGGTTTCTCCAGAGGGCCCTCCTGCTACTGCTCTCTGCGGCCGTATCCGTGCGCAGGTGGTCTCTCCACCTCCAGAGCAGCAGAGCTCTCGCCAGCCCGCTTCTTCTGGCAGTAGAAGTAAGCGGGCCCAGCCTCCATCATCCTCTGAGGAGTCAGGCTCCTCAGACTCAGACGGGCAGCCTTCCAGATGCCGATAGTGGAGGAGGTTGCCAGGGCCTCATCTCATTTGATTTGGAGATTGAGGATTGAGAACGAGACTAGGTGGTTCCCTGCTCGCCGTCTTGCCACAGTGTTGTTCTGGACTCCCTTGCAGCAGGTCTTCTATAATGCATTCAACCTAGCTTGGGTCTCTCTCTACAAGTTCCACAGGAGGATGGATATTGCCAGGATCGCCAGAGCAGTGCCAGTTGAGCCCAGTGAGCTCGAGTCTTACTTCTCTTACATGCCTGGACTGCTTGAGCTCTTTACTTTGCCCACCAGGTTCATCAGAGAGTGGGTCCATGTCTTCTACGCCACAGTTTGGATGCCCCTGGACCGATCCACGATGACTTTAATGTATCAGGGGAAGAAGTACACCTTGAGGCGACAGGACCTTCACAGCCTTCTCGAGCTTCCACTCTATGCCGAGAAGCTACACGAGAGGTGCTACCATTCAGCTATTCCTTCACAACGTCCTCTGTCCAGTGGGGTAGCGCCACCGTCAGCCGAGTTGATGGCACCGTGCTTCAGGAAGCCCTTTGGTCCGGCTTCACCTCGTCACCCTATGGACTTGACACCACTGGCTTACGTGATCTTGGAGGCTCTTCGTCGCTCCTTGCTCCCTCGGTCCGGGAACTGCGAGACGATCACAGCTCTACAGTAGTGGCTCTTGGCACATATAGTGGGTCGCAGGCAGTTTGACATGATTGATTTTCTGATGGCGGAGATTTAGGAAGTGATTTCAAATGGGATGAAGGTCGGTCGCACTTTACCTTACGCACATATTCTGACACATATACTCACTAACTTAGCGGGTTCTCGTGAGGAGAACCTCGCTAAGTTAGAGGAGAGAGGTGTGCCCCTTCTTACCCTACCTACAAGGCTGCCAAGCCTAACGACCGTCACAGAGGACAGAGGCCGATAGCGATGATTCAAGAGACAGTTCCTCCAGAGCAGCGGGCAGAGCAGGCAGCAGAGGACCAGGCCCTTCGAGAGGCAGAGCACGCTGCTGGACTTGAGTCCATACTCGATAGCTCTGATCTCTTGGAGGAGGACAGCTCAGACTCGGAGTACATCCTTCCAGACTCTCCACCATACCGAGGAGCTCATGATGCTGAGGCTGGCAGGTCTGGTACAGCAGCCGCAGAGTTTGACGACCCTCCAGCCTCCTCTGGTCCTTCCACAGTTCCAGTATCAGCTCCTCCAGCAGCAGCCCCAGTTCCTCCAGGTTTTCCCAACTTCCGGGCTATAGCAGATTC
Source organism: Alloteropsis semialata (assembly GCA_004135705.1). Classification (NCBI taxonomy): domain Eukaryota; kingdom Viridiplantae; phylum Streptophyta; class Magnoliopsida; order Poales; family Poaceae; genus Alloteropsis; species Alloteropsis semialata. Next base: position 44,953,290 of record CM014272.1, on the reverse strand, counting down.
CATCGTGGCACTTGGGTAGACAATGACTACTATTCAGGCTGCACAGACAGCCAAGGATGAGAAGTACGATCTCAGGTTTGCTGTGATTCTTGAGCAGCAGCAGCATATGGTTGAGGAGCAGCGCCATCTAGCCACCGAGTAGGAGGCACAGCGCAGGCAGAACGAGATGTACTTTCAGCTTCTCTTCCAGCAGATTGGTATACGGATGCCCTCACTACCGCCGACTCCAGCTCCAGCTCTTTCACAACTTCATCAGAGTCCGGCAGGGCCAGCACTTGAGCCTATCTCATCGATCAGACCCATGGCCAGTGTTGGTGGCATCATCCTGCCTCCTCCCGTGTATGAGACCCCGCTTCCAGATATACCAACTCAGTTCTCGACACTGGAGTCCACGTTGCTTGCGGGGTTCACCAGTTCAACTGCTCCGGCTTCTCCTTCAGTTCCAGTCTTTGCCTCCGTGCCAGCTAGTACTTCTTCAGTGTCGAGGTCCCTTGAGGCCTCCTACTCACAGCTGACAGGCGAGAGCACACCTGACCCGCAGTAGTTTGTTTCAGAGATTTTAACTCCAGAGCAGCCTCAATAGATCGACGACCAGACACTTGCAGCTCCTGTGACGACAGACTCAACTTTAGTCACTACAGAAGTCACCGGCTCTTCTTCAGCTCCTCAGACTCAGGCTACAGGTTCAGAGACCGAGGACCCAGTTGACGCAGCTTTGAGGACTCTCACTCCTTCTCCCGAGGACACCGCAGCTCAGACTCCTCCCGCTCCAGATGCTTAGTCAGTTTTGGTGGTTGACGCCAAAGAGGGAGATGTCAGAGGAGATGTGAGAGTTAGGGGGAGCTTGTAGTATAGCTTTTGGTTCTTTGATGTGAACTCTCATGCATCATGTTTACTTTTATGAATTCATACTTTGGCTTGCTACTATGGTAGTTGACATGTGCTTGTGCTTTATTTCATATATATATGCCATGTCATGCTTGGTTTGCGTATGTGCTTGTCCTTAATATCCTTTACATACACGTTGTTTTATTATTCCCATCTCCTTTTATTCACAATTATATTATTTGAGGTTGTGTTGTCATCAATCACCAAAAAGGGGGAGATTGAAGGTGCATCTAGGCCCCTAATTTGATTTTGGAGATTAACGACAACATGATCATTGCGACTAACGTGTGTTTTGCAGCGGCATTCATTAAGTTAGTGCAATGATGGGATTTCATGGTATTCTTGGCCCCCATCATTTGATTTATATATGTCGGATCAAAGGATATGCGAGAAGCGTAAGGACAAGCTAGTTCCAAGTACCGTTTGGAGTTGAGAGGCACTTGGATTAGTATAGGTCTTTGTTTTTCCTTTGGCCGTACTATTAAGGGGGGCAAGAGTTGTAGCTTGACCTAAATAAGACTAGAGTCTAAAGGTGATGCACACTTGTGAAATTCTAGCACTAGGTACCTCAGATGAAGCCATGGAAGCTAAGGAAGAAGTTAGAAACTCAAAAGAATTTGAATTGGTCGAGTTTCGTAACTTGGGAGTGCATTCCCGTACACCACCGACTGTTGTGGTGGTGACCAAGCTGGTCACCGCAACAGTCGGTCCCCCAGGGCCAGAGAAAAATTTGTCTCTGGATTGACGGACTGTTGCGGTGAGGACAGGGTTTTCACCCCACCGCAACAGTTGGTCATGTGTCAGTGACCGTTAGATTTGTACTGAAAAGCAACCACTGACTATTGCGGTGGTGGTACTTTGGTACCACCGCAACAGTCGGTCATCACGATTTCAGCAGCATGTGAGGCCCAGCGGCTAGTTTGCTTGCTTGGGCTATATATACTCCATGGATTGGTTCAATTTAGCTCTCTTGCGACCTGTGGAATTGTATAGTCATATTTGGGAGCTAAGAGCAAGCAAAGCACTAGAAGTGATTGAGAAGATCCTGATTGTAAAGATTAGGAACATCATTAGTGCTTAGGGAGTAGCAAGTGTGCATCCACCTTTGTCTCTTGTCTTGTGCAGGTCAAGTGAAGCTATTGCTTGTTACTCTTGGTGATCGGCATCACCTAGACGGCTTGGTGGCGGTGTTCTTGGAGATCTCTCAAGGGGGCATCTTGTGAGAGGCCCAAGAAGGAGTACACGGCATTTGGAGTCCGCCGTTCTAGAGGGGACAATCGACATCCACTATAGAGCACTTGATCCTTGTGTTGGATCAAGGGGGAGCAACACCCTCTTGTTGGGTGCTCCAATGAGGACTAGAGGAGAGTGCCGACTCTTCGATACCTCAGGGAAAAATCTGGCTTCCTAACTCTCTCTTTACTTTTGGCAATTTACATTTCCGCATTTACATCCTTAGAATTGCCATGCTAGACTAGGATTGGAACTAGGTTGCAAAAGTCCTTTTACCATCTAGATAGCCACACTAGTTGAAACTAGGCACATGGGGTGAATTGGCTTGATTAGGTGTTTAATTCCACAAAAATTTGTTAGAAGCCTAATTCACCCCCTCCCCCTCTTATGCATCTTGATTCTTTCAATACCAACCCAAAATTAAGCAGGATAACCAATTATTTCATAAAAGAGACCAAGAACCACAAGTTAAATCATATTTAAGTTCAATTGTTAAGTGAGGGTCTAAGCCGCTCTTAACTGTGAGCACGACTGATATATCAGTTTTACACTCTACAGAGGTTGTACACTTTCCCCACAGCTCATGTTCACCAAATCGCCCGGGTTTGCAAGGCTCTTAAACACTTCCTTCGGGGTTCACTACGAAGCCTTTACAAAGACGCAAAGCCAACTAGCGGCCCGCTAGAGTGTCAGCCACGGTGAGGTCCACAGCCCTCCCTAAAGAGCATGTACCATAGCAAAGACTACTCCTACAAGAGGACCGGACTATGACCCCTCACCGTCCCCCTCCTTGCCCTTTCGGTAAGGCCACCAGTCAACCCCATGTCTTATTAATTAGCTAAGATTAGAGCCATGTGATACTATGGTTGCACTATTTTCTTGGGTAGTTCTCCATGTTCCAATTAATCATAATGATCTTGTAATTAAACCAGTGTATGGGAATAAAATAAAGTCATGATTAACATTTGCATAGAATTAACATAACCAACCCAAGTATAAGCAACTAAGCATTTCTACCCTTTTCATAACCAAGTGATTCAAGGTTCATGGCAAAAGACTATGTACGTCCTTATTAGGTGACCCATCAAAATTAATGCAATAACAGTAAAGTAAAGGTGAATTGAATGATGTTATTGGGACAAAGAAGAATAATGTAGAGGGAGGCCACTTGCCTTCCTCCACAAACTGCTGCTGATCTTCCTCGTACAGCTGCTGCTCCTCTCCTTCCTCGATCGACACATTCTCTAAACGATCACACAAAGCAATACAACAAAATAAATAAAATAGTACAACAAATAGTACTAAAAACACAGAACAAACACCTAAAACTATAGAGCATGCAGAGACGATCGCGTGGATGCGAAAATTGCCCAAAATGGATTTAAAACGACGAAGATACACTAATTACAAGGTTGCAGGGACTCATATGTAGATAAAACTAAGTCTGCGCACTGTTTTGAATAAAACCGAGGGCATAAACAGAATTACACATAAAAACTCAGGGTCTAACATGTGAAAGAGACCGATAAGGACGGCGGTTTCTATTTATAAAGAGTTCTGGGGCCTAAACATGAAAGATAAGGGCATATGTATAAATATTTTGTACTGACACGGGACTGTGGGTAGATTTCTAAGAAACAAAGGGGCTCTTAATAAAAAATACCACGGTCAGCCGGTCTGACCAGGGTTGACCAGTATCTAAGGGCTGATCTGGGCCGTCGGTTCGAGATCAGACGATGCAGGGCAAACCCGGCGACCGACAGGGAGGAAAACGGCGATGCAGGGTGCGCGGTGCGACGGGGAAAGCTTTGGAAGATAGAGAAAGGCATAGCGAGCTCATCAAAGGGGCTTTTGGCATCGGGGGAAGTCCGGAGGGCGGTCGGTGGCGGGGAAGAGTGGCAGTGAGCTCGGTTGTATGGCGAGGAACAGGGACGGCGGCGCTACTCCACCTCGACAGCGGCGTCAACGAACACCAAAAGCGATTGGGCATGATAGAGAGGTGGGTTTGGATTGTCAAGAGTGTGTGCATGTGCAGGAAGCTTTGGCGCATTTTATAGAGGATCGAGGAGGAGCCGAGCGGCTCGGGTGGGGGAGAGTTGGAGAAGGGGGCAGGGATTACGACCATTGATGGCCCTTGAAGGCTCGATGGCGGTTGTGAAGAGGAGAGAGAGGGAGAAGGGAGCGAGGGTGCGGGAGTGATTGCGCAGTGACACCGATTGAAGAGAGGGAGGGGATCGCGGGTGAGCAGGAGTGACGCAGGGTCGGTGGGCGCGGAGTCATGCGGCGGTGGACGCGGACGAGTGAAAAGGAAACGGCGAAGGGAAGGGGATGATGGGCGAGGCCCATCAGCAGAGAGAGAAAAGAGAGAGCGAGCGGGTGAGGACAGCGCCGACATGTGGGGCCAGGCGGTCAGCGAGAGAAGAGAGAGGAGAGCGGGCGGGTGCGAGGGCGGCCTGATGGGCCGGCTGTTGGGCCGCGAGCTGGGCCTGAAGAGAGAAAAGAGAAAGGAGGGAAGGTCAGGCTGGGCCAAAAGGAGATAAGGGAGGGAAAAGGAAAAGGTTTGAACTTTTATTTGAGAAAGGATTTGAGAATTTGAGTGGGATTTGAATTGAGGATTTGGTTTGGGATAGATTTGGAATTCAAACACAATCAAACAAAAGCCAATGCAAAAGAGCATGACATGCATCAAGCACTTCTTGCAATAAAATTTAATTATTGTTTAAATATTTGAGGCACAAATTAATTAAGAAAATTCATTAAATCCTTAGAAAATTCTAAATAATTACCAAGTTGCTTACATTGATTTTCGTGATGGAATTTGGGTGTTATAAATCCTACCTCCCTTAAAGAGAATCTTGTCCTTGAGATTCGGATAGATTGGGAAACAACTGTCGGAAATCTACAATGAGCTCATCTTCTCTTTCCCAAGTAGCTTCATCCTCTAAGTGATGACTCCACTGTACTTTACACATTTTGATTACTTTGTTCCTCGTGACCCTTTCAGATGTTTCCAATATTTTGACCGGGTGTTCTGAATAAGCCAAATCATCTTGCACATTGAGCTCTTCCAGTGGTAATTGTTCTTCGGGTACCCTCAAACACTTTTTCAACTAAGAAATATGGAACACATCGTGGACTTCCGACAATCACTCAAGCAATTCCAACTAATATGCCACTTCACCTTTCCTTTCCAAGATCTAAAAATGACCGATATAGTGAGGTGACAACTTTCCTTTGACTTTGATTCTGTGGACACCTTGGGATACACATAATCTCCTACTTCAAATGTCAGTTCTCTTCTCTGGGTATCGACATAACTCTTATGTCGTGACTGAGCAGTTCTGAGATTATCCCAGATTATCTGGACTTGCCTTTCGGCTTCTTGCAGAATTTCTGGTCCAAAAACCTGACTTTCTCCTGTCTGACTCCAATACAGTGGTGTGCTACACTTCCTTACATAAAAGATTTCAAATGGGGCCATCTTGAGACTGGCTTGATAGCTGTTGTTATAAGAGAATTCTGCGTACAGCAAACTCTTATCCCAACTACCACCATGCTTTAAGGCACAAGCTCTTAGCAAATCTTCTAGAATTTGATTAGTCCTTTCAGTCTATCATCCATTTGCGGATGATATGCAGAACTGAAATTAAGCTTGGTGTCCATTGACTCGTGTAGTTTGTGCCAAAAGCATGATGTGAACTGGGTACCTCGGTCAGATACTATCTTCTTCGGCACTCCGTGTAGACACACAATTCTGGACATATACAGCTCTACTAACTTGGCTCCCATATATGTGGTTTTGACTGGAATGAAATGGGCAACCTTAGTTAGTCTGTCCACAATGACCCATATGGAATCGTAGCCATCACGAGTGCGAGGCAATCCTACAATAAAGTCCATACCAATCTCTTCCCATTTCCACTCGGGTACTTTCAATGGCTGAAGCAAACCTGCTGGCCTTTTGTGTTCTGCTTTTACTCTTTGGCATACATCGCACAAAGCCCCATGAGTTGCCATGTCTCTCTTTAGACCATACCACCAATATTTCTCCTTCAAATCTTGGTACTTTTTGGTACTTTCAGGATGAATGGAATAGATAGAGTCATGTGTTTCCTTCAGTATGAGTTCACGAAGACGGTCAATGTCAGGTACACATATCCTTTTCCTGAACCAAACAATACCTTGACCATCTTTGGTGAAATCCGTTGTTTTTCCTAAACCAACCAGAGTCTTAATTTCTTTGATCATAGCATCTGTCAATTGACCTTGTCTGATTCCTTATTCGAGGGTGGGTTCAATTTCCATAGTCATGGCTTCCATGTGAGAACGGAATCCTAGATTGAGTCGCTCCATTTCCCAACACAATTCTTAAGGCACTAGTCGGGTTATAGCCATATTAGCTTGACCCTTCCGACTCAAAGCATCTGCCACAACATTTGCCTTGCCAGGGTGATACTGGATATCCAAGTCATAATCCTTTATCAATTCTAACCATCTGTGCTATCTGAGATTGAGATCCCTCTGAGTGAAGATATACTTCAAGCTTTTATGGTCCATGAAAATTTGACACTTATTTCCAATCATATAATGTCTCCAGATCTTCAATGCTTGCACGACAGCGGCTAGTTCCAAATCATGAGTTGGGTAGTTTTGCTCATGCTTCCTCAATTGTCGAGATGCATAGGCTACCACTCTGCCTTCTTGCATTAACACACATCCAAGACCGAGACGTGAAGCGTCGTAGTAGACATCGAACCCTTTGTGTATATCCGGCATTATCAACACAGGGGTCGTGGTTAGCCTCTTTTTTAGCTCTTCAAAATAATTCTGACAAGATTCATCCCATTTGAACTCTTGCTCCTTTTCTGACAATGAAGTGAGCGGTTTCACAATCTTGGAGAACCCTTCAATGAATCTGCGATAATAACCAGCCAGTCCAAGGAAAATCCTGATCTCGGACACATTCCTGGGCGGTTTCCAATTCAACACATCCAGAACCTTACTGGGGTCAACTGCTATTCCTCTGTCGGAGATGATGTGGCCAAGGAAAGAAACTTCTCTCAACCAAAAATCACACTTACTAAGTTTGGCATACAGCTGATTCTCTCAAAGTTTCTGTAGCACCAACCTTAGATGTTCTTCATGTTCTTCTTCGTTCTGGGAAAACACCAAGATATCATCAATAAACACCACCACGAACTTGTCAAGGTATTCCATGAACACCTTGTTCATCAAGTACATGAAGTACGCCGGGGCATTGGTTAATCCAAAAGACATCACCGTATACTCATATAGATCATATCTAGAGGTGAACACCGTTTTGGGGATATCTTCTGGCCGGATTCTCAACTGGTGATATCCTGATCGTAGATCGATCTTGGAGAATACCTTAGCACCTCTCATTTGATCAAACAGATCTTCAATCTTGGGTCACAGATATTTGTTCTTGATAGTTGCATTGTTGAGAGACCTATAGTCAACACACATCCTTCTAGTGCCATCCTTTTTATCGACAAAGATAACAGGGGTTCCCCAAGATGACGGGCTAGGATGGATAAATCCTTTTCCAATAGCTCTTCTATTTGTTTCTTTAGTTCACTCAAATCCTTAACATCCAATCTACAGGGTCTTTTGAATATAGGTGCAGTGCCAGGTAAAAGATCAATACGGAACTCGATATCACGGTTGGGTAGTATACCTGGTAAGTCCTCAGGAAAGATGTCGGTGTATTCACACACAACCTTGGTCTCTTCCAAAGACATTCCCTTGATCTGATTCACAGTTCCTTCTTCCTTGGATGATATGTTAGCCACGAACTCAATCTGGTCCCCTTGAGGTCTGGTTAAGAGCACTGACTTCTTGGCACATTGAATCACTCCATCAGATTTAGTTAATGTGACAGAACGGTCCTACTTAAATTGACTTAGGTGTGACCTGTAGTGTAAAACACTAACACGTCACACACTTGGGTCAGCATAAGTCCGGAGTTCCATCGAGTGTCTCCGAGACAACCTGAATCATTCACTATCAGCTATCTCATCACAAATACTCAGGATCCCAACACCAGAGGCAACATCACAGACATTGCACAGGCAGATATATACAACATAGATAGATAAGAGTTATACAAACCAGGGTAGCTCAAATTTAAACAACATAATACAGGTACTATGAGTTCAGCAACAGGGTTCTCAAAGGTAATTAAACAAACTAACAAACAGATCATGTCGTGCCCGGACATGTCTACATCTTCAACCACCACGGCACCAGCAGCTAGAGCTACTCCTCGGGCTCAACTGCAACAAGGGTCAAACAACCCTGAGTACAAAAGTACTCAGCCAGACTTACCTGACAAACTATTCTAAAGGGAGTTCAAGGGCATGCAAGGCTTTTGAAGTTTAAAGAGAGAAGCAAACAGACTCTTGCAAGGCCATAGCTTACTAGGTTATTACCCTAATTGCCATATTTTAGACTACCATGTTATTACCCTATGCAGCTAGGTGAGCCAACCAAGTATTGCCAAACAATAAGATTAGCGAAATAAAGCAAGTATGAGAGCTTATTACTAAATAAAAACACTTCAAGCATCTGTCAGGATCAAGCATGTATCAAAACCGTGACACTCGGTGATTCGAATCGATTTCAAACCCTGCAGGGGAAAACCTAGGACACACGCCGCATGCGCGCCCCCGGAAGGCCACACGAAACTACTTTTTCCACTGCGGCCACCATTGCCTGAACTGTGCCCACATAGCCCAGGGTCGCATCCCCAATCCCTACACAGTGCCCGGGCAAGGGCATGTGGGTTACTGACTATGACCCCATCCAAATTCCTCGCCAGACACGGTGAGTCACAGTTCAACCGTTAGTACCACAGAAGTACATCTTTCCCGGCTCCCTATACCGGTATGTGCCCAGTACATTCAAAGCTTGACCTCAGGCACATCACAACAAAACCTACACTTACTAAGTGGGGCAGGACTAGCTCTTAACCAATCAAAGCGTCCAACATATTCCACTTACATCAATCTCATGTCCTGCCCAACAGTTTCAAAGACTCACTAAACCAGTTTTAGCTCTCTAAAGCATACTGTTCTCCTACTTGACAGTTTAGCCCGTTTACACACCGTTTAAACGCTACACACTGGCTAACCGTGTAAGTTTAATCAACCATTTAGCCCATTTAATGGCCATTTAACCCGTTTAAATAACTGTTTAGCCCAAATAAAGAGCTAAACGGTAGGTGACCGACTGTTTAGCGTTTACCGTTTAGGCTAACATTCTACCGTTGTGAGCAGGTCTAAGCAACTCTACTATATCTTTTTGAAAAGATGGCAAAGATACTCTAATCAAGTATGGATCATGCACTAAAATGGGATTCACTCAACTCCTAATCTAATGCATAATCATAGGCACAATCATAAAAATATTACTCAAGTTAACACTAGGACAAGTATGCTCCAGGGCTTGCCTGGCTCACTGATCTCAGGCTCTGCAGCTACTTGGGATTCTGGAGCTTGCGGAACTGCCTCGGCATCCGACTCGAACGCCACTTCATCTCCCTCCTGGACGTCATCAGGGACCTCTACCAGCTCCGCTGCAGCGAATCCTGGTCTATACGACATGATGCAAAAACATGGAAACTTAAATGAGAGACCCTTAACCATCTTAAACCTTTGTAAAACACCTAACCAGCAAAAAGAAATTACTTAACTTAATTTAAGGATTATAAATAAAGGAATTATCTAATAAAACCTATTTTCTAATAAAACAAACCCTTAAATCTATGTTATTAATCAAGGGCAATAATATAAAAACACCTATTATTAAGATCTAATAACTTATATGCATAAAGAAAAATGCAACTAATGCAATAAAACTAATTTCATCAATTTTAGAGTTTCCTACAAAAAGATATGAAATCCTAATTATTTAACCTATTGAAATGCATTACTAAAAACCTTAAAACCTAACATCTCTCGGTTTTGCATAAAACCCCCTGGCTTTTTCCCTTTCTCAACCCGTAGTCCTCGGCTGCCCCTCTCTCTGCCTCTGAATGCGAGGGCACCGCGGTGGGCAGAAGCAAATCTCGCCGGCGATGAAGTTCCCCGGCGGCATCAGCAACTCGAATTGGCTCTATACGCCCACGCGAGGTTACTGGTGGGTCTTGCACTTCTACGGCGTGGCCGGACTGCATCTCACAGCGGCGGTGGTGGACGGCCGGGCTCGGCTCCACGGCGGCGCGTCGGGCCGGTGCAGTAGCGACGAAGCCGGGCCAAAAGAGGTACCTATGGCTTCTATGCACGGCAGAACATGCGGCGCACCTGCTAACCAGGCAGGCGCACGATGGGGCAGATTACACGACGGCAGCACGCTCTGGCTCGGGTTGGGCGTTCCGGCACGGGCACGCATGCGCTCGGCCATCAGGCAGCTCAGGGAGCATCTCGGGACTCAGGTGAACACTACCATGCATTGGATTTGTTGGAGAGAGTTTGGAGCATGGAGCTCACTGTGGGCAGCTTCCATGGCGGACTGTCGGTGGCGGCGCAGCTCGGAAGATCGGCGATTGCCGGAGCTCGGGTGAGTTTGGTAGAGTCCAAGTAGTTCGAGTCCATGGCTGGGTCTGCGAGCTAGCAACGAGTGCAAGGAATCGGCTGGCAAAGCATCAACAGGTGAGTAATCAACGGCGAGACGGCAGTAGGTAAAGCAGGGCGCAGAGTGAGAGAGAGAAGAGAGGTCAGCAACTGTGACTTATCCGGACTTTCAAATGGCCAGTGAAACGAGCTTTGTGGGTGCACGACGTCGGTGGGAGGTGCCAGCAGCTGCTTTAGCTGTCCATGCAAGCAGGTGTGTGCTGCATCGAGGTTGAACGGTGATCTTAGAGCAGTGGGCGTCGGCAAAAAAGCAGGCAAGCAACTGATTACCTTAGTTCCTCTCTGGCCAGATGCAGTACGTGTATGTGTTTTGAACCTGCACATTTGGTCATTGAATTTTTCCCATACCTAAACACCAACTTGTTGTACATCACTACTAACCTCTGTAGCTGACATATAGGGCTGTAGATTGTAGTTGGTACTTTGGTTCAGAGATCTGTGGATTGAGAAATATTCAACTATGAACTTCGATCAAAACACACGCTTTAGTACTGCTTGCGGCTTTCTGAATTCCAGCCTGCTAACTTCAGTCTAAATTTGCCCCCAAATCTAATGTAAATATTCTTTGGTCCACTTTTATCAAAATTATAGCTGGTACTTGAATCTTCAAAATTCTCATAGACATCTGGAGATATAACTCAAAGGATTAGAAGAATCAGATCCCTAAACATCGGCTGAAGGAACTGAACACTGAAACTTGCCCTTCTCTTACTGAATTTCTTTGAAACCGCTTTACCCCGACGAATTTGAGTAAAGTTTTTCTCCAAACTTATCATGTAAACTTTTCAAGCTGTTATTACAAAAGTTGTAGTCCATACATTGGGCTACCTTTCTCCCAAAAACGCCAAGACCTAAATCTCAGAGGATTAAAAGGTATGTAGCTAAAAACTTTGGTCAATTCACTGTATTCGAAGTGCTTATTCAGACTTAACCAAAATTCAGAAACCTTGGGTACTCATCAAAGTTTGCTCTCAAATTTAAATACTAAAACCTTCAAATCACTGATCCACATCTACATGGTTGTGTAGAGTATATACAGGGTTGTGCAAATTGGGTGTTGTCCAGACTTGCTATCATGGAAAATTTCTCACAAATATAGCTCCAACATTGCCTCTCATCACTGTTTTCAGACTTGAGAAAAATTGTAGTGTTTGGTAAAATCAACCTTTTGTTCAAATTTCCACCCTATGCCATAGATAAGATTTGTTCATTTTCTTTAATCCAGATTGCCTCAAACAAGCAGCCCATAACTTGTGTTTCAAGGATTAAGCATTGTCCATATAGGTCTCATATGCAAAAACTCAACATTCAAGCGCCCAAACAACCTTAATTACCATTGTCACAGGTGATAGTAGAATCCTCCCAAATTTAGATTTCCAAGTTTGATTTCTTTTCAAACTTGATCCATCCAAGTTTATCTGACTATATATTAATATTTGGAGTCATTTACCAAAGTTTGACTTGGACAATTTTTTTCTCGGATCAAAAATTACCAAAATGCCACAGGTCAAATTGTGTTATTTCAATATCTCTCAAGTTCTTAATCCTTTACATTTCTCCTCATTGGCATGTAATGGCACGCTTAGGCTAATTTAAACGCCTGGGGCGTTACAGTTAACCAGTCCATTCCAAGAATCACATCGATCACATTGGACTTAAGGACTATTAGATTTGCTAGAAAGTCTACCACCATGATTTTCAGATTCACCCGCTGGCATAAGTGACTAGCCTTCATCTCATTGCCCAAGGAGCTAACTAGAAGAGTTTTCTTCATAAGGCTCATAGGTATATTATGTTTTGTCACAAATTGCTCAGTAATGAATGAATGTGATGCTCTAGAATCAAACAAAACTGGCGCATGTTCTGAGTTGATGAGGAACGTACCAAGCACAACATCGTGAGCCTCCTGGGCTGATTCAGCCGACACATGGTTCACCTGACCACGCATCAAGTTCTGTTGGCCCTTGTTGCTCTGGGGGTTCTGGTTCCCATTGCGCATCTGTGTAGCTTGTGGTCCAGGCCTCTGACCATTGGTCTTCTGGTCTACGGTGTCTGCATGTTGTGCTTGGGGCAGTTGTTGCATAGTGCCCCACTTCTCCACATTTGATGTAGCCACTTGGTTGAACCGAGTGACTGGGTTGTTGTTGCGCATTGGAGCACCCGATGAATTGCCTGACCGATTCTGCTGGAAGTTAGAGTTGTGTTGTATCTGATGATTGAAGCGCTGAGGCTACTGCTGAGTACGCTGGTACTGTTGCTTATGCTGGAAGTTTCCGCCTTGTTCTCTAGAGTGGAACTAAGATCATGGCTAAGAGTTGAAGCACAGGCGGTTGTTGCTGCTGGACTGCCCCTGTGATTGGGACTTCCACTTCAGCTCGTCGAGTTCCTTGCGAGTGTTCTCCAGACCAATAGCTTTGTCTAGGAGGCTCTAGAAGGTCGGGAAGGTGTGACTCTGCAGCTGGTACTTAAGGGGTCCAATCAGGCCGTCCAGGAAGTGATCTTGCTTCTTTTCATCATCATCAACCTCATTGGGCGCGTAGCAGGACAGTTGAGTGAACTTATCCCGATACTCGCTAACAGACATGTTGCCTTGCTTCAGAGCCAAGAACTCATTCTTCTTGAGCTTCATCACACCAGCAGGGATGTGGTGTGAGCGAAAACTATCCCGAAACTTTGGCCAAGTAATAGTGTTGGCGTCAGCGTGGGCAGCAGTATACGCATCCCACCAGTCAGATGCAGATCCTTCCAAAAGCCCTGCCGCGTACAAGACCTTCTCATGGTCAGTGCACTGAATGACCTCCAGCTTCTTGCTAATGACCTTCAGCCAGTCATCAGCGTCCAAAGGATCCACTAAGTGAGAGTAGGCTGGTGGGAGGTGGCTCATGAACTCCCGATGCTTGTCTCTGGGCTACGGGGGCATCTGGTGCGGTGGCTGGTTCTGCTGTGCTTGCATGTTCTGCACAGTGTGGGTGAGGTCCTGCAACAGTTACATCTGGGCTGCCAAGAACTTCTCCATTACTGGGTCTAGGGGTGGAGGCGGTGCTTGATTCTGTTGGTTGATAATGTAAGCACGCCTAAGTAGGAATGACTTGCTAAGAATGTAAGTCCTTAATTTTGACCATTTCTAACTAGGCTAGCGTTCTACAGTCCACATAGCTTTGATACCACTTCTGTCACACCCAATTCTTAAGGACAAAACCGAATGCATCGCATATGTGTGCCAGGATCCATTCATCACACATATGTTGATGTCATCAGTGAATATATCAAAAGACAGTGTACAAAAGCATAAGAAAGACAGTATATAACTTTATTACACTCATCGATATTAGACACAAAGGTCTTAAACTTTCATCGACATCCGAATACGATAGACAGCTTAACGACATCATCCATAGGCACGTGACTGGTTGACGTGCCTAGAACTCATTGTAATCACTATAGTACTCCACTCCAACATTTTCTTCTGAATAGCAGTTGTTTAGCAAGGGTGAGTACACTTATGGTTAGTACTCAACAAGTGGGGGAATGTGCAAGGCCATCAAAGGGGGTTCAGGCTCATGTGATTAGCACTTTTAGTTGATCAAGTTTTATTATTAGCAAGCACCTATTTACTAGATGTAAGTATATACCAGCCCAAAATTAAGCAGGATAACCAATTATTCCATAAAAGAGACCAAGAACCACAAGTTAAATCATATTTAAGTTCAATTATCATGTGAGGGTCCAAGCCGCTCTTAACCGTGAGCACGGCTGATATATCAGTTTTACACTCTGCAGAGGTTGAACACTTTCCCCACAGCTCGTGTTCCACAAATCGCCCAGGTTTGTAAGGCCCTTAAACACTTCCTTCGGTGAGTGGCAGGGGTTCACTATGAAGCCTTTACAAAGACACAAAGCCAACTAGCGGCCCGCTAGAGTGTCAACCACGGTGAGGTCCATAGCCCTCCCTAAAGAGGATGTACCTTAGCAAAGACTACTCCTACAAGAGGACCGGACTACGACCCCTCACCGTCCCCCTCCTTGCCCTTTCGGTAAGGCCACCAGTCAACCCTATGTCTAATTAATTAGCTAAGATCAGAGCCATGTGATACTATGGTTGCACTATTTTCTTGGGTGGTTCTCCATGTTCCAATTAATCATGATGATCTTGTAATTAAACCAGTGTATGGGAATAAAATAAAGTCATGATTAACATTTGCATAGAATTAACATAACCAACCCAAGTATAAGCAACTAAGCATTTCTACCCTTTTCATAACCCGGTGATTCAAGGTTCATGGCAAAAGACTAGGTATGTCCTTATTAGGTGACCCATCAAAATTAATGCAATAACAGTAAAGTAAAGGTGAATTGCATGATGTTATTGGGACAAAGAAGAGTATGTAGAGGGAGGCCACTTGCCTTCCTCCACAAACTGCTGCTGATCTTCCTCGCACAGCTGCTACTCCTCTCCTTCCTCGATCGACACGTTCTCTAAACGATCACACAAAGCAATACAACAAAATAAATAAAATAGTACAACAAACAATACTAAAACACACAACAAACACCTAAACTATAGAGCATGCAGAGATGATCGCGTGGATGCGAAAATCGCCCAAAACAGATTTAAAACGACGAAGATACACTAATTACAAGGTTGCAGGGACTGATATGTAGATAAAACTAAGTCTGCGCACTGTTTTGAATAAAACCGAGGGCATAAACAGAATTACACAAAAAACTCAGGGTCTAACATGTAAAAGAGACCGATAAGGACGGCGGTTTCTATTTATAAAGAGTACAGGGGCCTAAACATGAAAGATAAGTGCATATGTATAATATTTTGTACTGACACGGGACTGCGGGTAGATTTCTAAGAAACAGAGGGGCTCTTACTAGAAAATACCATGGTCAGCCGATCTGGCCAAGGTTGACCGGTATCTAAGGGCTGATCTGGGCCATCGGTTCGAGATCGGACGGTGCAGGGCAAACCGGGCGGCCGACGGGGAGGAAAACGGCGCTACAGGGTGCGCGATGCGACAGGGAAAGCTTTGGAAGATAGAGAAAGGCATGGCGAGCTCATCAAAGGGGCTTTTGGCATCGGGGGAAGTCCGGAGGCGGTCGGTGGCAGGGAAGAGCGGCAGTGAGCTCGGTTGTATGGCGAGGAACAGGGACGGCGGCGTCACGCGATAGAGAGGTGGGTTTGGAGTGTGAAGAGTGTGGGTGGAGGTCGAGGCCGGCAGGGGGCGGTGGTTTGCACGGGGAAGAGAAGGTAAGAAGGTAAGGGAAGGGAAGAGGAGAAGAAGAAGATGCTTACCTGGTCCTCTTTGGTCGCTGCTACCCCGTACCGGTGAACGAGTGTTCCTCAACATCCCCGCATTGTTGTTGAGGCAGTTGTGGGCGCTTAGAGACTCATGGAGCTCTATAGTGCCCTTGTTGCTTAGTTGGATTGGGACTCTCACATCTTATGCCCTACATAATGTTTGATGCATGTTTCTCATATTAGAATTGAGGGTAGCCATTGAAGGAAGGGTCCAGATGATCCTTAACACAATGCAGCTAGCGGGAGTACTACTTACACTTTGAAGTTCACAGCCCAGAGGCGCTGAGTGACACTGTTTTTTTAAGCTACAAGAGGGGAAAAGCCCCTACTGATTATGTATATTAAGGAAAAAGAGAAGGTACAACCGACCAACAAGACTCATGAAACAAAAAATGAAAAAGGAAAATCAAAAGAATTACAGCAAGCTTTGCAACAACTGTTCAATGAGAAGAAAGTATTGCTTCTTTATCCTGTGTAAAACAAGGGAAAAATTCTTCAAAAAGAGATCTTTGCGACGGCTAGATACCACGAAAGATGAGGTCATTGCGCAACATCCAAATTGCCCAACTCATTAGAGTAATCACCTCCATGAAGAAAGGGATGACAGCTAACCCTTTATGAACTCAGGAGTGCTGAGAGCCTCAGGCTGGTCAGTGGGGAGAATGTTTATGGCTGCCCAGCATTCCTGTGAGAAGGCACAAGCAAGAAAAGATGATCCAGGGTTTCCTCCATGTCTTGAGTACAGAGAACACAAGCACAAGAATCAAGCTCCATTGTTTTTCTGCGTAGGATGTTCCTTGTGCTTAGTCTGCCTTTAAGGAGCAACCACAAAAAGACCTTGTGCTTATGCTGACAGGATGAGTTCCAGAGCCATTTATAGGCCGGGTGAACCTGGGCATGGTCCCATAAGGTGCATGTATGCTTTCGAGGAAGAGAAGAGGGGAGAGCCATATAAGTCGACCAATCAAAGTCTGACCCCAATTGAAGAAGCTACAATTGCTGATCCAAGATCTGTAGCTGACCAAAGGCTTGAGCTGACAGGGGAAGATGGAAGAGGCTATGGAGGTGTTCTGTAGCCCAGGCATTTTGCAAGGTGATTCACTTGTTTCTAGCAAAGGAGAATAGCTCTGGGAAAGCACTGCCAGGTATCTGCCCACTCCAAAGATAACAAGAATGGCCATCCTGAATGTTGATGGCTGGCGAGTGACACTGTTACCTTTAAAGATTTTCTTGTTGGAATATTTTGTGATCTTGGCTTAACAACTGAGAGTCCAACTTGTGAAACAAGTCCACCTTATGTTTCATGTAATAGAATAAGACTCGTACCGTAATCGGCAGGTACACCTAAATTGTATCCATCTAGGATTCAGCCCCGGCCCGCAGCACTATATATATGAATTGGAGAGGTGCATCACGGTAGCCAATCCTCTAATTCACAATTAGTCTAAACACCAATTAATTAGGGTGCCGAAGGGGTTGGAAGCTCGAGATCCTGACTTCACCTATCAAGAACCATGTTCTTGAGAGGTGGATCACATCTAAATCAAGTTCTTCTTCACACAGGAAGAAGGGAACCACGCAGGGACTACAAGGAGCTGCCCTACTCATAGACAACCTCAAGACTTCATCAACAGAGAGCCTTAAAGCTCTCAGATTGGTGAGGATTCAAGTTTGCTACATCTACATCAACTCTGCACGACTACAGATGGCATCTAAGGGCTCTAGTCAATGTAAGTTCATTAAGTTCCACACTAATCATAATTAGTGATCATGATTAGGCTAAGTAAGATCATGTTGAAGTTAATGATAGATTAAGTTAAACCTAACATTTCTCATTCATGTTCCAAATTTCTCAAGACGCAAAATGAAGGTTTCCATGGCATGCCTTCTTGTTCTAATTCTTTCATGGGTATCCAAGACAAATATGCAATGAATACTAAGCTTTGTGAGCATCGAGCTAAAAAGGGGAAGCTAAATAAATAGATGATCTATGTCTTCCTCATTGCTTTGATTGCATAGAACAGAATTCACATCAGCCTGGACATTAAAATTCCTCTTATGCAGCAGATTCATAGTGTTCAACCTGTCTGCAAGCATCAACCATATGGAAAGAACTTAATCCTGGCAAAACACTTTGATTTCCAAAGCCAGGTATAAATTATTGTTGCTTGCTAAGATCTAAAAACTAAGGCCCTCATCACCTAGGACTAAATTTTAGTTTAGACTAAACTTAGGTGACTAAAATTAGTTTATAGTCTATTTGGATCCCTTAACAAAAAGTTCAGTGGAAGCACACAAAAGACACAGAATGTTCATTTCACACATGTTTTGTTGCCTAGGTGTATAAGTGAAAGAGAAGGAGGGGTATTTTGTACTTTTCCTAGTTAGTTGTCTACTTTTAGCTTGCTTCATGAGGAGAGAGAAGTTTAAAGCCTCGACTTCGCTGTTGCAGCGGGCCACGCCACGTAAAAGGATCAAGCATCGATGATATTACATTTCCTAGCAAGAATTGTAGAAAAATATGAAAAATTTTAGAAGGGTTATAGTAAATTGTATGAAAATATAGAAAACTTTACAAGAATTGTAGGAAAATATAGAAAAAGTGCAAAAGTTTAGAATAATTTTGGAAAATGTAGAAGAATTGTAGGAACTGTAGGAAAATGTAGAAAATTTAGAATAATTTAGGAGAATATAAAAAATGTAGAAGAATTGTAGAAAATAAAAAATGTACAAGAATTTAGAAAAATTAAGAAAAATGTCCAAAAACTTGAAAATTTTATAGAAATGTAGAATAATTGTACAACCATCTTGGAAATTCTAGGAAAAAGTAGAAAATTTTGAATAATTTAGTAAAATGTGGAAGTAATGTAGGAATATATAGAAAAGGTGCATCAAATTAAAGGAAAGTGATGAAAAGCTATAATTTTATGAAATGGACCCTCGATGGGATGAGCGTGCACGAGCATGAAGTGAGGAGGTTGACCAAAGTGATCCATTCGTATCCAGATGCTCGAGCATATGAGGAGCTACTATTCGCCCTGACTGCTTTAAGCCATACAAAGACCATTTAAGCTTTACACAATACATGTTGCGGTTTGCGTTAGGATTCGGTATTGGGATTCCGTCAGGAACCTTCATGTATATGTCAGAATCCAATGAGCCATATAAATAGGCTGTCACTACGTCCATCAACTGCATAGAAAGATGATTTTGTACTACCAATGAAATTAAATATCGGAACGTGATTCCACTCATGACTAGAGAATATGTCTCATTGAAATCCATGTCGGGTCTCTGCGTGAACCCTTGTGCTACTAGTCTCGCTTTGTACCTTACCACTTCATGGTTCTCATTCCGTTTTCGGACGAAAACCCACTTGTATCCCACTGGAAAGACACGTGGGGCAGTTGGTATTGCTGATGAGAATACCTCCCTTTTGGTAAGCGAGTCTATCTCTGCCTGTATTGCATCCTTCCAAAGATTCCAGTCCGAGCATTTTTTACACTCTGCCATAGTCTTTGGATCTGGATCATCATGAAGGTTGATTGCAATTATAGTTGAGAAGTAATTGTCGACAAGTGTAGTCTTACGGTCATATGTTTCTCCTGAGTCAAGGTAATTTATGGAAATCTCCTGTACCCTTGATGACTCCTCGTGATTTCCCAATGCCAAAGAATCGAGGCACTCTGATGTCCCAGCATCAGTTTCTAGGTGCACTCCTGAGCTAGGTTGTGGATGTTGATCACCCACTTGGTTTTGTATAACCATTTGGTGTCTATCAACATGAGGTTGACATGCATTCATTGATTTAGAGGATGTTTTCCTCTGTTTCTCTTTTTGCTTGCAAGGAGCAGAATCCTTCTTTGTAGCCGTACTTCTCCCCCTCTTGTTTTCAGTTGGGAGGTGAGTGATTTTATTTGGTATTGCCACCCTTTTTGGCACATTACGTGAAGGATTATGGGATTTGGTAACACCTTTCTAATCAACAAACGCATCTAGAAGATTATTTGCAATATTTTGCAAATTAATTATTTTCTGAACTTGAAGTTCATTCTCTTGAGTACGTGGATATGAGGCTGGAATGCTTTGGACATTTCAATTGATTTCCTGGCATTTTTCTTGGTACTTAGAATCTCCCCCTAATGCCGGGAAATGGTCCTCATTGAAGATGCAGTCAGCGTACCGAGCCGTGAATACGTCCCCAGTAAGAGGTTCGAGGTATATTGATAATCGACGGTGACTGATACCCCACGTATATCCCCAATTTCCTGTGGGGGCCCATGGATGTACGTTGTGGTTGAGCGATTGGTACATATGTAGCACAACTGAACTTTCGCAGATGGGAAACGCTTGGTGGATATCCATGTATGAGCTGTAGAGGGGAAATACTATGATATGCAATTGGTCACAATTGAATCAAGTTAGCAGCGTGTAGAACTGCATGACCCAACATGAGGTTGGTTGATTGCTATTCAAAAGTAATGGTCTTGCTACTAGCTTTATCCTGTTAATAAGGGATTCTGCTAAACCATTTTGAGTATGGACATATGGGACTGAGTGTTGGACCTGAATTCCTAGAGCCATGCAATAATCATTGAAGGCACTCGAGGAAAATTCAGCAGTGTTATGCATGCAAATGGATTTAATCCGATGTTCAGGATAATGTGCTCTCAACTTAATGATTTGAGACATTATTTTTGCAAATGCATGGTTTCGTGTGGATAGTAGACACACATGAGACCATCGTGTAGATGCGTCTATCAAAACCATGAAGTACCTAAAAGGTCCAGATAATGGTTGTATGGGACCACAAATATCACCTTGAATACGTTCTAGGAATTTAAGTGCTTCATCCTTGATTTTAAGATGTGATGGTCTTAAAATTAATTTCCCTATGGTGCATGCAGTGCATACAAAATTCGAAGATTGTTGAAATTTTGTAGCGTTTAGGCCATGACCTATTGAATTATGGATAATTTTCCGTATCATCCCGATGCCGGGATGGCCAAGGCGATCATGCCAAGTATGGAATCTATCAACATTCTGAAAAATTACCTTATACGCAACATGTTCTACGGGTTTAATGTATGTGTAGTACAATCCAGATGTTAAGAAAGGAATTCTTTCAAGAATTTGTTTGTCATGTCCGTGTGTTTTGGTCAAGAGGAGATATTTCTCTTTGTTTTCATCATAGGTTTCGACATGGAAACCATTTTGTTGGATATCTATATAACTTAATAGGGTACGAGTGGAATCGGGATACAAAAGTGAATTCTCGATTGTAATTTCAGTACCCATAGGGAGCACAATATTGGCACGACTAGAGCCTATTATCATAGCATCGCGTCCAGCGATTGTTAAAACATTTCCTTCTCTCTTAGTAATAGTGTGAAAATATTTAGTTTCCCTAAGTATAGAGTTTGTGGTGCAGTTATCCACTAGGCACATTTCCTCTTCCATTGGATCGACTCCCATAGAAATCTATATATAGAATAATGAATTTTGATATAAAACTCGTATCAAATACATAGAATACATACATAAATTTATTAAATATAAAATGTATGAGTACATGACATACAATAAAACCATGATAATATAGCTTTATTACAACATTTATTGGAACATTAAAATCATATCTAAGTAACTAGAAACTAATTTAGGTCGCCAAACATGTCTTGTGAAGCAAATTCAACAAGCATGTCATCTGTGCTCATGAGGTCCTCTTGTTTCTGAAGAGTTGGGTTGGTGCTAGGTTTTGGTAGAACTTCTGGTCCACAACCGGCCTCCTAGGAGACATCCTGGTCAAGATTGTTGAAGTAGGCTTCATATCTTGAATTGGGAGCAAAATGGCCACATCCAACGGACTTAAGATACAAATCGCTAAGATGTTTAGGGGTTCAGCATTTCTTAGTCGTGTGTTTGTAACAACCACACTTGCGACAAACTTTAAATTTGTCAAGTTTGGACTTAGAATTACCATTACCCTTATTTTCACTACCATGCTCATTTGCACTTGGAATACGCTTTCTATTGTGTTTGCGTTTACTTTTACCATGGGAATTCTTTTTATTGCCTGAAGTGGAGGCAGCAAACTTGTTATTCTGAAAATTATAGTGCACTTCCGGGAGTGGTTGTGCGCCAGTTGGGCGCTGATGATGATTCTTCAATAGAAGATCATCATGTCTCTCCGCTTGGATTAGAGTGTGAATTAATTCAGAATAAATTTGAAAATTCCTTGCACGGTATTGTTGTTGTAAGATCCTATTAGCGGGAAGCATGGTAGAGAGTGTTTTCTCTATCTTTTCCACGTCTGAAGCGCAAAAAATCAACTTGGAGCAGATTTGATGAACAACATTGTCATATTCTCCAACAGACTTAAAGTCTTGGAGACGGAGATGTGTCCATTCACAATTGGCATCAGTAAGAATGATCACTTTTTGCTGTTCATATCGACTTTTTAGTGCATTCCATAAAGTGCGTGGATTCTCCTCCATCAAGTATTCTGCTTTAAGATCTCGATGGAGGTGAAGCCTTATGAGCATTAGGGCAGTGTATCTTGCTTCATTTGTAATTGGCGCAACACCCGCTTGAGGGGGTTGATAGCCGAAATAAGTCCGTGTGATGATAAACCGACCTTCACGTCCGTTGCCCACGTTGGATAATTGTGTCCGTTGAGTTGAAGTTCTTCAAACTCTTGTCCAACCATTGTATCCTACATGGGAGAACCAGAGATTTAATTAATTTACGGTGGTAAATTAAAAATAATCATGGTCTTGTTGTAACAATGCATGCAAATTTTGTGAAAAACAATATAAGTCTTGAATTACTAATAGTGTAGACCTCTCTCAATTTGTAAACATAACACTATGGAAGTAATCACCATTTTGGTGTAGACTTCATAGTAGTGGGGCATAGTCTGTATGTGTGCAGTAGATGCATGATTCCTACAACTTTTGTGTATGTAAATTTGAATATTGGGGAAAAAATACTTTGAAGGTAGTCACCATGGTGGTGTAGACCTCTCAGTAATGGAGCATAATCTGCATGTGCAGTAGATGCATAGTTCCCATGACCTTCTGTTTAGCATCCGAATATAACAAGAGGTAGCACTATTAATTTGCATTTGTTGTAATTAATTCTGCTTGAATTAAGCATATTGGGGCATTTCTTACCCTTTTTCTTAATTAAGGTAAATTAATGTTGTTAAAAATGCAAGAATAACTAATTGCAAAATTAACTTGGTAGCCATTGTACTGTTATGTCATAGGGAATGCATTAAGGCAAACACATTGAACACAACAGAAAATCTCCACAAACATAATTATGGATATATTACAATGGTACATAATGTGAGTACAATTATTGTCAAGTCAGGGACTAAAACAGAAATATACAACACACATTAATATATTGTACTAAGCAGCGCTAAATTACTAGAAACCCTAGGGGGATTTTTGTGAATTTGCTGTTGAAATAACAAAAGAAAAAGGTAAATGGCCGTATGGGCCAAGCCAACTTCTGCTCAGGCCCACACGGCTTTTCGGCCAGCTTCGGTCCATGCAGGCGGGGCCTTTGGGCAGAGGGGGAGGGGCGTCGTGGGCCTGGGCCACCTGTCCGGCCCACCAGGCGCATACAAGGGCGGGCGCAGCAGGGTCCAGCCCAGGTCGTCGCACGCACCGATGTCCCAGTGCGCGTGTGACCTATCGATGCTCCGCCGCCGTTGCTGCGCTTGCGCCGCCACCGCCACCGCCGCCGCCGCCCTCCTGCACCCCAGGCTCAAATCAGAAAGGGAAGTACTCCCCCTCGTCGGAGGAGGAGATGGGGCCAGCCGCCATGGGCTCCGCGATGGGGAGCTCTGATGGCGTCGGGCTCCTGAGGTGTAGCTCGGGCCAGCAGTTCGCTGCCGCCGTTGCAGTGCAGCCGAGGAGCAGTGGGTTCAGCTGGGGAAGAGCAGCGGGCGGAGGTGCAGCAATCGAGGATGAAGCCGCCGGTGCGCCCACTGAATCCGCTCCCATGGCGGCGTGGATGAAGAACGGAGGGACGCCACTGTGACACTACAACAAATATCACATTTTATAACGTTTCATTTTTGTCATAGAAACCTATTTTTTTGTCATATTTCATAATCTGTGACAATAGTTTGACGAAAATTCGTTCGTCATCTATACCCCATAATAAAAGATATTCAATAACGAAACACATTTTTTCGTCATAAAATTTGTGACGATTCTTCTGTCGTCACTAATTTATGACGACGGTATTTCGTCATTAATGACCTAAAAAACGTAACTCTCGTACACAGATGACGTGGCACTGACATGGAAACTTTTTTGTAACGATTTGATTCGTCACAAAACCTTGTACGGGTGATGTGGCATTGACGTGGCGATGATTTGGCAGCACTTTTGTGACGCTTTGGTTCGTCATAAAATAATTAATGGGCCAATAAATCCCATATTGAGCATTCTATTCGTGGGCTAAACCCAATTGCTTCTTTAAGTTAAAAGCCCATTTTTGAGTTAGCCCAACCCACATACATACTGCAGCCCATATCACAATTTCAGCCCACTCATTATCATTGCAATTCAGCCCTTCATCACAATAATCCAGCCCATTCATCACACAAAAATACATACATGTCATTCGGCACAAATTAAACCATAAGAACAGATTCAAATCAGAAATTGATTAATTTACCACCAATCATATACTAACACATCCAAAATTACAACCATTCGGAAGCAAAAAATGATTGTATGTGTAACATCCAGAAAGTATGTGTTACAACAGCCAACAATGACAACAAATGCCAAAAATAACAGTGCGCAGCCATCATCCATCCAGTGAGCAAACTTACAATTGCTTCTCTTATGCGTATTTTGATTCATCTTGAACAACTCTTTGATCCACTTGCTGTTGACAAGCTGCGGCCTAGCACGTCCTTAAAGTTCCCGAAACTCCAAGTTGGCATGCACCCTAGGAGCCCTGGAAATGTGCAAAAGTATAGTCTATAAGAACTAAATAAGATAGATGTGCATGAGAAATTATTAGAACTAAAGAACTACAAATGTGCCTGAGCAATTTTAACTAATTTTTCTTGACACCAATATCATAAACTGAAAGTCTAAATGAACATAGCTGAATCAAGATAAGAAACGTGATTCAAAAAATTATCTGCATGATGAAATTTCAGCATTGTGGCATGAGATGATTTGGACTTACCAATGACATGGGTAAATCAACAGAAAGACCAGGGTGGATGCATTGAACTTGAAAGGGTATAGAAGACATCCTGATGAACTAGAACAAGTCAACTCCAGAATTCACATAATAAATTAACAATTATCACCAAGAGTATTCATAACTGTTGCACCAGATGAATAGTTATTCCTATTGGTCAGAGCTACTAAATTGCTAATTAGGATAGGTTACAGCAAATAGTAGTATAAAGTAGAGAAGGTGAAAGCTGTCATAGCTGCCAGCTTCCTCTAGCAAAGTCACGTCACAAGATCCAATCCATATTTATAATTTAATACTTAATGTCTGAAAGGAACAAGGAACTACTCACCCTGCAAAACACAAAAAGGGGCTACTAAAATAGCTACCATGTCCTGCAATACCCTGTTTGGTTCATTAGATACATCCAAGTATTTTTACTCGTTAACAATTAACTACTTTTACAGGACTAGTTGAGATCCACTGGCAGAACTATTTTCACAAAAAATTGTTTATATAACTTTATGTCGTATATCCTATTAGCACATCAAACATACAGGAGGGTTAAACTTGATCTATATATGGATGTACACTAAATAAACTATTGAAAATATTTTCATAGTTTATGTTTATAGATAGAAAAACGATATCTCAAACTTTATGCTTATTATACAGAATTTTGTACACAAGAATCAAATGTTCTGCAACATATTTCTAAGTTAGCTAAAAGAATCAAATGGTCACAAAACATTACAACTGTCAAGATATGCAGGAAATCAAACTAATCTCCTAAACAGCATGAGTATGTATTTGTCACAATCATAAATGCCAGATGGGTAACTTTGGCATTCTTAAAGCTGTCATTCTGATGATCAGGATTATAGCTTCAGCAGGCAGTAAATGCATTTATCCACAATTTTGAGCATTAGAAAGACTATTTCTAAGTTAGCAAGAAGAACTGCGCTTATGAATTCTATAGCTCATTGGAGATCAGTCATCGTACAGTGTAGAACTTTTTTTTTGAAAAAAATAATAAATGAGAAAGGAATGAGATGAACCATTCAGGTTTCTTACTGAGGTCGACAAGCTTCATAATCTAGGGGGGCCTTCTTCTCCTCCAGCGTGAGCAGCACCCTCTGCGAGAAGTTGCCTGCCAGCAAATTCCAACCAAACAGACACGGATCAAATGAGAAGGGGGAGGGAACACACACTATCCAGGAAGGGATCCCGTTGCCACCAGAGATGCAAAGGAGATGCGGCCGTCCGAGATGCAAAGGAGGTGCGGGAGGCAGAGGACCGAGCGGAGGAGGCGCCGTGAAGATCCAAGCCGGGAGGTGAGGAAGCGCGGGAGGCAGCAGGCGTACGCTTAGATCTGTCGCCGCTTGCATTTGCCAGCGCAGCATCTCCACCATGATCTCCATGGTTGGTGCGCTCTGCTCCGCCGCCGCCACGATTGTCGCCGGAGGCTGCCGGCCACCGGCACGAGGCCCTAGGGTTTGGAGGCAGGGTCGAGGTCGGGGTCGGGTCAGTCAGGGCATGCGGGCACTGAGGCCGACGAGTGGAGTGGATCTGAGGATGTGTGTGGGGAGGGAGAGAGGAGAGCGTGGAGTCGATTGGATCTGAGGATGGGGACGGTGGCGGCGGAGGGGAGCCGGCGGCGGATGGGGACGGTGGCGGCGCAGGGTAGCCGGCGGCGGATGGTGAGGGTGGCAGCGGATGGGGAGGGTGGAGGCGGAGTGGGAGGATGGAGGCGGCGGCGGATGGTGAGGGTGGTGTGCGGAGGAGCAGGAGTGGGGCTAGGGTTTCGGGATTATTTATTTGGAGCAGGAATCATCTCAACCGTCGGTATCGGATGGACGGTCAAAAATGATTGGGCCGTGCAAACCGAGCCCAAAAACAGCCCAGAAATAGGTCTTTGGGCCCGTTTAAGCAAATTTAACATTTATTTTCTTTTGAGGGTAGAAATGTATTAAATTCTAAGACACTAAAAATGATTTCAAATGAGAAAGTTGTCAATACAATAGTTGTAGAACTATTTGAGATCTATAACTATTGTAGTGGTCACTTCCCCATCCGAGTTAGATTGAATTATTTAAATATGAAATTTCAAAAGTTGAGAAATTCACATATTTTTTTTGGTAATAAATGATTTCAAATGAAAAAGTCATGAATACCAAAATTGTACAACTCATCAAGATCTACAAACTTTATTTAGTTCATTAATCCATGTGACAAAGTTTGAATAATCCAAATTTTGAATTTCAAAATTTGATAACTAAAAGCAAGATTTTGGAACATTAAATGATTTCAGCTGAAAAAGTCATGAATACCAAAGTTTCATAACTCATCAAGATCTACAATTTTTATTTAGGTTATTTTTTCATTTGAGAAAGTGATACTATACATTGGTCATTAATCCTAGATTCACTCACATAGTTTAAGAAACTATGTTAGAGACTTGTCAAATTTGTACTACATGTTATTACCACTTTTGAAAATGACAAAATGACCTAAATAAAGATTGCAGATCTTGATGAGATATGAAGCCTTGGTATTCATCACTTTTCCATTTGACATCATTTAGTGTAAAAAAACCGTGCTTGTATTTGTCATTTTTTGAAATTCAAAAATTGGATTGTTCAAACAGACTCACACGAGAAGATTTTTCAAAATAATAGCATTAATAAGTTTCATAACTTGAATGAGCATGATTTTAGAAATTTTTAGAAAAAAAAATCATCAAATTTGGAGTAGCCATTAAGGAGAAATACTAGATACAAGTTTAAATTCCGAATTAAAAAAAGAAATACGAACTGTTTGCGTGTTGTTTAGTTTGGCCACGTGGCATGTGGCCCGCATCAACGCTGTTAGATCCAACACTTACTATATTAAATATGAATTTAGTAGTGTGAGCACTACTCCACTACTAGCCTGATGGTAAGGCGTGCCCTTTCTTTCCCTGCCGTCCCAGGTTCGATTCCTCTGTGCACCATATTTTTTTCCGGTTTTTTGTTTTAGTGGTGGAGAACATTTTTTCCAGTTTTTTGTTTTAGTGGTGGAGAACGGTGGCTGGGTGACGTGGCAATGCTGCGGCGGGTGAGTTGGCGCTGCTGGCAATTTTTTTCGTATTTTACCTCTGCCATGTGGTATACTGAGACGGCTAATTAAATTTAAACAACAATGTCCGAAAATTGTCAGAAATAAACATGTGGTGCAGTGGTAATACTACGCCTCCTCTGTCCTGAGGTCGCTGGTTCGAGTCTTATCTGGAGCACTTTTGCTTCTTTTTCTTATTTTTGTAATTTGATCTAACATACAGTATATTAAAGATTAATTTCATAGTTCCACCACAAGCGCATTGCTAGCATAGTGGTAAGCATGGCCCAGCGTTCTTCCATGGCATCCTGGGTTTAAACCCACCCTGCGCCACATTTTTTCCCGCTTTTTCTCATTTTTATAGTTTGATCCAATGTACAGTATATTAAACATTAATTTCATAGTCTCATCACAAGTGCATGGCTATCGTAGTGGTAAGGCATGCCCCTACCTTCTATGGCATGTCATGTGGCGATGGGGCAGCTGGCGCTGGTGGCAATTTTTTTATATTTTACCTCCGCCACGTGGTATACATAAATAGTTAATTATTTTTAAACAACAAACAATGGCATCATTGAGGTTGTGGTCTAGTGGTTAGCATGATCTACTCTTAGTCAAGGGTGCTGGGTTCAAATCCCCTTTGTTCTTCATTTTTGTGTGCTCCAGATTTTTTTATTTTTATTTATATATTTTCGCTTCAAAAAAATCTGTGACGTTTAAGTGGTTGCCTTAATGACAAAATGAAATCTTAGTGACGAAACCTCATTTTTGTCACTAAGTTACACTGCCTCATACAGAATGTCATAAAACCGACCATCATAACGATGAATACACCTAATGTCATGAGATATTTGTCACAAAAAGTACAGTATATTAAACATTAATTTCATAGTCTCATCACAAGTGCATGGCTATCGTAGTGGTAAGGCATGCCCCTACCTTCTATGGCATGTCATGTGGCGATGGGGCAGCTGGCGCTGGTGGCAATTTTTTTATATTTTACCTCCGCCACGTGGTATACATAAATAGTTAATTATTTTTAAACAACAAACAATGGCATCATTGAGGTTGTGGTCTAGTGGTTAGCATGATCTACTCTTAGTCAAGGGTGCTGGGTTCAAATCCCCTTTGTTCTTCATTTTTGTGTGCTCCAGATTTTTTTATTTTTATTTATATATTTTCGCTTCAAAAAAATCTGTGACGTTTAAGTGGTTGCCTTAATGACAAAATGAAATCTTAGTGACGAAACCTCATTTTTGTACTA
>CM014272.1:44910872-44923425 GCA_004135705.1 Alloteropsis semialata | reverse complement strand
TGTAGAACTATTCGAGATCTATAACTATTGTAGTGGTCACTTCCCCATCCGAGTTAGATTGAATTATTTAAATATGAAATTTCAAAAGTTGAGAAATTCACATATTTTTTTGGTAATAAATGATTTCAAATGAAAAAGTCATGAATACCAAAATTGTACAGCTGATCAAGATCTACAAACTTTATTTAGTTCATTAATCCATGTGACAAAGTTTGAATAATCCAAATTTTGAATTTCAAAATTTGATAACTAAAAGCAAGATTTTGGAACATTAAATGATTTCAGCTGAAAAAGTCATGAATACCAAAGTTTCATAACTCATCAAGATCTACAATCTTTATTTAGGTTATTTTTTCATTTGAGAAAGTGGTACTATACATTGGTCATTAATCCTAGATTCACTCACATAGTTTAAGAAACTATGTTAGAGACTTGTCAAATTTGTACTACATGTTATTACCACTTTTGAAAATGACAAAATGACCTAAATAAAGATTGCAGATCTTGATGAGATATGAAGCTTTGGTATTCATCACTTTTCCATTTGACATCATTTAGTGTAAAAAAACCGTGCTTGTATTTGTCATTTTTTGAAATTCAAAAATTGGATTGTTCAAACAGACTCACACGAGAAGATTTTTCAAAATAATAGCATTAATAAGTTTCATAACTTGAATGAGCATGATTTTAGAAATTTTTAGAAAAAAATCATCAAATTTGGAGTAGCCATTAAGGAGAAATACTAGATACAAGTTTAAATTCTGAATTAAAAAAAGAAATACGAACTGTTTGCGTGTTCTTTAGTTTGGCCACGTGGCATGTGGCCCGCATCAACGCAGTTAGATCCAACACTTACTATATTAAATATGAATTTAGTAGTGTGAGCACTACTGCACTGCTAGCCTGATGGTAAGGCGTGCCCTTTCTTTCCCTGCCGTTCCAGGTTCGATTCCTCTGTGCACCATATTTTTTTCCGGTTTTTTGTTTTAGTGGTGGAGAACGGTGGCTGGGTGACGTGGCAATGCTGCGGCGGGTGAGTTGGCGCTGCTGGCAATTTTTTTTCGTATTTTACCTCTGCCATGTGGTATACTGAGACGGCTAATTAAATTTAAACAACAATGTCCGAAAATTGTCAGAAATAAACATGTGGTGCAGTGGTAATACTACGCCTCCTCTGTCCTGAGGTCGCTGGTTCGAGTCTTATCTGGAGCACTTTTGCTTCTTTTTCTTATTTTTGTAATTTGATCTAACATACAGTATATTAAAGATTAATTTCATAGTTCCACCACAAGCGCATTGCTAGCATAGTGGTAAGCATGGCCCAGCGTTCTTCCATGGCATCCTGGGTTTAAACCCACCCTGCGCCACATTTTTTCCCGCTTTTTCTCATTTTTATAGTTTGATCCAATGTACAGTATATTAAACATTAATTTCATAGTCTCATCACAAGTGCATGGCTATCGTAGTGGTAAGGCATGCCCCTACCTTCTATGGCATGTCATGTGGCGATGGGGCAGCTGGCGCTGGTGGCAATTTTTTTATATTTTACCTCCGCCACGTGGTATACATAAATAGTTAATTATTTTTAAACAACAAACAATGGCATCATTGAGGTTGTGGTCTAGTGGTTAGCATGATCTACTCTTAGTCAAGGGTGCTGGGTTCAAATCCCCTTTGTTCTTCATTTTTGTGTGCTCCAGATTTTTTTATTTTTATTTATATATTTTCGCTTCAAAAAAATTTGTGACATTTAAGTGGTTGCCTTAATGACAAAATGATATCTTAGTGACGAAACCTCATTTTTGTCACTAAGTTACACTACAGAACGTCATAAAACCGACCATCATAACGATGAATACACCTAATGTCATGAGATATTTGTCACAAAAAGTGATATTTGTTGTAGTGTGAGCCACCATGGTGCCGCCCGGCTTGTGGATGATGCCGAGTCCGAAGCCAGGACAGGGTGACAATGGCGCCTTGATTGTCTCCATTACAGGTATGGCACTGGGACAAATATGTGGGTAGGAGAAAAGGTGGGGTGCGCCTATTCGAGCCTCCATAGTCCCGCCAGGGACGAGGGGTTGGCCTCCAGCGATGGGGCCGAACCCAAGAGGTTCGTTCAAGGTCGGCGATGGCAGGTTCGGCGACATCGGCACTAGGGCCTCCTCCAGATGGGATGATGGCGCCGGTGGCGGGGAAGCAGGTGCAGGGATGTTGTTGCAGAGGTTTGCCGGAACTTGTGCCCTTGCTCCATGGAAGGGCCGGGGCCAGCGCCATGAGGGCGAGGCAGTACCTGGCATCGGCCATGGAGAGGAGCGCGACGTCCCTGGTTGGCGGATTAGCCATGGCGGGCAGTGCCAGGACCACGAGGGCCCAAGCGCTGGAAGACAAAGCGGTGGCTCTATGCAAAGCCACGGGGCGGGACGAAGCCACGGCGTTGGGCAAATACATGGTGGTGCCTGATCAGGGGGCTCCAAAGCGACGAACAGGTCCACGACGAGTGCCTCCAATGCGATGCAGGGCATTGATGAAATCACAAACCAGAGGATCCATGGCTTACCGGTGAGGAAGCCCTGTAGTCCTTCCTTCCTTTCTTCTACTCGCGTGCTCAGTAGAGAGTGTGCTTGATAACATGTTAAATGTATGACATGAAGTTATTAATGAGCGAGAGAGAATGGGAAACAAGAACTGTGTATTATATTGGTCTGTTAGATATATATACACGGGGAAAGGGCATGAGAAACAGACATCCCTTTGGAAAAGACATCGTCGGAGGGGTGGCAACCGTTCCCCTGGAAAGGCCCGAGGACATACTCCTTCAGGTGGCAAAGGGAACCTCCTAATACAGATGCTATATTCTCTGAATATTCTTATACTAATAGATGAGATCATCTATAGACGTCTATATTCTTATACTAATAGATGAGATCAGCTATAGACGTCTAATCGTAACAATCAACATCCTCCGACTGGTCCTCCTTCTTCCTGCACCCCCAGCGACAGCTCCAGGCGCACCTGGAGTTGAAAACCACCAGCTTCTTGGAGTGCGCCGACATGATCCCCGTCGTGGCCGTCGCCTTGGGCAGGACGACGCCGTAGCCGTCGTCCATGTAGTCGGTCCCCTCCGGGAACACCTGCCAGAGCAGGGCCCCCGCTCCAGCGCCGCCGCGCCGCGTTGAGTTCAGGAGCATCCCGTACACCGCCTCGATGAACTGGTCCGTCGACGTCGCGTTGAAGGCGCTCCGGGCCTTGACGGACACTCCGAACTCCGTGAACACCACCGGCATGCCGAGCGTGGCCTCGGCGTCGGCGATGTGCGCCTGCATCCACGACTGCCCAAAGTTGAGCTGTGCCTCCAGAGTCGCGCCCGACATCCTACAAATTGAAGGAAAGCCATGCCCATGCCGTGAATTTTGTTCCAGAGCTTGAGCTGCACTTCAGTCAGTTCGAAGCGCAGTAGTGGTACAATGTGCGAACCATGTGTCCGGGTAGATGTGGACGGAGGCGAAGTCGACGCCCAGGACTCGGTGGTTGCGGATGAAGTCGGTGCCGACCTGCCCGCGGCGTAGGTGTTCGGGTTGGCCTGAAGCCGTGCTGGCGATGAGGGGCCGTAGAAGCCCTCGGCCCCGACCTCCAGCAGGTGATTGGGGTCGATGGACTTCACATGGAAAGCCATCTCTTGGATCCACGCCTACATATATATGACTCAAATTTTGCACGTCTGAGCTTTAGTGATCTACATGTGTCCCATCCGATGTTTCGATCGGAAAATTTCCTGCAGCTTATTCCCGGTAGGATCCGACGGGCAGCGCAGTTCATTCATGAGCTCCCACGCGAAGATCGTTGGGTCGTCCTTGTACATCACGTTCGTGTACGTATTCACCCTCGTCAGCATGTTCTAGTTTGCACATTATATCAACTTGTCAGTAACCAATAAAAAATTGCAGCAGCTCTCATGCGGAAGGCCAAAGGCAGGCGTTTTGCAAGAATTACAAGCTTGCCAAAAAAAATTACACGTGAAATTCTATAAATTTCCAATTGTGATTACACCTTGACGTGGTACTTGAAGTAGCCCTTCACAGTGTGGTCGGAGAAGAAGTCATCGTCGGAGGTGAGGTTAAGGCCGGCGTCCCTGGCCCATTCCACGTACTGCTTCTTGCCGCCGTAGCCGTCCCAATTGTTGATCAGTGAAAGTATCAGCCTGATCCTGTACTTCCTTGCCTCGCTCACTACGAAATCTAACACCTGCGTGTCCGGAAACAGGCAGTAATCCATTAAGCTACTTCACAGACGACAATGACGTTTTGTAGGAACAGATAGTGTAAGTTTTTTTATGTGGTCTTGCATGTTATAAACGATGGCGAAGAAATCGATGGAACAAGTAAATCAAACCGCAAAGAGGATACGAGATTTAACGTGGAAAACCCAACCAATGCGGAAGGGAAAAACCACGGACGCCAGCCAGCAAGAACTTCACTATGTCGAGAGTCAGGTTACAACGCCAACGACGGCGGCTTACAAGAATATGGATCGAACTCTGTGAATTTGGAACATAACTCAACAAACTCCACCTTGAGACAAATTCCATCTTGTAGCATAAATCAACACCTTCATCCTGAACACATCAAAGAAACAAAATACTTCTGGCGCCAAACAGCCTCTTGAGCTAATCCATCAAGCCAACTAAGCTTGAGCAAAGCTCAAACTTAGCAACAGGAACAGGCTTTGTTAACATATCAGCAGGATTATTATGAGTACTAATCTTGCATACCTTCAGCTTACCCTTTTCGATCTCATCACGAACATAATGGTACTTGACCTCAATGTGCTTTGTCCTCTCATGAAACACCTGATCTTTGGTGAGACAAATAGCACTTTGACTGTCAGAAAATAGGTTAATGCAAGATTCAACTCCACAAAGCTCTGCAAACAATCCTTTCAACCAAATCAACTCTTTGGTAGCTTCAGCAATAGCCATATACTCCGCCTCAGTAGTAGATAAAGCAACAACAGGCTGCAACACAGCCTTCCAACTCACAGCACAACTGCCAACAGTGAACACATAACCTGTGAGAGACCTTCGCTTATCCAAATCACCAGCATAATCTGAGTCAACATAACCAATAAGTCCCTTTTCAGTTCTGCCAAACTTCAAACAATAATCTGCCTTCCCTCTGAGATACCTGAAAATCCACTGAACTGCCCTCCAGTGTTCTTTACCAGGATTAGACATATATCTGCTAACCAAACTCATAGCATAAGATAAATCCGGACGAGAGCAAACCATAGCATACATCAAAGAACCAACAGCACTGGAATAAGGAACCTTTGACATGTACTCAATATCCTCATCTGAACTAGCACACTGTTTAGCTGACAATTTAAAGTGAGGTGCAATAGGAGTACTAACAGACTTTGCATCATGCATGTTGAAACGGTGAAGAACCTTGTCAATATAATTATGCTGACTAAGAAACAATAAACCAGCCTTTCGGTCTCTAGTAATTTCCATACCTAGAATTTTCTTAGCAGCACCAAGATCCTTCATGTCGAACTCACTACTCAACAATTTCTTCAATGTAGTGATATCTTTTCTGCTCTTGGCAGCAATCAACATGTCATCAACATATAACAGCAAGTATATAGGTGATCCATTAACTTGCTTCATGTAAACACAGCTATCATATTTTGACCTCTTAAAACCATGTGACAACATAAATGAATCAAACCTTTTATACCACTGACGAGGGGACTGTTTCAAACCATACAAGGACCTTTTCAACTTGCAAACATAATTCTCCTTGCCAGGCACTATGAACCCTTCAGGCTGGTCCATGTAAATTTCCTCCTCAAGCTCTCCATGTAAGAATGCAGTTTTCACATCTAACTGCTCAAGCTCAAGATCATGTGAAGCAACAATACTAAGAAAAGTGCGAATTGAGCTATGCTTTACAACCGGAGAGAACACATCAGTGTAATCAACACCAGGAATTTGACTGAAACCTTTTGCCACTAACCTTCCCTTAAACTTTGGAGGCTCGCTAGGAGATAAACCCTCCTTTCTCTTGTAGATCCACTTGCAGCGAACAGGCTTCTTCCTCTTTGGCAAGGGCACAACCTCCCATGTGCAGTTCTTCTCGAGAGACTGCATCTCATCCTGCATAGCTGCAATCCACTTCTCGCGATCAACACAGGCAATGGCTTCAGAGTATGTTGCAGGCTCATAGCTGCTATCCACCTGTTCAGCACAACTCAAAGCATAATGAATCATATTACATTCTTCAATAAGACGGGGTCTAGGTCCACAACCCCTCTTTGGTCTGCGATGAGCAATAGGAACATCCTCCTCTGGCTGCAAAATAGGAGGTAAGTGCTGAACATCATCATCATGAGCCTCATCATCCACAACATCAATTTCCTGATCATCAACTGGTGGCTCCACCTGCACGCCACCATCACCATGTACATGCTGCTCCTCCTGCACATCATCAACATGCTCCACCTGCACACTGATATGCTGTATCTCTTTATCAACATTATCTGGGACACAATCTGAGGACGAGCTGTCAGTAAACATCACAGATTCATTGAAAACAACACTCCTGCTCATGAAAGTCTTTCCTGTTTCGGGATTCCACAACTTATATCCTTTGACTCCCGAACCATAACCAAGAAAAAGACATTTAATAGCTCTAGGCTCTAATTTTTCATTATCAACATGAGCATAAGCAGTGCAGCCAAAAACTTTCAACTGTGAATAATCAGCAGGTGTACCAGACCATACCTCAACAGGAGTTTTCTTATCAAGTGGGATAGAAGGCGACCTGTTTATCAAGTAGCATGCGGTGTTAGCAGCTTCAGCCCAAAAACGCTTGCTCATACGCGCATTGGACAGCATACAACGAGCCTTGGAGATGATGGTTCTGTTCATGCGCTCAGCCACACCGTTTTGCTGTGGAGTATACGGTATGGTGTGATGCCTGACAATGCCTTCTCGCCTGCAATAATTATTAAAAACAGCAGAACAAAATTCTCCACCATTGTCAGTACGAAGCACCTTCACCTTCTTTTCAGTTTGCCTTTCTATCATCACTTTCCAATCTTTAAATGCAGCAAAAGTATCATCTTTAGTTTTCAGAAAGTAAGGCCATACTTTTCTAGAGTAATCATCAATAATGGTAAGCATATAACGAGCACCACCAAGAGAAGGCTTACGAGAAGGACCCCATAAGTCAGCATGTACATAATCAAGAGTACCTTTGGTGGTATGAACTGAGGTATTGAATTTTACCCTCTTATGCTTCCCAAAAATACAATGTTCGCAGAACTTCCTGTTACTCAAAGTACAACCATCCAGCAACTTCTTTTTCATCAATTCTGCCATACCAAGTTCACTCATATGTCCAAGACGCATATGCCAAAGGTTAGTCTTACTAGGTTCAGCATTAGTAACAGCAGCAGCAGCGGAAACAGAACCATGTAAAGTACTTCCTCTAAGGACATATAACTTAGCAGAATTCATATCACCAACTAAACAGACAAGAGAACCTTTTGATACCTTCAATACTCCATTAGAGCCTGAGTATTTAAAACCTTCTGCATCAAGAGTGCTGATCGATATAAGATTTCTGGTCATCGCTGGTATGTGCCTTACATTTTGCAGGGTACGTGTCA
Organism: Alloteropsis semialata; assembly: GCA_004135705.1. Classification (NCBI taxonomy): domain Eukaryota; kingdom Viridiplantae; phylum Streptophyta; class Magnoliopsida; order Poales; family Poaceae; genus Alloteropsis; species Alloteropsis semialata. Next base: position 44,915,748 of record CM014272.1, on the reverse strand, counting down.
TGCCATCATGAGCCTTGATCTGAACAGAGCCGATGCCCACAATCTCACACGGGTTATCATCTCCCATACGCACCACATCTCCCTTCTGCATAGGTTCATAGGAACTAAACCAATCTCTGTTAGTGCATATATGAAATGAACATGCAGAATCAAGTATCCATTCATCATGACCCGTAACACAACCAGCAAGAACAGCCAGACAATCTCCTGAATCCGAAGTAGCACCAGAAGCAACAGATACCTTACCATCTGAATTTTTTCTTCGAAACCTTGTTCTTAAGCTTGAAACAATCCTCAATAAAATGAGTTTTCTTCTTACAATACTTACAGAACTTCTTGGGCGTTTTGGACTTTGAACGGCCTCTGCTTTCTTGGTTCTTGGAACGATCGTAGCTATCATTGGAGGACCTCTGCTCGGTTCTGCCTCTCACATGCAATGCATCGCCCTTTGTGGACGACCCATCAGAGTGCACCATGCCTCTCATCTTCTCCCTGGATTGGAGTGCCTCATAAACATCCGAAACGGTTAGTTCATCACGGCTTAGAAGTATGGTGTCACGAAAACCAGCAAACAAACTGGGCAGAGAGCATAATAGTAATAGGCCTAAATCCTCATCATCATACTCCACCTCCATCGACACTAGGTCGGCAACGATCTCCTTGAAAACAGATATGTGGTTCAACACCGAACCACCTTCCTCCATCTTAAGAGTGAACAACTTCATCTTCATATGCATCTTACTGGTAAGATCTTTCGACATGCAGATCGATTCCAGTTTGAGCCACAGTGATGCAGCAGTCTTTTCCTGCAGCACTTCTTGCAAGATATCATTAGATAGATGAAGCTGAATTAGGGACAGAGCCTTACGATCCTTGCGCTTCTCCTCATCGGTCAGATCCTTGACCGACTTCTTCCCGAAGTTTTCCAGCGCCTCATCTAGGTCATGAGTTTGCGCCAGAACAGCCCGCATCTTGACTTGCCACAGCGAGAACCTCGTATTGCGATCCAACAGCGGTAGATCATACTTCATCGACGACGACATCGCGAAACCCCGATCTGAGAACAAAGCTCTGATACCACTTGTTATAAACGATGGCGAAGAAATCGATGGAACAAGTAAATCAAACCGCAAAGAGGACACGAGATTTAACGTGGAAAACCCAACCAATGCGGAAGGGAAAAACCACGGGCGCCAGCCAGCAAGAACTTCACTATGTCGAGAGTCAGGTTACAACGCCAACGACGGCGGCTTACAAGAATATGGATCGAACTCTCTGTGAATTTGGAACATAACTCAACATTGCATTGCACGCCCAAACTGAGAGAGTACAAATTGGTCCCAAACTTTAAGTTGCTCTTCAATCTTGAAATGTTTTTGTTCCAAGTTAATGTGGCTATTGTTTGAAAAAAGTTAATGTGTCTGTGTGTTGAAGATTTTTTTTTTAGAACTAGTGGAGATGCACGTGCCACAAGCACGTGTTTTAATAAAATCAAATATAAAATAAATTTTATATTAATAGAAAATAAACTAAACAAAAAATTTTATATTTATAGCATGATATACATAAGTAATGAAGTACTTTAAAAAAATATTTAAACACAAATTTTAGTGTAACACGACTAATTTAGCATCATATATTACATTAATTTAGATTCATCAATTTAGCATGTGTTTCCAAAAAGCCTAGCAAACAAAATTTTATGCTCATATATTATAATACTTGGGTCTGTACACCATTGAGGGGCATACAACTAAAAAAAAACTTTGTTTGATGAATTACTATAAAAGTATTCATGATTCACCTATGTCGTCGTCCATGATATGCACTAACAAATTTTATCTCTCTCTTCCCCTTCTTCTAACCTACTATATCTCTCCCTCCCTCCCTCTCGTCCACTTCTGACCTCTCTCGCTCGCTCATATTGATTCTCAGCACCAGAGGCACAAGGATATAAGCAGGCGCCCTCTCTCTCTCTCCATCTCCCTCTTGCTCGCTTTCCTTCCCATCCCCCTCCCACTCTCCCACAGTCCCTCTCTTTCTTGTTCACGTCCCCCGCTCTGTCCATTCGACACAACGGAGGAGTTTCAAACTTGGTCTATCAAAGCTTTGTTTCTCTATTCCAAAACTTGGTCTCTCTCTCTCCTCCATGCACGCGCATTCCTGTCCTCTGCTCCCACCGCACCTGCGGTGCACGCCTGCCTCGATCGCTTGACCGGTAGCTTACTTGACTCCGCTACGCCTACACGCACGTAGAGCTGCCTGGTGATCGGGGGAGACGGTGGCAGTGGTGACCGGGGCCAACCGGGGCATCGGGCACGCGCTGGCTGCGCGCCTGGCAAAGCACGGGCTCAACGTGGTGCTGACTGCCATCGTCTTCCGCAGGCTCGACATCTCCGACCCCACCTCCATCGCCGAGTTCGCCACATGGATCCACGACGCCCTCGACATCCTGGTAATCACAAAGCCCTCGACTCTCTCTCTCTAGCTCTCTCTCTCTCTCTCTTTCTCTCTCTCTCTCTCTTAGTTCACAACGGAGTAGTTTCAAACTTGGGCTATCAAAGCTTTATAGTTTTCCTCTCTAAAAATGAATCAGGAACACATAATGTGAACCATAGATATGGTCGAGGATAAGAATTTTTTTCTTTGAATCGTCTTCTTTTTTTAAAAAACCCTTCATCTTTAAACTCTCAGAAGCGACCCTAGTAGTGTACATATCTTTTAATTTTAGATGTCTGCGAGATATATCCACTCTAATTGCATGTGCTATTCTACAATAACAAAAATAGCATAATATACAATGAACAAATTAAGACTTGTGTAAAAAAAAAGCAACTGAAAGGTGTTGGTGAAGAACTTCAGTTTTTCCAAGCAAAGTAATAAGCACGAATTCACACTTCCTCATACAAACTCAAACTGGCAACTCAAATTAATCATGGTCCATGTACATATATACTTCCACATTTGTTATGTTTCAAATGCAACTTCCCATTTTTTTCATCCAGAAACATTCATAATCATCAAATGTTGAATTCTTGGTGAACCAAAAAATTACAAATTCCTTCCTTCCCGCCAGATCCATAGCTTACTGGCATGTAAGTCAGCCATTAGGACCTAGCTACGTCTCCACGCACCTGAAGAAGCCAAAAAAGAGAGGAAAAAAAAACACTATTGCACCAACAAACGAAACCTAAAAAGAATAATTGCTAATTGATATACTGTATGTTCATATGGAAAATAGTTATCTTTAAAGAATCCAAGCTCCACTTAAATAGTAAAATTCATAACTTTCGTAGCTTTTGGCCCTGCTAACAAAACAGTTAACACAAAACAAGTCAAAGATGCCATTGGAAGTGTTTAGCTGATGTGTGTGTGGTGGGTTTAAATACACTTTGTGCAAATGATTGGATCATTGAAAAAAATTACTTCCATAATCCAACATTTTTTAAAATAAAAAGCTCTGGCCGACACAGACAGGGTCTGCCATAGTCCCGTCAAAGAAAAATGAAAGAAACAGGACATGAGCATGCCATCCAGATGTAGGGTGTGGCCTTACCTCCTTTTAAACAACAAAAATCTTGAAGTTGTACTTTAAATAACAAGTGGATTGCACTTTAAGTTTGGACTGGATAACAAAATAAGCAGGAAGATATCAATCTCATACAACAGGATTGGTTGTCACCTGAATAAGGTCATTTGAAAGATGGTTATTACCTACTTAGAGCAACTCCAACAGCTCCCCATTTCCCTTTCCCTTTAATCTGGTTAAAGGGGAATCTCCTTTCACATTTTTAGAATATTGGGAAGATGTGCTGCAGCAGATCCCCTTTCTCCTTTCCCCTTTAATTATTTCTCTCTCTTTTCTACCATGGGCCTTCCTCTGTGGGCCAAAATTGGGCTGAGTGCCTTCCCCGTGGGCCAAAAACGCACGACAGAGAAATCCTCCTGTGCCGACGCAAATGAACCCTGACGCGCCGGCGGCTCTGCCCGACGCGCCGGCGGTCCCCCTGCCGGCCGCGGCGAGCGCTGCCACTGCCTGACAGCTGCAGCCCGCTTACTAGCTGCCTCACTGTCAACTCCCCATGGCTTTCCTGCACAGGCTCCTCAAGTGCCGGCGCAATGCCGCCGCCGCCGTCGTGGCGACCGCCTCCTTCCTGGTGCTCGTGCTCGTCTTCTCCGTCCTCCTCGTGGCCACGCGCCACCACGACGCGGGGATCTTCGGCACTTCTCCGGCGATCGCAGCGCAACCTTCCTTTTTGGGACAGGACCAGGATCAGGCGGTGGGGACGACGAGCCGTGAGACGGAGCTGCGTTCGCTGCCGGACCACGGCACGCGGTGCCGGTACCTGTCGTCGGCGGGGCACCCGCCGTGCGTGCCGCGCGGGTACCTCGACTACCTGTGCCTCTTCTACTGCGGCTTCAGGTGCGCGCCGTGGCTGGGCGGTGCTGCGCTCGCGCTGTAGCTGCTCGTGCTCTTCTACTTCCTCGGCGACACAGCGTCGCAGTAGTTCTACTGCGACGCGGCCGACAGCTGCGACGCAGCGTCAACGGGTAGCATCGACGGGTCAGGCAGGAGCAGCGGCGGTGCGCCGGGCAGCGGCGGAGGGCGGACGACATGAGGCGGCGTGCGTTGGCCGTCTTGCCGGATGGGAGGCGCCGTGCGTCGGGCGAACGCTCGGACGCGGACGGGAGGGCTGAACAAGAGGAAAGGGGAGAGGAGGGCTCCCCTTTCTTTAGGGGATTGAGGAGAGGATTAAGGGGATTGAGAAAAAATTATAGGGAAAGGGGATTAAAAAAGGAATCCGTTGGAGGGTGATTTTTGCATCTCAATTCCCTTTAATCTGAATTATAGGGAAAGGAAATTCATATTCTCAAT
>CM014272.1:44879651-44909872 GCA_004135705.1 Alloteropsis semialata | reverse complement strand
TTACATTAATTTAGATTCATCAATTTAGCATGTGTTTCCAAAAAGCCTAGCAAACAAAATTTTATGCTCATATATTATAATACTTGGGTCTGTACACCATTGAGGGGCATACAACTAAAAAAAAACTTTGTTTGATGAATTACTATAAAAGTATTCATGATTCACCTATGTCGTCGTCCATGATATGCACTAACAAATTTTATCTCTCTCTTCCCCTTCTTCTAACCTACTATATCTCTCCCTCCCTCCCTCTCGTCCACTTCTGACCTCTCTCGCTCGCTCATATTGATTCTCAGCACCAGAGGCACAAGGATATAAGCAGGCGCCCTCTCTCTCTCTCTCCATCTCCCTCTTGCTCGCTTTCCTTCCCATCCCCCTCCCACTCTCCCACAGTCCCTCTCTTTCTTGTTCACGTCCCCCGCTCTGTCCATTCGACACAACGGAGGAGTTTCAAACTTGGTCTATCAAAGCTTTGTTTCTCTATTCCAAAACTTGGTCTCTCTCTCGTCCATGCACGCGCATTCCTGTCCTCAGCTCCCGCCGCACCTGCGGCGCACGCCTGCCTCGATCGCTTGACCGGTAGCTTACTTGACTCCGCTATGCCTACGCGCACGTAGAGCTGCCTGGTGATCGAGGGAGACGGTGGCAGTGGTGACCGGGGCCAACCGGGGCATCGGGCACGCGCTGGCTGCGCGCCTGGCAAAGCACGGGCTCAACGTGGTGCTGACTGCCATCGTCTTCCGCAGGCTCGACATCTCCGACCCCACCTCCATCGCCGAGTTCGCCACATGGATCCACGACGCCCTCGACATCCTGGTAATCACAAAGCCCTCGACTCTCTCTCTCTAGCTCTCTCTCTCTCTTTCTCTCTCTCTCTCTCTTAGTTCACAACGGAGTAGTTTCAAACTTGGGCTATCAAAGCTTTATAGTTTTCCTCTCTAAAAATGAATCAGGAACACATAATGTGAACCATAGATATGGTCGAGGATAAGAATTTTTTTTCTTTGAATCGTCTTCTTTTTTTAAAAAACCCTTCATCTTTAAACTCTCAGAAGCGACCCTAGTAGTGTACATATCTTTTAATTTTAGATGTCTGCGAGATATATCCACTCTAATTGCATGTGCTATTCTACAATAACAAAAATAGCATAATATACAATGAACAAATTAAGACTTGTGTAAAAAAAAAGCAACTGAAAGGTGTTGGTGAAGAACTTCAGTTTTTCCAAGCAAAGTAATAAGCACGAATTCACACTTCCTCATACAAACTCAAACTGGCAACTCAAATTAATCATGGTCCATGTACATATATACTTCCACATTTGTTATGTTTCAAATGCAACTTCCCATTTTTTTCATCCAGAAACATTCATAATCATCAAATGTTGAATTCTTGGTGAACCAGAAAATTACAAATTCCTTCCTTCCCGCCAGATCCATAGCTTACTGGCATGTAAGTCAGCCATTAGGACCTAGCTACGTCTCCACGCACCTGAAGAAAGCCAAAAAAGAGAGGGAAAAAAACACTATTGCACCAACAAACGAAACCTAAAAAGAATAATTGCTAATTGATATACTGTATGTTCATATGGAAAATAGTTATCTTTAAAGAATCCAAGCTCCACTTAAATAGTAAAATTCATAACTTTCGTAGCTTTTGGCCCTGCTAACAAAACAGTTAACACAAAACAAGTCAAAGATGCCATTGGAAGTGTTTAGCTGATGTGTGTGTGGTGGGTTTAAATACACTTTGTGCAAATGATTGGATCATTGGAAAAAAATTACTTCCATAATCCAACATTTTTTAAAATAAAAAGCTCTGGCCGACACAGACAGGGTCTGCCATAGTCCCGTCAAAGAAAAATGAAAGAAACAGGACATGAGCATGCCATCCAGATGTAGGGTGTGGCCTTACCTCCTTTTAAACAACAAAAATCTTGAAGTTGTACTTTAAATAACAAGTGGATTGCACTTTAAGTTTGGACTGGATAACAAAATAAGCAGGAAGATATCAATCTCATACAACAGGATTGGTTGTCACCTGAATAAGGTCATTTGAAAGATGGTTATTACCTACTTAGTGAAGGTACATCTAAGCAAAGAAGTACTGAAACAATATGATCCAAGGAACCTGCAATACTGGAAATGAAATGAGCAATAGCAAAGATGAACGGGCATGGATACTTCTGCATGGTACATAAGCTTTGGTAAAAATTTAAAAAAAAACATGAAAAAAGGGGAAAGTTCAGAAGTGAATCAGCTGCCAGTTACAGTAGTAGGTCATACCATGCATCCAACAAGTCCACTACGACACAAAGATCTTAGAACTCTTTTCGATAGCAGATACCTGCAGGAAAAAAAACCAAAGCACATTTGGGTTGAATTGTCAAACCTAGAGATTAACTATGCTGAACTGAAGTACCATGCATCTTGTGGTTTGAAAAGGGAGTGGTCGACTCAGTGAAGAGGACCATGAGTGTAAATATAGACTAATGGTAGTTAGAAACTAATTGTTTTTAGGCCATTGAATGTAACAATAAAGGTGGTTCCCGGCTGCATATATAGTTAGGTAATTCTTAATCTGCTTCTGGCTTCTTCACTGAAAAGAAATGGCTAATGCATAGGACAAATCGGGCTTATGCACAGATTAAGGATGAAAAAGACTAACAAGTTTTCCATCCTGTTTTCATTTTTAGACAAGAACAAACTACCTTGATAGGAACACCTACATTCAGGCAAAGGTTCTGTGGTGTACTCATAGCTCATAGCATTAGACAGAAATTTGATGGTATCAGGGTAAAGAGAAAAATCATAGGCACGTGGATGCAGTTATTTATATATTTCTAAACTTCAAACAGCTAAACTGACATTATCTACTGGCTATTGCTCATGGCCGTCCGATTTTACAAATAAAATAAAATAATTGCTACCATTTTCTTTAACATTATTTTGTTTTAAATATAAAAAATAAACTAACTTTTGATGAGCAATTGAACACCATAGAATGTGAAATAATAAGTAATCTAACTACTATAGTTAGGACTACATCTGTACAGTGTATATCAAGACAAACCTACACGATTAAAGTTGAGTGAAATCTTTACAGCTTCAAGAAACAAAAATACAAAGCAAGAAGGGATTCATAGCGTAATTTACACAGGGAATTTGACACTAGTCCTAGTAAAAGAGGACTGCATTCACAATTTCCCATAGTAAAAGAGGAAACTTACAGCTCGCAGCACTTGGATTTCATGTAGCTGCACGTCTCTTGCACCCTTCACCATCATCTGCCTATCTCCTGATCTACCCACAAAGAGAAAAACAAATAAATGAAGAAGTAAGCAGCCATCGCAAACTGCACACAACGAACCAAAATAGAAAATCGGATGCACAGTGAGAAAAGGAAAAAGGGGAGGCGGATGCACATTGACTTCACTACTGGAGAGATGCACATCAGTACCGGGTCATAACCCTCATAGGTATCGGTTCTGGAACCGGTACCGCGACACCGCGACTATAGGGGTCGGCCTTTGGTACCGGGTCCAGAACCGGTACCACCAAAGGCCCCTCCCGCGTAGGCTACGGGGGACAGCCTTTGGTACCGGTTGGTGTTACCAACCGGTACCAAAGGCTGTTTTGGTTATTTTTTTTAAATGTTTGATATTTGGGTTAGTTATATACAATTCTACGCGTCTACGTGTCTGCGTGTCATATATCGTATGTCGTACACGATCTTTCACGCAATAAGATTGAAGTCGTCGCAATTGTCAATTGATTTTGACCCGACTTTGATTGCGTTTTTCTCGAACATTCACATATAAACATTTGAGATCAGCCAATACAAAAGTTAGAGTATTTAAAAGTTATTTACAATTAACGAGCAGAACTGGAAGAAGGAGCGGAAAGGGAGTCCAATTGAGCGATAGCGCGTCCGTCATGGTGGTACTCTCCCAGTGGATTTATAAATTGGTCCATAATGAATCCAAATAGTTGGTCCGTAATAGCTTTGCTTTTTGTGACATTGGGAGCTCTTCATGGTAAAACATCCTCTGCATTAATCACAAATGACAACATTCATTTATATAATAATTAAATTTGCATGTAATCATTTCTAAACAAGTAACTAATACTCATTCATTCATATAATAAATAAATTTTGCATATAATTATAAAATTTCCTAACACATTCATTTCTAAACAATAACTAATAATTATTTCTAAACAATAATTAATAATCATTTCTAAACAATAACTAATAATCATTTCTAAACAATAATCAATAACTAATAATTATTTCTAAACAAGTAACAAAGTTTACATGAAATAACAAAGTTTACATGAATTAACAAAGTATACATGAAATAACAAAGTATAATAAATATATTCATAATAAATATACACTAATAATCATATTTCCATATACACTAATAATCATATTTTTATATACACTAATAATCTAATTTCCATATACATTAATAATCTAATTTCCATATACACTAATAATCTAATTTCCATATACATTAATAATCTTTTTTCCATATACACTAATAATCTAATTTCCATATACACTAATAATCTAATTTCCATTTACACTAATATTTCCATACTAATAATCTAATTTCCATATACACTAATAATCTAATTTCCATATACACTAATATTTCCATACTAATAATCTAATTTCCATATACACTAATAATCTAATTTCTATATACACTAATAATCTCATTATCCATTGGATAACACTAGATCATACACATTACAGAACAAGTCATATGCAAGTATGAATTGTTTTAATTCATACCATGAGTTCTTCGTGAGTCGCTTTTTTGGGAGAAATAAAGGTATGGATCCACTGGCAGACGTAGTATCCGCATAGATTCATCCCTCCTTCCTGTCTGGCACACTGAAAGTGGAGAAGAATAAAGTTAGACGTAACAACTATATATTAGTGTGATTTTACGAGATATGCGGGTACACCAGCCACGTACCGGAAAGTCCGTCTTCACATCCAATTTTTGTTTGAAATTTCTTTTTGTTTCACACGGAAACGTGTCCATGCCATGTCAATCAAGTCTAAAACTGCTTGGTAATCCTCTTTTTCTTTCCGCATTGAGTCCATGACAATAATTTGACCGGTGTTTATGATTATCACAAGCAGTATCCAGTGGAAGCTGTAGATATATATATATATATATATATATATATATATATATATATATAAATACATGCACAAGTATTGAGAACAAAGTCTTAAAGTTATACATACATAGAGAGAAGTACTCACTTGAAATTGTATGGCAAAAGAATGTAAGTCGTGCTTCTTTGTCTCTCCAGGTACAAGTATATGTTGTCCACCGTCTCTAGTGGCTTACTGGCTACTACGGCATTTACCATCAATGGATCCATGAAGCCGACATCATGATACGATTTTTGGCGGTAGGTATGGATCTCCATCCTACATGGCAAGAATAGATTATTGTTATTGTTGCAAATTCTAATTAAGGAAGCAAGTATTGCGAGAATAGATGTGTCCCATGGTTTGATGACAACCATGAGAAGCATAACTATACAATACAAGCTCAAGCTCAAGGTCATCATATGTTACCCAGCTAGAAAACTAGGTAAATTTTGATATCATCGTAGGCATGCCAAGAGTTGGATTGTTTTAGTTCAAGATATTGACAACCATGAGAAGTAAAATTGAATTTAAAATCTAACTAAATAAGAATATCATTTATAATCTCAAAAAATCCTAATAACCCTAAATATCAACGTCATTTGAAGCCTCTAAAAAGATGTAATTCTAAAGTTCGTAATAAGCCTAAATATGAATTTCATTTATAATCTCTAAAAATCCTAATAACCCTAAATATGAATATCATTTATAATATCTAAAAATCATAATAAGCATAAATATGAAAATCATTTAAGTTTCTACAAATAATCCAAAAATCTAAACAATGTCTAAAAATTTGTGCATCATCTCTACACATGCAACAACTATATAGTGATTCTCTATTACAAATTCATAATAAAAATGAAGATTAAATCTAAAATCTCTTATTTCAATCCATTCCACAAAACACAAATTACTCAAAACATAGAGTATGAAATAGACCATACTAACCGTCAAAAGAGAGAGGATGAAGTTGCTAACCTTCTAGCGGACTTGGTTTGCAAAATCTCCAAAAGTTATGACAAAATTGGGCATGAGCTCCCCCAACCCGAGCTCAATGGAGGCTGAAGAAATGAGCCATGGCTCGGGCTGGGGGAGGAAGAAGGGGATTTATACGAAGGGCCCCTTTGGTACCGGTTGGTGGCACCAACCCATACCAAAGGGGGTCACATTGGTACCGGTTGGTGTCACCAACCGGTACCAAAGGCCCCGAGGCTCATTGGTACCGGTTGGTGACACCAACCGGTACCAATGTGGCCATATAGGTACCGGGTGGTGCCACCACCCGGTACCAATGAGCTCGCAGAATTATTGACCGTTGGACCCGGTACCAATGCTTGCATTGGTACCGGGTCCTTTCCATCCGTGACCGATTACGGTGGATGGATGGAGGGTTCTCCGGTAGTGCTTCTTCCTGTCGGAGTTGTCTTCACAGCTGTGGCACCAAGAAGTTTTGGATGCAAATGGAAGCGCTAGGCCGTGAACAATCAATTTGGATAATTAGATCATTGGGTGAATAATTGAATGCAATTCAAAACAGGGAATGTTGACACTCACCTCGATCTGCTCCTTGTTGTGGAGATGTGAGGGCGGCACTCAGGTCTGTCCTCATGTTGGCCTCGGCGAGTGGCCTCCGAGAAACGTGGGCGGCTTCTGACGGATGCATCTACTGGGACGGCCGCTCACTATCCTTTGTGCTCGCTTCGTCGCTGGAGTAGGTCGCGCGCGCCCTGTCCCCCCTGCTCATGACTCGATTTGCTTGGATGCACCATAGATGTATATGCTCTTCTCCATGGTTTGATTTGTGAATCCATCACCAGATTGGAAGAATTTTCTTTAGAGCAAGAAGAAAGGAGGAAACGAACAACTAGCTGAAAGAGCGACGGGGATTGAGGTTTTATTTTACCGTCGGTGGGCCGCCGCCACTCGCCGCTACTCGATCCAAGGGAGCGCCGCCGGTGAGTGAAGGATCATGCTCCCCTGTCCTGAATCCACCCCGCACCGCCCGAAATATACTCGTGTAGAGGGGGGGCGCCGTGGGGGAGGTGGCTCGCTGGCGTTGCCTTGCCGGCGGAGCAGACCGCCGCCGCTCGGTGTGGAGGAGAGACCACTCGCTGCCTCCACTCCGCGCCGCCGCCCGCGTCTCCGCCGCCTTGGGTGCCCCGGCTTCCGCACCGCCGCACCTCGCCCCTTGCCTTCACTCGCCGCAGCTCGCAACGCGACGTACCTGAGGACCGGCGTGCAGGAGGTGGAGGGGCAAGACGATGACGCCCCTCGCGACAAGCCAGGAGCTCTGCCATCTCCTCCCAGCTTTATGCCCGCTTCCGCGCAAAATGAGGAGGCGGGGGCGCTGGATCAGGAAGCAGGGATGGAGGCGGCGAGATCGGGACTTCAGGAGGAAGAAAAGGAGAGGCAAATGAGCTGCGTGATTGACGGGAATGGTAGGACGGCAGGCGGGGGAGGGGTGGGCCTGGGCGGGTACGCGCTTCGCCCTCGGTGACAAAAAATGGGAGTAAGATCGCTGTTTTTAACGGGAAAACCACGCTGAAATCGTTCTCCCCCTCCCCTCCTTTCGTCTTCGTCCTACCTGATGGGTGGGCCTAAAAGGGGGTTTAGTGAGGTGAGGGTAGGATTAAGGTTGTGTAGGATTTGACATCAAAAAACTCCCTCTTTGTAGTATAGATTCGTTGCATGCTTATTAGCATCGTCTCATATGTGATCTAGAAGAAGATTATCCGTTCAGCCTGGGGCTATATATATGGTTTGTTTGGATGAGGAATTGGACTCCAAATACTTATTATGTGAAGTACAACAATTTGATTTCAATACCAGCAATCATAGAGCAATCATCTCAATCGTCCAAATCAGGGCTCTAATTGCTAAATAAAAAAATAAAATTATTTCGCTTAAGCATGCTCCATCTTTGGCCCTCAAGAATTGAATTTCAATTCATCGGGTGAATTCAATATCATATTCAACTTAATAATATTGAAATTCGATTTACATGATCCATTTCTGACCTTAAGTATATATCAACTAAAATACACCGTCTATCACACCATATGGAGCCTCCAATTAAATTGTATAATTTTGACCACAAATTTTCAACAACCCATTTAGATTGATTATATATAAAAAACAATATTTGATTTTTTATGAACATATTTTGATGATATAGATATATCTTTATATTTTCACTATAGTTTCATGTAAAAGTTATTAGTTAAAGTTCGATAATTGAGACCTATATATCATGTTTGGAGAACAAAGGGAGTACAGTGTATATTGGACCATATTGGGAGTTCAATTAAATCAATTTCTTCCACATCGAGCTAGTATGACCCAATTCTGAAATCGCAATGCCTATAGTACTGCATTTAACCTTTTTACAACCACCCATTGATCTGACCTTGAAGACATCCTCGTCATAGACAGCAGGCGACTTCTGAAGCGCCCTCCAGCCACCGTCGTTGAAGTCCCAGGTGCAGCACACCGTCAGGCCGACCGTCGCCGCCTGCTGGAACACCTCGGTCACCTTCCCCCTGGTCGACGGGTCGACGGCCAGGATCATCAGCCACTACGCGTTGAAGCCGTTCAGGTAGAACGGCCGGGCACCGACGGCGAACTGGCTGCCCCTGGTCTTCACCATCTGCCACGGCTCGTCGCTCATCGCCTCGCTGCTAGTTTGCATGGTACATGCTCGACCGTCACATACGGTGAGCTCGATCGAAAACTAAAACCGTGTAACATGCTGAGATGCGCAATAACAATGATATAGACACTAATTATAAGTTGGATCAGTTACCCGCTGATGTCTGGTCTCTGGAGTACAGGCGGCGTATCGACACCGTCGCCCAGTATCTCTACATGATCGACATGAGCATTGCTCCCATCTGTCAGGAGCAGAATGGTAGCTACCACGGCAAAACCTCGGACTAAAAAGAAATGGGGGAGAGGAACTTTTCCTCTTGCTTTCTCTTTGAATATCGCCACCATGGTCCTTATACAGACATACACAACACACAGCAAGAACGAATGAAACTAAGGTCGCCATGAGTGTAAGCTTGAGTATATATACTTGAACCATGCATGTATCTAAAGGAGATGAGATTTGAGATGTCTCATATATGCTCGTCGCAACATAGAGTTTGTGATGGCGACGCATTTTTTTATGTTGGCTTGGAAGCAAGAAAAGCGAGTGAGTGCTAGTAGCTCCTAGGGGCAACGAGAGGTAGCTGAGGTTCACACTCTTTGTTTGGCCAAGGTTTGAAGCAAAAGAAAGCGGTCAATTCAGGTCCGGAAGGGGTGGGCACAAGGCGGGAACGAAGTGGCTTCAAAGGGTTGGTAGCGTGGCGTGAGTCGGCGGGGCTCCCGTATAGTAACCAGTAGAGCGATATGAATATAAAGCCCATCAAAAATAGCGAGCGGCACAGGTTGCATTCAGCTGCTCTTGTCAAGTTACTGTTTCATTCCGAACGGGAAAATTAATATTAGCAGCGAGCCAGACTTTTTTTTAGATCCCGCGTGCACAACTTTTTGAAACACGTGTGCAAGACCTTTTTTTCCCTGCTGTTGACGATCAAAATTAGCACAAGACAGCATGATGGCAAGAATAGGTGGAACCGGATTCAGAGACCGGTGGAACAGGTTTGGGTTCCTGTTGCCTGTTTGATAGGGTAAACCGGTGGAACCGGTTTAGGGAACCGGTGGAACCGGTTTTCACCGAGTCCTAGTAGGTTTGGACTCTATTTGTAGATCCGAGTTGTAATAGGACTTTTCTTGCGGGGCAAGACCTCCCCACCCTATAAATATAAAGGGCCATGGCCGATTGAGGGTTTATCCAATCGATCAAATACAAATTACCTTTACTTTTTATCCTTTCCAAACCCTAACTTTTCCAACCCCTCCTGCTGTACGTGCTTCGTCTCTACGGCGTTTGACGACGTTCTAAGTAGCCTACCGATCTCAGAACAACTCTAGGCGCGCCAGCCCTGACGGGGTCCCTCCCGGGCCGGCGTTCGTAGGTCGACGCAGCAAACCCTAGGAAACCGGTTTCACCGGATTCCCAAACTGGTTTTACCGGTTTTGTCTGGGCCTGCTGCAGGTGTTTGATCCGTTGCGAATCCGCGCGTTCTAGAGCATATTTCGGTGTGTTGGCCATAAAAAGCGTCAACACATTTTTGGCGACTCCGCTGGGGAAAGAGATCTTGGTTTTTATAACCGGTCTACCTAATCCTAGCCAGATGGGCTCTATTTCAGATCTAAACAAAGACAACATCGTTGCGCCCTCCATGGAGGAGCTCAGCGAAGAGGAGTGTCAGAAGTTTGAAGCAGCCCAAGAATTTTTCAAGAATCAATTTCTGATGGGGCTGAGGAAAAGATCGCCAGGGCACAGTATCAAGAACACAAGAATTTATGATGCCCGCATTCAAGATTGATAATCGGAAGGTTGTGGTAATACCCACTATAAGCAATTCACTGTCTACTCCGATTGATCAAGTTGTGGTTACTTTTGATTCTGTACAAAAAAAGATTAGATCTTTTATCTACATTATCAAAAAGATTGGATCGAGTAGAAAAAGGAAATTATGTTAATAATCTTATTCCTTATGATATTCCTCATATTGAGCAACATGAGATAATTCAGACTAGTTCATCGACTGTACTAGAGGAATTTCCTGAAAATTACAGTATAATATGCCGATAAACTTTTCTCCAGAGCAAACAGTGCCAAAATCAGTTCAATTACCGGGCACCGCAAAACCGGTACCACCGGTTCTTGAAACCGGTACCACCGATTTTTGGATTGCACCTTCTGGACAGTCTGAATTAGTGCATTGTGTCCCATTAAATAATATGCCTCATATTACTCAGTCAGTACCACATGTTGCTACAATACATCCAGAATTAAAATTGACAGATTTAACATCGGTTAGACAACAAGAGAATGAATCTGTTTCTGAATATATTAGGAGATTCAAAGAAATAAAAAACCGTTGTTATGATTTGTCAATTTCTGATAAAAATCTTGCTCGTATCTCCATTGATGGTTTGAGATCTAGTATTAAAAAGAGGCTTGAAGGCTTTGAATTTGGTTCGGTTAACCAAGTTCGGGTACATGCATTAGGTGCAGAAATTCATATCAATAAAGATACTTTTAGATCTCATCAGTCTAGTTTACATGTGAAAAATAATGGTTTGGATGATGAGAGAAAAAGTGATTATGTTGCTGAATTTGTTTGGCCTTCAGAAGATAAAGCATATACATGTCCATCTCTTAAGCTGATTCCTAAGGATCGGCAAGAACAAATGCGATTTAGTTTTGATATTTCTAAATGTGATCGTATATTTGATGAATTGTTAAAACATGGGAACATCAAGATGTCTCACACTATACCTCCACCTGAAGAATTGAAAGGACATGCATATTGTAAACATCATAATTCTTTTTTGCATGCTACTGTTGATTGCAATATTTTTCGTCGGCAGATACAATCGGCCATAAATCAAGGACGATTGGATTATCATGAAATGCCAGCGGATAATGTTTCTCTTTCTGTCAACACCATTGATGTGCAGCAACCCAAGGTTTTGGTTCGGCCACATCAAGCTAAATCAACCAAGGGAAAAAATGTCGTCATCGGTGAGGAGAAGTCTAAAAATTTGAAAGGGAAACAGGTGATCAGAGATGTAGTGTCTGAAAAGACTCCTGATGGTAGAGAAATTTTCAAGATCTCTGCAAGGACTTCTGAACTCGGGGGCAAGCATCCTCGCAAAAACCGTTTGAGTCTACTGTGCAGACCGGTTTTAGAAACCGGTACCACCGGTTTTGGAGAGCACCATTCCAAAGCGGTTAAATCAAGGCGCCCCGAGCTTGAAATTTCAAAAGTGGACTTGGAAGAAGATCAGAAGAAATTAACCTTTGATCAGCTATTGTCCAAATATAAAAATCAAAAGGCCGTTACGAGTGATCGGCCGGTAAAAAAGGAAACATGGTCACCTATGCGTCATGAGAGACATGCTTCATCTCAGAAAGCAGATGTGCAGCGGGGTGATTTTTTCAAATTGCATCCTCTTCATGATTCACATCAAGACATGTCATGGATTTCTCCAACTTCTTCTAATTTTCCATATCCGGCATGTGACTTTAATAATACGTGGTGGCCATATTATCCTATGTTGTATTCACCTTTTTATACAGGATGTGATGCATTTGCCAAGCCAATTTATGACGGGATGTTGCATTCTAAACATGACCGTTTGACATCTAGTCAATCAGGTTGGAATCAGCAGAACCAATCCGGTGAAACCGGATTGCCAAACCGGTTTAACCGGTTCTCCCAGAAAAAACATACAGTTCCTCCAAAACAGGTTTGTCGTGTCAAGAAGAAGGAAGTGGAGGTGCAAAGAATGGATGATGATCTGGGAAAGACTACTGATAATAATGTCACACAGGTTGAGGGCATTGAAACAATTTCAAAGTATGATGACAAAAGACCAAATGTAATTAATAATGAGGTTGAAGCATCGGTCCAAGAGAATGTTGCTGCTGTCCATGGTGAGAAAAATAGAATTGATAATGATACTTCTAAATATTTCTTGCCAAGATGGTGTCCTCCAGGTTTAACTCGCATACAAAAGAGGAAATTGCAGCGGCTTCGTTTCCAGGAGAATAAAGAGAAGGAATTGGAGAAACAGAAGAATGAAAACTCTAGCAATGATAGACCAATGATTCCTCAGAAAGAGTGGAAGATCAAGCCTGGTGTTTGCTCAGCAGCAAAACCGGTGGAACCGACTTCAAATCCGGTAGAACCGGTTTCCACGATGGCTCAAGGAGATTTGGTTGACAAAATACAGGTTCCTCTGATTCCTAATATTTTTGCTCCTGATTCAATTCATTATGATAAGAAGTTGTCATCGGGTTCCCAGAATAAGGACGATGAACAATTTTTGGATTATGAGCTATCCTCTGAGCATATGGATATTAATCTTGATGTGGCGCACATGCCTTCGGAGGAGGGGATGGCTTATTTCAATTTTGGGCCACAAGAAGCTATTTTTCAGGAGCCCAAAGATAGTGATGATCATCTGAAAGCTCTATACATGAAAGGTTATATCAAAGAGAGGCCAATTTCTCGCATGCTGGTTGATAGTGGAGCGGTTGTTAATTTAATGCCTTATACTTTGTTCAAGAAATTGGGCTGTTCAGATGATGAGTTGATCCAAACTGATATGGCTTTAAGTGGTGTGGGAGGAGATGATCCTATAAGTGCTAAAGGAATCGTTTCTACGGATCTCGCTATTGGAAGCAAGACATTGGTTGCTGCGTTCTTCGTTGTTGAGACCCAAGGTAAATTCAGTTTGATTTTGGGGCGTGATTGGATACATGCGAACCAATGTGTACCTTCTAGCTTGCATCAATTCTTGATACAATGGATAGGCGATGAGCTTGAGATTGTGCATGGTGATACATCGGCTTATGTTATAGCAGATGGTTTTATAAAAGGTGTGCACGGTGACTTTAAATGCTTAACAAGTGTAGACATTTCACATTGTGGGTTTATACAGTCTACACGAAATGGTTTTATTCTATCTCACGATAAAACCAATTGAAGATTTTGCAAGAGATGGCCGATAGTTTTAATATCGCCCTTAGAATAAAAAGGGCCGATGGATTCTGTTTAAACATCGCCCTCAGGAGTATTTTCTTGTGCTAAAATGTTTTCTGGTACATAAGCTTTACCAAAAAATAGGGGGGCATATGTTGACGATCAAAATTGGCACAAGACAGCATGATGGCAAGAACCGGTGGAACCGGATTCAGAGACCGGTGGAACCGGTTTGGGTTCCTGTTGCCTGTCTGACAGGGTAAACCGGTGGAACCGGTTTAGGGAACTGGTGGAACCGGTTTTCACCGAGTCCTAGTAGGTTTGGACTCTATTTGTAGATCCGAGTTGTAATAGGACTTTTCTTGTGGGGCAAGACCTCCCCACCCTATAAATATAAAGGGCCACGGCCGATTGAGGGTTTATCCAATCGATCAAATACAAATTACCTTTACTTTTTATCCTTTCCAAACCCTAACTTTTCCAACCCCTCCTGCTATTCGTGCTTCGTCTCTACGGCGTTTGACGACGTTCTGAGTGGCCTGCCGATCTCAGAACAACCCTAGGCGCGTCAGCCCTGACGGGGTCCCTCCCGGGCCGGCGTTCGTAGGTCAATGCAGCAAACCCTAGGAAACCGGTTTCACCGGATTCCCAAACCGGTTTTACCGGTTTTGTCTGGGCCTGCTGCAGGTGTTTGATCCGTTGCGGATCCGCGCGTTCTAGCGCATATTTCGGTGTGTTGGCCATAAAAAGCGTCAACACCTGCATGCCTGACTTTTTTTTGTACACGCCTATTTGTGCATCATTTTTGCGGACAACGTGGTTGTAAAGGGAAAGTGACGGGTGGGAACTCCAAACTACAAATTTGAATTTGCAGTTTTAAAATAAACAATGTGATTTAAAAAGAGTAATAGTAAAAAGCTTAATTATAGTAAACTATGAGTATAATAGACATAAATATCACTTATTTTAAATACAGAAATATCCTGAAACACTCTTAACATATTGCTTAGTTATGGGTAGCCACTGTTTTGAAATTTCTATGAACTTGCACCTATCAAATGAAAAAAATAAGTTACATATGCCAGATTAATTACTTAATAAAAAATGCAAGTTATAGAGAAATGTTGATATATTGCTGGGTAAATGTTGATAGAGTTTAACACAAATGTTTGTTTTACATTTAAACTGTTTTACATAAATATTGAACCATTGTACACATAATGTTGACATAGTTTCATTTAAATATTGACATAGCTTAAAACATATATTGAAACATTTTATAGATAGATTGAACCATTTTAGAGAAAATGTTGATCTAGTTTCAGTTAAATGTTCACATAACTAAAAGAAATGTCCTATCATTTTATAGAAACATTGAACCATTTTTCAGAGAATGTTGACATAACTTTAATTAAATGTTTATTCTGTTGTACAATAATATTGTCCTAGGTTTAGGGATATGTTACGTCATTATAGAGTTATCGTGACATAGAAAAATGTTTAGACACAGGTACACAAAAGTATAATTCGAGGAAGCAATAGATATTACATATCAAATTAGCAAATAGTTGGGTTATTTGATCAAGATTAAAGTGGATTTAGAGGTATAACAAATGATTATGATATACATTTGCTAAACTAATAGTCAGTATATTGAAAGAAAGATACATAAAACACAATTCCTAGAAAGAGAACCTTCTCCCAAAGTACCAATTTCCAAATTCAACATAAATAAAATCCTGAGCATAGTGCCCTACTGATAAAAAGCATACATAATATCAGAAGATTTTATGTTAACAACAAGCAAACATATTACTTGATTAGAAGGCACATACATTGAGCATATTACTTGATCTAGATTAAAAGATCCATGAATTTAGATGAAACTTTGTAAAATCAGAGCTGAAAAACAACTTCTGCCGCAATGGAAGCAAGTTAGACTCACAGAATTTTTTTAAAAAAATATTCACAAATAAAATTTAGTATAATCACAATATTTGAATAAATAGACCATACATTTGAAATCTTTTGCACACCCTTTATAAATGTATGAGGTATTTATGAGGTATTTATAAATGTTTTATTTTGGGAAGGAGACCCATTTAGGGAAGATAGTTGGAAATTATAATTGTGAATCTTCTATATGTGCAGGACATCATATTTTGAATCCCACAACTAATGATTTGCATTTTTAAAAAATAATTACATAGAACAAATTGTATTATCAAATCAAACTAATAGAAATGTTGAAAAGTATGAGACATTTTGTTTACAAAACATCCTTAAATGTTGAGCAGTATAAAACTAAATGTAATTGAGTAATGTTGAAAAAGATATTTGGTTTTGATGAACTAAATTTTTAGGTTTGTTTGAATAAAAAGAAGCACATAAATTAATGTTGATAACAGTACATCTTTCTAAACCCTAACCCCTACGCCTTGCATGGCGGAGAGACAGGGTTGGCCCCTAACCCCAAACAACCTTCCGAACCCGATAGGACCGAGTCACCCCAACAACCTAGAACACTAACCAGTACAGCCTTCTATGGCAGGGGGCCCGAAGCCGAAGCAATTTAGCCTTTTGTGGCAGAGGGTACATGGCAGCCCAAACCCCAAACATCCTTCTAAACCGGATAGGACTGAGTCGCCCCCAACAACCTTGGACCCTAACCACTATAGCGTTATATGGCAGGGACCTAAAGCCGAATCAATTTAGCCTTCTATGGTAGGGGTACATGGTCACCCCAAACCCCAAACATGCTTCTGAACCTGATAGGATGGAGTCACCCCCAACAACCCTTAACCCTAACCAGTACAACCTTCTATGGTAGGGGAGCCAAAGCTGAAGCAATTTAGCCTTCTATGACAGGGGGTACATGGCCGCCCCAAACCCCGAACATGCTTCTAAACCCGATAGGACGGAGTCACCCACAACAACCCTGAATCCTAACTAGTATAGCCTTCTATGGCAGGGGTAGCAGGGGGTACATGGCCGCCCCAAATCCCAAACATGCTTCTAAACACGATAGGACGGAGTCGCCCCCAACAACATTGAACCCTAACCAGTATAGCCATGTATGGCAGGGGACCTGAAGCTGAAGCAATTTAGCCTTCTATGGTAGGTGGTACATGGCCGCCCCAAACTCCGAACATGCTTTTGAACCCGATAGGATGGAGTCGCCCCCAGCAACCCTGAAACCTATGGCAGGGCACCTGAAACCATGTCAATTTACACTTCTATAGCAGGGATCCCAAAGCCGAAGCAATTTAGACTTCTATGGTAGGGGGTACATGGCCGCCCTAAATCCTGAACATGCTTCTGAACCCGATAGGACGGAGTCGCCCCAACAACCCTGAACCCTAACCAGTACAACCTTCTATGGCAGGTGATTGTGGCAGAACCACCCTAATTAAACTGGCTCAAGCACATTAACCTTCATCTCAATCATTTGATCTGGTTACCCGTACTTCAAACAGTTCAATTAGACGATCCGTCAGGTCAAGCCCGATGAAACCACTGACTTCCCAATCGAACAAATGTGCACAAGGCGCACTCAAAGGAGAGCACAGAGGTTACCAACATCAACATACATTACAACAGTTCCATAATTAAGTTTACAAGCCGGAGTTTAAAACACTTAGACTACAAACTAGAGTTCTGAATAAAAAGCGCGGCAGCTAAACGACGAGATACAACAACATGTTCATAAGCCCGAAGAACATGTCTTCAGAAGCACACAGTAAACGCCAGTTAATCTTCGATCCACTCGACAGTCCAGCCCGCGGGAACGGTTTGATAATGGGTGATCCACTGCTTGGAGCCGTCGGACACATAGAATTCACACTCTGAAAAACAAAGCCACAAGCAAGGCTGAGCAACTAATACTCAGCAAGACTTATCCAAATATGGCTTATATTGTCGACTCCTAATCATGTAAGACTTTTGGCTGTGGGGTTTGTTTTGCCAAAAAGTGACTAATTGTTGATCTTGACTTTCAAATTTTAGCATCAGGTTCATAGTCATTATCAAGTATCCATGTGAGCACCTTTTCTATAGCAATCATGGTTGAAACAAATTAGTCAGAGAACCATCATTATTTATCCTTCATCATTAACTCCTGTGGGATATAGGTACCCCTGGGCCCACTACTGACCGGGTAGACAGTTGGCCTGGGCCCACATCTGACAGTGATGTGGGCCGACCTAGGGCCGGCTTACAAGGATCTCCGGGCTTGATGAACAATACTGATGAAGACTTGGCCCACAAGGCACATAGCGAGATACTTGGATCTCGCCCAAGGATCACGGAGATAATGTTGTAGATTGATCAGATTAGTTTCCTTGTTGTAACTGACCGAGATTTCAGGCAACCGACTTGTAAACCCTAGGCCGTCAGCCTATATAATGCGGCCTAGGTCGCCCCCCCTCAGATCATCTGATCCTACGCCATTCGCCTTGATAAAGGACTGGCCGATCTTCCGAGAGGTAGAGGGTAAATTCGATTGGTGGAGAGCTCGACGTTGGTGATCCGGCTTCAATTCAGACATGATTCGAACCCTGCAACCATTACACCACTGCTCCGTTGGTTATCAACTAAGCACAACTTGATTGACCTCGCCGAGAAGGCTTTTCCTGCAAGCAAATCGAAGAACACAAGCAAGAAAGTGAAACATGCAATCTGTATGAAGCGAAAAATATGATGTTCAAGCTCTGATTAACAAAGGACTAATCGTCACAGGGTCGTAGAACAAGAATGGGGGCCTGGATCACTGTAAATGGACTTGTCGCCATAGTTACAATGAATCTATCACAGTTTCGACTTCGAAAACTTGACTAACCAAAACCCAAACCCTAATGTGGCGGTGGGTACTAAATATATGAGGGTTAGGTCATGCATGACCCCCCTGGACTCGCCCCTATGGGCTCCAACACGATACACGGGCCAACGGCCCAAAAGACGGTGGCGCAGCACCTTGACAGATTCTGGATGGTCACTTGTTTCGACGATTCATGTTGACTCAGATGGAATTTTGATGTGGGACCAGTCCCATTGGAAGATCTATAAAATTATATTTCCATCCATACAAAGAACGTCCAAAACGGACTCCGTATGCGACCTAGGCATCGATTTTAGTGCGGGCTGCTCCTGGACTCCGAGGTGGACTCGAACTCGAGTTGCTTTCGGCCTCCACCTTGGGGACTCGAACCGAATTAGTTTTAGGTGTTCTTGACTTGGACATCTATGTTGGACTCCTCTAAAACAAATAATTATAGACATATCCATGGTTGTTATGTCCTCATCATCCTCCCCTTCTTGACGAAAAGCCGTACTCCGCGTCGATTGTACTCGAAACCGATCCTGTACAACACAAAAGAGAACGGGGTTGTGAAAACAAAGGAAACCAAAAGGAGGGGCATTACCATGTTTCCAATTGTGTATTGTGTCATTTCACATAAAAATGTCAGCAAGCATGTATGCTCCATGATCGCAATACACACGATGTTTGTCAAAACTATCCTGCAAAAGATTAGTACTAACAAAAGACAAAGCAGGACTAGATGGTCGCATATCAGAAAATTCAATATCAGCGAGCATAGGTAGCAACCAACAATGCTCCCCTTCTTTGGAGACAAAACTACTAAAGGAACATGTGAAAATATTTTTATTATGGCTGTCCTCTAATTGATCACAATGTTGCACAACAAAAGGAGAATTCATATTGCTACGAGTGTAGCCTCTATGTATCATATATTGTCCTTTGTTGTCATATTTGCCAACAACATGATATGTATATTTATCAAATCAAGGCAAATCAGCATATCTAAAAAGTCTCTCTTCCCAACAATTTAGATTATGCAAAATATCAAATTCAATGTAACCCAAAGTGTGTAAAGAAGACAACAGTTTTAGCTCATCATCGGTGTTGGTATTTCTTAGCATCACCACTACAGGAGCGATGGCACTAGAGATGCCTTAATAAAAATCTTAGCGTTACATTCTGCAAGCGCACAGAAGTACATTGTAGCATTTCACCCGGGAGTATTCCAGAGTATCATATTTATTTCCTCAGGGAAAGCGTGTATGGCAAAGTAATGTGTTTTCTAATGCATCAACTATATCACGATTAATATACCAAGACTAGAACAAGGGGTAACATAATATGACAAGTTGGTAGGCTGACACACAGAGGATTTCACTGCTCATTATGTAAGTCTAGTTAATAGGAAGGTCCTACAAGAGAACTAGGGAATTCTATGTACTTCTTACTTATGGGTTACACTCCTACAAGTATATCCTATACAACAAGAGACACAAATTAGAGGGCAAATCGAGGAGTCGTGGGATCCCCTCATCCAAGGGTACTGTCACGATGTTTATCACGAAGGCCTGCAAACGCCCAAACCCGAACGGCGAGGATTACAAGGGACGGACAGGGCTGTCACCACCTGCCGCCTACCTCTGAATACGTGGGGTAGGGTATCCCCAACGGCATTCCATACCCCAAACACCACGTTTGTAATATGAAATACATCTTTACCAATTGTACGGAAAGGTAAAGAACAATCATAAAAATTCATTGGGCCATTACCATAACATGTATCTTCTATACTAAGGTGCAAGACATACAACTCATATGATGCACACACAAGACTAAGTCAAGTAACATAAGTAACATAGCATATCCATTAAGGCTCTCAGTCTTACAAATAAGCAAAAGGATATAAGATAACTGAGCTCTAGGCTTACCAAGACTCCTTCAGAAACCCGTAGAAGCTCAACTCCTAGAACTACTTCTCTACTAACTAAGACTATGACTTATAGCAATTGGAGCTCTTCCTTCTGGTGTGTGTTGTACAGGAGGCGTTGGTCATCTATTTATAGTGCTGGGAGGCGGTTCAGGGCCGGTACAAAGCGGTTGAGGATGAGTGGGCCCACCCCCGAGTCGGCCGATGTGGAGACGTCGCCCGACCGTCTGCTGAACCGACTGAACTCATCCATGGTGTAGATTTGGTCCAGAAGGCGGTGTAGATACGCTCGAGAAAGGAGGGCTGCAACGACCGCTAGACTGGGGTCGGCCGACCTGGTCCAGGCACGGTTCGTCTTGTACTTCTTCTGAGTGGCTGGAATGTGGACCCTAGTACTCGTGGACGATGGGTATGGATCCTTGGAGTAGATCTTGGTTCTCATGTGGACCCATCAATCCATGAGAATTCACCTTATCCTCCTTTTCACCATTGGATGTAACCATCATTGATCCAATGTCCCAGATGATGTGCATTTGTGCTTGTTCTGCATGGCCAAACTTGGGCTCTGTTGGGCACTAGGCCAGGTCGGCCGACCAGGGCAGGTCGGGCGACCTGGGCTTAGCCCTGTTTTCCTTCATCCTTTGGCCCTTATCTCCTGCAACCAAATAATCTTCATGTACAAGTGGAACTACATTATTTGAAACCAAATCCTACTGATCATTGCTAGTTTATTTTATTTTACCATGTTGGCGTTACAAGATTTTCATGACTTTACAAGCGCCAACAAACTCCCCCAAGCTAAGATCTTTGCTCGTCCCTGAGCAAATCTTGGTGAGTTAGAAATCATTGGATCAGATTTTGCATGCTTCCCAAAAGAGATAATGTCAAATAGGAAAGCATTTCATAGCTTGAATAAGTTGGCAAAGATTAAATCATCCCCTTTTACCTTGCCACCTATGGGGCTTTTAGCTTTTCTTCATCATGAGCGGTTGAAAGCCAGAACAACTTAGCAAGAATGTTCCCCCAAACCTTTGTTTCACCCTTTCGCCGGAGGTTTTTAAAGAAACTTTTGCAACGGAAAACAAGGCTCCTCAAGTGATTCTCTCTTTCAAGTCGCTCATATGTGTACGAATCCTTTCTATCTCTCCTCTCAAAATTTCCCTCAATAGCATAAGCAAGTGGGGTTCATAAATGGGAAACTTTCGTTTCACACATGCATTGCTTATTTTGTTGAGTCAAATCCAGGATCACTGAAGAATTAAATCATACACTCAAATCGAAGTGTGCCAGTGTGGATATGTGGTAGTAGAAAATGAACTCCTTTAGGGAATTTCTCTCCTTTTAGAATTTACTATAAAGCTTGGCTCTCTTTTCTTTTTCTTCTTTCTCCCTCCCCCTTTTTCATGAACTAAACATGTGTCCATTTATCTTGCTTCTCTTTTTTTTTAAACATAGGGAGCCTAAACTTTATGCATAGGAATATTTTTGGAGAGAAATTCCTTTACTTTGGAGTATTTTATTTTGGCAAGCAAATGATAGGCATGTTGTGCTTTACTTCCAGAGTAGAAGTATGGCAAGTATTGTGGCGTGTACGTGACTCCGATTTTAAGAGCATGAAGCAAATCTTGCAATGATCACAATGAACTTGACAAAACTCAAAACAATTGCACATGTTTGTAAGTGGTTGGACTGTGAGGCTGTGGTAGGATTTTCACTCTTCACTGAGGAGCCTAGAATTTTGTTCTTTTTGAAATAAAATCTCTGGGATCAAGTTTCACTTGGGTAAGGATAAAACAATTCTAACTTATTATATCATAGCTCCCAACAACCTAAAATTAGATTTAGCATTTTCTACCCACAAGCTTTAAGTTTCAAAGGGAATCATTAATTAAAGCCAACAAATTCAAGATACAAAAGACTGCCTTATTGAGACTTGAATACAGGGGAAGGTCATAACAAAAATTCATCATTTCCATACAAGGACAAGTTTTCTTTTATACCGAATTACTCTAAATAAAAAGAAAACCAGAAAATGAAAGGCACAGTCAGATGAACTTACCTGTGCGGGGGTTTTCCCCCAAGCTGGACTTCTTACTGCTGGCGATAACGAGGGTCATTCGGGTCGAACCCCTGGTACCGGAGGTAGGCATTCATGTTCTGATTGCCTTGCTGGATGTTGTTCTGTAGGGCGTTGTAATTCTGCACTGACTGGTCCCACCAAGCCTGCGACTACTGCACATGTTGGGTCAAAGTATCATCAATGCGGTGGGTGGTTACCTCAAGGGTCCCCATACGGTTGGATAACCCATCCATGCTGCTGCGCCAATCCCTTGTTGAAAAGAACCGTTGGGCGTCGAATGGAGGCGGGCCGCCACTTGAGCTAGACGACTGATGATACTGCAGGTCTTGGGGATTCCATTATGCTTGCGGGGCTTCTTGCCATCCCGAAGCTCCTGCCATATATGGTGGGGGCGGCTGTGGCTGCTCCCAATTTGATCATGCTGGTACGTATGGCGGAGTTGGAGGTTCCCATGTTCCTTGGGTTTGTGGCACCCCGGCTTCTTCCCATCGGGAGATGCTTCTTGTCACCCTTCCTGTCACGCTCCGCCTGCCTTCCTGCTGTAATTCCAACAAAAGTGTTTTGCATTTGTACAACCAGTATTCTGGTGCTGGCAACGGAATTCTGGTTGTGCTATTATGATAAACCATAACAAGCTTTTGGTCTATGGCATGCGTAACAAGATGACTCTGAACAAAATGAGATTCATCCAGAGTTGGGCGAGGCTGCGGAAGGAACTCAACTCGGTAATTATCCAAAAGGCCCATTGACTCAAAGATGCGAGTAACCAAAGAAGTACACTCAATGGGACCTTGCCTTCTAAAAACACCCATCCACTGATCAATCATAAAAATGACTGGGGAAATTTTTATCTTCTTAACCATCGTATATAATAATTTCAATTCATCAATGCGAACGGTCCGAAGATCATTTCAAGAAAAAAGAGTCATGGCAATCCAGCGGTGCATAAAATGGAGAGTGGGGTTATGAATGTGGCTTGTTCTTGGGGGAGTCCCATCTGTGATACCAGAGATATCCCACCAGAACGATTCTCTCACAAAAAGCCTCAAGACTTTATCAATCTCCAAGCTACAACGCTTGCTAAACCCTAAATGGCTACTAAGCTGCCTCCAAAAGACAAAATACTCTTCCCTTAGAAAGCGAAAAATAATCTCCTCCTCAGATTTTCTCAAAGTAGTAAGAAATTGAATTGTTAACATGCGACACCCACCCTCATGAATGCGCGCAAAATCCGACCAACCCACAGCACCCCAAACGCTTTCGAAGTCAGTAGCCATACCTGATTTCTCCATGAGTTTGCTTGTGAACACACGTGTGTGATCAAAAGCGCGACCCAGAAGAATTTGATACACTTCTGTTTCGTAGTCTTCGTCGATGTCGAGTTGATCATCGGAGATGAACGCCGGGCGAGGGTCGTCTTCATTGTGGTTGCTGCTGGAGTTATCTCCGTTACCTTCTCCATTGCCGTTGCCGCCTCCGCCTCCTGCGGATGTGGCGCCAGCCCCAGTGTTGTAGTACTGGTCTTCGGAGATCTCCATGGAATGTTTGCTGCCCATCCTTTCTTCAGAGCCACCGGCCGAGTCCATGATCTCCGTGCTGGAGGAGACCAACTCAGTACTTCCGGAATGTCGGCTCCACCTCGAGCTTGACCCCTTCAATCTTTTTGCTTGCTTCACGACTCCGTGGACGAGGTTCATGATGCCTGCACAAGGAGAAACAACAAGAACGATTCTTAGAAGACAAAAGGATTAGAGTTAGTGGGTTAGTCGTCCAAGAGTTAGTCGTTCTTGAGGTCCGTGGTTGCCTCCACAACAGTGTCCTTGTGGGTTAAGACACACCACAAACAAACGTTCTTGCAGGGTTGAGGACCTCCACAACTCATTCAAGTACTTAAGCACGAGAAGAACAACACCATTATGTAGAAATGAAATCCATTTTTACTTGGTTTTATATTTTTTTGATTCTCAAACTAAGGAGCTAAAAACTTGAGAATTTAACAGAGGGAGAAGAGAAACTCCGAGGGCAAAACGCAGCTCGGGTTGGGGCAAAGAGATCAAGTGCCATGCCAAGGCTTTTTATAGCCGGAGCTCACCCCTGATCGGCCGACCAGGTGGGGTCGGCCGACCCTCCCGTAGAGGTGTTTTGGCTAGGCTTTGATCACGGGCGCGTTGGATACTCTGGCGTCTGTAAAATGGTTGAAAACTTTGCAAAAGAGGAACCATGAATCGGGCGACATGAGCTGATCGGCCGAATGGTGTTGGCCACCATTGAATTGCCCCTTTGAAAGATGTGATGGGTACCTATGGTAGGGTATGATGGTGTTTGTTTGCTCTGCAAAGGCCAAAATTTGGAGTCGGCCGACGTGCCTCAGTCGGCCGACCAAGTCGTAGCTAGGTTCGGGCTATGCTTTTGTAGGGTGGCACATGGTTCAAAGATGCGATGAATGCTAGTTGGAATGAGTGAGGGTGGCCAGGTATCCAAGGAAAATTCATATAAATGGCTCCAAAGTTTAAGAATTTAAATGCAATAATTTGTGAAAATTCAAACATGCTTGAAAAAAATAAATATGCATTGTGAAATAAATATGGGATACATACCGATGCACCTACCGGTGAGGACTCGTTGTTTTTCGTCCATCGAGTGCGGACGTCTCCAAGATATGATTCAGCTTGATGACTTGTCTTCTGCAATTGAAGATGATGCAGAAGCTTTGCAACGCCACTCCAGTTCTGTCTTTTCAACGCAAGGTGATCTCGATGTTGTTGCCTTCAGAGCTTTAACTCCTTGTGTGAATTCTTTGGGCAGGGGCAGGAGCGGCTCACTGTTAGTGACGGGTGATTTTCGTGGCTTCCATCCATAAATTACCTTGATTTCAGGCCCGTCATGTTTTTGGCTTAATTCTTCCTTGTTTCCTGCATGGTTAGCCAAAATCTCCCGACTGGTTTCTTTCACTATAGCAGCTAGTTGAGCGGATTGGGCCTCTAGAATTTTACTTAAGTGCAGCTGGTTCTTCACAGTGAGAGATAGGGCATGGAATTTAGAGCTTAGATCATTCACCTCTCTCTTGGCAGGTATGGTGTACGAACTTCCTCCTTGCTGGGATGGGTTCTAGTTATGTGCTAAGAATAAATCCCTGCACTTCTGCCAAGACTCCATCTCTGCCTGGTGATGGTTGTACCATTGCAGTGCTCTACCTGCTAGTGAGAACGGGAATAATCATTTCATTGCCCTTCCTGCTAGTTGACTGCATATTGCTGAGAACCGTCGGAGATGGTCCGCCACGTTTGCTATTGCCTTTCCATTGAATGGCTTGGCTTGCACCATTGCGATGTACGTTGAGTCAATCATAAGAGTTTCAGTTGCCATCTTGGTGCAAGAGCGTTCGACCGGCAAAGTTGAAAGAGCACTTGCGTGCTCTCTTCTAAGTGAAGGAGTTTTTCCGGCGAATCGACGGCGTGATCTTCTGTTTCACACAAAGAGAAACAGAACAAGGGTAAACCTGTCTAGACGCTGGTATTTTATTTGTGACATAAGGTTAATACAGAAGTTAACACATTCTTTAGCCAATGCTTTCCCCGGCAACGGCGCCAGAAATGCTTGTTGGTATTTCTTAGCATCACCACTACAAGAGTGATGGCACTAGAGATGCCTTAATATAAATCTTAGCGTTACGTTCTACAAGCACACAGAAGTACATTGTAGAATTTCACCCGGGAGTGTTCCAGAGTATCGTATTTATTTCCTCAAGGAAAGCGTATGGCAAAGTAATGTGTTTTCTAATGCATCAACTATATCATGATTAATATACCAAGACTAGAACAGGGGGTAACATAATATGACAAGTTGGTAGGTTGACACACAGAGGATTTCACTGCTCATTATGTAAGTCTAGTTAATAGGAAGGTCCTACAAGAGAACTAGGGAATTCTATGTACTTCTTACCTATGGGTTACACTCCTACAAGTATATCCTATACAAGCTCAGCAAGAGACACAAATTAGAGGGATAATCGAGGAGTCGTGGGATCCTCTCATCCAAGGGTACTTTTATGATGTTTATCACGAAGGCCTGCAAACGCCCAAACCTTAACGGCGAGGATTACAAGGGACGGACAGGGCTGTCACCACCTGCCGTCTACCTCTGAATACGTGGGGTAGGGTATCCCCAACGGCATTCCATACCCCAAACACCACGTTTGTAATATGAAATACATCTTTACCAATTGTACGAAAAGGTAAAGAACAATCATAAAGATTCATTGGGCCATTGCCATAACATGTATCTTCTATACTAAGGTGCAAGACATACAACTCATATGATGCACACACAAGACTATAAGTCAAGTAACATAAGTAAGATAGCATATCCATTAAGGCTCTCAGGCTTACAAATAAGCAAAAGGATACAAGATAACTGAGCTCTAGGCTTACCAAGACTCCTTCGGAAACCCGTAGAAGCTCAACTCCTAGAACTACTTCTCTACTAACTAAGACTATGACTTATTGCAATTAGAGCTGTTCCTTCTGGTGTGTGTTGTACAGGAGGCGTTGGTCATCTATTTATATTGCTGGGAGGTGGTTCAGGGCCGGTACAAAGCGGTTGAGGACGAGTAGGCCCACCCTCGAGTCGGCCGATGTGGAGACGTCGCCCGACCGTCTGCTGAACCGACTGAACTCATCCACGGTGTAGATTTGGTCCTGAAGGCGGTGTAGATATGCTCGAGAAAGGAGGGCCGCAACGGCCGCTAGACTGGGTCGGTCGACCTGGGCAGGTCGGCCGACCTGGTCCAGGCACAGTTCATCTTGTACTTCTTCTGAGTGGCTGGAATGTGGACCCTGGTACTCGTGGACGATAGGTATGGATCCTTGGAGTATATCTTGGTTCTCATGTGGGCCCATCAATCCATGTGAATTCACCTTATCCTCCTTTTCACCATTGGATGTAACCGTCATTGATCCAATGTCCCAGATGATGTGCATTTGTGCTTATTCTGCATGGCCAAACTTGTGCTCTGTTGGGCACTAGGCCAGGTCGGCCGACCAGGGCAGGTCGGGCGACCTGGGCTTAGCCCTGTTTTCCTTTATCTTTTGGCCCTTATCTCCTGCAACCAAATAATCTCCATGTACAAGTGGAACTACATTATTTGAAACCAAATCCTACTGATCATTGCTAGTTTATTTTATTTTACCATGTTGGCGTTACAAAATTTTCATGACTTAACAAGCGCCAACAATCGGCATTAGCAATATGCGTAACATGTTTAGGTTCAGCACAAGTGTGTGGTTCAGCACATGTTTAGTTTATGCACAGCAGGAGGAAGAACAAGTGATCGATCCTCTATATGAGGCATGTCATCATTTGAATGCAAAATAGGAGGTGGGTTAACAAATGTTTCTCTCATAAGAAATTTCATATCAATCCAAGTTTGAGGTTTATCTAAAGGAACTAAAGACTCCCACCAATTTAAAGTAGTACCTCGCAAGACACTAGCTGCATTCTGAACCTTTCTCCGTCCACACATAGAGTGAGTAGAAAATATGTTATCTATTGCTATTTCCCACTCAATGTACTCATCAGCACCTACACTATCATAAGTCGGTGGATATGAACGACCTGTCATTGTTAGAAGATAGCAAAAGACAACACAAAAGCATTATCCCTATCAATTAGCAACTACTAGGTGGTGGTGAAGGTGGAATGCAATATCTAAGGTGGCTTACCACCGTCTTGCAAGTGTTCTTACCAAAGCCAACAGGGCAGCACAATTTGTTGTTAAGCTTGGGTGTAACAGTTGCAAGGTGAACCTGTGCTGACAGAAGTATATATGTGGAGCTTTGGGTAGGCACAATATGGTAGCAAGAAATAACAATTATTCAAGTCAGAATTGCAAGACTGAAAACTAGTCCCAGGCTAGTCTATGTCGCCGGCCTAAACTTGTTTCGGACCTAGTTGAAGCAAGCAACAAAAGCAACTCAGCAAAGGACACAAAGGATGCAAGCACTTCTGAATTTTTTCTTTTATTTTTCTTTCTTGCTTTCTTTTTTTGTTTTGGTGCGGCTTTGTCTTTCTTTTTTCTAGCACCTCTTTGCCTTTTTCTTTATCTTTTTTCAGAATTGCTGCAAGACACAAGATATATCTATTGCATGAAACTTTCTTTTTTGTCTATGATTGAACAAAGGAAACCAGATATGTATGATTCAGACTTCCCTTCTCTCCAATAAATGCAGTAATCAAATCAGGTGGTACAAACAAAACAATCTTTTCTGGCTGACTTTATAGTCTATGTTATGTGCAACAATCACATGCACCAGCAAACCAAAAACAAGAGCTGACACTAAAGACCACTAACAAGACCTAGACACAACAAACACAAAGACATAGCCGGGGACTAAAATTCAGGAAAGCAAAGTGAACTGAAAAAATTGTGGGGCATAAAGGGGTTATAGGACAGCGGAAATATTTTTGTAGGGATTTTTTTTGGACTATAGGTAAACAAAAACAAGATGAATCTAAAGGGCACACGATAATACCTCACGGGCAACCTGGAATCCTGATACCACTTGATAAGGGGTTGGCCGATCATCCAAGAGGTAGAGGGTAAATTCGATTGGTGGAGAACTCGTCGTTGGCGATCCGGCTTGAAATCAGACACGATTCGAACCTTGCAACTGTTATACCACTGCTCTGTTGATTATCAACGAAGCACAACTTGATTGAGCTTGCCGAGAAGGCTTTTCCTGCAAGCGAATCGAAGAACACAAGCAAAAAAGTGAAACACGCAATCTAAAATTGCCGATCTTTATGAAGCGAAAAATATGGTGTTCAAGCTCTGATCAACAAAGGACTAATCGCCATAGGGTTGTAGAACAGGAACAGGGGCCTAGATCACTGTAAACGGACTTGTCGCCACAGTTACAGTGAATCTGTCACAGTTTTGACTTCGAAAATTTGACTAAACAAAACCCAAACACTAATGTGGCGGCGGCTACTGAATATATGAGGGTTAGGTCGTGCATGACCCCCCTAGAGTCGCCCCTATGGGCTCCAATACTACACACGGGCCACTCATGGTCCTAGGTGTCCACATTCAATGAACCTTGGGTAGGAGAGACTTAAACATGAAGGAATTGAAGATTTGGAAAGTTATCCACGAGATCAAGTCAACCTCAGAGATATTCACGTAGCTCAGGACAGCATGATCGTTTAGTGCAGATTTAGAGATCTAAATCGCCTCTAATGACAAAATATTGAATACCAAAGTTGTAGCCATCATCGAGATATTCGATTTGGACATATGGAAAGCATACTTTGGAATATGGAGCTAGGAGATATGGCCCCCGAAATGCATACTGCGCAGAAAAGTCCGGAATCAGACAGATTATCTTCCGGCACTGTTTTGGGGATATTAACTTCATTTCCAATGAAACTCATGAGTACCAAAGTTGGAGATAATTTCATGCTACACAATTTAGAATCTGATTTTGCCCTATTTGGAGTCCGTACGTGGGAGATATGATGTTTGGAATGCAGGGATGCAAATTAGGAAAATCTGGTGAGTCAAATCTTATGGAAACTAAGTTTGCTTAACTCCCAAGTAAGGATCTCAT
>CM014272.1:44868815-44879326 GCA_004135705.1 Alloteropsis semialata | reverse complement strand
CCCTTCTCTCCAGCAGTGTTGCCTTCACTAGAACAGGCAGCCAGCAAAGCTCATTTTGAAGTCGTCGCCGTGCCTCCTGCAAGATTCACAGGCCACGACACGCCATCGGAGCTATTGTCTTGGTGAGCCAGAAAGAGGAATGCATCGCTATTTACAAGATTTTTCCAAGCTACCACCTACGACTCCTCATCACCAGTGGACCCTCCCGAAGGAGTCCTGTGCTCACTGTCCAGCCTCCTCCTCCTCCAATTTGCGATGATGTTTTATGTATACTCGTTGATTCGTTCTTTATGCAACATGCAAGCTGATTTTAGCATGCATCGGTGATTTTGATTGATTTTTATGTCACTGATTTTTTGTTCCTTGATTGGATTTTTTTCTGGCTGGAGTAGCTCGGTTAGTCCGGTCATGTCCGAGACCGAACCGAACTAACTGAGCCCGAATTTTCTCGGTCTTAGTAATTTCAACTAACCGATCGGTCCTTGCTTTTTACTAACCAAAGTTTGAGAAAACCCGAGAAACTGAACCGATTGGTTCGGTCTAACCAAATGCCCACCCCTAGCCGCCATGGCCTCCCTGCACGGTTGTGCCACGGCGGAGCTCAGGAGTCAAACCCCAAGATTCATCGGGGTATGTACACACACGATGGTGATATCAATCTAATCTCTATTCTAGTTGTCTCAACCTTGGTCTACTTCATTGGATGCTTTATATTCATATGTGCGGCCGTCGTATGTTCTTAGTAAGATTAGATCTAATCGTGGTGATTAGTCCATATCTTGCGGATACATTGAAGTAGCGCATTCTAGCTAGTCCGTCGATTACCCCGATGTGGTGACAGCATGCGGGTGGGAAAAGTTCTAGCGACGACGTGATGTTGAGTTGGATCAATGGCGAGTACGATGGGAGTTGTCGCAGCCACTACAAGAGGAAGCTCGTCGAGCGCTTGCTAGTTGTTTGGGTAAAGCTTTGGGAAACCTTAGGCGTTGGCATGCACCTCGCGGTGGCGACCATTGGAAAGTAGGCCGCTTGTGAGCCGCCTTTTGGAGAGAAGACTCGGGTACCTTTGGTAGAGATGCAATCTATGGTTTTGATCACCTTTTGACTAAGAGCTGTACCTAGAGATGATTAGGCCCTTCGTTAACCTTGGTTATGTTATCTTTGCTTACGCTTCCAGATGAGATCAACCCTACACTTCATTCGCATCTATTTGGTTTACCTTCATATGCAATCTATGCTTAATGTTGGGATTAGATCTGTTAGCTAGATAGAAAACCCTAGGTAGTTCACTGTCGATCCATGGATTGATAAACCTTGGGGGAATACTCTAAGGGAAGAGCTACGATGATCCGTGCGCTTGCGGTTCACAATTGGCGCATCTAAGGACCGTCAACACAGGCTCCCCGCCGCCTACTCCAGAGATCCGATCGCCGGCCGTTGCCCCGCTCTAGCAGCGGCTCGGTGCAATGATGCTCCATGATCGAGCACCGGCCTCGATCACCAGAAGAAGGCTCCTAGCCCCTGACGAACTCCTCGTAGGGTTGGACCGCGTTCAGGACACCATCTCCGAGTGCATCGCCATGTCAGAGGTGGCGCTGTGCCGACCTCGCATCCAGCTCCCACTCGGACTTCGTAACGCGTCGACAACCTACTCG
Source organism: Alloteropsis semialata (assembly GCA_004135705.1). Taxonomy (NCBI): domain Eukaryota; kingdom Viridiplantae; phylum Streptophyta; class Magnoliopsida; order Poales; family Poaceae; genus Alloteropsis; species Alloteropsis semialata. The sequence goes on along the minus strand of CM014272.1, from coordinate 44,877,671 downwards.
GCGCAGCTACAAAAGGACATGTCTCAGATCCAATCTGAGATTCCATCCAAACCCACCTAGTCTCCAGGCTGTGGGGAATTTCAAGTTGCTACAAGAGTACTCCTGCCGGCCCCGGTCGGCTCGAGTAACAACTCAAGCTAGTCACGCCTCCGGGGCACGAAGTCTTTGTATCTGAGGATCACACTACTTAGGACGGAGAAACTAACTCGGATAGAGAGCGCCGCCGCGAGCATAACGTTGACTGAGCTCACTGACGCAATGAGGAAGCCCAGCTGCCTTAGGCGGCAACACAAGACGCAGCAGCAGCCGTGGCCCCCCTGAAGAGATCGCCCCGGGGCACCAGCAAGACAACCACCCACTGGCTGGGGACCCTATGTTGTAGACCCACTTAACCTTGACGGGGCATTTGTAGGAGCTCATGCAGCCTTTCGCATACCACAGGCTAAGATAGCGGCCGCATTCGCCGAGTTGGAGCACATGGCCGACACCCCCCGAGGTGCGACGCGCCAGAGCCCGCCTGGAAGCTGCTCAAGAACAAGTTGAGCGATCATACCGTTCCAGATCCCGATCTGGTCGAACCAACTCAGCTCATTCCGAAAGCTACTGCTCTGCTCACAGCAGATTAGATAGGAGTCGTCCTCGCCAGAGGAACCCCCGCTTCCCTTCATCAATGAAGAGGTGGCACAAAATCACCACGAGGAACAAGACAAAGAAATGCACCACCCGCGCAACGTAGGGCACCGCCAGGCTAGGCACCAGGAGCGCGACAACAGGCGGGCCCACCGCGCCGATGACCGACACGATGGCGACCTCCGGGACGTCCGCAATGACCTTAATGCTCACCACCGTGAGCGGGACGCGGCCGAGCTCGAACGCCATGAGCGCTACAACCAGGACTACGGCCGACCTGATCGCTAGCCCGTACCAGAAGATAACGACGACACAGCAGAAGAAGAAGAACGACGTGCAGTCCATGAGCTCATGGGATGTGAACGCTACGACCTACAATATAGCCCCCCGCGGGATGACAGGCGACCACGCCCCCCCGCCCCAGCGGCATGAGGATGCTCGACATCGAGTCGAGCGCGGGCAGGACAACTATGACAATGGCAACGATACCTTTGACGGCTTCGCCACTTTCTCCCCATGGCTCAGAGCAGTCCAATTGCCCGACTCCTTCAAGCTAGGACAAGTTGAGAAGTTTGACGGTCGCTCCGATCCCAAGCTATGGCTGAAGACATACCACACCACGGTCAAAGCCGCCCATGGGTCCAACGACCAAGCCACCGCCTACTTCCCTTTCATGTTAGGCAAAGAAGCGCTACTGTGGCTCGAGGGCCTCTCTCAAGACACCATCGACAGCTAGGCAGACCTTTGCCAGGCTTTCACCAAGAACTACCAAGCCCTCTATGCTCATCCAAGATCTAGGTTCGACCTAGAAAATGTTAAGCAATGGAAGGGTGAAAGTCTCCGCGACTACACCAACCGCTTCTTCGACAACCGAAACAAGCTTACCGACATCGAAGACCGCGATGTCATTGACGCATTCAGGAGCGAACTCATTAACAACCCACTGTTCCGTACGCTCTTCAAAGTCAACCCAAAGACAATCGGCCAGCTGATGGACGTGGTCAACCTCGAGGTCCGAGTTGATGAGGCCGAGCAGGCCTAGGTCAAGAACAAGTAGAAGCGACCAAAAGATAACGATCTGGTCGAGAGCTCGAAACGCCACGAGCCGCTGTGTGGGCGCAAGACAGGCCTTGAGCCCCTTGTGGCCCTAGCAGAAGGAGAAGATCAGGCGGAACCCAAGTTCCTCTCGGTAGAGTTCCACGACACCCTAAATGACCAGTGCCCCTTTCATAAAGAGGTGAAGCATACCCTCCGCGACTGCCATGCGTTGCTCAAGGAGCTCAGCGCCATGCCAACAACCAAGAAACAATGCTACAACAACAACGGTGGCCGCTACTACAAGTACCGCCGCGATGGCCATGATGACCGTGATCGCCGTGACGACGACCGCCGCAGGGAAGACCGTGACCGTCGCGATGACTACCGCCGTGGTGACGAACGCCATTGCGAGGCTCCGGCTCGCCGAGAAGTTGGACTCCATCAAGGCGATGACCGCCGACCTGCCGAGCTGGAGGAAGCTCCTAAGCGTGGGGCAAACAGCAACTTCCAGCACGCAGACCACCATGTCAACGTCATCATTGGGGGACCCGGCGCATTCCTGGATAGACGCAAGGGGAAGCTACACAAGAGCGAGGTGAAGCTGGTTTCCACCAAGCCTGTGGAGTACCTCCAGTGGTCGGAGATGCCCATAACGTTCAGCCGTGCCAACCTCTAGGTCTACCTCCCCGAGCCAGGGTCCTACCCCCTTGTAGTGGCACTCGTTGTCGAATGGGTTTTCCTTTCCAAGATCCTGGTCAACGGTGGTAGCGCCCTGAACATCATCTTCACCAGCACCCTAAACAACATGGGGTTCGACTATAGCCGACTCCTGAGCACCAAAGATCCGTTCTTTGGCATTGTGCTAGGAAAGGCTTCCTACCCGATAGGAGGAGTTGTCCTACCTGTTACATTCGGCACGATAGACAATTACCGCACGGAGTTCCTGCACATCAAGGTGGCCGACTTCCAGAGCTCATACCACGCCATCTTTGGCAGTCCTATGTTGGCTCGGTTTATGGCTATACCGAACCACACATACCTCATCCTGTAGATGCCAGTGCCCCATGGAGTCTTCTCCATCTGTGGAGATATCAAGACCACGTTCGAGTGTGACGGGGAGGCCATCAAGATTGCTGAGTTGTCCCAGCAACTCAGCAATAACGCCTTGCTGGCGGAAGTAGCCCCGAAGGCGACACCCGGTGAACCAGAACTCCCGGAGCAAAGGCAGCAGCCCACAGCGTTGACACCAATAGAAGCCCCCAAGGTGATCAGCCTGGGACTCTACGACCCCGCCAAGACGGCCCTCATAGGGCTAGGGCTTAGCCCCAAATAGGAAAGCATGCTCACCTCCTTCCTTTGGGACAACTGGGATATCTTTGCATGGAAGTCATCTGACATGCCTGGTGTCCCAAGGAAGAAGGCTGAGCACTCCTTGGACTTGAGCAAGAACGCCAAGCCTGTCAAGCAGAAGCTACGTCGGTTTGCCCAAAATCGGAAGGTGGCTATTAGGGTAGAACTGAATAAGCTCTTAGCTACGTTTCATTAGAGAATGCAAACACCCCGAGTGGCTTGCAAATCCTGTACTTGTAAAGAAGCAATCCGGTGAATGGATAATGTGCATCGACTATATAGATCTCAACCGCTACTACCTTAAAGACCCCTTTCCTCTCCCGCGAATCGATCAAGTGGTGGACTCTACATCCGACTGTGTACTCCTCTATTTTCTCGACTACTACTTGGGCTATCACCAGATCGCCCTCAAGACATCAGATCAAGACAAGACTACATTCATCACCCCACACGGCATCTACTGCTACAAGACAATGATCTTTGGGCTAAAGAATGCCGGCGCCACATGCCAAAAAGCCATCCAAGGCCACCTGCAAAGTCAAATCGGCCGTAACATTGAAGCATACATTGATTGCAGTCAAGACATACGATGCTGAGTCCCTTATCGCCGACCTTGAGGAAACATTCATCAATCTACAGTACTTTAGGTGGAAGGTAAACCCAACGAAATGTGTATTCGGGGTACCATCAGGAAAGCTCCTGGGCTTCCAGGTCAGCCATCACGGCATCGAGGCGAATCCGGTCAAACTGGACGCCATACGCAATCTCGAGGAACCCAAGTGCAAGAAAGATATCATGAAGCTCATAGGTATGATGGGGCCCTGAGCCGATTCATCAGCAAGCTTGGCAAGAAGGGACTCCCGTTCTTCGAAATCCTAAAGAGGGCAGACATGTTCAACTGGACTCCTAAGGCTAGTAAGGCCCTGGCCGACCTCAAAGATTTCTTGACCACCCCTCCAGTACTCGTGGGTCGGCCCCCAGCGAGGAATTGTTACTATACATCTCCTCCACCACACATGTGGTTAGCATGGCTCTAGTCGTCGAGCGGCCAGAAGACAGCTATCCATACAAGGTTCAGCACCCGATGTACTTCGTCAGCAAGGTGCTCAGTGACTCAAAAGTCCGGTACCCTCACACTCAGAAGCTGCATTACGCGCTCCTGATCACAGTCTGGAAGCTGCGACACTACTTTTAGGCTCACGTCGTTTGAGTCATCTCGAATTTCCTGCTCGGCGCCATCCTACACAACCGGGACGCCAACGGACAAATAGTAAAATGGTCCATCAAGCTCGGTGAGCACACCATTAACTTCGAGCCCCGCGAGGCCATCAAATCACAGATATTGGCTGACTTCGTAGCCGAGTGGATAGAGATACAAGCGCCCACTCCTATAGAACGGCTAGAACTCTGGTAGATGTAATTCGATGGCGCCCTTAATCTCGAGGGAGCTGGCGTAGGTGTGCTACTCATTTCTTTGGAGGGGCAGCACCTAAAGTACATATTACAGATACACAATCTGGCTACTAACAACGGAGCCGAGTATGAAGCCCTTATCCATGGTCTCCAGATCGCGGTCTCACTCGGCATCAAGTGGCTCGTATGCAATGGCGATTCAAAGCTGGTTGTCGAGCAAGTCAACAAAAACTGGGACACGACGAAAGAGACCATGAGTGCATACTATGTTGAGGTCCGCAAACTCGAAGCTCACTTCTATGGGCTCGAGTTCCACCACGCCTTAAGAGAAAACATCGCCGCTGACGTCCTGTCCAAACTTGGCTCCACAAGGGCCCAAGTACCTGTCGGCGTCTTCGTCCAAGATCTCCACACCCGTCCATCAAGATGCTTGAGGACGGTAGCCCTATGCATGAACCGAAATCAGTTCCGGATGGCTCGGTGATCAACGAAGTTCTCGTGATAGAAGCAGACTGACGTGCCCCATTCATTGCTTTTCTCACAGAGAGATGGTCACCAGGGAACTGTTGGTTTTTCTTATGGTCGCAGATAAATCCGCAAGTGCACGGATACCGTTGTAGCTTTCACCCGGAAGTATTCAGGGTATCGAATCCACAGGGAAGACAGTGGTTGACTAGAGTTGTTATCCATTGTATTCAATCATAACATTATTAATATACCAAAGTCTAGCAAGGGGTAAACATTGATAATGGGGTAGTGTGACACACAGAAGGTTCATTGCTCAATAAATAAGTCTAGTTAATATGAAGGTCCTAAAAGAGAACTAGGGGATCTATGTACTTCTTGCATATGGGTTACATTCCTACAAGTGTATATATACAAGCTCAGAAGGAACACATGCTAGAGGGCAAATCGAGGAGTCGTGGGATCCCCTCATCCAAGGGTACTGTCACGATGTTTATCACGAAGGCCTACAAACGCCCAAACCCGAACGGCGAGGATTACAAAGGACGGACAGGGCTGTCACCACCTGCCACCTACCTCCGAATACGTAGGGTAGGGTATCCCCAATGGTATTTCATACCCCAAACACCACGTTTGTAATATGAAATAACTACTCTATTTATTGTCCAGATAAACAGAGCAACCTTGCGGCACATTGGGCCATTGCCATAACATGCATCCACTATACTAAGGTGTAAGGCATATAACTTATATGATGAACAAATAAGGCAATAAGCCAAATAACATAAGCAAGATAGTAATTCCATTAAAAGCTCTAAGTCTTACAAGTAAACAAAAGATAAAAGATAACTAAGCTCTAGGCTTACCAAGACTCTGTCGGAAGCCCGCAGAAGCTCAACTCCTAAGACTACTTCACTACTAACTAAGACTACAACTTGAGGCAAAGAGAGCTCTTCCTTCTTGGTGTGTGTTGAGAGTGAGAAGAGGGTCTCTATTTATAGTGTGGGGAGTGTCTTGGGGGAGTGGAGATCCTCCATAGGTCCTGGAGAATATTCTCCTTCCTATCCTCCCCTTGTGCCAAGTGTTCTGGGGAACCGACGCTGGAAACGTCGGTGGCACGAAGGTCGCCAGGACGTTTTCTCCCCCAGGCGAGCTGTGCTTCCTGTGGTGAAATCCGCTCGTCCGTACTAGCCTCGATCCACGTGAACGAGTATTGAGCGAATGGGAAACTGCCACGTTGGCGCTGGTTCGGTCGTGCCAACCCGGCCTGCGCATGTGCGCGCCGCCTCTCGGCCTTGGGCCACTGGCCGTGGGCCACGTGCCCCTCTGGTTTTGTTCCTCCACGTAGGGTGATCGGTGATGGCCGCTGGGCCAATGGCCTTGCACCATCTCTCCTGCCACATGCGGCTGTTGGGCATGTGGACCTGTGGTGCTGGGGCAACTGCCTGGCCTATCTTGCATATGAGCGGCAGCTGGGCCTTGCTGGCCCCGCCTGCATGCAGTCCTGCAGAGCTGCGCGGAGGGCCTGGCGCCTGCCCCCTGTGCGCCTGGTCACGCGTGTGGGTGCGCTGATCTGCTTCTGCGTGAGTGGTGCATGGGCCGCCTGGGCGTTGACCCACGCCGCCGCCTGCGCGCCTTGTGCCGCGGCATCGCTGGCTGCAGGGTCCGCCTGGGTGGGCCCGACCTGGTGGGCCCCAGAACATGAACAGAGGTGCTGATGCTGACATCAACACCTTATAATATATTGTAATTTTATATCTTCTTCACTTGTTCTCCAAATAATATGAATATTATATTCAATTGATTCGTCTCCACGAGCTCTCCACAATGATGTAGTCCAATTTAGCATCTGAGATGGTTTGTGATATCGATATATTTGGATCACATTCTCAAGCTCGTTTTTGTACCGTAGTTGCAGTGTCATCCTGGGTATTTTCCTGCAGACAAATCAAATCACCAACACATGTGAAAATTGTTAGTAATAAATCCTATCACTATGTTTGGTGATTATATATGATATATTTTCTGCATGAGTTGACGGTTAAAATTGGCATTTAAGGACCGTCAACAAGCTTCCCCACACTTAGCCTTTACTCGTCCTCGAGTGAAGCTCATGACTAAGGCGAAGAACATGATTCCAAAAGATATGATGCAAGCATATAAGTTATTCCAAACATACCTACACTTGTGAATTTTGAAGTGTCTATCATGTAATCTTGGATGGTTGAGGAACGGAATGACCTTGATTCAAGTCATCTCAACTCTTCTGTTAAGTAACTTGGGTTTTCAATAAATTTTCAAAAACATAACCTTACTTAGCTCCTCAAATGATTCTCTCAAATCTCTCAATGTGTATGGTTCCTCACCAGAGCATTAATTTGCCATCTTTCACCCTACTTCTAAAAAGGCTTATGTGGAGCTCATGGTAGGGGTACAGATAAGGCATACTTGCATCACATATATTGCAAAGTCAAAAAGCGGATCCAAGAAGAAAACTATTTATACAATCTGATCAAGATGTGCACATGTGTGGAACAATGAAAAATGTATGTGGAAATTATGATAGCTCCTTTTTGTATGATCCCTCTCCTCTTTGAAAACATGGCTATATCATTTTTTCTCTTTTTTTCCTTTTTCATGCTCAATGCTTTGTATGAGCATGTATATTATTTTTTTCTTGGACTTTCATGTGTCCAAAATATTTTTTTATAGCCCATGTCTCTTTTGCAAAGGGTATTTGGAGAGAGATTCATAAAATATATGGAGCATTTATTTTGTGGATGGGCGAATATTGCTAACTTTCATTGTAGAAGTTTAGCATACGTATGTGGAGTGTACGTGATCTTGATCAAGAAAGTTTGAAGAGCATCTTACAAGGGTCACAACACTTTGACAAAGCTCAATGTAATAACAAGCAACATATGTATAAGGTTTTCAATGTGAGCAACATATGGCTTTGGTAGGAATGGAATATCATTGAGGAGCTTTGTAAGGCTATTGATTTTAAACTTTTGCAATAAAAACCTCACAAGCACTTTATACAGAAAGAACAAGATTTCTGTTGACGCGGAAAATCGGCGGTCGTATCCTCAGCGGTCAACACAAGAAGACCAGGGAGATCTGCTTCACTCCAGTGCCAGCCTGCACTTCGTTCAGGTTCGCGGCGTGCCAGTCAATTTGACCTGAAATTGACAAGGGGGTAAAACAGTTAAATTACTCTTTGATTGTGCTGGCTCTATTCCAGACGGCAGATGCACGTTGGATTTTAGCCAAGACCCAATCAAACTTATATCGGCCGATGCCAATCGGACCTCAAAATCGGACTTCATAGACAGCCTCAATCGGACCAATATAATCGGACCTCAATCAGTTGTCGAATCGGACCTCAGAATCGGACCAATCAGGATCGGACCTTGTAGCAGATCAGCCTTTAAATAATAAAATAAAGCGTAAAACATGGCCGATATGCAAGTAACGGATCAGCTATGCCTTTGAGCAAGATGTTAAATAATCAAAGTGTCAGCCGATACATTGTCCACCTTGCTTAGTTGCCGGTTTGATCTATCTTATCGGACCATCTAACTAGCCAATCGGACCAGAGCTGTGTCGACACGGTTTCACAGACGGATGCAGCGAACTTACTCCAGCAATAATCGGATCAGATAGCTAAACAATCAGACTCAATTTACCATTCCAACAACTAAACAAGATGCTCACAAAGATGTTAATCAGATTAAGCAAATAAGCAGTAAAAACAGTAACAGATTCGTTCTGATTCTAAGGTATGCTATTGAATAATTAAGAAAGATTTAGCTCCGACGCAGGGAATCTAAATCAAACCCAACACTCAAATAACAATCAGGTTATAATCTAAGCTTCCTTCGACTAATGAAGATGAATCTAGCTCCGACATAGGGAATCTAAACCAAACATGACAATCAAAGATCAATCTTATTATAT
>CM014272.1:44832824-44863207 GCA_004135705.1 Alloteropsis semialata | reverse complement strand
AGCTCTGGCTGTTTTGCAACACTTTCTTTTTCAATATGATCTGCTACCACCTTTGAGTCAGTTTCCACAATGAAGCGCTGAGCCCCCAACGCCTTCGCTTTCCAGAGCCCCAATAGCACAACTTCGTATTCAGTGACATTGTTTGTACTTCTATCGCGGTTTTTGCAGAACTCTAGGTTCGCTGCATATCTCATTTGGACGCTCGAAGGCGATTGCACAATTGCTGCGATGCCAGCTCCTATGACCCCTCAAGCGCCATTGTTGACACCAGCGGTGGCAAACAGAAAATCCGCAAGCGCACGGCTGTCGTAGTAGCTTTCACCCATGAGTAAACAGGTATCGAATCCACAGGGAACGTAAAAGTATATCTAATCACTAAAGCTGAGCCGGATCGATTGAGTGTATATAAAGGCTGGGTAGAGAGGATAACTTAGCACTAAGGCTCTGATTATAGTTAAGAGAATTCTCCTATGCTTGCTTTAGGCACCGGGGTATCCTAGGCCTCTAGGAAATTGTCGGCTAACAGCTCTATGCCGTACCCGTACGTGGAGGATTACAAAGGACGGACAGGGCTGTCACCACCTGCCGCCTACCTCTACTAATCCGTGGGGCTACGAGGCAAACGAGGGCAGATATACACCTAAGCACCACACCTAAGATAATATCAGCTATCCTGACCTTGATCAAAGATTAGAATACTTTATAAATAAAGCAATGAATCCACAAGCACAATAGAGACTTAACTTATCTATAACTCAGACTTAATTACTAGTTGAATCCTAGATACTTACTGAGTAGCTCGCATCCGTCGAGGTACAGGTGGAGGGTCGCCGACAGGCCGGGACTCCTCCAGACTCTCCCTCACTCTCTCCCTATTTCTACTCTGGATATGAGGAGGGCTTCGCCTTGGATCTTCACTTCTGCTCGATGATGATCAGCCCTGCCCTGAGCTCAGCTACTTATAGCTTGGAGAGGCGGTTAAGAGTCGGTTCGCAGCAGTTGAGGCGGTCTGGAGGTGGGCCTAGGTCGGCTGACTATGGGGGATCGGCCGACCATCAGATCCACCATCCTTGATGATGCACGGCACAGATGCACTGCTGGAGACGGTTGACAGTTGCTGGTGAAGGCGGTGCTGATTTGGGTGTTGGCCAGGTCGGCCGACCTGGGGAAGTCGGCCGACCCAGGGCTGTGGCCCCTCGGCCCCACTTCGTCAGTGTGTCTTGCAAGTGGGTCCTTTAGTCGGTTTCCGGTGGGTAATGGTGAAGATGTGTCGGTGAAGTTAGGAATGTGGGCCCATGAATCCATGTGCTTGCCACGTGGTCCAATCCCAACTCTCCATTTCCACCATCTTGATTTCAACGTGCCTGATCACTCCTGAGTGTGCTTGTTGCTGTTGGGCTGAACATGGACCTCACTGGGCTTGGACCCAGGTCGGCCGACCAAGGTAGGTCGGGCGACCTGGCCCTGGGCCCACTTTAGCTCTGCTTTTGCCACTTTATTCCTGTAAGCACATATGCACCAAAACTCATGGAATTCATTAGTAATCAGCCCTATGTCTATTTATTTTATCATATTTTATATCTTTGTTGGCAGTAATAAGTTGTAATTAAGAATCGCCAACAAGCTCCCCCACGCTTATCCTTTACTCGCCCTCGAGTAAAGTCTAAGCTTCATCATGGAGATCATTAACAAACATATAGGTTATTCCCAAACATTCAAGCTTAGTGGAAGTATATGAGTGGCTATCATGTCTTCTTGAGTTATTGTAGGAAGGAACAACATTTTGTATGACATGATACACTTCACTCTTAAGTACTTGGGGTTTTGAAATTTTGCAAAGAAAACCTATGCCTTGCTCCTCAAAGAGTTTCTCTCTGGATAATCATGGTGGTTAGACAACACTCATACTCTCCAAAATAGAACTTTTTGTGTGGAGCTCTCAAGATACATACCTTTCCTCACTTATGTTGTCATTCCAAGGATTGGATCCAAAACAGAGACAAGCCATGTAATCAAGTTAAGATGTGCAAGTGTGTGATATGAGGTAGACATTTAATGATACTCCTTTGTCTTGACCTTTCTTCCCTTTCTCTTTCTTTTGGATATGGGCTATTGCATTGCACTTTTTTTTCACTCAATGCTCTTTTAGCATGAGTCTTTTTCTTCTCTTTAGTTTTTATCCATTTAGCCCATATCTTCTTTCTATTTTAATTCTGGGAAGAAGGGTCATTTTTTCAGGAGTATTTATTTTATGACCATGAGACAAAGGCATGTTTTGCTTCATGCTCAGTGTAAGGATTCAGCTTTTATGGTGGAGTGTACGTGATCTTGACTTGAAAAACATGAAATATATCTAATAAGGGTCACAAGACTTGAAACAACTCAAAGCTCAAAGGTAAAGCTTGATCAAATTTGTAAGTGTTTGTCTCTTCAAACCCATGAGGAGCATAGCAAGGTACAGAGTTTTAAAACTTTTCATAAATTCCAAGTACTCAAATAGCAAAGGTATCTTTCATATTAAAGCCATATCTCAAAATGCAATAACCTAGTTGACATGAGTTCCTATAAATATGAGGATTTCCACAAGCCAAAAGGTACAGGGAATAAAATATATGTAAGTTAAGAAGAACTTCCAAGTGATGGTGAGAAGCAAAGGGTTGATTTTATTAAGTTTTTAAATTCCTTGATCAGGTTCTGCGAGTATTCAACTGAAACAGAGTTTAGGATGACCAAACCAGCGTGTAGGAGGAAATAGAGGTCAAGTGGGACCCAAGCCAGGTCGGCCGATCTTGTGGGGTCGGGCGACCTGGGGGTGACTCCCCTGGTTCAGATCTTTCTCGTGCTGCTCTGTTGCGTTCTGATGTTTCTGTTTCGCGTTGGATCGCTTTGTTTCCCGTTGTGTTTTCACCCACACTTGTACCTTTCACTCAAAACAAGTGGAAACAAAAAAGAAAACACAATCCTAATATGCTAAACACTTTATTTTATTCATCAATTCAGAGGCACATTACAAGATAATCAAAAGAAATAAATGAATGGAAGGAAAACTAATGTGCCTATCCTAATCCAAGGCCTAGGGTATCTAGGGTGCATTGTAGAGATTTTCATCCCCAGCAGCCTTGGCAAAGCGCTTAAGTTTCACAGCTGTTGATTTGCGAAGCATATCAAAGTCGTCTTGAAGACTTATGCGCTCAAGTCGCTCTTCAGCGAACTTCTTCTCCAACTTTGCATGGTCACGACCGAGTTGATTAATCAACTCTAGTAACTCAGCATTGGAGGGAGCCTTGGGGGCCTTCTTTCATCATCACTCTCAAATTGGCCCCCAGGCCTGCGAATTGGAGGAGGCTTGATGTGCCTCTTGATCTTGCCGGCGGGTGAAGATTCCACCGACTCCTCCAACTCCTTCCTCTCCTCAGGTGTGAGGGGAGGGAACAGCCCCTTACCATAGCCACCACCGGGTTTCCTTTCTCCAAAGACCCGGAAACGTGGCTCTGGGGTGCTGGCAGGAGAGTAGATGGACACATCGGACGTATAATGATACGCCACAACGTCGTCCCACTTATTCCTGACCACCTCCTTCAGCTTCTCCCCTGGTTGAAGCTTGGGGAGTCCATCCCCCTTGATTGGAGCGGCTGCCGGCGTCTTTTTTGGGGTCAATTGCCCCGTTGTCGGCCTTCTGTACGGGCTTGATGCCCGTGCATCACGCCTCTGGATCCTTCTCGGGGACTGAGAACGCGCCGCCGAACGAGAACGTGAGGGGCCACCAGGGCCGGTCAGCCTACCAAGCACATCGGCCGACCCCCTGGTGCGGCCTCTCGCGTCCTCCTCTGGCGGGATGCTGGCCAGAGGGGTGACAACTACGGCCATGGCTTGCTCCAGGTTGGTGGGCACCAATTGGTTGGCCGGAGTGGGCTCTCCATCTAGATCAAAGGTTGATCGGGATTTGGGGTGGCTTTTCCCGGCCATTGATGGAGAATTGGGAGGTGTGGCTTGGTGATTTCAGAATGGGGGCGAGAAAGAACTCAGATGAGAGGGAAGAAGAGGATGGGTGAAATTTTAAAGATGGCTAACCCTCTTCTCGGATCAAACAGAGTTGGAATCGCTCGTCCACCGCAAAACGGCTTCAGAGACGTTAGAGTAGAATGTTGGCAGAAGATAGGGCCGATCGGGCTTAGGATCAAGTCGGCTGACCTGGTCAAGTCGGCCGACCTGGCCTTGAGCTCAGTCGCCCTTTTCTTCTTTGTGCACTACGTGACAGGTCCACTAAACCCCAGAATGTGTGCATTCATGTGCTAGGGGTTAAGGATTTAACATGAGGTGTAATTATAAATGGGAATCATCCATGACCAAATTGATCACGTCAAATTCCTCATCTACTATATCAGGCTCAAAGAAAACTTTTAAACGTTGACCATTTACCTTGAAGAGGTTACCTTCATCATCTTGGAGTGTGATTGCCCCATGCGATGAAGTCTCCACCACAACGAATGGTCCTTCCTATTTGCTTCGAAGTTTTCCATGTCCAAAAAGCTTCACCCTGGAATTAAAGAGTAATACCTCATCCCCGGGGTGGAACTCCTTCAGCTTGATCCTCTTGTCGTGCCATCTCTTGGTTCTGTCCTTGTAGATTCTGGCACTGTGGTATGCTTTGTCTCTCCACTCTTCCAATTCTGATAGTTGCATCCTTCTCATCTGCTGGGCTGCTGGCAAATCCATGTTCCACTTTCTTATGGCCCAGTGCGCCCGATGCTCTAGCTCAACTGGTAAATGGCAAGTCTTGCCGTAAACCAGCTGGTATGGGGACATCCCGATCGGCGTTTTGTACGCCATTCGGTAGGCCCATAGAGCATCTGGTAACTCGCTCTTCCATCCTTTGCCCATTTCTGTCACAGTCTTCTGCAGAATGTTCTTGATTTGTTTGTTCGATGTTTCTGCTTGACCGCTTGTCTGGGGGTGGTACGGTGTAGCTATGTTATGCTTTGCCCCCAGTTCTGCCAGGAATTTTCGGAAGGTCTTGTCGATGAAGTGCGACCCTCCATCACTGATCACCATCCTGGGAGTTCCAAAACGTGGAAAGATGATCTCATGGAATATCTTTCGCGCGTGTTTGGAGTCAGCGGCTCGACATGGCATTGCTTCAACCCACTTCGAGACATAGTCCACTGCCACCAGGATGTACTCACTGTCATAGGATTTGACAAAGGGTCCCATGAAATTAATGCCCCACACATCAAACAGCTCAACTTGTAAGTTGTTTGTGAGTGGCATAGCATCTCTTGCGGTGATCCCTCCGTGTTTCTGGCACTGCTGGCATTGTCGAATGAACTCTTTTGTATCCTCATACATTGTGGGCCAGTAGAATCCACTCTGCCAGATCTTTGACCTTGTCCTGAATGCCCCGTAGTGACCTCCATATGGGGCTGCATGGCACTGTTCAAGGATCTTTTTTGCTTCATTTGTTGGTACACATCGCCTGAGCATGCCATCAGAACATACCCTGTACAGGTATGGCTCGTCCCACAGATGGAGTCTACTCTCGTAGATCAGCCTTCTCTTGTTCTCCCCTGGCGGTACATACCCTGCAACCATAAAGTTCACAATATTTGCATACCAGGGGTCGGAGGCGGTCACCTTGAGTAGGGTGTCGTCGCGTAGAAAATCATTTATCGGTAGATCCTGCATGTCAGTAAACTGCATACGCGACAAATGATCTGCTACTGAATTTTCTACTCCCTTTTTATCTTTAATTTCTAAATCAAATTCTTGGAGTAAGAGAATCCAGCGGATAAGGCGTGGTTTAGCATCTTTCTTGGTAAGCAAATATTTCAAAGTAGCGTGATCGGTGTAGACAATCACCTTAGCTCCTACCAAGTAAGATCTAAACTTGTCTATAGCAAAAACTACTGCCAAGAGCTCTTTTTCAGTGGTAGCATAATTAAGTTGAGCTCCTGTCAAAGTTTTACTAGCATATGAGATAGCATGATGATTCTTATTTTTGGTCTGTCCAAGGACAGCACCAACAGCATAATCACTGGCATCACACATAATCTCAAAGGGTAGCGTCCAGTCAGGGGGTTGAATGACTGGTGCTAAGATGAGAGCGTTCTTTAAAATGGTGAAAGCATGTAAACACTCATCATCGAAATCAAAGGGCACGTCCTTGGCTAAGAGGCTAGTAAGGGGCCTGGCTATCTGAGAAAAATCTCTGATAAAGCGCTGGTAAAACCTTGCATGACCTAAGAAGCTGCGGATCCCTTTAACATTGGTGGGAGGTGGAAGCTTTTCTATGACTTCTATTTTTGCTCTATCCACCTCTATTCCTCGTTCGGACACTAAGTGTCCCAACACTATTCCCTCTCGGACTATGAAATGGCACTTTTCTCAGTTTAGCACCAGGTCCTTGTCTCAGCATCTTTGTAGTACCTTGTCCAAGTTCTGTAGACAATGATCAAAAGTCTTTCCATAGACTGAAAAATCATCCATGAAAACTTCCATGATTTCTTCAATCATGTCTGAGAAAATGGACATCATGCACCTTTGGAACGATGCTGGCGCATCGCATAATCCGAACGACATCCTACGATATGCATACGTTCCATAGGGGCAAGTGAAGGTGGTCTTTTCTTGATCATCGGGGTGGATGGGAATCTGGTGATAGCCGGAATACCCGTCAAGAAAACAGAAGAAGGAGTGGTTCGCGAGTCTCTCCAACATCTCATTGATGAAGGGGAGCGGGAAGTGATCCTTCTTTGTTGCCTTGTTAAACCGGCGGTAATCTATACACATCTGCCACCCAGTAACGGTACGCTGAGGAATCAGCTCGTTTTTCTCGTTACTTACGACGGTCATACCTCCCTTCTTGGGCACTACTTGGACAGGGCTGACCCATTCACTATGAGGGACGGGATAAATGATCCCCGCGTATAGAAGTTTCAAAACTTTCTTCTTTACGACTTCCCTCATTGCATTATTTAGCCTACGCTGAGGCTCCCTAGAAGGTGTAGAAGCTGGGTCTATGGGAATGCGATGGGTACAGAGTGCAGGGCTTACTCCCTTCAAATCCTTGAGGGAGTACCCGAACGCCGAGCGGTGTTTCTCAAGCACCTTTATGAGTCTATCACTCTCGTCCTGCGATAGCTTGTCACTAATGATGACAGGGGTGTCCCGGTCTTCATTTAAGAAGACATAGCGAAGGCCAGTAGGCAAGGGTTTTAGCTCAACATGTGTCTTAGGTGGCTCCTCGGTCTCAAGCGGCTCAGAAGCGTCATCCTCTTCCTCTATAAAGTTGTGAACATTCTCTTCGAGGAATGACTCAAATGGGTCGCTATGCTGTAGGGATTTCACTTCCTCAGCTGGGTTAGGTTCTGTCAAAGGTTCAACTATGGAGTTCTTAACCCTAGCTAATGGTATAGTGAGAAGATTCCTTCCTACTTTAGCTAGGAGGTTTCCTTCCGAGGTTACATCCTGAAGCAGGCCCTCGATAGGATGTCCTATAAGGAGGTCGAAATCTGATGTCTCAAAGACACAAAAGTCTAGAGGCATCTTAATCCCGTGATGAGAGAGGAGAAAGTCTCGTACTAGGCCGAGACTCTTGAGAATATGACCTGAGGGTGTTCTAAGAAGTCTTGACGTTGGGGCCATCTTTTTACGACGTCCAAGGATATGCGCGAAAGAGCTGGACATGATGTTTGCCCCAACTGTCGGGTTGTATAGAATGTCTACGGCTACCTTGCTTATGAAACCTCGAATGGTCTGTGAAGGTGAGTTAATCCGAATAACTTCGGAAGAAGTCTCAGATTCGTTCGACCATTCCGTGTTTAGGATGGCGATCAGCTCCCTCACGGTTTCGTTCAAAATTTCTTTCTCCATATAGATGGAGGGGGTCTTTACCGTAGGCTTCTTCTGTATTGAGTAGTTCAAGGTATTCCCAAAGTCTTCAAAAAGATCTTCCTCGAACTCAAATGGTAATCCGAGAGGTTGAGTTTCCTCCTCCTCAACGGATGGGGTCTCAGGAATTGGACTGGGCAAGACTATGGGTTCTATCTGTGAGTCTTCTTGCTCAGTCTCGGTCGCGTCCGCAGGAGAGTTCTCTCGGATGGCCGCTAGGACTTCTTTTGCTCTGGCCGGGGTTATGTGTAGGAATGAACCTCCGGCTGCTATGTCTATGTACCGGGCATCTTCACTATTCAACACAGACCGAAAATGCCGCATGAGCATGTAGTCTGGGAAGCCTAGATCTGTTCTGGTTAGACATGAGTCCTGAAATCGGTCCCATGCTTTAGAGATCGTTTTCTTCTCTCGTTGCTGGTAGTTGATGATCTCCTTCCGGAGTGCACAGATCCGGTGAACAGGAAAGTATTCAAGACAAAACTTGTCCCGTAACTTTTCCCATTCACCGTTCGTTAGCGCAACGGTGTGATCGTACCACTTCCTCGCTTTCTCTTTGAGAGAGAACGGGAAGAGCTTCCATCTAATTGTTGCCTGCGTCATGCCTGATATGACCAGACACGAGCAAAGCAACTCGAATTCGTGCAAGTGACGGTATGGGTTTTCACCATCACTTCCAGAGAAGGATATGTCCTGGATCATAGCTATGAAGGCAGGGCGAAGTTCATAGCTATCGGTTAAAATAGGATTTGACGAGGGGTGCGGCTCCAATAATTCGCCCTTTGGAGCAGAGAACTCATGAATTTGGGTGGAATTCATGGTTGGTAAAAAGGAAATAGAAAAGAAATATAAAATAAAAGATATATGGGCAACCTTAGATCTTAGATAACTGCTACCATTCCCCGGCAACGGCGCCAGAAAGCTTGTTGACACCAGCGGTGGCAAACAGAAAATCCGCAAGCGCACGGCTGTCGTAGTAGCTTTCACCCGTGAGTAAACAGGTATCGAATCCACAGGGAACGTAAAAGTATATCTAATCACTAAAGCTGAGCCGGATCGATCGAGTGTATATAAAGGCTGGGTAGAGAGGATAACTTAGCACTAAGGCTCTGATGATAGTTAAGAGAATTCTCCTATGCTTGCTTTAGGCACCGGGGTATCCTAGGCCTCTAGGAAATTGCCGGCCAACAGCTCTACGCCGTACCCGTACGTGGAGGATTACAAAGGACGGACAGGGCTGTCACCACCAGCCGCCTACCTCTACTAATCCGTGGGGCTACGAGGCAAACGAGGGCAGATATACACCTAAGCACCACGCCTAAGATAATATCAGCTATCCTGACCTTGATCAAAGATTAGAATACTTTATAAATAAAGCAACGAATCCACAAGCACAATAGAGACTTAACTTATCTATAACTCAGACTTAATTACTAGTTGAATCCCGGATACTTACTGAGTAGCTCGCATCCGTCGAGGTACAGGTGGAGGGTCGCCGACAGGCCGGGACTCCTCCAGACTCTCCCTCACTCTCTCCCTATTTCTACTCTGGATATGAGGAGGGCTTCGCCTTGGATCTTCACTTCTGCTCGATGATGATCAGCCCTGCCCCGAGCTCAGCTACTTATAGCTTGGAGAGGCGGTTAAGAGTCGGTTCGCAGCAGTTGAGGCGGTCCGGAGGTGGGCCCAGGTCGGCCGACTATGGGGGATCGACCGACTATCAGATCCACCGTCCTTGATGATGCACGGCACAGATGCACTGCTGGAGACGGTTGACAGTTGCTGGTGAAGGCGGTGCCGATTTGGGCGTTTGGCCAGGTCGGCCGACCTGGGGAAGTCGGCCGACCCAGGGCTGTGGCCCCTCGGCCCCACTTCATCAGTGTGTCTTGCAAGTGGGTCCTTTAGTCGGTTTCTGGTGGGTAATGGTGAAGATGTGTCAGTGAAGTTAGGAATGTGGGCCCATGAATCCATGTGCTTGCCACGTGGCCCAATCCCAACTCTCCATTTCCACCGTCTTGATTTCAACGTGCCTGATCACTCCTAAGTGTGCTTGTTGCTGTTGGGCTGAACATGGACCTCACTGGGCTTGGACCCAGGTCGGCCGACCAAGGTAGGTCGGGCGACCTGGCCCTGGGCCCACTTTAGCTCTGCTTTTGCCACTTTATTCCTGTAAGCACATATGCACCAAAACTCATGGAATTCATTAGTAATCAGCCCTATATCTATTTATTTTATCATATTTTATATCTTTGTTGGCAGTAATAAATTGTCATTGAGAATCGCCAACAGCCATCACAATGTATTAGCCAGTTTTCTTCTCTGGTCAGATTTTCTGCCGAAGGCGTTGTCCACTCAGCTATGAAATCCGCCAAGACTTATGATTTGACTACAGTTCTTCGCTCGAAATCGACCACATATTCAGACAGCTCTGCGGCCCATTTGCGTATTCTTACCGAAGCTTCTTTGTTACTCAGCAGCTCTTTTAGTGGTTGATCTGTGAGCACTTTGATGTTGTGCCCCTCGAAATAATGCCTTAGCTTTCTGGATGCCATCACCACGGCATAGATCATTTTCTCGATCTCAGTGTAGAATAGTTTCGACCCAGTCAATGCCTCAGAGACATAATGCACTGGCTACTGTATCTTTCTGCCCTCAATTAGCTTCTCTGCAATAAGTGCAGCACTGATGGCTGATTGCGAGGCTGCGATTTACAATAGTAAGGGTGCCTTCGGGCCAGGTATTATCAGCTTCGTGAGCTGCATCAGATATTGCCTTAACTCTTGAAATGCCTTTGACTGCTCTTCTTCCCATTCAAATTTTGTTGCATTTCTGAGAGTTGCGAAGAAGGGTAAACTGCGTTCAGCTGCCTTTGCAATAAATCCGTTAAGTGCTGCGATCCTGCCGGAGAGTTTCCGCACATCCCTGATGCATTTGGGCTCTTTCATATTGAGGATTGCATTGATCTTGTCTGGATTGGCTTCGATTTCATTCGCTGATACCAGACAGCCAAGTATCTTTCCTTTGGTTACCCCGAAGACACGTTTCTCGGGGTTGAGCTTTAAGCCAGCTTCTCTCATTCTTGCGAAGGCAACTGCCAAGTCTGATATGTGATCTTGCCTTATAACACTCTTGACCAAGATGTCATCAACATATGCCAGTATGGTTTTAAAGAGTTCCTCTTTGAATACAGTGCTAGACATGCGACAGAAAGTGGTACCAGCATTGCGAAGCCCGTCGAGCGTTCTAATGAAACAAAATGTGCCAATAGGAGTGATGAAGCTAATTTTCTTTGTCTTCTTTCTTCATCAAGATCTGATGATAACCAGAGAAGCAATCTAGAAGAGACATCATCTCACTTGCAGCAGCTTGATCAGTGATTTTGTAAATTCTGGGTAGGGGAAGTCATCTTTTGGGCATGCCTTATTGAGGTTGGTAAAATCAATACACATTCTCCACTTGCCATTTTTCTTTTTTACTGGCACTGTGTTTGCTAACCATTGGGGATATTTGACTTCGCGTATAACATTTGCATCTAGTAACCTTTGCACCTCAGCTTTGACTGCACTCACTTTTTCTTCAGACATTTTCCTCAATTTCTGCTTTTTTGGCTTTGTCTCAGGGCTGATTGCAAGGTTGTGCTCAACAATGTTCCTGTCGATGCCTGGCAAATCTTTGCTAGACCATGCGAAGATATCTTTATTGTTTCTCAAGAACTCGATGAGTCTTTCTTCTTCGTCAGGTTCAAGATCTGAACCGATGATCACTTTTCTATCAAAGACATCAGGCTGCAATTGCACTTCTTTTGTTTCTGTTGCCCCTTGCATGCTTTTGTTGTCTTTCTCAGCAATCGGCTTCTCCTCAGGATAGATAGGTTCTCTTTCTTCGAGAACATGTACTTTTCACTGGCCTGGAGTGTTGGCATACTCAATTCTTCTTGCCTCTGTTTGGTCACCGAAGACGGTGATAACTCCTTTGAGAGCTGGCATTTTCATGCACAAGAAAGCTTGCCTTATGATGATGTCCAAGGCATTTATGACTCCTTTGCCAAAGATAACATTGTAGTCGAATAACATGTCAACGATGTCGAAGGTGATGAACTCAGTTCTTGCATTTGATGTGTCGCCAAAGGATACAGGCAATGTGATTTTCCCTAATGTTGCAGTGCGCTTCCCCCCGAAGCCAACCAAGGGTGTATCTGATGGCTCTAGATTGTCTGGGTTGATGTTGGTCATTGACCTGAATGTCTACACCAAGATGATATCCGCAGAGCTGCCTGTGTCCACTACCATTTTCCCAATTGTCCAGCCAGCAATGTTGGCTTCAATTGACATATGGAAAATTGTGGAGCTTGAGATCTTCTTCTGTGAAGGTGATTGGCATGTGAGACCATTCCGATTTCTTGTAAGGACTGTCAACTGAGATGTTGTTGACTTGGTGAAAGTAACTCTTTCTCTGCTTCTTTTTCTCGAAGGCGAGTGAAGATCCTCCAGTTATTGGCATGATGAGGCCATAAATGGGCAAGGGTGTAGGCTTGTTTTGGTCTTGCGGTTTCTGTGGTGGTGGTGGAGGTAATTCCTCCACTTTGATGTCTTTGTTTGGGATAGGCTGGGTGTTTTGAGGGTATAGGTGTGGGTATAATGTTTGTGGGTAGTAGTGTTGGAATGCTTGAGGCGAAGGCGAGAATTGGGTTGCCATCGCAGTTGTGGGATGTACATAGTTTGAGTTCAAGGAGGAATAGACTGGGCAATATGGCTGGATAGTTTGAGTCTGTGTTTGGGAGTTGAGGTGCGAAGCCAAAGGTGGCTTCGACTGGGCTGCTTGGATTTTCTCTGCCTTTAGTTTCTCAATGGTTTTCTTGATGTCTCGGCACTGCTCTGTGCCATGGGTGTGATTTTTGCCATGATATTGGCAAAACAACTCCGGTCCTGAAGGCGGACCTCTTCCTTGGCCTCTGCCGGTTCTTCCACCCCTTTGGGTAGGCTCATTTCTTTGGTTCTGGTTTGGGTTTTCTACGTGGGTGGGTTTGTTCTCTTGGAACGAAGGTGGGCTCTCCACACTCATGATGGTTTGGGATGGGTAATTTTGGTAGTGGTTTTGGTTGTAGTGGTGCTACTTGTTTTGGGAATCATACTGGCTTTTCAATACGACTTCTCTAGCAATTCGCATTCGGTTGTCATTGTCAGATCGACAATATTTTTTGAACTCCTCATAGAGATCGCCAAGGGTTGCTGGTGTTTCCCTTGCAATGTGCTGTGCGAATGGACCAGGCCGAAGCCCCTGTATAGCTGCAAATTTGGCGGCTTCGTTAGAAATATGAGGAGCTAGAGATCTCAGTCCCACAAACCTACGAAAGTAGTCCTCCAAAGATTCCTTCGGCTGTTGGTGTAGAGTTAGCTCTGCATATGAGAGTGCTTGGTCTCGCATTATGCTAAAATTCTTGATCAGTTCTCTCTTCAGATCGTACCAGCTGCTGATTGATAGCCCTGGAAGCTTGGTATACTAGTCCATTGCAGTGCCATCACAAACTATGATGAAAGATTTTGCCAGCACCACATCGTCTCCCCCTGCCGAAGCTATTGCAGCCTCATAGCTCATGAGGAATTGCTTGGGGTCGGTGAGGCCATTGTACCTTGGTAGAGAGATGGGCTTGTATGAAGGCTTCCATCTTGCCAATTGCAGACTTTCTGAGAGAGGGCAAGTATGATCAATGGGACGAGTGTGCAGCACTTGGAGCTTGTTTCCAATGTGGAGATACGATTTGGTCCAGCATTGGCGAAGGCAATTGGCTCATTGAGTTCTACTTGGAGCTCAGTAACTTGTTTCTTAGCTTTTTCAAGTTCTTCTCGGAGCTTCGCAACTCTGGAACTTGTGGTGTTCAATCTTCTTTGCTTTGCTTGCCTCAGCTCTTCCAACTGCTTCCTGACCTGCAGCAGCTGGTGTTCTTCTTCTTCTTCTTCTTCTTCTTCTTGCATTTGTTGTTGTAGCTCAAGCTGGGCAGCTTTGAGCTCACTCTGCTGCTCCAGTCGGCGAAGGCAGAGCCTATCCTCCATCCTGCGCAGCTTTTCTTCGGTGGTGAGTGTGTCCTCATCGACTTCTGGCTCTTCAGTAACGGCTTCGGTTATGAGTGGTAAGATGGTTCTTGGAGTTATGGCTTGGGGATTGGCTTCATCGGTGAAGGTTGTGTCTTCAGTGGTATTTCTAGGGTTTCTGGTTACTCTTTTTGCTAGTGGCATGGTGGTGTTCGTGGGTTGTCTTCGTGCACAGCACAAACAGTGGGCACCAATTGTTGGGTTAGTGCTGAAGCTAATAAGCCCAAACAATAGCCAAGACAGAGAACAGAGATAAGCAACAGTAAATTACTTATCAACAGTGTTCTCGGGAATAAGCCCTCTACACGTTGGTGGGAGGCCCCCTTTTATAGGGAGATCAAGAGGCACTTTTACATTCCCTTTATACCCCTAGAATTCAGGCATCATCCCCTAGACTATACAACTTACGGTTTCCAGGGGCATAAGAGTACATTTGCATGTCTCAATGTGAATACGTAGACCAGCAACTCCGTCTTTGACTCGGTTTGGACTTGGTCTACGCTGCCTTCACCGTGCCTCCGACGACCTCCGTTGCCTTCACCACCTGGGATGCCTTCGGTCGCAAGGCGCCTCTTATCCCAGAGAGGAGAAGCCACCATGCCATCTCTCAGACCTATCTTGAGCCTGAGTGAGAAGATAAACCACACATGCAGGTGATATCTGTGAGTTGCCTTCGCATCCACTCTGGTCAATTTTTATCACCGAAGGAAGCGATCATTCCTCAGTGCCAAATCACTTAGCGAAGGAGATAGAAACCAAACGTATGTAGGTAGTATTCATGGTTTGCCTTCGCACTCCCGTATGATGAATCCCTGATGCAAAGGCAGTGGATCGCTGCATAACACCTGATCTCTAGCGAAGGCAATAGCCTCCTAAATACACGTAGCGAAGGCAAATGATAGGAGCTCAAATGCAAAATGAGTGGGTGAAGGCGTTTCCTTGGCAGGCCAATCCCCCAACAATTTATGTTGGAGTTGACAGCCTTAAAATGGCACTTAATAGCCATCAACAACAGCCTTCTGGGTCCTCATCATCGAAGAGGATGAAACGTGGCCCGACCAAAAATTTAGAGGGTAGACTTATAATCACAGATGTCACAGAAGATGGTCTGCCAGTTGCGCTAGAGTTAGCTGCTACAAAGATGGCAAATCAGTGTGGTGTTGTAGTGAGAGACCACATGCCCATAAGCTCGCAGAGGTGGAAACCCAGCAATGAGCATTCTTATGTGCCGCAATCAGAGAAAGAAATGCTATGGGCAAGTCTGAAAGAGCGTTTCACAGTGCCTGAAGGTTCAGAAGAGAGAGTGAAAAATTGGGCTCTAAAGATGATGGCTACTTCATTTCAAACATGGAATAAGAAATTGAACAAGAAATATGGCAAGAAGAACCTAACACCAAACTTCGACGAGTACCCAAAGCTGAGGGATCATTGTGATTCGTTCGTGCAATACAGGCGGTCGGAGTTAGGTGAAAAGAACTCACGACAAGCAAGGATCAATGCTGCGAAGAAATGGTACTTCCACTCACTTGGACCAACTGGCTACAAGAAGAAAATTCCAATCTGGGACAAGATGGAAGAAGATTTGCTTGCCAGGGGAATCACGCCGGCGATAATCAATTGGCCCGAGCGATCAAGGCATTGGTATTACGCTCATGGGGGCACTCTAGATTATAATTATGGGTCGCTTATATACAACGATGAGATAAAAGAGGCGGCCGCTGCTATCCTTACAACACTTAAAGAGAAAGCCGATGGGATATTTGTTCTTGATGGAGAAGGGCTCTGGGGAATCCTAAACATCCCAAAAGAGCTAGAGGTGTCAGCGTTGTCCTGTGGAAAGTTGCATTCTCTGTGGATAGTGACACCTACAAAAGTCGTAAGCGCACCAAGGCTGCACAGGAGAGAAGAGTTGAGAACTTGATAAAGAGAGCTTCAACAGACAAAGGTCAGCATGGCAGATGAAGTGTCTAGACAAATGAAGACATTGTTGAGCCAAGGACAGCCGGTGTCGAGAGGAATACTTGTACCCATCAGAGTTGGTGGTTGAGCTGGTGTTCGCCCGCCCTCCCAACGTCGAAGTAGTGTTGCTTCCATGGAGCTCCCACCTGGCGATGCCGGGGACAACAGTGTGTTGGCGGTCGTTATTGGTACACTTTTAGTGCTGATTTGATGTTGATTTTGGACTAATTCATATACTAACTCGCCACTTGGCACCTGAAATAACCCTGTTTTTGAATGTGTCTTGTATTTTGGAGCATATTGTGATTTTACTGGAAATACGACATATTTGGAGGAGTTAGAACATGGACCTAAGTGCATACATGGATAAGGCTTAAGAAGGAAGGCAGGCACGAGAAAGATGGAGGCGAGACGAGCCAAAAAAGGGCCAGGCCGGCCGGCTTGGACACTTTGAGCCGGTCGGCCTAGCCCATTCCTGGGCCCACTCGTGCTTCCCTTTCTTCAGCACAAAGTAAAGGTCAACCCTAGGGTTTCCCTCCACCACCATTCACCAGAGACCCCTATAAATGCCTCCGAGGTCGACCACTTGAAAAAAAGGAGGATTGGGAGAGATCTAAAGCCGTCATTAGAGAGAAACACAAGGAGGAGGCATCACCGGAAACCCTAGCCGTCTTCCGGGCGCCGCCACAAGTTGGAGATCAGCAAGGAGTTCGATCTTCGCTGGAGGCTTCCACACATGAATCATGATGCCATGCCTAGCTTCATGGGGTAAAGTCCGGTTTGTCCATGGGGTTGTAAGGTGATCTTGATTTGTAATTGCCAAATCCTTTTGTGAGATCAATCTATCATGTTCTTAGTTGATGGTGCCTTTCATCCTAATAGCCAGCCAGCATTGCTATGGGTATGCATCGCTCGTTGCCTCGCATGCCTAGATTACATCAACGCCTAGTGTTCCTTTTGTTCAATAGTTGATTACCCTCATGTAGTGAAAAGTATGCGGGAGGGAAAGTGTTGAGCTGGGTTCACATCTTTACCATTGATAAATTAGATTGGTTCTTTCTCACTTGGCGGTTACATCTTGAAGTGATCCTAGACCCTATGGGCAAATGCTCTCCATATCATGTGTACACCTCTCTATCACTCATCTAACATAGACTTGGTTACATCATTCTTACATTCATATATCATTGCTTGATAAAAGAACCTTTTTGCCAATGTTGTAAGTGCTTAGTTAAGCGTAGCAATCCCTTGTTCCGTGGATTGATAAACCTTGGGGGAATACTCTAAGGGAAAAGCTACACGCGAGCCATGCACTTGTGGTTCACTAATTGGCATGTCTAAGGGCCATCAACAAGCTTTTCTGGTAGTCTCAAAAAAAAACAAGCTTTTCTGGCGCCGTTGCTAGGGAACAAGCTAGTTTGCTACGTTTAACTTTGTATTAATTTTGTTGGTTACTAACACCTAACATTTTCTCTAGAAAAATCTTTGTTTTTGTTTTTGTTTCTATTGTCTAGATGGCTCTTGTCGTTCAGCCCATGGAGGAAGGAGAAACGTCACTAAGGGATTATGCAAAAATTGGAGGACTTCAACATGCAAAAATCATATTCGATACTTGAAGCCACCGAGTACAAGATCAAGCCTCAAATCATCAAGATGGCGGTAGCAAATCCATTTAGAGGGGTGGAGACGGACAATCCATATAGACATGTCAAGTGGTTCACGATGCTATGCAACACGGTACAACAAGATGGAGTTCCCTTAGCTTGGTTTAGATGGAATTTTTTCCCATACTCACTTGCAAATGAAGCGAAAAGATGTTATGCACTTTCCCTCGCCATCCGGCGAAAGGTCAGCTTTACCCAACGCCCAATACTCTTGAGCTTGTGGTGTTCCTTGAGTTTTTCCACTGCGGGTTCGGGGTCTATCCGTCGGATTTCTTCCATAGTGCCTGCGATTTCTATAACATAGAACTCGTACACATCAAGCCAGGCGCCATCACTGTGCTTAGTGTCTATGTTTTCTTGTGCGCAACCTAGTTAGGAATTAAGCCATAGCTTAACCTATGGAGGTATTTTTATACCCCTGCATTCTACAAGGACCAGCTTATGTTCGGGTCAATTGGGTTTTCCTTGAGAGATCGGGACATTTGCATCCCCTTTCCAGTGAAAGATTCCTGGAAAGGTTATCAACGTCACTTGTTCTACATCATTCTTCCCCAAGCCTCTCTGGCAAAAGGGAAACATTTGATGCCTTATCTTAAGGAAGAAACCAAAGCCCTACCCAATGTCACTACTAGGATGCAGAAGCATATTGATCGAGTTCTGGCACTCCGTGAAGTAGGTCTGACAGCAGTTCATGTGGCGGAAATTTCCATCCGATGGAGATTCATCCCGCTCATGGCTCATGACCGCTATGCCTACAATTTCATGGGCGATAATGACCCGAACAGAATGAAGCCTGATGGTAAGTCATTTTTCTTACGTTTGGTAATATTTCTGAGAGTGTTCGATCATTTGAAATGTCATGACTCTTAACCAACAGTTGTCCCAGACTCTGAAGTGACTAGTCACCTGAAGAAAATGCTGAACACCGATATCCCGGATTGGACAGGCGTCCCAGCTCCCTACAGTGCTAACGACCCAACTCTAGTGGTGAACTCTCTCTCAGAAAATATCCCTTCTGTCATTAGGTATAAATCATCCTGAATTCTTTTCCCTAAATAGGCTTGCCCTGCTGTTGACGCTCCCGCCCAAAGCAGAGCCATCAACATAGAGGACGATGCTGAACCAACATCGGTTCAGGGTGCAGAAGCCCCAACGCTAGAAATGCCCGAGCAGTCGCCTGCCAAGGAAAAGGAGGCCCCGACTAGCACCAGAGCCACCGTCCCTCAGACTCGCAAGCATTCGCGGGACGCTAACGTGGAGACGGTGACCCCTGGATCGGGGTCTCTTGAGGCACCAGATGCCATTGGGCTACCTGCAGCGCGTGACCCGCCTCGCCCTGAAGACCAGGTACCAAGCATGATCGTTTTCGGGCGTTTATTTGTAGCTTTTGATCGCATAACCAAACTCAAACGTGTTTGGGAGATTTCTCATCAGGAAATTCGTCTGACCCCGCCGCCGTCGAAGCCTCTCTCCATTTCTTTGAAGAAATTTAGAGTTACTCTTCCAACATCTGAGTAAGGACTTTGACTGTTCAGTTTCTGATTGATTAACTCCCTCAGGGGGAATTTTTGAATTATTTTTGTTTGAATCAAAAAAGGCCCTCCAAGCCCGCAACTTCGCCTCCGACCAAGCCATCAGACAAGGAGAAAACTCCCGATCTAGGCGTGGTGGCTAGGCCCGATCATGAGGACAAATCCACGGAGGTTCTAGAACCTGTCCTGACACCCTTGGGCCCGATCATCGCTTCACTTTCTGCAGCAGAGGAACAATGGCGTTCGCTAGATGCTTGTGCCTCGACCGCAGAAGCATCGGTGACCAGACTGGAGGCCCAAGTTGCCGTTCTCCAGTCTGAGAAAGAAGGTACTTGACTTTATTGAGCATGTTTGCTTTTGATTCTTTGTCCCACAAACTGTTGTTAATACAATGCTTCTGATCCTGTAGCTAACTCCAAAAGCATTGAGGTGCTCGAGAAGAAAAGCTCGGATCTGGAAGGCCAGCTTGCTGCAAGGGACAAGGAAGTTGCCGATCTTGCCGCTCGTCTTGAAGCTTCAGAGAAACGTGGCCTGACCCTGGAGGGCAAGCTCTTGGAGGGTGCCATTGTTGCAGCGACACACACCGTGGGAGCCTTGAAAAGCCATTTTCCTCATCTTGACACTGCGCTGCTTTCTCAGTGCTTCAAGTGTTCGGCTGGGGAGGCACAGACTTTATTTGATGATCTTGCTCCATTGGTGGACCCCTTTGTCAAGAAACTCAGCCTTCACTTGATCGATTCCGAAGACTTGTCCTGAACTCTATGATGGAATCCTATAATGGGGCAAAAACTTCATAGTTTTAGTCTGTGATCTTTATTTTATTTTGCGAAATATATGCTTGCATGTTTTTGCGTAAGTCATAGAGCTGATCGGATTTTTGTGGCACTTTTTAACTGATAGATTTACCAGAGCTAAATGTCCTGTTGCCACAAGCTATTTTGGAA
This sequence comes from Alloteropsis semialata, assembly GCA_004135705.1. Lineage (NCBI taxonomy): Eukaryota > Viridiplantae > Streptophyta > Magnoliopsida > Poales > Poaceae > Alloteropsis > Alloteropsis semialata. The sequence goes on along the minus strand of CM014272.1, from coordinate 44,843,132 downwards.
TTGTTTAGTTGCTGAGACGCGAGCGGTCTTCTGAACTGTGTAATTCCTTGTAGTCATGGTGTTCGGTATTTTAGCATGGTTTAGTTTTTTCGATCTAAAAAGCCTGATTCTTGTGAGATAGTAGTACCATAGTAGCCCCCGGGCTCTTTTGTAGCATGTAGACATGCTAGAAAAGAGTCTAGAAGTACTAGTCACAAGAACTTCCCGATCGTGTGCAGCGGATGAAGATCCTGTCCCTTTGGATGGAGAGCCCCATCCGGAACATCCGCCAATTGTGATGGGTCCAAATCCCCTGGAGCCGAACTGGCAGAATGAACAGAATGGTGCAGCTGCAAACCAAGGAGTTTTTGGAGGTATTCCACATTTTCATGTGCCGGAACCTGAGGACCAGGTAGCTGACAACCTGGAACAGGTGAATGGGGAACCTGTTCAGGAGCAACATCCACCTGAGAACCAAAACCATGGGCTAGAGAACAATCTCCCTGAGGTTATGGACCTTGACTTGTCAGGATCCTCCATGAGCTTCTTAAGAGCAACTGGGCCTGATATTGCTTTGGAAGATGTCTTCAATGGTCAGGACAGCTCTTCTTCTTCAGATGAGGTCAACTCTGGTTTAAACGAAGACATGCTCAGATTCATTGTTGCCCAGAATCAATGTGCTGCAATTACTGTCTTCCATAGAAGAGGAATTCCAAGTGTTGGCATAAACCAAGATGAGGCATCCAGCTCCAGCAGCAAACAGTCCCTCTCCTTCAGGCCAATTTTGCTAGACAGTGGACTGTTCCAACCTCATGGCATGACTCAAGCTTCAACTACTGCTGAACTTGCAATTGTCCCCTGGACACCTTGCATACCTGCTTGCCTCCTGCAACTCTGGCCAGATGTTTTAGCTGCTCGGCAACAGAAGCAACCTGCACCTGACAGCCAGACCACTCAACTTACAAGCTCTAGTCAGGCCCAAGTGGCTTCTGGCCCAGCAAATTTTGAATTTCAAACTGCACGGATTCAGCTCAGCCCACCAAAGCCAAAGGGCCGAATGAGAAAAGCAAGCACAGCTAACAGGCTCTCTCTTCCAAGAACAATCTCCAACCCCGCTAGCCCCATAGCAGAAAGCAGCGTCAGAAGAAGCACCAGATTGAACAAGCCAGAAGGTTTCTGCCCAGTTCGCTTAGAGCGTGAGCCTGCAAAGAAAAGGAAGATTAGCATTGTCCGGATTGATGAACAAACTGGAAAACCTAGGCCGGTGCCCCTTGCTGTCCTTCAGGAATGGGGTATCAAATGCGGAGTTGCTCCTGGTGAGCTCTCTAATGAAGCACTGATGCAAGACCCATCAGTGGACTCTGATGAAGGAAGATCCCATGATGATACAGCACCGCAAATTTGACGCCTCAGTCGCATGTTGGCTGAATCATCCGAAGCACTTTCGTGACCCCTTGTCGTGATCCACTGCTGGTGCTAGTCACAACAGCTTTTGGCTTCCTGGTTATTTTGTTTCCCCATGAATAGTCGCAATTGGAACATCTTGTGTTGGAATATTCGTGGTATGAATGCTTCTGATAAGTGGGATGCAATTAGAAACAAAATTGAGGAAAGTGCCTACGCTGTGATTTGTATCCAAGAGACGAAACGTGAACACATTGATTCTTCTTTCATTAGAAATTTGGCCCCAAGACGCTATGATTGTTTTGATTTCATCCCTTCTTTGGGTGCCTCGGGTGGTCTTCTTGTGGTCTGGTGTAGCTCTGTTTTCAAAGGAACGGTGATAGAAAAGCAATCCTTCGGCATGACTGTCAGCTTCCAATCAGTACACAATGGAGATTTCTGGATTTTAACCAACGTTTATGGCCCTTGTGATGAACCAGAAAGGACGAATTTCATCAATTGGTTTAGAAGTCGTGACATAGATGACCATGATAACTGGATCTTTCTGGGTGATTTTAACTTCTATCGATCCTTGGAGAACCGTAACAGACCAGGGGGAAACCTCTCAGATACTTTAATCTTTAATGATTCGATCGGTCACTTGGGTCTCATTGAGCTTCCACTGAAAGGGAGGGCTTTCACATGGAGCAACATGCAATCTGATCCCTTGTTGGAACAATTGGATTGGTTCTTCACTTCCACGAATTGGACTGTAGATTTCCCAAACACAGAGGTCCTTCGACTGGCAAAAATTACCTCTGATCACATACCGTGCAAGATCTCCATCAGTACAAAGATACCGAGATCTAACATCTTCAGATTTGAGAACTTCTGGGCAGAGATAGAGGGCTTCTCTCAGATAGTAAGCACAAGTTGGCAAAGCAATAACACAAACAGTAACTTGGTCAGGATAATCTCTTCCAAATTTAAGAAGCTAAGATCAGACCTGAAGAAATGGAGCAAAGAACTGTCCAACTTAAGCCTTCTCATTGACAACTGTAACACGGTCATCAGCTACATTGACTCCCTAGAGGATGCAAGGTAGTTATTCAACACTGAGATCAACCTGAGAAGCATAATTAAAAGGCACCTAAGGGTCCTCCTGCATTATAAGAATGAATACTGGAAGAGAAGATACACAATGAACAGAATCAAATTTGGTGATGAGTGTACAAAATTTTTCCATGCCATGGCTACCATCTCCTACTGAAGAAACACTATCTCACAAATTAGTAATGATGAGGGGGCATGGATACAAGATCATGAAGGAAAAGCAAATCTTCTCTGGGCATCTTTCAAAAATAGATTAGGCACAAGCTTGGGTATTAACATGCAATTTAATCTTCAGGAACTTATCCACTTCAGGGACTGTTTGCATGGTATTGATGATCCTTTCCAGACTGAAGAGATTGACAAAATTGTGAGGGGTATGCCCATTGATAAGGCACCAGGTCCTGATGGCTTCAATGGCCTCTTTCTGAAAAAGTGCTGGCAGATTGTCAAGTATGATTTCTATGCTCTGTGCAGTGATTTCTACTGGAACTCAGTTAAACTGGATGGAATTAACTCTTCCTTCATCACCCTAATCCCAAAGACCCTCAACCCCGAATCAGTAAATGATTATAGACCAATCTCCCTGATGAATATCAGCCCCAAGCTGATCTCCAAGTTGCTTGCAGAGAGATTGCAAAAGGTAATCATCCAACTAGTACATAAAAATCAATATGGTTTCATCAAGACAAGAACAATTCAGGACTGCCTAGCTTGGAGTTTCGAATATATTCACCAGTGCCACCAATCAAGAAGAGAATGTATCATCCTGAAGCTAGACTTTGAGAAAGCTTTTGACACTGTTGAGCATCAGGCAATTCTTGAAATCATGAAACATATGGGTTTCCCTGACAGGTGGATTGATTGGATAGCCAGCATTTTCAACTCAGGAACATCTGCTGTGTTATTAAATGGAATACCAGGAAAGGTCTTTAAATGCAAGAGGGGAGTCAGGCAAGGAGACCCCCTATCCCCCCTACTATTCATCATTGCTGCAGAACTCCTTAAATGGAATACCAGGAAAGGTCTTTAAATGCAAGAGGGGAGTCAGGCAAGGAGACCCCCTATCCCCCCTACTATTCATCATTGCTGCAGAACTCCTACAGGTCCTAATTAACAGAGCATCTGATATGGGACTGCTAGTGGCACCAATTCCACAGCCAAGTGATGATTTTCCAATAGTTCAATATGCTGATGATACACTGATCATCATGCAAGCTGATGCTCGACAGCTTTTCTTTCTGAAATGCTTGCTGAAATCTTTTGATGAGTCAACAGGCCTAAAGGTGAACTACAGAAAATCCCATCTAATCCCTATCAATGTCTCAGCTAAAAAGATGGAGCACCTAGCCCAAACATTTGGATGTGCAATCGGCTCTCTACCCTTCACATATCTGGGTCTGCCAATGGGAACAACCAAGCCTCGTCTGTGTGATTTAACACCAATCATGGATAGAGTGGAGAGAAGACTCTCGGGATGTGCTACATGGCTATCATACTCAGGCAGACTGCAAATGATAAACTCAGCAATCACACCAATTGTCACCTATGCTATGTGCACAATAAAACTGCCTGCTGGGGTTATAGAGAATATAGACAGAGCAAGAAAACAATGTCTAAGGAGGGGTAACACAGAAAAGAAAAGAGAGGGAAACTTGGTAGCATGGGAGATAGTTCAACAACCAAAAGACAAAGGGGGTTTAGGAGTGACTAATCTCAGATTGCAGAATGATGCTCTACTCATGAAGCACCTTCACAAATTCTACAACAAAGAGGTTGTTCCATGGGTACAATTAGTTTGGTTCAAGCATTACCAACAGAGAGTCCCCCATACAGCAAGAGAAGATGGATCCTTCTGGTGGAAGGATATAATGAGGCTAAATCATATTTATCGCTCTGTCACCAAATGCCAGGTGGGAAATGGTTCAACTATTTGTTTCTGGGAGGATGACTGGAGCTCGGGCATCCTTGCCATTGATTTTCCAAGATTAGCATCCTTTGCAAAGTCCAGACTCATCTCAATCCAAGATGTCATGAACGCACAGGACCTGGATTCCATCCTCTTTCTCCCTCTTTTAGCCCAAGCACTGGTCGAAATGGAGGACCTGCAAGACAGACTAGAATCAATCGCATTTGATGAGTCTGTGGAAGATGCCTGGAAGCCCATTTGGGGTAACATCTACAGCTCCAAAGCTTTCTACGAACATATATTTGGCTATGTTCAAGCTCACCCAGTCTTCAAGCTAATCTGGAAATCCAGTTGCACACCGAGAATAAAATTCTTCATCTGGCTGATCCTGGTGGATAGATTGAATACTAAAACCATGCTCACACGACGGCACATTGGCAACCGAGATAATGATCACTGTGTCATGTGCGACTCACAGGAAGATGAAACTATAGAACACCTCTTCTTCGACTGCCGGTTCGTGAGACAGTGTTGGACAGCGCTTCACTTTGACTGGGACCTCACACTGCCTCTAGCCGAAAGATTCATGCATGCAAGGCACACCAATGGACAGCAGTTCTTCGTGGAGGCCTCAATGGTAGCAGCTTGGGAGTTATGGAAGCTCCGCAACGACAAGGTCTTTGATAGGCACGAGCCCTCGTTTGCAAGATGGTTTAGCAACTTTAAAACCCAATGTAATCTCCAACTAATTAGATTCAAGGTTGATCTACGATCAGCCTTTAGTGCTTGGTTAGATGCTTTTAGCTGATTTCCCTCTGTAAGTTTTCCCTAAACTCCTGTTCGTTGTTTTATAAAAAGTTTTGATTGCTGTGGGGATCTCCCCCACAGTTTGCATTCAAAAAAACTTCCCAATCGTGTGGGAAGCCCCCGAGCGTCATGCTTGGGTTCATAGAGTAGGTCTGAAAAAAGAACTTTCAGCGTAGTAGTCCCTAGCTCTTTGTTAGTATGTGCAATATGGAAACAAAGAGTAGAAATAGAATAGAAAAATAGGACTTAGCCCCCGAGCGTAATTGTGAGGGTGAGTAGAGTTTGTAGAACTTATCTTTTGGTTTTGTTTGGTGTCGGATGTGACGTGGATGATGACTACTCCTGCCAAATTGTTGGATAGGCTTGAACTTGCTTCATTACCTTGACTTAAGCATAAAATCTGTGTAGTTGATCCATATTCCATGTGTTTGGCAGTATGTCTCCACCTATCTCCGCGATCCTGTAGGCTCCTGGTCTCGTGATGTCTACTACAATGTAAGGTCCTTGCCACGGAGAGGACAATTTATTTTTGTCCTTGGTGCATTGATCTAGTTTGAGCACCATGTCACCAATGCATAGGCTTCTCTTGTGAACATTAGCATCGTAGTATTGTCACAGTTTTTGCTGATACTGGGCCACTCTAAAGGCTACGTCATCACGAGCCTCCTCAAGGAGGAGCAGCTCATCGGTCCGTCTGTCGGGCTCTTCTGTTTCTGAAAACATTGCCACAGGTGGGGGTTGTAATCAGATATCGGATGGTAGAATTGCTTCGGCTCCATACACCAAGAAGAAAGGTGTTTCGCCTGTTGCACGGTTCATGGTGGTCCTCATCGACCATAGTACTGTAGGGACTTCATGAATCCATCGCTTGTCGTAAGCTTGCAATCTTGTTGAAGATCCTTTTCTTGATGCCTTGGAGTACGATGCCGTTAGCATGCTCTACCTGCCCATTTGTTTTTGGGTGATTGACCGATGGCCGATCATGTTTGATCCCGTGGTCGTAGCAAAAATCAAAACACTTTTTACTTTTAAACTGTGTTCCATTATCGGAGATTATCCTGTTCGGGACACCGAATCGTACGACAATACTCCGTAGGAATTTGACAGCTGGCCTCTTTTGTGATTTTCTGAACGGGCTCGGCTTCAACCCATTTTGTAAATGTGTCAATGCCGACGAACAGAAATCTATATCCCCCGACAGCCCTTGGAAAAGGACCAATGATATCTATTCCCCATGTGGTGAAGGGCCATGGCAGGGGAATAGTGTTTAAAGCTTGCGTAGGTTTAGTCTGTTTCCGTGCGAAGAATTGGCACGCCTTACACTTTTTATCTAATTTGCTTACGTCTTGAAGAGCTGTAGGCCAGTAGAAGCTCTGTCGGAATGCTTTCCCCACTAGATATTGGAGAGAAGCGTGAGATCCACAGATTCCTCCATAAATATCTTGGAGCAAACTAATGCCCTCGGCCCGTGTGTTGCATTTGAAGAGCAATCCATTGCGTGCTATTTTGTATAGTCGTCCATCAACCAATTGATAATTCTTGGCTTTACGATGGATTTTCTCCAGTGTCGCATCATCGTCGGATATAGCTTGGTTTGTGAGGTACGCCCGGATTGGATCCATCCAGTTCACCTCGTTTCCAACTAGAGCGGTGGCTCGAGCTGTATTGACCAACATAGACTCCTTGATGGATTCATTGGTTGTTGAGACTGTACCTTTTCCAGGCGCAGTTTTTTGGTTCGGTAAAGATACCGACACAGATGGTTTAGTAAGAACTTCAAGTAACACGTTACCTGGAAGCTATGTGCGTTCGGCAGCTGCTTTTGCCACCTTATCTTCATTGCTATTGTACTCCCGTTTGACGTGTCCCACTTCAAACCCATCAAATATTCAAATTTGCTTTCCATCCTCCTGTATGCTTCCAAGTATTTGGCCATGACATCGCTTCGCGCGCTGTACTTCTTCATGACTTGTTTTGCAGCTAACTCGGATTCTCCTTTCACAAGCAACCTCTTAACACCTAGAGATGCAGCTATGCGAAGCCCTGTTAAAAGTCCTTCATACTCGGCCACATTGTTAGTAGGTGTAGGATCAACAAAATTGATTTGCAATGCATACCTAATGACATCATTGTTTGGAGAGATCAGGACCACCCCAGCCCCCGTGCTAGCTCTGCAAAATGCTCCATCATAGAACACGGTCCAATGTTCAGGATTTTGGGCACTTTCTTCGGGTTCGGGATTAGTCCACTCTGCGATGAATTCTGCCAGAGCCTGCGACTTGATAACTGAGGAGCTTACCCGATGATACACTAAAGGTGCTTTTGGCGGGGTTGAGCATCATCCTGTTTGCACGCAAGTTGTTGAATATTTCGGTTAAATCAGCGATCAGGTCACCTTTTAACTTACTTTTCACAACAATATCATCTATGTATGCTTCCACATTACGGCCGATTTGGCCTTCGAGAACAATGTGAACACATTTTTGATAAGTGCAACCTGTTTTTCAGACCAAAAAGCATCTTTATGTAACAATAAACACCGAAGGGAGTTACAAATGCAGTTTTCTCCTCATCGTCAATGGAGATGCTGATTTGGTGATACCCCAAATAGGCATCTAGAAAACAAAGCAGCTCGCATCCTGAGGTTGAGTCTATAATTTGACCTATTCTAGGCAATGGATACTCGTCCTTCGGGCATGCTTTATTTAGATCGGTGTAATCCACGCACATCTGCCATGTTCCATTGGGCTTTTTCACCATGACCGGGTTTGCCAGCCACTCCGAAAAAGGGACTTCTCGAATGAAGATGGCTTTGAGTAGTGAGTTGATTTCTTCGTTAATGGCATCTTGTTTCTTCGGGGTGTATCTTCTTTGCTTTTGCTTGACTAGTCGGACGCCAGTTCGTATGCCAAGTTTGTGCTCTATCACCTCCCTGGTGATCTAGGGCATATCAGATGGTTCCCATGTGAACACGTCTGCATTTGCCTGGAGGAAAGAAATGTGCTCGAGTTCCTATTTGTCACCCAGACCAGCGCCCACATTCGTGATCTTGGTGGGGTCTGCCTCGTCAAGGATCACCGATTTCGTGCCTGGCTCAACACGCTTTGTTGTTGCTGGCGTGATCAGTGAGGCGTCGGTTGGTGACTCTCCTGCCGCTTGGGGTGGCGTACCCTTGTCTGGGGTCTAGTCCACCGAGGTCTACTTCTCTGTGGTGTCATCATCGGTCTTTTTGGCCGCCGCGAGCACTTGCTTTGCCTTCACCTTTGATCGAGCTTTGGCTGCCCAGGACATTTCAGTGACTGTAGCCTGCCTAGACGTAGCTGGTAGGTTCTTGGTCTTTTTCTTCCCTTGATCATGTCCAGGGTTTTCATGTCACACTGGACCGCACCCTTGCCATCTCCGCAGACAGTGAGTGGGGCCCAACGGCCTTGGGATCTTGATCATGGAGTAGGCAAAGTGGGCGACCGCCATGAATTTCTTCAAGAACGGCCTGCTCAAGATGCAGTTGTAGGCTGACGTTATGTCAGCCATCTCGACGGTGAGGAACTCCGATCAGATTTTTTTCCCTTCCATGAGGGTCACCTGCAGATCGATCCTCCCCAACGGAAGGGCTTGGATGCCTGGTATAACCCCATAGAAGGGCTTCTCCACTGGGAACAATGACCTCCTCGGGCTACCAAGTTCGTCAAAGGCATTGACAAACAACAGGTTGAGGGCACTCTCACTGTCGATCAGGGTTTGACCGACCTTGCGTGACCCGATCCAGGGCTTGATGCACAGTGGTAGCAGTGGCCCGCTTGTACAACGTGTCGGGGTGGTCCCTTTGATCGAAGGTGATCGGGACTTCGGACCACTAACGGCTGCTTGCAGGGTTCGGTGCTCGCTATTTGCCTCTCAACCAGCTTTAGCTGGGATTTGGAGGTTCGAGTAGAGCAACCATCGAATATAGTAGCGATCTCCAGGTCTTCGAGGAGTTGTGGCTCATCGTCACAATCCATGTAGCTCGCTTGCCGAGGGGGTTGAGTGGCCTGGTCACGTGGTCCCCCATGTAGCTGGCTCTTCTCTTCCTGCTTTTGTTTCTTATACACCGTGCAGTCCACGAACTGATGCTTCATCGACCTATGAATAGGACAGTACATCGAAAGATCATCAGGTTTCCCCTGGCGCCGATATGGGGGCTTCCTGTCCACAGCCATGACTTCCTCTCCCTCGGTCTTGCACTTCTTGTTCTTGTGCTTGTCTTTCTTCTTGCCTTCCCCAGGCGGCTTGCTTTGTTTGGGCTTCCCTTGAACCCGGGCTCGGGTATCCGCCATCTTGGCGGTCTCCTCGAGGATCCCGTATAGCTCGGCCACCGTCTTCGGGTTCTTTTTGGCAAGTTCTTCCACCGTCCGCTCGTCCCTGCAGCCCTGATTGAAGGCTACAATCACCCGATCATCCACCATGTCAGGGATGGTGTTACGGGTGTCGCTGAATCGGCGGATGTAGTCCCGAAGGGATTCCCGCTTCTGCACACAGTTGAGCAGATCTCCTTCATGTCCGGGGCGTTTGTAGGTGCCCTAAAAATTGGCCTCAAACGTCTCCCGAAGATGTGCCCACAACTTGATGCTAGCCTCGGGCAGGTTCATGAGCCATGTTCGGGCTGATCTCTACAGGGCAGTTGGCAAGTAGTTGGCTTTACGTAGTCGTCTCCCCCGGTGGCGTCGATGATCGTGGAATAGATCTGGATCCACTCGCGGGGGTTAGTTGTTCCATCATACTTATCGATGTTGGTAGGACAGAACTTCTCTGGCCACATGACCTTGCGCAGGCTAGGAGAGTACACGAGACACCCCCTAGTGCCTGTTCGGGAGTCACGTGGTGGAAAGTCTGGTAGTAGCCCTCACGTGCCCGGTAATTGAGAGTTTCCCGAGCGTTGCGATTTCTGCGATTGTGAGCTGCGTCCTTATGTCACGTCCCTCCTGTGGATGATACCGAGGATGTCCGTTAACAGATCGGGAGCGAACCGGCTGGGGTTCACCATGCCTGTAGGACAGAGCTGGTGGTGCGGCAGCGGTGGCCTCTAGTCGTTCCTTGGCCTTGTCCGCAGCTTCCCGAGCCTTCTTAGCAATGGTGGCCATCAG
>CM014272.1:44752554-44831824 GCA_004135705.1 Alloteropsis semialata | reverse complement strand
CCGCGATCCCGGCTTCGGCCATCCGCGGCGCCGTTCCACGGGGTTGTCCCCGGGGCAGACGCAATGCCCCTTGGCCAGATCGACCTGCCCGTCACGTTCGGGACTCCACGGAACTTCCGCAGGGAGACACTTACGAAGTGGTGGGATTCCCTGGGATGTATCACGCCATCCTCGGGAGACCAGCATACGCAAAGTTCATGGCTGTCCCGAACTATACGTACCTTAAACTGAAGATCCCCGGACCCAAAGGTGTCATCACGGTGGGGACTTCGTTTGAGCACGCGTACGCATGCGATACCGAGTGCTTCCAATTCGCGGAGGCGCTCATCCGGTCCGAGAAGCTCACCGCTGAGCCTTCACCCAGGGACCTGGATATCCCCGAGACCTCCAAGCGCGTTGCGTGCTCCTTCGAGCCAGCCAAGGATGTCAAGGAGGTTGCCGTGGCCAACGATGGTCGCACCCTCCGTGTCGGGACGGCGCTCGATCCTAAATAGGAAAGCGCGCTCGTCGACTTTCTCCACGCAAACCTTGACGTGTTTGCATGGAAGCCCTCGGATATGCCGAGGATTCCAAGGGAGGTCGCCGAGCACAAACTTGACATTAAGCCTGGCGCTCGACCGGTCAAACAGAGGCTTCGACGATACGACACGGACAAGTGCAAAGCCATCGGCGAAGAGCTCAAAAAGCTCCTTAGTGCCGGCTTCATTAGGGAAGTGTACCACCCCGAGTGGTTAGCAAACCCTGTCCTTGTAAAAAAGAAGAATGGGAAATGGAGGATGTGCGTTGACTATACTGGCCTGAACAAGGCATGTCCAAAAGACTCCTTCCCTCTTCCTCGCATAGATCAGGTGGTCGACTCCACCACAGGGGGCGAAACCCTCTGCTTTCTCGATGCATACTCCGGGTATCATCAGATCACAATGAGCTCGGCCGACCAGCTCGCAACTTCATTCATCATGCCTTACGGCACTTACTGCTATTCGTTAATGCCATTCGGGCTGAAAAATGTAGGCGCCACGTTCCAAAGATGCATGCGTCGCGTCTTTGTCGACCTTATCGGCCAATTGGTCGAGGCGTACGTTGACGACATAGTAGTAAAATCCAAATGCATCGGCGACTTGGTCCCCGACCTCGCAGCGGTCTTCGAGAAGCTCCGGCTAAACAAAGTAAAGCTCAACCCCGAGAAATGTGTTTTCGGTGTCCCGAGAGGCATGCTCCTCGGCTTTATCGTATCGGAACGAGGCATCAAAGCCAACTCCGAGAAGATCTCCGCCATCACCGACATGGGGCCGATCCAGAACGTGAAGGGGGTCCAACGCGTCACGGGTTGCTTGGCCGCGCTCAGCCGTTTCATCGCCCGACTCGGGGAACGAAGCCTGCCCTTGTACCGCCTGCTCAAGAAGTCGGACCACTTCGCCTGGAACGCCGAGGCGCAGGAGGCCCTCGACTCGCTTAAGGCGTCGCTCAAAAATCCGCCGATCCTGACCGCCCCGGCGGAAGGAGAACCCATGCTGCTCTACATCGCGGCAACCACCCACGTGGTAAGCACTGCCCTCGTCGTTGAGCGCAACAAGCCTGAGAAGGTCCAGAAGGTGCAACGCCCCGTCTACTTCATCAGTGAGGTCCTGTCCGACACCAAGGTACGGTACCCCCAGATCCAAAAACTGGTCTACGCTGTCCTCATCACCAAACGGAAGCTCCGACATTACTTTGACGCCCACCCCATCACGGTGGTGTCAAAGTATCCACTCGGTGAGGTGATCCAGAGCCCCGAGGCCGAGGGAAGGATAGCCAAGTGGGCACTCGAGCTGATGGGAAAAAACATCACCTATGCCCCCCGGGACGCCATCAAGTCGCAAGCGCTGGTCGACTTCGTCGCCGAGTGGACCGAGGCCCAGACTCCCCCGACCTCTGTCGAGCACGAGACGTGGGTCATGTATTTCGATGGATCGCTCATGAAAGAGGGAGCAGGCGTCGGCCTTGTCTTTGTCTTGCCCTTGGGCGTGCGTATGAAGTACATGGTCCGACTGCACTTCCCGGCCTCCAACAACGCCGCCGAGTATGAAGCCCTCATCAACGGCCTCCGTATCGCCCTCGAGCTGGGAATACGGCGTCTCGAGGTCCGAGGCGATTCGGAGCTAGTCGTCGATCAAGTGATGAAGGAGTCGAGCTGCGTCAGCCCCAAGATGGCCGCCTACTGTCGGGCGGTCCGCGAACTGGAAGACAAGTTCCTCGGCCTCGAGCTCAAGCATGTCCAACGACGATACAACGAAGCGGCCGACACCCTCGCCAAGGCGGCCTCCAACCGGAAGCCCGTCCCCCATGGTGTTTTCGCCAAAGACCAGTACGTCCCATCAATCCGGCTAGACGACGAGCCACCAGAGCCTCCGACGCAAGAGGAAACGGAAGTGATGGAGATCGACGCAGTACCGGAGCCCAACCTCGAAGATCCCGACTGGAGGATCCCGCTCCTCGAGTGGATCGTACACGGCAAGCTCCCATCCGACAAGACTGAGACCCGGCGAATCGCACGCTGGGCCAAGACGTTCATGCTCATTGAAGGAGAGCTCTACAGGCGAGGCACCTTTGGCGTCCTGATGCGATGCATTCCAACCGACCAAGGCAAAGAGTTGCTGCGGGACATCCACGCAGGAGCCTGCGGGCACCACGCTGCGCCGAAGACTCTTGTCGGGAAAGCTTTCCCACAAGGATTTTACTGGCCAACCGTGGTCGCCAATGCCAAGGACATCGTACGCAGCTGCGAAGGGTGCCAGTTCTACGCACGACAAGCTCACCTCCCAGCGCAAGCCCTACAGACCATCCCCATCACCTGGCCCTTTGGGCCACTAAAAAAAGCGCCCGGGGGCTTCACGCATCTCCTTGTCGCCGTCGACAAGTTCTCCAAGTGGATCGAGGCCAGGCCCATCAGGCGGGTTCGCTCACAAGAAGCTGTCCAGTTCTTCACCGACATCATCTACTGCTTCGGAGTCCCAAACGTTATCATCATCGACAACGGCACCCAATTCACGGGCAAGAAGTTTCTCAACTTCTGCGATGCCAACAACATCCGAGTGGATTGGGCCGCCGTCAGCCACCCAAAAACCAACGGGCAAGTGGAAAGAGCGAATGGCATGATCCTGCAGGGACTAAAGCCGCGAATCTTCAAACGCCTCGAGAAGTTCCGAGCAAGGTGAGTCGCAGAGCTCCCGTCGGTCCTTTGGAGCTTGCGGACTACTCCAAGTCGGGCTACCGGCTGCACGCCCTTCTTCATGGTGCACGGGTCCGAGGCGATCCTCCCGACGGATCTCGACTACGGCAGCCCAAGAGTTCGTGCCTACGACGACGAGGGGAACCAAGCCTCCCTGGAAGACGCCATCGACCAGCTGGATGAAGCACGCGGCATCGCCCTCCTCCACTCGGCCAAGTACCAGTAGGCCCTACGGCGGTACCACGACCGCAACATTCGAAGCCGGGCCTTTCAAGTCGGCGACCTCGTCCTCCAATGAGTTCAGAGCAACCGCGGCTGCCACAAGCTGTTGCCGCCATGGGAAGGCCGCTACATCGTCGACCAAGTCCTCCGCCCGGGGACTTTCAAGCTCAAGGACGCCGACGGCCAAGTCCTTACAAACGCTTGGAACATAGAGCAGCTACGTCGCTTTTACCCTTAAAAGTACCTGTACTTTTCGCTTGCGATAATAAATAAAGTGCCGCTCTGTTCTGAGTACTTTATATGCGTACGGTCGTTTTCCGAAATGTACCTTGCGAGTTCCCAAAACTAAGCGGCGGGCGACCCCTTCCTTGTGCAGGATCGCCCACCGCTCGGGGGCTCCACCCGGGGCCCGGTGGCCCTCCTTTTTCGCAAAAAATCCGACAAGTGATCGCTCCCGCGCGTGATCAAGCGGTATACTTTTGCGCTTGCGAGAAAGAAACGTCAGCTCGAGTGGCTCGGTGATCGTGCTTGTCCAAGTTCCGAGTGCTCACGCCCCTGCGGCTACGGCGCTGACTTGCGGGCAAAATCCAAGTCCTCGGACCAACGTATCTTTGCCGAGAAGCAATAAAGGAATCGCCTCGACTAGTTGTTGCTTTCAACGTATCGGGCTGCTGTTTGTCATTGTTCGAATCTTCTGAAACTGCTCGGGGGCTGCGAGTCCGAGTGCCCAAACTCCCGAGTTCCTACGCCCCGGCGGCTACGGAACAGAGTCTGACGGGCAGGCTCCCGCGCCTTACCATCTTGACCCATGACCCCAAAAGCATTCGGAAGAAAATGGAAATGGCAAGCAACAGACAAAAACACGAGTTTTTAAGCAACAATGAATACCCTTCAAGGGGGAGTCAAGTTCATTACAATATAAAATGGCTAAGTCTCCTACTTTCTACTCTATTTACAGCCCGAGATCCTTCAGGGCGTGGTCCTCATAGCCAGGGGCCCATCCACCTTGCAGACACTCCCGCTCCATGCTCGGGTAATGCGACAAGAACATGGCGACGATCTTCTGCGCCACGCTCTGCGCGAGATCTGTAGCTTGCGCCCGAGTTCTTCCCGGGACAAGGGCAAGGCGTTCCACCAGGAACGGGCCGCTGCCGACATTGAGCTCCTCGAACAGATGCTCGACGGCCTGAACCAGAGCCTGGTGGACTCCGGTCTTCTCCTCGAGGGCCTTCTGGGTCTGCTCGGCCTCCTCCCTCGACTTCCGGAGATCCTCGACCACTCCTGAGAGAATCGCCTCGGCTGAGCCACCAAGGAAAAACAAGGTGAAGGTCGAGGGGAAGTATGACGCTTACTTGTCATCTCCTTCTCCAGCTGATGACCGACCCGCACCAGCTCCTGGTTCGTGGCAAGGGCCCTGGCCTCCAGGCCAGCCTTTTGGTTTTGCAGACTGCGTTGGCAGACAAGGCTAAGCAAACTCGCGGCCACTCGGGAAGTACAGAAAGCAATAGCCTGACAAGAAACAAGGAAGGGTAGCTTACCGAGGATCTCCTCCTCCCTCTTCTGGGCGACTTCTCCGAGGCGGGCCCCCTCATCCTCTGCGGCCTTCAGCTTCCCGGCCAGCTCGACCAACTGGTTGTTGGCCGTCTTGAGGTCAAGGTCGCGGTGCTGGATGTCTGTCTGGAGGTCCGTCACCTTCACCTTCAGCCCCTCGGCCTCCCGCACGGCGGCCTCCTTTTCCCGGTCGGAGGCGTCGGCAGCCGCCAGCGCCGCCGCCACCGTCTTCTCGGCCTCCTCCACTTTCGCCTCGAGGGCGACTCTGTCCTCCTCGGCGTGGGCAAGCGCCTCTGTCCTAGCCTCCTGGGCCTCGGCCAGCCGAGCCTCGAGTTGCTCTTTCTCGGCCTTCAGCTGCTGGACGGCGTGCCACAGCCCGGCCTCCCGGCGAAGGAACAAGGACTTCTCGAAGCTGCGCTCCATGATTTTCTGTACGAGAGCAGAAAGAAGAGCAGTAAGATACTCCCCAAAATGGTGCCACCTTACAAACCAGAAGGAGGGAACCTGAGAACTTACCCGGGAAGGCTTGATGATCATCTCGTTGAAGATCTCCTTCATGTTGTGGGGGCCCTCCGTGAGAAGATGACACTGCTCCCTCTCCGACCCATCGTCAAGCTCGAAGACGGGACTCCCCGGGTTCTAACGATCGTACCACATCAACCGACCCTCGCACGGCAGGTTCGGGTTGTTCTCGATGGGTACGATGGTCTGGAAACGACGATCCATCGTCATCATCCCCGGAGGGTCCCTGAAGGAGTCCAGAACCCCACTCAAGGGGCTCAAAGGCCTCGGGGGCTCCGCAGCTGGCCCCTCGCTGGGATCGCCGTCGATCCTCCGAGAGCCATCCTCTGGCGAGTCCTCGAGCACGACGACCTCTGGGGGAACTACCCCGGAGGAGGGCTCGGGGGCTGCAGCAGCTGTCGCCGCCGGGATGGCGACGTTCTGGAGGGCGCCGGTCGTCCCCGCCTCCACTTCCTCGTGGTCGGCCGCGGTCCCCGGAGGGGTAGCAACCCCGCGGCCATCTGCCCCGGCAACAATCTCCTCGGCCCCGGCCAGGGCCGCGTCACAAAGCAGGGCGACCTCCCCTGCCCCAGGGTGGCTCGCCGCCTCCTGAGGGGTAGGAAGGGCCGCGCCCACCAGCTGCTGCTCCAGCTCGGCTTGGAGCGCCGCGACAGCCGCCTCTGTGGGAGCCGTCTGCGTGACAACCAGGCCCGTCGGGAGGGCACCTCCTGGGCTGTCACCACTGCCCTCAGGTACCTCCTCAACGGGAGGCGTCTCCCTCTGTGTCGCCTCCTCGGCCTGCTCCGCCGCGGGCCTCGGTGTCTGCGCTGCCGAGCGCAACTTCTTCTCGGCGCCGTCTCGAGTGGCTTCTCGGCTCGGCTGGTGTATCACAAGTCGAGGAGTCCGACTGAGGAAAAAGGCAACTGTGGAAACAGAAACTACTCGAGAAAGACAGAGCGTGACTCACCTCGACGAGACGGTCCGGGTCCGCTTGGCACTTGCCGGCGTCGGGCCCCGCGGGGACGAGGGCCTCTTGGACCCCGCAAGCGTCGTCGGGGCGGGGGCCGCCTGCGTGGTCTCGGCGCTCCTGCCCGAGTGGGGCGCCGCCTGGCCAGTCGAGCCTCCTCCTTCAACTGGGGACGGATCCGGCCGCCCCGCCGTGGCCCTCACCGGGGCGGAAGGGACCCGCGCCTCCACCGTGGGCGACGCGGGCGAGGCACTGCCCCCGACAGGATTTGCCCCTGCGGCAGGTGCGGGCGTCCGGGGTGCGTCCCGCCCTCCGCTCTGCGCCCGTGTTGTCTGAGGGGCTGGCGGCGGCCGCCTGTCGTCTCGCGGCGCGGACCTCTGGGGAGAGCGCGACGCCCCCGACGACGAGCCACCCCTGTGGGCGCGCTCTGACGGGTCCCGGCTCCTCTCCCGACGCGAGGAGGTCGCGTCCCGACGAGGGTCCGCCCGCTCCTCGGACGCGCGGCGGGTGACCGGAGGCGTGCGGTCGCGCCGCTCGCGCTGGCTGTCCTCAGAGGACCGTCGATGCCGGCCCGACCGGGAACTCTCGCCCCTCCCCGCGTCCGGCGGAGGCGACCTCCCTCTCCCGCTAGACCTCGGCTGCTGCGCCGAGGGCAAGGCTGTCACCACAGCGACTGCCCTGAGCTTCATGGGGGGAGCGTCCTCGTCCTCATCCTCCGAGTCGTCCTCGCCCCTCGAGTCCCCATCCGCGGGCTCCGACTCGGGGTCCTCGTCCTCGGAGACTCGGTCCCCCTTCCCCCTCCTCCTGGCCCGCTCGGCGTTTCTCTCCCGCTTGGCCACCTCGCGCTTCTTCCACTTCTCCCGGCGGTCCTTCTTCTCCTTGGCCCGCTCGGCGGCAGCCCGATTCTTCGCCCGGTCCTCGGGAAGTGGCGGCAGGGAGAAGGAGCAGTCATTGCTCTTCACCTAAAGGACTAGGGATCAAAAGATGAAAAAGTACTCGGGATTGAATTCAAGACGGATGAAAGAATCCTTACGAGGGCCCTGGTGTTGGCGTTCGGCAGCATCGGAAGAAGGTCCCGCGGCGGGTATGCGGCATGGGCCCTCTCCACCGCTGCCGTCACCCTGCGCTCCACCTCGGTCTCCGAGGGCAGGGGGTCCATCGTCACGGTCCCCACGAAGGGGGCCTTCTCCGGGACCATCTGCCATATCTGGAGGGCGCGCCGTCTCAGCGGTATGATACCTCTCGAGAGGTACCCGCCGATGACCTCCGCCACGGACACGTTCCTGTCCCGGAGTCGCACAAGGGCCTTCCAGAGGTTCCCGAGGAGTTTCTCCTGGAGCCTCTTCTCGGGCCCATACCCCCAGTTGTCGGGCGCCTTCTCGAACGACCTCCCGGTGTACTCCGGAAGAGGATTCTTGGGGTCGTTCTTGAGGTAGAACCACCCGGGGTGCCAACCCTTGTTCGAGCTAATCAGGGACCCCGGGATGTAGTCGCGCGACCGTCCCTGCTTCAGCTTCAACACGGCGCAGCCGACCGTTGCAGGTCCGCCGCCTTCAGCAGCTTGCAACACGAACTTGAAAAAGTACCTGAAGAGGTCCCAATGGGCCTCCATCCCCAGGTACCCTTCACACAGTGCCACGAACACCGCCATCTGCTGCACCCCGTTGGGGTTGATGTGCTGGAGCTCCAGCCCGTACTCGTTGAGCACGGCGCGGATGAACCTTCCCATGGGGACGGAGAACCCGTGCTCGTGGAAGGCGACGAGAGAGACGACACACCCGACTGGCGGCCGGGGGGAGTCCTCGACGCGGGCCTCTTCCACTCCTCGGCCTCCGTCAGCGGCGGAAGCGAGCCGTCCCTCACGAGCCCCTCCAGCTGCCTCTGCGTCACCCTGGAGCGCTCCCAGATCGACATCGCGACGTCGCCCGACGAAGAGAACGCCAGCTGTGGGGGGGATTCGGCCTCTCCTTCCTCGGAAGAGCGCGAGCGCGGCGGCGGCGGAAGATGCGAGAGGGCGAGGAAGACGAAGCGCGCGACAGAAGGCGAAAAGCCAAGGCAAGGAAAACCCTTGGCGGCCGCGGCGCGAGGCTATAAGAAGGGGAAGACAGGTGAAACGGGGCGGCGGCGTTAAATGCACGGGCTCACCTTCGGCGCGTCGCGACGTGCGCACGTCGCTTCGCCTGACGGCCTGAAAAGGCGCGCCCGCCCCCCACGCGGCGAAAAAGCCGGCCAGTGCCTCCACGCTCGGCCCACCAATGGCCGGGTAAAGGCCCGGCCCAACAAGCTCCGCGCCCCCGACGAGATCCATGTCCCCGACAAGTTTCGAACCCTACACACCCCCGACGACCTCCAAGACAAACTGCTCGGATTCAAAGCCTTAACAAGAGCATCTGCTCTTCTCAAGGCTCGGGGGCTACACCCGGCGGGTGCGCTTGCACGCCCCCACCGGAAGAACCACGACTCATCACTTCTCCACCACGGCTAAACCTGGGCGAGAGTCCCTTACTCTCCCCCAGGCTCGGGGGCTACTGACGAGGGTCCAGATCAGGGGTACCCGATCTAGCCCTTAAATCTACGACGTGACGATAATCAACCTTCCAAAAATCAAAAGCCGAAGACCCAAATCAAGCAGATCCTCCATACCCAGACAGCTCAGAGGTCGCCCGAGGAGTCTCCGATTCGCCCGAGGAGTTTCCGCCTCCGACTGGCTCCCGATTCGCCCGATGAATTTCCGCCTCCGACTGGCTCCCGATTCGCCCGAGGAGTCTCCGTCTCCGAGTGGTCTCCGCCCCGCCCGACTGGACTGCTCGGCTCCGCCCCGCTTCGGCCCATCCGGTGCCGTACCAACTTGGTACCCGCCGTGTCAGGGCATGATGGGCCTCCGTCCTTCGCCACGGCAGCCACAGGAGCACCCGTCTCATCCGAACAGGAACACTACAGTTCCGGAGAGACACGCATGCAGGACACCTGCGACCCAAGGACGACACCTGGAGCCCGGCGAGGACACCTGGAGTCCAAGTCGGCACAGTACAGGTCAACCACGACCCGGCAACCACCCGGAGACTTACCCGAGAAGCCGTCTACCTCAACCACCCGGGCGAGTACGACCCCGGGTCAAGCGGGGCGCCCACTCCGTCAACACCTACTCCGCGTACGGCTCGGGATGCAGGACGGGTTAAAGGTCTCGGGGCAGTAACTCTTGTTGTAATTTCCACTTTTTTACCTCCCCTCATCCTTTTCCCCTTGAGACTATAAAAGGGGAAAAGGGGGCATCAGTAGAGAGGACGAACGGCTGACCAACACACAGCACACTCACACACATCACAACACCACACAGGGACTTGGGACCGTCTCCCTCTCCCGACTAGTTTGTAACCCCTACTACAGACTTGGGCTCGAGAACACCGGCTCTCACTGGATGTAGGGTATTACTCTCCGGAGGCCCGAACCAGTCTAAATCTCCTGTGTCTCTTGAGCCACCATCCGGTGCCCTGACACGCGATCGTAGAAATATTACTTGCCGGCGGTAGAGAACCCCGACACAAAGATTCAGAAATTTTCAAAGTGCTCATCACTACAAGAAAAGCTACATTCTACGGAAATAATCCTTATGACCAGGCAAACTATTGTCATAAGGACATAAGGATTATTGCCATAGAATGTGGCAATAATCCATATGATGCAAAGGTACGTATGGACACAAAGGTACGTATGGTCGTAAAACCAGGACATTAAGAACTATATATGATGATAGTCTTTCTTTCATCACATATAGGTACCAAGGGTCGTCAAATGTGGATATTAGGCATCAGACTGATGGTGGTGAATTTATGATGATATATGTTGTCTTTATGTGACGATAGTGGAGCATCACTGAATGTTTTTACAAATATGGCGGCCCCCAATGTGAATCTACCCCCAGGAGCTGGACCCGTGACCCTTGGCATTGACCGCCCTAATCATTTGGTCCCCATCTCTCCCGTTCTCCCCCAACAAGTGACGATGGTGACCTCTCAGTGGTGGAGCACAGATCCGCAGCAGTCCGACCGGCGGAGCACAGATCTCCGATGACCGGCGGCAACTCCATCTCTGTGGTCGGCAGCGTGCTCCTCATCTCCAGGTGCGCCATTCTCCATCTTGGTACTGCGGACCTCATCCCCTCCATCCACCTGCCTCGCCTTCCCCCTGTCACTCCTCATCCATTTGATGGCTGAGGCCTACTCAATCCCCGCCCTGCTCTCTCTAGTACTCATGTCGCAGGCGTCGTCATCGACCGCTCGCACTCGGTGCTCAAGCACAGCTAGAGTTCCCCTGCAAGCCACACCTTCCTCGACCATTGCAACAGCTTCGACAACAAACGTTCCTAATCTAGTGGATAGAATTTATAACATAGAGCTGAATTTGAAAAAGGTGAAGGAAATGGTTGGCAAGAGCAGGGATGCCATGGGAAGTTGCATTTGTCTTGTGTGTGGTTGTTTGAATGTAACATTGCCGGTGTTGGCCATCCTATTGGTTGTAACTGTTGCGTTGAAGTAGGCCATTTTAGCTTTCAATCTTATGAAGTAGGAAAGTAGGTTGGATATGTTGGCCACATTTGATATTCTTTTGGCTGTGATGATGAAGTAGGACATGTTGTATTGAACCTATTAACCTGGATGTATTTGCAGTTTGTATGAAATATGTGCCTTTGTGCTATTAGACATCTGTTGTGCATGGATGTGACCTATCTGTGTGATTATATGTTAGCAGCACAATGCCTATGCATATTTGGTAGCATATAACATAAACATGAAATTTTTGTCAGCATATAACCTAACCATAAAATGCTTGGCAGCATAATATATGCATTAAAATTTTGGCAGCATGTGACATAACCATGCAATTACTAATTCATTTAAACATAACCATTCCATACAAGGTCTTGGTACACAAAAACCTCCAGCAGGGCATACAAGCTCATAATTCATATACAAATTTTGGTAGCATGAATCAGATACAACAGAATCAGTAATACAAGACCATGGTTCACAAATAGCTCCAAAAATGTGATGCAAAGGTTAGACTTCATCCCTGTCATTTTTTGATATACTCGCTTCATCAGTACTATGGTACTCAAGCAATGTCTCATCTTCATCTTCACTGACTGTTTGACCATGTTGTGGTGTTTGTTGATTTAGACAAATGCCCTAAACAAGATGTGCAGTAACAGGGCTTCCTGGTTGATTATCCACGTGCAACAAATCCATATCAGGATAAATATCTCCCATAGTACAATCTTCCGGCGAAGTATTATCCTCTTGGTATGCCTCCTGACATCTCATCTGTACTTTGTTCATGGATTTGTTGATTTGTGTCAGCCTCTTCAACATCATATATATGTCGGTGGCCAAAGTCTTGTACAACTCACCAACCATGACCAAACTTTGTATCTTCCAAGAAAAATATTTGTGATGCTTCTGTGGCTAATGGATCATTCTTATACTGTCAACCTTCAATGTTAATGCTTTTGAAGTAACCATCATTTTTCATTTGGTATGTCCTTGCCTCAAGATTGTACCGTCCACGATAACAGATCTAGGTCCTCTGTTGTTCGCAATGTAATTCAACTCAATAATTTCTGTTACTGTCCCATAGAACTCAATAGTATCATCATTGTGAGTACCTAAAGTCTTGATGGTGTAGTTCTATGTTTTCCTTTGTGGCTCATGAGCCATGGTGTGGTACGGTACCCCATTAATTATACATGCTGAGTATGATCGCACACGCCTATCAGGTCGACATGCAAGTGAGTATAGGTCTTCATCAACATTTGTTGTGCCTTCATTTTTTAGATGGGTAAGTTGCAGGAAACAATAATGAATAGGTGAGTTTGTAAATTTATAGTAATGATTCAGTGCGATTGTAAAAGATGCGCGTACATGTTTTTCGAACCAAGCTGGAAATTGTGTTGACATCATTTTTTCAATATTGTTGACCTGTTGTTGTTCCAACTATGCCCTATACATGCTACAAACGAAGAAGATGGTTAGTTTACTGCAATATTAATAGTAAATAAGGTTGGCAGAGATGAAATGACAGAATTTACTTACTCTTTGTATTCATCGACCTCTTCGCAATTATTTAGAACAAACCAAACCATGGAGTCATAGTAGCTATCTAGGTAATTAAGTTTAGAAGCACCCATCAGGTTAATACCATGTGCAAAAATGGAGGAATCAGTGGGTAAGATGTTCTGTCCTCCATCTAAGTTTCTTTCAAGCCTTGTGAACCTAGTACTAATGTCACTGAGGATGGGCAACTGATTTCCTCATTTGCACTAAATCAGCTTCTGACAAATTCCATGAATTGTTCTGCGCCATCCAGATAGGGAGCACTAAATGGCAAACTATTATAAATCTAGCTTCTGTCCATCATGTCCTGTCAAATGTAGGGGGCAAATGTTACAAATCTTGATTATAGTGAATCCAACCCCTTCAATTATATGAATTGTGCTCTACCAAATCGAAAGTGGAAGAACTATGCTTTTTCATGCAAGGAAGAACTGTGGTTGGCTTACCTGACCTTGCTTATCACTGAGTTCAAAGGGAGGCTCACATGACCTTGCTTGTCAGTGAGCTCATATGGAGCCTAGCTCACCCCTCCTCCCTGTCCACTGATATGCAGGACGCCGGTGAACTAGATTTAGCCTCAAGCTGATGCTGCAGTGGTGGAACTGGCAGGTGATGCTCCCGGCTGAGCTGGCGTGCACTGCCAGTGAGGCTGCAGTGGGGTCGCCGGCGAGGCTAGTTGCAGGTGGTGAGGCTAGCTCAAAGTGGCCGAGTTGTGGCCGCCCAGACCGCGCATGGGGAACCTACGGCCTCTTGCTTGTTAGCCACATCAGGCTTATCTCTACCTTGAATGTAATGGGTCCAACATTTGAATGACATGTGGGCCCTGTATGCTATTTAGCCTCTCATGTAATGTTTTCATTGTGCAAGAGTGATTTCTCTTTTTAATCTATGTCAAAAACTTGTAAAAAGTATTTCTCGCACATACTAACTCCAAATGTGATGCTTTTTTTTCTAAATTTTTATAACATCATGATCTATCAATTTATTGTGTTCATTTTGGTCATTTTTTCATGTGACAAAGTTTGCACAATTCAAAAGTTGAATTTAAAAAATGAAAAATTCAAACCTGATTTTGAAACTCAAAATGATTTCAGCCAAAGAAGTCATGAAAATAAAAGTTGTACAACTCATCAAGATCACCAACTTTTATTTTGGTCATTTGTTCATCTGACAAAGTTATGATAACATTGTTCTCAAATTTTACGTATCTCGCTTAACGTTTATGAAACTATAAGAGAGATATGTAAAATTTGTGAACAATGTTACCATAACTTTGTTAGATGAACAAATGACCAAAATAGAAGTTGTATATCTTGATGAGTTGTACAACTTTCATGTTCATGACCTTTTCATTTGAAATTACATAGTAACCCAAAATTTTGTTGAAGTTTTAATATTTTGAAATTCAAAATTTGAACTGTCCAAAAAAGTCACATGAAAAAATGACAAATATCAAAGTGGTAGATCTCAATGCATTATACCACTTTGTTTCTGACATTTTTTTCATTTGAAATCATTTATTATTCCAAAAATCCATTTCAATTCCTAATACTACTAATACTATCACTGACATTTTGGACCGACAGCACCAGACCAAAAATTGGCCAGAGCAGGAGGCCACCGACATAGCGGACCCGCTGGGCCAGACCAAAAATTGGCAGCTACACCTCTCGCTCTCCCGCGCTTATTCTATCACTGGCACATGGGACCCACCACGTCTCCCATTCAAGAAGGGTTATTTTTCCCTCACGGCCGTGGCCTGCCTTATCCTCTCGATAGGTCAGTCAAAGGGGAAGAAGACCCACAGACCATGGCCTCCTCCTCCCTCATCTCAACGTAGTGCCACCACTCGCCTCACCGTAGATCTGCTGCTCGCTGTCGACCCTAGCCCCACCGGCCTCCAGTCCTTGTATGTCCACACCTGAACTTGCCACCGTCGACCACTGTCAGTAGCCACAGAGACCATGGCCTACTCTTCCCTCGCCTCGCCATAGATCCGCCACTCACCGTCGACCCTAGCCCCACTAGCCTCCGGTCCTTGTATCCCCACACCTGAACAACCCACCGTGGACCCACGCCACTTGAGGTCGCCAACCGCCGCACCGGAGACATCTAGGGTTTCGCCTTGTTCGAAGTTCATCATATCCAGTAACAGCTGAAGTAAGTCAAACTTCTCAGTTCAAATCCACCTTTCATTGCAGTTCCTGATATGTTGGTTTTTTTTCAACTTCATTTTTACTAAAATTGAATCTAGTTTCTACTCTTTCTTCATTCCCTCATAGTAGTAATAGAAGAAATGTCTAAGTCCATGTATGAGCAGGACAGGGATGTGAACATACAGAGGATTCAAGATGTTTTTGAGTCCTTGGGTATCGCCGTGTTAAAACAAACTGTTAGTTCTGTGTTATCAAAAGAGAAAGTGGGCAAAGGGTAGACATTAGAGTTGGAGAAACCAGCATCTGGCAATGACTATGATCCAAACTCTGACATTGATAACCACTCTGATAGTGATGATGATTATGGTGATGACCTCAATATTGAGGTGAGATGGACTAGTAGGTCACTTACCAAGTTAACATTTCTCTATATTTATTTTAGGGTACCCTTTATTCTATGCCTGTATATATGACAAATACTTCACTGACTTGTTGAACTGTTGGCGCACATGTACAATTCCATTTAATTTACAAGATGCTTGTTTCCCTTCTTAGGTAAGACCAATGGCTCCAATAGCTCGCCATCCAAACAAGAAACAAAAAGAGGCCCCAATCACTACAAGGTTTTTGGTCTAATACCACAGAACGCATTGCAACTACACAAAATTTGTTGCAATAGGTAAGTGTTACTGCAACCATTTTCAAACATCATTGCAATAGGTAGATATTATTGCCACCATGTTCAAAATGGTTGAGATAACCTAAAAGTATGGCCACGACTTCTTTGGGTTGTGATACTATTGAATTTCGCTGCAAGAGGTAGGATTTACCACCACGAATTCCAAAATGGTTGCGATTAGTTAATAGTTTTGCCACGAATTTCTTGCATTGTCATAGTAATTTCTTTTGTTGCAACAAGTTGATCCATATTGCAATGAAAAACTTATTGGTTGCGATTAGTGGACAATATTGCCATGAAATTATTGCGTTGTCCTAATCTTGTCCTTTGGTTGCAAAAGGTTGCTTTATATTGCAATGAAAAATAAATGGTTGCGATTGGTTGACAATTTTGCCATGTTTCTCTAGTGCTGTAATAATCTTGTCTTTTGGTTGCAAAAGGTTGATCTATATTGCAACCAAAGATAAATGGTTGCGATTGGTTGACAATTTTGCCATGTTTCTTTGGCGTTGTAATAATCTTGTCTTTTCGTTGCAAAAGGTTGATCCATATTGCAACCAAAACATTTCGTGGCAATTAATAATTTCAGTAGCAGCTAATTAATTGCATATCTTGCAAAACAAACCTAGGTTTTAACCCAAAACCCATCTCATCTACCACTGGGTGAAGGAAATCTTGTTTTGATTGGAAGCATAGTCGAGGTCAAATAAACCTAGTCACGCTCCTGTAATGGTTATCACCCTGGATCTGCAATATGTATGGTTTGGACTTGACATAAATTGTAACTGTTGTATCCACGACCCTCTACTCATGGTTCATAAAACACTCACTTATTTATATTTTTCTCAGTCACCTTATATTTCTAATTTTAAGTTCCCACTGAATAATGAATCTTTTAATCTAATATATTAGCAATAATGACACTATAGGTAAGAGGTATGTGTAGATTGCTTGAAGCAATAAACCAACATTTGGATATTAGACAGTACTAGTATCCTGATATCAATTTAAATAGTGCACAAGACTAAGAAAAATACTAACAGATATCTCGCAGTCGGCAACGCAAACAAATGTGGTCCAATAAATCATCAATCAATAAGAACACTAGGGCCGAGTGGCACTCAAAATTAGCCACTAATGAGTCCATACCGGTAACTACCATAGATCATAGCATAATGGAAATAAGTTCAAAACATGCTAATGAAGTACACAACAAGAATTATCACAGTCAGTATAAACAGTTGAATGTCAAGATAAACTAGGCAATATAACAAGGGTACCACAACACTCAGATGGACTAATTTATGCATAGTAATAGTAATGAAACAATATCTAATGTAGGCTATCTATACGAAAAATTCATCATGTCCTTCACCCGAAGAATTCACAGATGCCACAAATCTGTCGTGAATGTAGGTGACATTACCATCATCTTGTTCTTCATTAGTTAAAATATCTAAGTCTGCATCATTTGGTTATGGTACACAATCAGCGATTGCCTTGTCAATGGTAGAAGCATGCTCCAATGCGGCTGTCTTGGACCTTGAAGGAGCTGCTAACGCCTTGACGAAGCTGCAACTATTGATTAATTATTGCTTCTTCAAGTGCATATTTATTTTTCTTGACTTTTTGAGACTGCCTGGAAAATGCCTTTGTTTTATGCTTCTCTATAGGAAGTACATGTCATAGACTTCCTATCTGTCACCATTCCTTGCTCCAGGTCTGCATCAGCATTTTCCTTGAACTTTTGGAATATCGCTTCAAAGTGTTAATATTAGTCTGTAACCATGCACTACCACGAAACTCAAGAAAGGATAGTTGCCAATGCTGGCTAATGAAAAAAATAGGATTAAGAATATAAGATGCCAAGGTTGCAAGATCCAATATACAAATTATGCTGGTTCATGTTCAGATTCAAAGACCCATAATATATGATACTAGCATTAGTTCGAGAAGGCTAGATAATACTGCATAAATTTCACTAATAACAGACTGATATACAACATGAACAAAGCTCTAGCATTGCATTGCAATATTTAAATATACAGTATGTCTCGGTTTTATAGATATTACATGTGCATCTCTATGTTATTTGAAATAAATGAAGTTTAGGACCAAGCAATACTATTGTATGAGAATTGTAACTATTCCAATTGCTATAACTCAGAATAGCCTGTTTTGCAACCATGAGCAAGGCTAACTACTGTTATTCCAGCCTGTACCATTGTCACAAACAGAGGACAGAGAAAACTGCTGAAAGAGCTAACTACCCTATAATTCAATTCACGGTTCTGTAGCTAGAAGTATGTGAGACAAGGTCCCTAAAAAAATAAGAAAATGTTAAAAAGATGACTGGGGCGGTATGTACTAGCTGTACATTATCAATATAAATAGCATGCATGCCGCAAAAGTAATATGCGGAAATCTAGTATATGGACAGTGAATGAGGTAGGACAAGATGTGTTAATCCTGATTCTTTTATGGGATGATCTAGGATTTTTGGATGATAGTCATCCAAGTAATATTTGGCTGCCCGTAAATCTTAATGGCTTCCTAAAACCAACAAGAGTGACTAGACCAATAATCTAGTAGTGAATGTCGGCTAGCCCAACAAGAGTGAATAGGGCAACTGCTAGCAAGCTGCGCACACAACCCAGATATACCCAAGCCACTGCACCTCTAATTACGGCTATTGCAAATACTGCCACCACTGTAGCCAGAAACCAACCGAGGCCACGAGCAAACTTGTCCGCTACCAACTTGCCCACAGCCACAAATTTGCAATGCACCGTATCTACAAGCAACAGCCCAACAAGAAGCACATGTTCCAATGGGCAACAGTTTGCCATAAACCGCACCACACAGACTACAAACACAATGCCTAATCCCACAAATAGTATTAACACAATGCCCACTCCCGCAAGTCCTCCCAGGTGAACAAGGTCCAGTGCAAGCTTGCTTCAGCAGCCTACTCCCAGAAATGGTAGGGACCCATCAATTGTTGTGGACAACTCACGGGGAGGACATAGCTCTAGGCAAAACAATGAAATCAATGAACTGAGTG
Organism: Alloteropsis semialata; assembly: GCA_004135705.1. Taxonomy (NCBI): domain Eukaryota; kingdom Viridiplantae; phylum Streptophyta; class Magnoliopsida; order Poales; family Poaceae; genus Alloteropsis; species Alloteropsis semialata. The sequence goes on along the minus strand of CM014272.1, from coordinate 44,813,366 downwards.
ACCAATTTGATGCTGCTAACTGTTCAAAGCCTCAAACAAATGAATGAGACCCACATGAAGACTTAGTTCCATGTACACAATATTTCCTTCCAAGCATTGTATTCTCCATTCAATAACTATAACTTCTTTAATAAATCACTTACATATTTTTGTTGGGAATGCAGAGCAACCAAGGAATGTCCGCAAGAAAACCATGGGTCATGGTTTAGAGATGATGATTAAACGACGAAACAAGATGCCTATCCAGGTGACTGAAGGGAAGCTGAGACCTGACATCCCAGTTCAAGCAGTTAAACTAGCATCAGATTGTGGTGTTGCCCTTAGAGATAACCTGCCAATCTATACATCTTGGAAACAATACAAAACTAGGGAGGGGGTAGGAAGAAGTAGCAAAAGTTCTTAGGAAAGTAGCGGTGAGATAACTATTTCGTTGTTCCTAACAATTTCATTCCATACAAGTTTCCTCTGTGAAAAATTGTTTGTACTAAGTCATTTTTGACTCCAGTCAAGGTTGGATGTGGATGTCAGGAATGATGGTCCAAGCAAAGAGGCATGCTATGATATCATTAAGAATGGAGTAAAGTAACAAAGGTATCTCCTAAAAAGGAAGTACTTCAATGAATCACTTACAAGAGAACAGTTGTTGGCCAAAGAACTTCCACCTGAAATAAAGGCACAAGAATGGAACAAGCTGGTTGACTATTGGTGTGACCCAAAATTTCAGGTACATGCTTGCATTATCTGGCTGTGTTTTTTTCAAACCTATCTGGCTGTGTTAATATGCATTGCAACTGTGCATCTGGATGTATCCTATAAGCTGCATTTGTGGTCTAGGAGCATTGTGCTGTAAATAATGGTAACCGGGGCAAAGTTAAGGTTCACCAAAGGACTGGAGCTAGGTCCTATATTGCCCACCGATACAGCCTGGTATGAAAACTAATTGTTCCCGTGTATTTCAGTTACAATTGTATGCACAGAACTGTCTTAACCTTCACTGAAAAAATTGTAATCCAAATTATATGAATGCTGCAGAGGGCTAAGTACAACAACATGGAACCAATGTTGTTGAGTTCTTTGAGGAATGTATGACTAGTCCACTAAATGGTCGTACTGAGCTTGCAAGTCAGATATATGTAAGCTAAATAGTTTGAATCATGTCCTTTAGTCAAGTTAGTTGCAGATTGGTAGTTGAATGAACCTGATAAGTAGAATTATTCTGTGTAGGATGATGTGGTTGTAGAGAAGGAAAGAGAACCAGAAGGAGGTGAAGCACAAAAGTCTCCCACTCAGATTGTTGCTGACAGTCTTAGCCAGATCAGTCGTTCATCAACCTTCCTTCCAAACATGGCTGTGATTCTAGTGTCGATGACTGCCCGGTCTACATCAGCCACAGAAGCACGACTAAATTCTCAGTTTGAGGCTACAATCCAAGCAGAAAGTGAGGAAGCTGTTAGGAACAATTGAAAGCACAAATTCAGGCTCAACAAGTAACACTTGAAGCAAACCATGCTGCACTTGAAGAAAACCAATCTTTGCTATGCCAGACCCAAGAAGAGGTGAGGGGGATGTAGGCCAAGTTCGAAGAGACTAATGCACTGCTGCGAGCTATGTTTTTAGAAAGATGCTGGAGGTAGGTCTACATGATGTTTGACTTGATGATGCCTTTTGCCTAGTCTTTTGCTGCATTGCCAGAACAACAAACTTTATCGTTGTCAGAACTATGTGCACTCTGTGGTTGGAAACTTATGTCCACTTTATGTGCATTAGTTGGTATGTTGGAACTTTGTGTGATGAAACCTGGAACTCATTACTTGTGTGGTGTTTGAACTAGTGTGTAATGTATTATGTTTTGGAGTGTATGTGGATGATAGTTTCGCTGTTATGTGTGTGCTTCTTGACCTGTGATGAGAGTCATGGAAAATCTATGCTCATGGAATGAAGGTATTTTTGTGACAAAGTGAGCATCACATGACATAACATATCCGTCATGGATTCTGCATAGCAATATATGACAATATCAGATCGTCACAACAACTTCAGTAAGTAAGGGTTTGACCACACAATTTGCGATGATTTGACCAACATTATGTGACAGTTAAAGTCATCATATAATGTCAACAATATATGATGAAATAATATACGGTCGCATAAGGTCCTCACATTATGTGATGGTTTACTATTGTATCGTCACAATGTACATTTTGCGATGTTCTTTCTGTGACGACTCTCATGATGGTGGATTTTTTTCATACGATTCTTTCTATGACCGTTCCTGGCTTTTCAATGACCATATCATTTTGTCTTGAAAATCTAGAATGCATCGGCTATGAATCTAATTATAAAGCCGTGACCTTTCAGAGGATGGGGGATTAATTTGATCGAGCAGATTTATCCATCGTCAAGTAAAGGACACAAATTCATATTGGTGGCAACTGATTACTTTACTAAGTGGGTCGAGGCAATTCCCTTAAAGGTTGCTAACTCAAAGAATATGGTGGATTTTTCAGAGAGCATATTATCTATCGGTTTGTTATTCCTATTACTACCGATCAGGGTACTATGTTCATGTCTGATGAATTCCAGGGATTTGCTACCAATATGGGGATTAAATTATTAAATTCTTCTCCTTATTATGCACAAGCCAATGGTCAAGCAGAAGCATCAAATAAAAGTATTATCAAGATTATTAAGTGAGAATTCGATGAGCAACCAAGGCATTTGACGTTGACCGAGTCATTATGGGCTTATCGGATGGCGTGTTATGGGGCTACCAAGTTGTCTCCATGTCACTTGGTTTATGGGCATGAAGCGGTTTTGCCTTGGGAGGTCAAAATCGGGTCAAGACGCATATCGGAGCAAGATCATCTGACTTTCGATGAATACAATAGTTTGATGAATTTTGAATTGGATGACTTGGCTAAAAATTTTTGAGAGCATTGGAAAACATTGAAAATAACAAAGCCAGGGTTGCCAGGCATTATGATAAAAAGGTTAAACCTAAAGGGTTTGTTCAAGGGGATTAGTCTGGAAGCTGATTTTGCTGATAGAGACTAAGAGTTCTAAGTTTGGGAAATTGTCGCCTAATTGGGAAGGGCCCTATCGTATAAATTGGTGTGTATCTGGTAATGCATATATTTTGGAAACATTACAAGGAGAAGAATTTTCTAAAGCACTTAATGGGAATATTTGAAGAAGTATTAGCCGAGTATTTGGGTTGATTCATAAAGCTGATAATCTAAAAGATGACTAAGGAAAGCCAATACGATACGTATCACCTCTAGTGCAAAAACATTTACAACTTAAACAGGTTCATCGATGGTCATGTCATCGGGCCGGACCAGTGTCTCCCGAGAGTAATTACAACAATCACAAAAATTTGTGGATTGATTCTACTGCACGCAGGCGGATGCTATCCACGCTTTTGATTGCCTCCAGGTCTTAATGCTTTTGTGGACTTGTCGCACCCCAGCCAGGAATTTGTTCATCTCTTCTTTGTCCGTGGCGAGGGTCGTTGGGATCAAGTCAAGTTCTTGCTTTGTGCTGGCTATTTCTTGATGGACTTCCTCGAGCTTTTTCAGCAGTTCAACTTCATTGATCTCCAGTTGATGGATTTGGTCATTTAGCTGATTCGGTCTGGCTTCAAGGGAATTGATTTGAGACTACATATCTTTAAGAGTTTGTTTGCCTTCATCTCTTTTCTTGATGAGGTCTTGTTGAGCAGCCCGATCAGCAATCCGATGATGAGCAGCCAAGACTAGGGGTTGTTGACATTCAATGAAAGCTACAGGAATGATGGCGCTCTCCAGCTCCGATGGAAGTTGTCCTTTAATCTCTTTTAGATTTGAAGAATCGGCTCGGCGTCTTCTACCAATACGGTGACGCTCTTGTTCAGATGCATGAGCATGTCTTTCAGTTTCGCCTTGATTTGGTCCGAGATCCCTTGGGTGGGTAGATCAGAGCTAACTTCTTCATCTCCGATTGAGGCGTCCAGATCGATCGACATGAAACTTGCGGCCGGTGAATCCTATGCCTGAAATAAGATATAAAGTGAACACCAGTTAGTTGTGTGAAAAATATTTACTTATGGATTGGCGGATACCAATTTAAATTGTCCTTGCCAAATGTAATCGGGGATTACTTCTATGCTTGGCACAGCTGGGGTCTGGCCAGTTGGTTCGATTCGTGCTACTTGCAGAGATGAAGATGAGATGTCCACAATCAGAGGGGTGATGTTGGTGCTTGTTACCCTCGAAGGTGAGGTGGTTTGATGAGTGATGATAGGTTGATCGGCGCCTGCCTCCGATTGTGTGTCTCCAATCGGTTCCTCAGTGATAGTCTGAAGAGTAGCACGTGAAGGGGAATTCTGTAGTTGAATTGATTAGGGTTTAGGTTATGACAATGATTTGAGTTTGATTAAGATGTAAAAATAACCTATTGGGCTGATTTGGTTTGCGTCTCTGGAGTTGAACCCGATTGTGCCTCGGGGAGAATAATGTTTGTTTCCTGAAAGGTATTTTCTTGTTAAGATTCGTATGGAAGATGATAAAGAAACAAATAGATTGTTACCTCTATTACGCTAAGAAGCACGCGTGCACCAAGGGTAGCTTTTTCGTCATCGGTCTGGGAAGTTGATTGGCCAAGAATTTTGCCTCTGTCGCTGATTGTCTACATTTTTAAGGATTAGTTTTTTATGTTGAAATAGGATGAAGTTAAAAATAGGCGTTTGATGCATACCAGGGGTTGGTCCGACTTCTTCTTCTTTGAAGAGATGACCTTGCTTGAAATTGGCTTTCGTTTAAGGTTGCCCTTCATGATGTCAGCTAGAGATGGTGCATCGGAACCGATGCGAGGAAGAGGAGTGTTTGCTGGATATTGAATCGGTCTCCTGCTCTGACTTGTGGTTGGGACATCCGTCTCATCGGCTTATTAAAAGAAGGAGGTTAGAGATTATAAAATTAAAAAAAGAGCAAGGTAAAAATTCTGATCTAGGAGCTTATAGGATTTTCAAGAACTTCATAGTCGGGGTGGATAAGGTAGCAGTATGTGGATGAGGTGACTCTGAAGAGATGCGTGCCCCATTCTCTCCACCAGCTCTTGAAGAGTTTGGATTGAAAGCTTGTGCACAACCATTTGGTTATTTCAAAATCGGCCTCTGGTGCAAGTTCTAAGACTCAGTCCAATTCCAAATCGGATGTTATTGCTTCTCGGTGTTTTATTTTATCCGCAAAATACAAACCAATTGGCAATTGGCTGAATCCTAGCTGGCAAGCTGCAACCGATGGATTGTAGAACTCATAAGAGAAGCTCTTGCGGCAGTGTGATATATTGCTTCCCAATATGATAGGGGTGATAATGATTTGAGGACAGGAATGACCGATTCGATACTATTAAGAATGTTGAAGGCTGGTAATTGTTGGTGTCTGTTAAGTCCTTAATATCTTGTGTCGCCAACATGCAAGGAATAAAATAATTTAGCCATAACCTCTAGCATTTTATTTCAAATAATGTTGTTCCACATGTACATGGAGTTTATTTGTATGCGGAGGTTTTACAGGAAAAGAAGGACAGGAACGGGCTTTCTGGGCCATCACCCGACCTGCCCAGGTCGGCCGACCCAGGCCTAGGCCCGTTTGCCTTCATTCGGCCCCAGAGAGAAAGCACAAAATATGATCTTAGACACCGTTGATTCAGCATAGGGTGCATCCAGGGGTTGATAACACAAGAGGAGGAGATAGCATGGATTGATGGGCCCACAACTAAATTAAGCGTTACTCGACAGAAGTCCACAGGCCAGTCACCCCGAGGAAGATCAGGGTGAGGCGAGCCAGGGCTAGGTCGGCGGACCTGGCCCGACGGCCGTTGCGCCGCGTCCTTCACACACACCTTTGTACTGCCTCCAGGATGACATCTGCATGGTGTACGAGATCAGCGGTGGATCCAAGGGTCGAGCGAAGTCAAGGATCGGCCGACCTGGAGTTGGGCTCACTCGGCCTCATCCTTGTACCAGCTCTGAACCACCTCCGAATGCTATAAATAGGTGCTAGCGCCCTTTGTTCAGTACACATCAGAAGAAAGAGCTCCAATTGCATAAGTGTGAGGCTTAGTCTAGTAGTGGAGTAGTTCTAGTAGTAGAGCTTCTGAAGGGTTTCCGGTGAAGTCTCGGTAAGCTTAAGTTCTAGTCTTGTAGTTCGTATCTTACTTGTAAGACTTTGAGCTTCAATGGAAATACCTTATCTCTTATGTTATATGCCTCAGCTTTGACTTAATTGTTCAATATATAATCTATATGTCTTGCACCTTAGTTCAGTTGATGCATGTTATGGCATTGGCCCAATGTGCTGAAAAGTTGCTCTGTTTATTTGTACAACAGACATAGTTGTATTTCATATTGCAAGCATGGTGTTTGGAATATGGAATATCATTAGGGGTATCGCTACCCCACGGATTAGTAGAGGTAGGTGGTAGGTGGTGACAGACCCGTCCATCTTTGTAATCCTCCACGTTCGGGAGATGATATTAGGGTTTATGATAAGACGTCTTGTTGTCGTCCTTTGATGAGGGAACCCTCCAGACACCTCGATATGCCCTCTAATATGTACCCTTTACTGAGCCTGTACAGTGTATAACCTTGTATGCTTTAGACCCATGAGTGAGAAGTAAATAGATTCCCTTGTTCTCTTCTAGGATCTTCATGCTAGCTAAGTCTTGTATATTTTGAGCAACGGATCTTCTGTGTGTCACACTACCCACCTTCTATCAATGTTTACCCCATGCTAGTCTTCTGTATATTAATAGTGTTATGATTGAGTCAATGGATAACTACTCTTCTCAACCACCGCCTTCCCTGTGGATTAGATACCCTGATTACTTCCGGATGAAAGCTACAATGGTATCCATGCGCTTGCGGATTTATCTGAGCCCATAAGAAATATCGACAAGCTTTCTGGCGTCGTTGTCGAGGCAGGCAATGGTTGAAGAGTGTTGTTAACCCATGTACTCAATTAATAGCATGATTAATTACCACTACTCCAGCAGGGTTACCTTTGCTCTGTTGCCAGGGCAGGCAATGGTTGAAGAGTGTATGACTGGTCTTGAACTGCCAAAGAACTTCATCAACAACCCAAGATTATTGGGAGGAGAATACGATCTTGCATCGTATCTTCCTACACAATCTTATCGGTAGCAACTCCAGTCACTCCCGCACCAATAAAGATGAGTGCTACTGTCGAAAGAACGATTCACGAGTTCTTGATTCCCTCTGGTTCACAAGACCGGCCCAGAGCTACACATGAGAGACACCACGTTCGATCTTAGGCTAGCATATGTCAAATTGATACACGCCAACCCATTATGTGGGAAGACCAACGAGAACGGCCCCAAGGCCAAGGCTCAACACCAAGGCCAATGCCTGTCGTCCGAAGAAGACAAACAGGTATGGTAACACAAACCATCTCCAAATGTTACATCAAGTCAAAATTTATGATGGAGACGACCTCACACGATGGACGCAAAACCGACGAGTCCTTACCAATAGGTAAATCGGTATGTATCTCATATTTATTTCACATTGCATTTTTTAAATCCCAATCTTTGCATGTTTAATATCCAAACAAATTTAGTTGCACAAAACAAAAATTAAATTTATAAATTGGGACTTGAATGTGAACCATGCATTTTGGACTCTAGTCTTTCCCCCTCTTTCTTGACCCTTTCTGCACAAAGTCGGGCACTGCAGCCATGTGCCCGACCCACACCCTCCTGGTGCAAAGCAGATGCCTGAGACATGCCAAAGGGCCGTCGCCCGACCCCTGGACTACTCCACTGCACCGCACTCAGGTTACACAGGGTCGCTGCAGCAGTACTAGGCACACAACCCAACGCGCGAGTAAAAGCGCTGCAGGACTACGTCGGTCGGTCCCGCCATGCCGCCCGACCACCTCTGCTCTGCGCTGTACCACATTCATCAGGCACTAAATCACTGATGTTCTCTGCGGCACGCCAGCCAACAACCAGCTCTGCGCCATCAAAGTAGGTCGGCCGACCCAAGCCGTCGCCCGGTGCTGCCTATGTGTTTCTGCCAAGCGTTCAAGCGCCCACATGAGTTGCTCGTGTTGAATTGCTCATTTCTGCCGATGCTGGACCTGCTACTCATGTTGAAAGCCTACGCGTTTCAGAGCCGAGGCGGGGTTGGACGACCCCACCCGCCAACCCAGGGCCACCGCGCCTCTACAAAAACTGGCACCCAGGGCCTTCCTCTTTTGCGCTCTCTGTGCTCAATTTAGCCCTTTCAAAGAAAAAATAATAAATAAAAATAATAGAACAATGTTGTTCTATTCTTGAATGGTAGAGTGCCTGCTGTGAACAAGTTGTGGAGGTTCTCAACCCTGCAAGAACAATTGTTCTGAAGGCAGCCACACCCCACAAGAACAACTGACTCTCTAACCCTGACCCTCTTTCCATCAGATTTCGTGTCATTTGCTTGTGGTTGTGCTGCAGGAACCATGAACGTCTTTCGTGGGCTCATGAAGAAGGCAAAGAAGGTGAAGGGTTTGAGTTCAAGGCGGATCCAGCATTCCGGGAGCACCGAGATGCTGTTCTCCAGCACGAGGATCATTGGCTCAGGTGGTGGCACTGAAGAAATGCAAAGCAAACACAGCCACCACTCCATGGAGATCTCCGGGGAACAGTACAACTACATTGGCGTCGGCGCCACATCCGCAAGCGGCAGTGGTGGCAGCGGCGACGGGAGTGGAAATGGCGGCAGCTCTAGCAACAGCAACAATGAAGATGAGAACCGCCCGGCATTCATCTCCAATGACCAACTCGACTTGGATGAAGGCTACAAAAGAGAAGCGTATCATATTCTCCTGAGTGACACTTTTGAGCACACATGGGTGTTCACAAGTGATCTAATGGAGAAGTTAGGTATGGCTACCGATTTTGAAAACGTTCGGGGTGCCGAGGGTTGGTCAGATTTTGCTCACATCCAGGAAAATGGGTGTCGGTTGTTAACCATTCAGTTTCTTGCTACTTTAAGAAAGTCAGAGGAGGGGATTACTTTTCATTTTCTAAGAGAAGAATATTCCATTTCTTGGAAGCAACTCAGTCTCTATTTTGGCTTTCATAAGAGATGTAGTGTCCATCTTGACAAGAGTTTGAGGCTTTTCGTTAGGGATTCATCTTGGAAGGACATTTCCGGTTCACCAGATTGTTCTACCATGAGAACGAGCCACATTCATAATCCAACTCTTTGTTTTATGCATCACTGGGTTGCTATGACCCAAAATGATCTTTGAACCGTTCGCATTGATGAATTAAAAATATTATATGCAATGGTCAAGAACATACAAATTTTGCCTGTCACATTCATGATCGATCAATGGATGGGTGTTTTTAGATGTCAAGGTCCAATCCAATGCACTTCGACGCAATGGGCCTTTTGGATCATTATTGAGTTGAATACCTTCCGCAACCTCAGCTAACTTTGGATGAGTCGCATTTTTTGCAAAGTCACGCTATTACTCATGCTATTGACCAGACTCTTGTCATGGTCTATCATAATAGTACAACTAGGATTCTGCTACGCGCACATGAATACTAGTTGTACAGGTGCCATTCAATTTTGCTTCAGTTGCAACAAGAAACTAGGCGCAGTGTATCAGGAAGAATGACAAAAAGCAGGTCGCGTAGAGAAGAACCTACTGCACCAGAGTTTGCACCGGCATGGGAGCCTCCCCAGCTTTCATACATGGCAGGAGGATCCAACTGGGAGCCACCCCAACCTCCTTCATCATATATGGCAGGAGGTTCAGGGTGGCAAGAGGCCCCTCATGCTCATCAGTGGCAGCCCCGAGACCCCTACTATCATCTGTCGTCCTGTTCGAGCAGTCCTCCTTCCTTTGGAGCAAGACGTTCATTTTCAGCAAGGGAGATGCGAGGCAGTATTGACGGATTATCCGATCGCATGGGAACCCTAGAGGTAACCACTGTTGGTATTTCTTACGATCATAGATAAATCCGCAAGTGCACGGATACCGTTGTAGCTTTCACCCGGAAGTATTCAGGGTATCGAATCCACAGGGAACGAAAGGGCACTGTCTAATCACTAAATTTGACCGAATCGATCGAGGTTATATGAAGGCCGGGTAGAGAGGATAACTGAGCACTAAGGCTGTGAATATAGCGAAGGGAATTCTCCTATGCTTGCTTTGGGCACCGGGGTATCCTTGACCTCTAGGAAATTGCCGACCAACAGCTCTACGCCGTACCCGTACGTGGAGGATTACAAAGGACAGACAGGGCTGTCACCACCTGCCGCCTACCTCTTCTAATCCGTGGGGCTACGAGGCAAACGAAGGTAGTCGATAACCTAAGCACCACGCTTAAGAAATATACTACTACTCTAATCTTAGCTTGAGATTAGAGCAACTTATAAATAAAGCGACGAACCCACAAGCAAAATAAAAAACTCAGCTTTCTATAACTCAGACTTAAATACTAGTTGAATCCCGGATACTTACTAAGTAGCTCGCATCCGCCGAGGTACAGGTGGAGGGTCGCCGACACGCTGGGACTCCTCCAGACTCTCCCTCACTCTCTCCCTATTTCTACTCTCATTTGAGGAGGGCTTCGCCTTGACTTGATGCTCTTGCTCGATGATGATCTTCAATGACCGGTATGCAGCTATTTATAGCTTGTAGAGGCGGTTGGGAGTGGACACGTGGACGATGAGGACGAACGGACTCAGTCACAGGTCGGGCGGCGCGGGGAGGTCGGCCGACGTTGGATCCACCGTCTTAAGTGATGCACGGCGCAGATGGACTCCTGAAGGCGGTGGGAACCCGCACCAGAAGGATGAGGCGGTTTGGCCTCCGGACTAGGTCGGGCGACCGGGCTCGGTCGAGCGACCGTCCTCCGGCACCGATCGGGCCCATCTTCGGCTGAGTGACTGTTTAGTGGGTCCTCATGGCGGTTCCAGGTGGTATAGCTTGGATTGAGTACGTTTAGTTTGCAAGGTGGGCCCTTCAATCCATGTGACCTCCCCTTGGACCATTTCCATCTCTTGGATCAAACTGTCATGGAATCAGTGGCTAGGATGGTCCTGGAGTGTGCTTCTTCGCTGTGGTCAAAGATGGGCTCCATTGGGCTCCGGGCCAGGTGTTGACGGTCGTTAAGTATCACTTTTGACCGTCAACTCCTGCAGAGAATATGTCAAATATAATCACCAAACATAGTGATAGGGTTTATATCTAATCAATTCCACAAGTTTTGGTGAATATGTGAATGCAGGGACTAATTGGCAAAAGAGGAGGAGATTTGGGCTCAGGGCCAGGTCGCCCGACCCACCTAGGTCGGCCGACCTGGGCCCAAGCCCAATGGAGCCCATATTTGGCCACAGCAAAGAAGCACACTTCAGGACCATCATAGCCGTTGATTCCATGACGGTTGGATCCAAGAGATGGGAATGGTCCAAGGGGAGGTCACATGGATTGATGGGCCCACCAACATATCTAAACATACTCAAATTGAGCAAACCCACCTGGAACCGTCATTAGGACCCACTCTGCAGTCACCCAGACGAAGATGGGCCTGAAAGGAGCCGGTGGCCGGTCGCCCGACCTAGCCCGGTCGCCCGACCTGGGATTCGCTCCAAACTCGGTCAGCTTTGACGTGGTGCTTCCTACCGCCTCCAGGAGTCCATCCCGGCCGTGCATCACTCAAGTCGGTGCATCCTAGGGTCGGCCGACCTAGGAGGATCGGCCGACCTGGTCCTGGGGCCAAACGGCCTCAACCGCCTCGAGGTGCCTCTCCACCGTCCTACCAAGCTATAAATAGATGGCCACGGCTTCAGTTCAACACACACCAAGAAGGAAGAGCTCTCTTTACCACACATTCTAGTCTTAGTTAGTAGTGAAGTAATCTTAGGAGTCGAGCTTCTACGGGTTTCCGACGGAGTCTTGGTAAGCCTAGAGCTCAGTTATCTTGTATCTTTTATTTACTTATAAGACTTAGAGCTATTAATGGAATTACTCTCTTGCTTATGTTATTTGACTTATAGTCTTGTGTGTTCATCATATAAGATGTATGTCTTACACCTTAGTATAGTGGATGCATGTTATGGCAATGGCCCAATGTACCGCAAGGTTGCTCTGTTTATCTGGACAATAAATAGAGTAGTATTTTGTATTGCAAGCATGGTGTTTGGAATATGGAATACAGTTGGGGATACCCTACTCCACGTATTCAGAGGTAGGCGGCAGGTGGTGACAGCCCTGTCCGTCCCTTGTAATCCTCGCCGTTCGGGTTTGGGCGTTTGCAGGCCGTAGTGATAAACATCGTGACAGTACCCTTGGATGAGGGGATCCCACGACTCCTCGATTTGTCCTCTATCATGTATCCCTTACTAAGCTTGTATAGTATACTCTTGTAGGAATGTAACCCATATGCAAGAAGTACATAGAACCCCTAGTTCTCTCTTAGGATCTTCATATTAACTAGACTATTATAATGAGCAATGAAACCTTCTGTGTGTCACACTACCCATCTATCAATGTTTACCCCTTGCTAGAGTTTGGTATATTAATAATGTTATGATTGAATACAATGGATAACTACTCTAGTCAACCACCGCCTTCCCTGTGGATTCGATACCCTGAATACTTCCGGGTGAAAGCTACAACGGTATCCGTGCGCTTGCGGATTTATCTGCGATGTAAGAAATACCAACAAGCTTTCTGGCGCCGTTGCTGGGGAACGGCAATGGTTGAAGAGTGTGGTTAACCCGTGTACTCAATTAATAGCATGATTAATTACCACTGCTCCAGCAGGGTTACCTTGGCTCTATTTCTCTTTGATGTGGAACAGGGTAGTGTATGACTGGTCTTGATCTGCCAATGGACTTCATTGACAACCCAAGATTATCGGGAAATACGATCTTGTGTCGTATCTTCCTAGGTAGTCTGATCGGCAGCAACTCCAGTCAATTCTACATCACCAATATCGATGAGTGCTACTGCCGAAAGAACGATTCGCGAGTTCTCGATTCACTCTGGTTCACAAACCGGCCCAGAGGTGAACATGAGAGACATCGCGTTCGATCTTAGGCTAGCATCTGTCAAATTGGTACATGCTAGCCCATTACATGGGAAGACCAACGCGAACGGACCCAAGGCCAAGGCTCAACACCAAGGCCTACATGATCCCGTCCGAAGAAGACAAACAGGTATGGCGATACAAACCATCTCCAAATGTAACATAAAGTCAAAATTCATGATGGAGACGTCCCCACTCGACGGACGTAAACCGACGAGTCCTCGCCGACAGGTAAATCGGTATGTATCTCATATTTATTTCACATTGCATTTTTCTGAATTCCAATCTCTGCATGTTTAAATTCCAATCTTTGCATGTTTGAATTCCAAATCAATTTTGTGCATTGAAATTTAAACTTGGAGTCTTTCATCTTGAAATCCCTTTGGATCCCCTGCTCCTGCATACACATATATAATCTCAATGAGCCGGGACCACNCGCCTCGAGGTGCCTCTCCACCGTCCTACCAAGCTATAAATAGATGGCCACGGCTTCAGTTCAACACACACCAAGAAGGAAGAGCTCTCTTTGCCACACATTCTAGTCTTAGTTAGTAGTGAAGTAGTCTTAGGAGTTGAGCTTCTACGGGTTTCCGACGGAGTCTTGGTAAGCCTAGAGCTCAGTTATCTTGTATCTTTTATTATAAGACTTAGAGCCTTAATGGAAATGCTATCTTGTGTGTTCATCATATAAGTTGTATGTCTTGCACCTTAGTATAGCTGATACATGTTATGGCAATGGCCCAATGAATCATTATGATGAGGAAAAGCTAAAAGCCCCATAGGTGATAAGGTAAAAATGATGATTTAATTTTTGCCAACTCGTAATCCTCGCCGTTCGGGTTTGGGCGTTTGCAGGCCGTAGTGATAAACATCGTGACAGTACCCTTGGATGAGGGGATCCCACGACTCCTCGATTTGTCCTCTATCATGTATCCCTTACTAAGCTTGTATAGTATACTCTTGTAGGAATGTAACCCATATGCAAGAAGTACATAGAACCCCTAGTTCTCTCTTAGGATCTTCATATTAACTAGACTATTATAATGAGCAATGAAACCTTCTGTGTGTCACACTACCCATCTATCAATGTTTACCCCTTGCTAGAGTTTGGTATATTAATAATGTTATGATTGAATACAATGGATAACTACTCTAGTCAACCACCGCCTTCCCTGTGGATTCGATACCCTGAATACTTCCGGGTGAAAGCTACAACGGTATCCGTGCGCTTGCGGATTTATCTGCGATGTAAGAAATACCAACAAGCTTTCTGGCGCCGTTGCCGGGGAACGGCAATGGTTGAAGAGTGTGGTTAACCCGTGTACTCAATTAATAGCATGATTAATTACCACTGCTCCGGCAGGGTTACCTTGGCTCTATTTCTCTTTGATGTGGAACAGGGTAGTGTATGACTGGTCTTGATCTGCCAATGGACTTCATTGACAACCCAAGATTATCGGGAAATACGATCTTGTCGTATCTTCCTAGGTAGTCTGATCGGCAGCAACTCCAGTCAATTCTACATCACCAATATCGATGAGTGCTACTGCCGAAAGAACGATTCGCGAGTTCTCGATTCACTCTGGTTCACAAACCGGCCCAGAGGTGAACATGAGAGACATCGCGTTCGATCTTAGGCTAGCATCTGTCAAATTGGTACATGCTAGCCCATTACATAGGAAGACCAACGCGAACGGACCCAAGGCCAAGGCTCAACACCAAGGCCTACATGATCCCGTCCGAAGAAGACAAACAGGTATGGCGATACAAACCATCTCCAAATGTAACATAAAGTCAAAATTCATGATGGAGACGTCCCCACTCGACGGACGTAAACCGACGAGTCCTCGCCGACAGGTAAATCGGTATGTATCTCATATTTATTTCACATTGCATTTTTCTGAATTCCAATCTCTGCATGTTTAAATTCCAATCTTTGCATGTTTGAATTCCAAATCAATTTTGTGCATTGAAATTTAAACTTGGAGTCTTTCATCTTGAAATCCCTTTGGATCCCCTGCTCCTGCATACACATATATAATCTCAATGAGCCGGGACCACATAGGATAGCCGAGCCAGCTGGGCTTGAGAGGTGCCAACAGGCCGTCGGCCGACCCCATGGGTCGCCCGACCTGTGGCTGCCTTTCTTGCACCATATTCATTCAAATTCACAACAGACCTTGCATCTGGTATTTCGCTGTGAAGGTTCAGCAGAATGGGCCCTGATCCAGGATCGCCCAACCCCATCGGTCGGCCGACCTAGCCCTGGCCCTTCTGCAGCAAATTCAGTCACAATTAGTTCATGCCAGCAAACCCAGTGCAAACCTTGAAAGCTTGGTTGAAACAGAGCCGTGCTAGGGTCGGCCGACCCAGGCCGTCGACCGACCCCAGGCCTCCTCTGTTCAAAGAAATGCGGTGCTCTCCACCGTCAATTCTTGCCCCCAGCTAAGCTGCCAAGTGCCCTCGGCCTTTTTCCTCTCCCTCTTTAGGATTTTCAAGTGATGGGCTCTCAAGTTTAAGAAAAAAAAGAAAATAAAAGTAGGAACATGTTTTTAGGATAAGTTCCCTTCGGGTATTTTTGGTCGTTAACTATTTCAGGTTGCAACTAAAAAGACCTAATGGTGTATGATGCTTAAGAACATGAGAGCTACAGCAACTGCAACACCTTGGTAAGTTCTGGTGGTGGAACAAATTCAAAGGAGGCCTACACACTTGATTTTTGGGTGTCCTGCGATACACAAAAATTCAAGTGTGGGGGAGGTCGGTAAGTGTTACACGACAAGTTCCATTGGTATAAAAGTTATCTTGGTTTTCAGGTGATGCTAGTTCTTGCATTTCTTGCTTAAAAAAAGAGAGAGATATAGCCGGTGAGTCTTAGCGGGATTAAGACAACCGGGTGTACATGCCATTGTGGCGTTTCACCTCGGTAGTCCCCATATGGCTCCTAGCTCCACCTTGCCTTGCATCCTTGGTTCTTGTGCTTGCTTTCATGAGAAAAGACGTCTGCTCGTGTTCTGCCATTTTGCCAACTACTTGTTGGGGAAATCCCAACATTTAGTGTGCACTTGCAATCCACGTGCAGCCGCGTCACCGTCAATGACATCACCAAAAGCCAAGGAACTACCGTGATGGAAATTCTAAACTAATCATCCATAGCCAACGGTAAGTAAGCTAAGGTAAGTATCTTGTCTTGCTTTTGACTTTAAACAAAGCCCTTCTGGGAGGTAACCCGAAGTTCACCACTCATACCAACTCATGTTCATCTCCTTTTGAATATAGCTTGATCATGTTCTCATGCTACCTTTATCTATGCCCGCATGCTTCGGTTTGAATGTATCTCTAGAATGCATTCACAGGCTTTTTAAATTAAGCATGGTGCTTAGGTTAAATAGTCTTCTTTAATCAAATAAGGCATGGTGTCAAGTTTGATTAATGAACCTTGGAGCAATGCTTTTATAGATATTGGAGGTATGTACGAACTAACCCCTGCAGGAAATGTTTCAAACTTTGAATGGGTAAGTCGTCAAGCTTAATTCAAATTGGAGATAAACCAAGGCATTGGATGCGCTGCAACACATTATGCACAACATACGACGAGGTACATAACCTTTCGATGGTTCACTGTGAGTATATTGCAAAAACCCTTGTGATCATGTTGATGTGATTTAAATCCAGCCTTGTTTGAGTTATAAGGAAGGTGGTGAAAATAAAATTTGAAAAAAAAAATTGGCTAACAGGATCTATGCTTAACAATGTTAAAAGACCAATCTGTTTTTGAGCGTGGATGTGAACAACTAACCCGATGGCAACATTGATTTATTCTTTATAGTCCTTCGGGTATTGTTGTCCATTAACTTTTTGCAGGAATGACTAAAGGATGGCGAGCATAATTTCAACATTCAACATCCTTAGTCACATGGAAGAAATTTGCACAATGAAGCAAGATGAACAATGGACAAATCTTTTGGCACTCCTGAAGCTCAAATCTTGCATTCACCTGCAAGATCAGAGTTTGGGGGAATTCGTCAGGGAAGAATCCAGATTACTCTGTGCACTTATTTTCCTCTGATCCCCTGCTAAGTTACCTTGAAAGATTTGTTTGCCATGAATAAAAATCCATAAAAATTTACATAACATAAAAATACCAAAAACATTTGAATTCCAATAAAGGCTCATGGTTCTTAAAACCATGGAGCCATTGTTTGTTTCCATTGTGTGAGAATAAATGCAGGCAAAAGAACAAGTGTGGGGGTCTCTCGAGTTTCTTGACGTGCACATGATCGAGACCACCCACAGAAAGGTTGTACAACATCGCACAGGTCATGCAAGAAAGATCAAGACGACTGAGGCTCAGGAGGGGTCGGCCGATCCCCTTGGTCGGCCGATGGCCCTCTGGTACCTCTCGCCCATATTTTCTCCCAGAGCGATGGTTTGCACATCCTATCCACCCTTCTCTCTGATTCATGAGTTTAAATAATTCTAAATTTAAGATCATCACTAAAATTAAACTCAATGAATCCTGGTGCTCTTTTCGATATACATGATTATCCTTGATTGGCTTGCATATTCTTTATTCCTTGCACATATACCTGTTGCTTGTGAACATATTTCTTTAGGAAAACATGTTTATCTAAGTAGTTGATTAATGTGATATGGTATGATGAAAGAAATCTTGCTCTTTCTGTATAAAGTACTTGGGAGGTTTTTATTGCAAAAGTTTAAAATCAATAGCCTTGCAAAGCTCCTCAATGATATTCCATTCCTACCAAAGCCATATGTTGCTCACATTGAAAACCTTATACATATGCTGCTTGTTATTACATTGAGCTTTGTCAAATTGTTGTGACCCTTGTAAGATGCCCTTCATGCTTTCTTGATCAAGATCACGTACACTCCACATACATATGCTAAACTTCCACACTGGAAGTTAGCCACATACATTGCATCCATCCACCAAATAAATACTCCATTAAAGTGTTGATCTTCTCTCCAAATATCCTTTGCAAAAGAGACATGGGCTATGGAAAAATATTTTGGACACATGAAGGTCCAAGAAAAAAAAAGAGATGCTCATAAAAGCATAGAGCATGAAAAAACAGAGAAAAAAAGAGAAGAGAAAAAATAAGATAGCCATGTTTTCAAAATAAAGATGAGAGGGATCATACAAAAAGGAGCTATCATACTTTTCATATACATTTTCCATTGTTCCACACACATGCACATCTTGATCAGATTGTATGAATGGTTTTCTTCTTGGATCCACTCTTTGACTTTGCAATATATGTGATGCAAGTATGCCTTATCTTTACTCCTACCTTGAGATCCACATAAGCCTTTTAGAAGTAGGGTGAAAGAAGGCAAAAGAATGCCTTGGTGAGGAATTATACACAATGAGCGATCCGAGAGAATCATTTGAGGAGCTAGTTTTTGAAAATTTATCCAAAAAAAAACCAAGTTACTTAACAGAACAGTTGAGATGACTTGAATCAAAGCCGTTCCATTCCTCAACCATCCAAGATGACATGATAGACACTTCAAAAATTCACAAGTGCAGGTATGTCTTGGAATAACTTATATGCTTGCATCATATCAATTGGAGTCATGTTGTCCACCTTAGTCTTTAAGCTTCACTCGAGGACGAGTAAAGGCTAAGTGTGGGGGAGCTTGTTGACGGTCGTTAAGTACCACTTTTGACCGTCAACTCCTGCAGAGAATATGTCAAATATAATCACCAAACATAGTGATAGGGTTTATATCTAATCAATTCCACAAGTTTTGGTGAATATGTGAATGCAGGGACTAATTGGCAAAAGAGGAGGAGATTTGGGCTCAGGGCCAGGTCGCCCGACCCACCTAGGTCGGCCGACCTGGGCCCAAGCCCAATGGAGCCCATATTTGGCCACAGCAAAGAAGCACACTTCAGGACCATCATAGCCGTTGATTCCATGACGGTTGGATCCAAGAAATGGGAATGGTCCAAGGGGAGGTCACATGGATTGATGGGCCCACCAACATATCTAAACATACTCAAATTGAGCAAACCCACCTGGAACCGTCATTAGGACCCACTCTGCAGTCACCCAGACGAAGATGGGCCCGAAAGGAGCCGGTGGCCGGTCGCCCGACCTAGCCCGGTCGCCCGACCTGGGATTCGCTCCAAACTCGGTCAGCTTTGACGTGGTGCTTCCTACCACCTCCAGGAGTCCATCCCGGCCGTGCATCACTCAAGTCGGTGCATCCTAGGGTTGGCCGACCTAGGAGGATCGGCCGACCTGGTCCTGGGGCCAAACGGCCTCAACCGCCTCGAGGTGCCTCTCCACCGTCCTACCAAGCTATAAATAGATGGCCACGGCTTCAGTTCAACACACACCAAGAAGGAAGAGCTCTCTTTGCCACACATTCTAGTCTTAGTTAGTAGTGAAGTAGTCTTAGGAGTCGAGCTTCTACGGGTTTCCGACGGAGTCTTGGTAAGCCTAGAGCTCAGTTATCTTGTATCTTTTATTTACTTATAAGACTTAGAGCTATTAATGGAATTACTCTCTTGCTTATGTTATTTGACTTATAGTCTTGTGTGTTCATCATATAAGATGTATGTCTTACACCTTAGTATAGTGGATGCATGTTATGGCAATGGCCCAATGTACCGCAAGGTTGCTCGGTTTATCTGGACAATAAATAGAGTAGTATTTCGTATAGCAAGCATGGTGTTTGGAATATGGAATACAGTTGGGGATACCCTACTCCACGTATTCAGAGGTAGGCGGCAGTTGGTGACAGCCCTGTCCGTCCCTTGTAATCCTCGCCGTTCGGGTTTGGGCGTTTGCAGGCCGTAGTGATAAACATCGTGACAGTACCCTTGGATGAGGGGATCCCATGACTCCTCGATTTGTCCTCTATTATGTATCCCTTACTAAGCTTGTATAGTATACTCTTGTAGGAATGTAACCCATATGCAAGAAGTACATAGAACCCCTAGTTCTCTCTTAGGATCTTCATATTAACTAGACTATATAATGAGCAATGAAACCTTCTGTGTGTCACACTACCCATCTATCAATGTTTACCCCTTGCTAGAGTTTGGTATATTAATAATGTTATGATTGAATACAATGGATAACTACTCTAGTCAACCACTGCCTTCCCTGTGGATTCGATACCCTGAATACTTCCAGGTGAAAGCTACAACAGTATCCGTGCGCTTGCGGATTTATCTGCGATGTAAGAAATACCAACACCAGGCTCGGCCGACCGGGCTAGGTCGGCCGATGGACCTTTTGTGCCATATTGCACTCATCTTTTGCCAGCCTCTATATTGTAGGCCCTAGAGTCCTACCCAAGGTGACACCACTCCATTTGAGTATGTGTACTTGTGGATGTGGCCCCTTTGATCTATGTGCTTCTCTTGAGGTCCATCTTACTTATGGGGTTGATCCAACCTTGGTGCATAGGCAAGGGTTGGTCTAGAGTGTCTTTCCTAGCATATATCCAAAGATAGGTGCATTTGGCGTCGGTTGGGCGTCGGCCGACCTGGCTAGGTCGGGCGACTGCCCACCGAACCCGTTTCGCCTCAAATTTCACCTGTTGCCTCCTGCATGCACATAGTCACCAAAACTAGTTGAATTTGTTAGATAAAATCCCTATAGCTATGGTGAATGTATATTTGTATGTCACAGTTGATGGTCTGAGATGTGCATTAATGACCGTCAACAAGCTCCCCCACAATTAGCCTTTACTCATCCTCGAATAAAGCTTTAAAGACTAAGGTGGAAACCATGACTCCTTCTGATATGAAGCTAGCATATAAGTTATTCCAAGACATACATGCACTTGTGAATTTGGAAGTGTCTACCATGCCATCTTTGGTGGTTGAGGAATAGAACGGCCTTGATTCAAGTCATCTCAACTCTTCTGGTAAGTAGCTTGGGTTTTCGATAAATTTTCAAAAACACAGCCTTACCTAGCTCCTCAAATGATTCTCTCAGATCGCTCATTGTGTATGATTCCTCACCAAGGCATTTCCTTGCCTTCTTTTACCCTACTTCTAAAAGGCTTATGTGCAGCTCAAGGTAGGAGTAAAGATAAGGCGTACTTGCATCACATATATTGCAAAGTCAAAGAGCGGATCCAAGAAGAAACAATCCATACAATCTGATCAAGATGTGCATGTGTGTGGAACAATGGAATGATAACTCCTTTTTGTATGATCTCTCTCCTCCTTAATTTACTTTGAGAACATGGCTATAGTATATATATTTTTTCATGATACTTGGGCCTTCATGTGCCCATATATTTTTTTCTCTTTTTTTTTTATGCTTGGACCTTCATGTATCTATATTTGTTTCAGCCCATGTCTCTTTTTGCAATAATACTTGGAGAGGAGATCAACGCTTAAATGGAGTATTTATTTTGTGGATGGATGAAATGTATGTTGCTAACTTCCAATGTGGAAATTTAGCATGTGTATGTGGAGTGTACGTGATCTTGATCATGAAAGCATGGAGAGCATCTTACAAGGGTCACAACAATTTGACAAAGCTCAAAATGACAGCAAGCAGCATATGTGTATGGGTTTTTGCAATGTTAACATCATATGGCTTTGGTAGGAATAAGGCATCACTGAGGAGCTTTGTACAGCTATTAATTTAAAGTTTTACAAGAAAACATCCCAATCACTTTATGCAGAAAGAGTAAGATTTCTTTCATCATACCATATCTCATTAATCAACCACTTAGATAAACATGTTTTCCTAAAGATATATGCTCACAAGCAACAAGTGCATGCGCAAGGAATAAAGAATATGCAAGCCAATCAAGGATAGACATGTAAACCAAAGGAGCATCAAAGCTTATTTTATCATGAGTTTAATTTTAATGATCATCTGAAGATAGGAACGAATTAACTCATGAACCAGAGAGGATGAGGGATAGGGTGCGCAAACCATCGCTCTGGACGAAATTGGAGATGAAAGGAACCAGAGGGCCGTCGGCCGACCTGGTGGGGTCGGCCGACCCTTTCTGGTCCTTCTTCACCTTGATCTTTCTTGTGCAGTCACGTGTGATGTTGTGCAGCCTGTCTGTGGGTGGTCTCGAACATTTGCGCATCAAAAAGCTTGAGAGACCCCCACACTTGACCTTGTACCTGCAGTTATTCCTATATGGTGGAAGCAAAATAATGGCTCTTTGGTTCTAAAGACCAAGAGCCTCAATTTTTATTTTTTTATTTTTTATCAATGTACAAGAACTAACACCAGCTCTGGACCAAAATAAGATTCGCTTGAAAGGGAACTTACTTGAAATACTCGCATGCCTCCCCCACACTTGGAGTTTGCAGTGCAAAGCAACATAACTCAAGTGTGTGGAGTTTAAGCTTCTTCTGTAATCTTTCCCAAACCAAGACTTACCGAGGTTTTTGTAGCTTATGTAGCTCCATGTTCTTAGGCATCACCAATCCATCATTCTTCTTAATCTCTACCTGAAATGGTTAGTGACCAAAAATACCTGAAGGAAAGATTATACTAAAACATGTTCTTGCTTTTTATTTGAAGGGAAATAAATGATAATCCGGGCCATCTCCCGGCAGTGCTTTGTTTATGGTCTGAAGCTAGACCAAGAGGAATCCTCATATTGCAGCTATTCTTGGTGATGTAGTTTTCAAGCTCATCGCCAATTGTTGATGTGCCATTGAAGCTTTAGCTACAAGGTTAGTGCCACAAATTTTGCAATGTTTATAATAAACAAATGCATCTACAACCAACGTTCTAAACATTTTAGAATTGAGGACCTCAAGGTGGTTGTAGTCCTTGTATGAGATTGTGGCACAAGGCGTATTAAACTCTGGAGATTTGTTAAATGAGCATTCTTGTGGGATTTTGAATCGAAAAGGTTTCATGCTCATTTATAGAATCCTTTTGCTCGAGCTCCAGAGTCAATGCTTTAGGCCTATCCATGGCCCTCGGGTTCTCTAACTCAAGAGATTCAATGTGGACGTTCGGGGTTGATTCTTGACTGTTGTCAAGAGCAGTGACCTGAGTGCCATGGGGCCAAAACTTTCGCTCAAGAGAGGGTGATGGAAATTGTTCATGCTCATAGAGATGAGAATTTGGGGTGAATGGTGACACGAACATCACCTTCTCGAGTGAGCTATGCTTGGGAGGAGGCTTTGCCTTTGGAATTTCTGTGCAGAAGACAAGAGTGGCAAAAGCAGCTTCCCCAAGCGTGTCACGAAGGCTCCCATGAGATACATCTCCTCGAAGAAGCTTTTCTAGCGGATAGCCTAGGAGTGGATCAAAATCGAGGGTATTGAAGATGTGGAAATCTAAATTGACCTCGATTTTGTCTAGCATGATTGTCACAGCACTAGTGATCCCCCGACATTGAATGATATGTCCAAAGGGACAACTTTTAAGGAGCTTTGTCGGATGGCCTTAGTGGAACATTTCCTAAGAGATTATGTGTAATGTGCCATGACATGATGTTGACATCCTGCTGGGGTTGAAATGGGCTGCTACGACAGTTCCCCTTATATAACACGGAAGGATTTTGGAAGGTGAACTATTCCAAATTGCTTTGAAAAAGTGACACGTTCCATCCAACCATTCCTCCTTTATGTTTTTCATGAGAAATGCTTCGTGGGGAGGACAGGGAGGATGAGAAAGAGGGGTGTCGTAGCCTTCTTGTGCCTTGAGTACTCCGAGGTGTTTCCATGATTTTCAAAGAGATCATCCTCGAAGTAAAAAGGGTAATCCGAAAGGCTGAGTTTCCTCTACCTTAATGGATGGTGTCTTAGGAGTTGGATCTGGGCTGGGCAAGTCTACGGGTAAGATAGAATCTAGTTGAAGGTCTTCTTGCTCAGTTCCATCCATAGCAGCGGGAGAGTGCTCTCGAATCTTCTCCAGGACCTCTCTTGCTCTAGCCGGTGTTACATGTAAGAATGATCCTCCGGCGGCTATATCAACAAATCGGGTAGCCTTGAAATCCTAGAATCATTCTTATGCTGCCATGATCGTTTCCTTCTCTTTTTGTTGGAAGTTAATAATTTCCTTCCGAAGGGCACAGATCCGATGAACGGGGAAGTACTCCAGACAGGACTTTGTCTCGTAACTTTTCCCATTCACCATTTGTTAACCCAACGGTATGGTCATACCACTTCCTTGCCCTCTCTTTGAGAGAGAATAGGAAGAGCTTCCATCTAATCATTGCTTGTGTCATGTCTCATATGATCAGACACGAGCATAGCAACTCAAATTTGTGCAGGAATGTATGGATTTTCATCACGTCCTGAGAAGGATGTCTCCTGGACCATAGCTATGAAAGCAGGGCGAAGCTCATAGCTATTTGTTTGTATAGGATTTGACGAGGGGTGCGGCTCCAATAATTCGCCCTTTGGAGCAGAGAACTCATGGATTTGGGTTGAGTCCATGGGTAACCAAAATAAAATAAAAGAAAATAAAATAAAAGATAAACGGGCAACTGTAGTTCTTAGACAACACAGCTACCGTTCCCCGGCAACAGCGCCAGAAAGCTTGTTGGTACCGTTGTAGTTTTCACCCGGAAGTATTCAGGGTATCTAATCCACAGGGAACGAAAGGGCACTGTCTAATCACTAAAGTTGACCGGATTGATCGAGGTTATATGAAGGCTGGGTAGAGAGGATAACTGAGCACTAAGGCTGTGAATATAGCGAAGGGAATTCTCCTATGCTTGCTTTGGGCACCGGGGTATCCTAGACCTCTAGGAAATTGCCGGCCAACAGCTCTACGCCGTACCCGTACGTGGAGAATTACAAAGGACGGACAGGGCTGTCACCACCTGCCGCCTACCTCTTCTAATCCGTGGGGCTACGAGGCAAACGAAGGTAGTCGATAACCTAAGCACCACGCTTAAGAAATATACTACTACTCTAATCTTAGCTTGAGATTAGAGCACCTTATAAATAAAGCGACGAACCCACAAGCAAAATAAAGAACTCAGCTTTCTATAACTCAGACTTAAATGCTAGTTGAATCCCAGATACTTACTAAGTAGCTCGCATCCGCGGAGGTACAGGTGGAGGGTCGCTGACACGACGGGACTCCTCCAGACTCTCCCTCACTCTCTCCCTATTTCTACTCTCATTTGAGGAGGGCTTCGCCTTGACTTGATGCTCCAGCTCGATGATGATCTTCAATGACCGGTATGCAGCTATTTATAGCTTGTAGAGGCGGTTGGGAGTGGACACGTGGAAGATGAGGACGAACGGACTCAGTCACAGGTCGGGCGACGCGGGGAGGTCCACCGACATTGGATCCACCATGTTGAGTGATGCACGGCGCAGATGGACTCCTGAAGGCGGTGGGAACCCGCACCAGAAAGATGAGGCGGTTTGGCCTCCGGACCAGGTCGGGCGACCGGGCTCAGTCGGGCGACCATCCACCGGTACCGATCGGGCCCATCTTCGGCTGAGTGACTGTTTAGTGGGTCCTCATGGTGATTCTAGGTGGTATAGCTTGGATTGAGTATGTTTAGTTTGCGAGGTGGGCCCTTCAATCCATGTGACCTCCCCTTGGACCATTTCCATCTCTTGGATCAAACCGTCATGGAATCAGTGGCTAGGATGGTCCTGGAGTGTGCTTCTTCGCTGTGGTCAAAGATGGGCTCCGGGCCAGGCTCGGCCGACCTGGCTAGGTCGGCCGATGGACCTTTTGTGCCATATTGCACTCATCTTTTGCCAGCCTCTATCTTGTAGGCCCTGGAGTCCTACTCATGGTGACACCACTCCATTTGAGTATGTGTACTTGTGGATGTGGCCCCTTTGATCTATGTGCTTCTCTTGAGGTCCATCTCACTTATGGGGTTGATCCAACCTTGGTGCATAGGCAAGGGTTGGTCTAGAGTGTCTTTCCTAGCATATATCCAAAGATAGGCGCATTTGGCGTCGGTTGGGCGTCGGCCGACCTGGCTAGGTCGGGCGACGGCCCACCGAGCCCGTTTCGCCTCAAATTTCACCTGTTGCCTCCTGCATGCACATAGTCACCAAAACTAGTTGAATTTGTTAGATATAATCCCTATAGCTATGGTGAATGTATATTTGTATGTCACAGTTGATGGTTTGAGATGTGCATTAATGACTATCAACAACCACTAACCGCATTGATAATACGCTAACTCAACATGTGCAAAATACACAAGCATGGTGGGATCAGTCACAGCAAAACTACAACAACCTCCAAACTAGCATCCAACAAGGACAGGCAGATATGCATGCTTACCTTCGGTACCAAGGGTATGATCTGTACAACCCAAGGCACCACCAGCAACAGAAGGACCACCTTGGGGGAGGACACCCTGCATAGGTAAGTACACTATAACCACAATTTTAATTCATGCATTTCCCTTCTCTATTTTGTTGAAAAAAATCCTATCTGGACATGATGAATTATTGCTGTTACCTTCCCATGTTATTCATGTCTCAAGAAGCTAGTGATTTATGTCTTGAATTTGTTGGCTTGGTTTAATTACTTCCATGAAGACTTAAAACTTGTGGGTAGCAAATGATAAATCCAATTCTAGGTTGTTGGGAGTTAAGATATGATAAGATTAGAGTTGTTTTATCTCTGTCCAAGTGAGATTAGATTCCCGAGTTTTTGTTCAAAAAGAGTAAATTTGTAAGTTCCTCAGTGAGAATAAAAATCCTACCAGAGCCTCAAATTCCAACCACTTACCAAGTACCATTTGCAGTTGCTTTGAGTTTTGTCAAGTTCATTGTGATCTTTGTGAGATTTACTTCATACTCCTAAAAACAATGCCACGTACACGCCGCCTTATACGCTATGCTTCTACTCTTGAAGTAAGCACAACATGCCTTTCATCCCCATGTTAAATAAATACTCCAAAATATGTACTACTCTCCAATTGTATTCTAAAAAAATGTGGCATGGACGAAAAAAAAGGGGATATGTACGTGCAAGTCTACGAAAAAAAGAAAAAGAGAGAGAGAGAAGAGCCATGCCCTCATTATAATAAATACTTTTAGGAGAGGTCATTCTATGAAGGAGTTCATTTCATTCTCTTTTCACAAATCTCCACACTTGCACGCTTTGATTTGTGTGTAGGATTTAATTCTCTGCGGATGCAGGATTTGGCTTAACAAAATAAGTAGTGCATATGTGATGAAGGTTCTCTATTCATGAGCCTCACTCAATTATTTTATTGAGAGAAAGAGTGATGAGAGGAATGATGGCAAGGTTTTATACACCAATGAGTGACTTGAGAGAATCACCTGAGGAACATTGTTTTTCCTTTGCAAACTTTCTTCTCAAAAAAAAAATACCTCTAGCTAGAAGGTTGAACAAGGATGTGAGTGCGGCACTCTGTCTAAGTCATTCTAGATCTCAACTGCTCGTGATGAGGAATAGCTATAAGCCCCATAAGTGCTAAGGTAAAAGGGATGAGTTAATCTTTGCTAACCTATTCAAGTCATAGAATGATTTCTTGTTGAAAAAAATCGTCTTGTGGGGAAGCAAGCAATTTCTGATCCAATTTATCTAACTCTCCAGTCCAAGTCTTTGCTCGCGACGAGCAAAGCTCTTAGCTTGGGGGAGTTGTTGGTGTCTGGTAAGTCCTTAATATCTTGTGTCGCCAACATGCAAGGAATAAAATAATTTAGCCATAACCTATAGCATTTTATTTCAAATAATCTCATTCCACATGTACATGGAGTTTATTTGTATGCAGGGGTTTTACAGGAAAAGAAGGACATGAACGGGCTTTTTGGGTTGTCACCCGACCCGCCCAGGTTGGCCGACACAGGCCTAGGCCCGTTTGCCTTCGTCTTCGGCCCTAGAGAGAACGCACAAAGTATGATCTTAGGTGTCATTGATTCAGCATAGGGTGCATCCAAGGGTTGATAACACAAGAGGAAGAGATAGCATGGATTGATGGGCCCACAATTAAATTAAGCATTACTCGGCAGAAGTCTACCCATCACTGCCAGCTATCAGGGTCCACAGGCTAGTCAACCCGAGGAAGATCATGGCGACACGAGCCAGGGCCTTTGCACCCTGTCCTTTGCACGCGCCTTTGCACTGCCTCTAGTACGACATCTGTACCATGTACGAGATCAGGCGGTGGATCCAAAGGTTAGACGAAGTCAAGGATCGACCGACCCGAAGCTGGGCCCACTCGGCCTCAACCGCCTTGTACCAGCTTTGAACCTCCTCCAAATGCTATAAATAGGTGCTAGCGCCCTTTGTTCAGTATACATCAGAAGAAAGAGCTCCAATTGTATAATTGTTAGGCTTAGTCTAGTAGTGGAGTAGTTCTAGTAGTAGAGCTTCTGAAGGGTTTCTGGTGAAGTCTCGGTAAGCTTAAGTTCTAATCTTGAAATTCTTATCTTACTTGTAAGACTTTGAGCTTCAATGGAAATACCTTCACTCTTATGTTATATGCCTCAGCTTTGCATTATTTGTTCAGTATATAAGCTATATGTCTTTCACCTTAGTTTATGTGTACAATAGACAGAGTTGTAATTCATAATGCAAGCATGGTGTTTAGAATATGGAATATCGTTTGGGGTATCGCTACCCCATGGATTAGTAGAGGTAGGTGGCAGGCGGTGACAGCCTTGTTCGTCCTTTTAATCCTCCATGTTTGAGAGATGATGTTAGGCCCTCTGGATGTCTTGTTGTCGTCCCTAGATGTGGGAACCCTTCGGACACCTCGATATGCCCTCTAACATGTATCCCTTTACTGAGGCTGTATAGTGTATAACCTTGTATGCTTTAGACCCATGCGTGAGAAGTAAATAGATTACCTTGTACTCTTCTAGGATCTTCATGCTAGCTAAGTCTTGTATATTTTGACCAATGAGTCTTCTGTGTGTCACACGACCCACCTTCTATCAATGTTTACCCCTTGCTAGACTTTGGTATATTTATAGTGTTATGATTGAGTGCACTGGATAACTACACTTTTCAACCACCGCCTTCCATGTGGATTCAATACCCTAATTACTTCCGGGTGAAAGCTACAATGGTATTTGTGCGCTTGCGGATTTATCTGCGACTGTAAGAAATACCAATAGCAATTCATATTCTCAATCAGCATCTTGATATGCAAAGTAATGCATGTATTTCGATGAGATGCCATAATAGAAGTTTCCAAAAAAGTTGGCCATAATGCTCGACTCAAATTTTGCACCTGGACAGGCTGATGCGGCTTCCTTAAAAGACATACATCATCATAGGGTTACATCTTATTCCTTTGCGTGAAAATTTTTGAATCAGTGAGTCTTGAAGTTTATTTTGCAGTGATCGGTGATATATTTTTTCCATCCTTTTGAACCTATGCCGATCAGTCGATGGTCCAGTTGACCCAAAAGCTTCCTTTGGTTAGATTTGATGGTGGTGTTCAAGCCAGTCAACATGTGGACATCCATCAAGGTTGGCGTCATTAGAGCATGGTCAAATAGATAGGCATTCAGGGCATCTGACCAAAACAAAGACGATGCGACCAAGAGGTTTTCATCCTTCGCCATATCGGACAGTGAGAGAATGATGCATTGGCCTATTTCCTTCTTGTCCCAGAATGCTGATTTGGATGCTCGAACCCTGAGAAGCCAGTTTCTCTACCTAGGAATGCTGCTTGGCCACAATGGGAATGATTGGGTCCAATCAGAGACTTGGAGATTTGATCCTCTAAAAGGAATCCGTTCTAACTCCAAGTTGATGAAGTCAATCGGATCAGGGTTGCCCATTGGTCCCAAGTAATAGGATGACGGGAGGTGAGAGACTGGGATGATGATATTATCTTTGAGATTCTATGAAAGAAATAAAGAATAACATGTAAAGACATGGCGGCGCAAATGATCTCAAGGAAGAAAACATGCAAACAAGGAAAAATAAATCAATAAATCTTAATGAAAACACGATGGTCAGTGGTGATTTCTTACCTCTGGGACGTGGGTGCTTGTGGCTTTATCTAAGGCTGCCATTGTTAGATCTGGAAGGAACAGTGACCCAGGGTGAGGAAATGTGAAAAGATATCAAGAAAGATTGATGAAAGACTAGATGCAAGGTATGAGACAAATGCGGATGAGATCCTTACCAGATTTGCGGTGAAGGTTTCGCAAAAGATGATTCGAGTTCGCCAGATGAAGAGTAGAGGTGTGACGGCGGCGGAAAGCTCGAGTGGTTTGGCAGATGCAAACTGAGAAAGAAGAAGATGGTTCGCATCCGGTATTTATAGGGCTTACGAAGTAAGGAAGCGCCCAGAGATCAAGGTGCCGCACGCGTGCGGGATTCAAGGTTATCAACAGTGAAGGAAGCACAAGTTTCTATAAACTGTTCACTGGAGAAGTCATCATCACTCGTGAAATTTTGGAACAAAATAATATTTTATCCCATAATTGGGGGGCATATGTTGAAACCAGATTTTGAATTGGCCGGCGGAGTAAAATACTGATTTTAGTGGAGCTGATGATGGCAGATGAAGAGTGAAGCCGATCTGATTTAATAGTCAAATCCGAAGCTGATTCTGATTGATGTGACGAGTCCAATTCCGATTTGAGGGGATCCGATTCCTAGTCGGCATGATCCGATTGAAGATATTTGAAGGCGGTGATGATTCCTAATCGGACACGGTGATATGAGACCGGGGCGAGTACGACGAGGTGGATGTGGGTCTAGAAGTTTCTACAGGGCCTGGATTTTGTGGCAATTTTAATTCTTTTGGTAGTTTAGGTTTAGATTTGCTTTAAATATATTAGAGATATTGTCGTATCTGACAAGGATTAGTTAGATTTGTAGGGTATAAATACAAACCCTGTGCCATTGTAAAGAATGTTCACACAACTAATTAATACAAGTCCCTTTTCGGCCTCGCGCCAACAAAACCCTTTTCGTCGAGTTCTTCAGCAGGCAGGGCAACATCATCATGACCTTCGGTTTGCCTGCAAGCACGACATCTACCTGGTTATTTTAGGCTTTGGATTGAGGCGTACCGCCCTTCTTCGTCTAAATATTCACCAATTTATCGAGTTGTTCTAAGCTTTAGACTGAAGTGTATCACTCTTCTTCGTTTAGATCGCTCACCCTTTACCATGGTTTGTTGTTTTATCTCATCGACTTACATCTGTTTATAGATCTATTTGCTATATTTGTCTTTTAGTTATTTTATGCTTTGCAATAGATCTGTTTATCCCTCTTGTTCATATAGCTGATTTAGATTTAATTCAGAAGTCGCAAATAAATTGAGTTTAAGCAAGTTCTTTAATACATATAGATCTATCAATTTGAATAGGCTAAATCAGTGCCTTGCTAACAAGGTTGTCTCGATTAGGTCCGATTCGATTGTTAGTGACATGGATTTTAGTTTATTTATGTCTTTAGAAATATGTGTAATAAGAAGCATGATTAATCTTGATTTACTATCAAATCGGCTCTTATAGTCGATGATTTGTTTTATAACATGTTATATCATCATGATTCGGACTCAAGGCCAATGGTTCATGCTTGCATCAGACTCCTGTTCATATTGATCCGATTGTGGGAATGAATCAGGGCTTTGGCGATGAGTTCCATTGAAGTTACTGATTAAACTCTACCTTGTCAATTTCAGATCAAATTGACTCGCATGCCATGAATATCAAGATTTTAGACCTGCACTGAAGTTCAAGCCAATCTTCCAGGCCACAGTGTTGATTTAAAAAAGTCAACTCCTAATTTTTTGGCGTCAACACATCCGTTTAAGTAAACCTAACCATTATCTAGGTTTGCACCTAACTATTGCAATCATGTGGGGAGCAAACAATTATTATAATCACCAAGCGACTTCTTTTATTTCAAAGCCATCATTCCTATTCTTAGTACTGTGTAAAAAGATTTCAAGCAACTTCGATCACCATGAAGGACGGACAACTCAAGTTGGTTTTACACCATGCGTGAGACAACCTAATTGCACGTCACATAAGCGACACCCCGAACCTCGTGCGACAACCTTTCCTGCCTTTTCCTGCCGTTTGCATAGGGCCCACTCTGATCAGGTGCACAGCTCCACAACCCCAGATGCCGCAGGCAGAGCTGGCCTGTGACCACTGCTACACCCGCCATCTTCGTACTCACCCAAGGGAGTGGGGAGAAGTCAAACGTCAGCTCCATTTGGTACATCAGTTTACCGGTTTACCATATTTCCCGGCATATGACTAGTACATTCAAAAGCTTGACCAGCTCATCACACATTCATCCTTAGCCAATTTATTCGATAGGCAGACGGGACGACTAACCACGCTGGGTCATCACATAAAACCCGTCCACCACATTCCTCATGATTTCCACATAAGGGGGAAACCTATATCTCGCGAGCGACGTAATGTCAGTAGACTTCAATCGAGTCCTATTTAGCATAGCAACTATCAACCTAGCCATTACTAAAAAGGAACTTAGGTACATATGATCATGCATCTAGGGTTTCAAACAACTCCTAAAACTTAAATGTGCAAGCAAGGTAAACATAGAAATGTAATGACATTTCGAAATAAGGATCATGCTTTGGTGCTTGCCTTCGGCGTAACATTCCGCACTCTCAGGGTCTTGATCTTGCAGCGGGGGCAGTGACGTCGTCCAGGAACTTGTTCACTTCGCAGGCCACCAACTCAAAGGTTCCGTCGTCTAATGGGAGATCTACATGCTTGCATATGCGTTAAGTTAGGGTGCTCTTTTCTTGATAACCTTAGGTTTATATTTGCAGCAACTCAGTTATACAGATTCTAAACTCAATTATATAATTTAAGCATGATTGAACATGCCATAAAGAAAACTAATATAAAAAAGCATAAATAAGGTACTGAACAACAGGATCATAAAAATCTCGGTACTAAAAGAAGGCATTACCAAGAGGATTCATATTTTTCTCTGGTTCAGTTAATTTATTAGACATTTCTCAAGTTTCATTAGCATTTCTTTAGAGAAATTAAAAGAAATGTTTCTGTTCTATTTTCAAGAGTTAATGCTACACCATTGTGTGGCACTGGTCACAAGGACTCCAACAAAACTGGTTTGGTATTTTTTGCATTTTTCTGTGATTTTATAAGATATTAAGAAGTTTCAGCCTTTTTATTCATTCATTGAAGGAATTTGATTAACAGATTTACAGATAACCCCATATGCTTTAAACTCCTGCAGATAGATCCCTAACAATGATTGTTTCTTTGCAATTGGGTCCCTCGGCTCAGCCAGCGGCGTGGCAGCGCAATTCTGGCCTACGAGGTCCCTTCTTGGCAGAGGGAAGGGACTGGGAAGGCTCAGGGGCTCATCGCGGCTCGGCTCGGGGGCGGCGGCGAGGTTGGTGAAGCGACGGAGGTTGTCGTCGGCGGAGTAGTGGTGGCGCGGCCGCCTTGGCTCCAACTCCAGCGACGGCGGTGGCTGGCATGGTGAACGCGTGGCTTAGTCAGCTCGCACAGATGTGGGTGACTGCTTTGGGATGCTCGAATGGGCTGGTGGAAGCTCAGGAAGGCGAGTTCGCCGGCGGGGTGTCTCGGTGGCGGTGGCGGAGGGGTGGCGAGCTCTAGCAGGGGCGGGGGCCCTTTTATAGGTGCGGTTGGGGGCTCTGGCAAGGGGTAGGAGGCTTCACCATTGTTGGTATTTCTTACAGTCGCAGATACATCCACAAGCGCATGGGTACCATTGTTGCTTTCACCCGGAAGTATTCAGGGTATCGAATCCACAGGGAACGAGAGGGTGTTGGGATAGTAGCCGAAGCCAATGGTCCCAAACAACAGCTGAAACGGGACAACTGAGACAAGCAGCAATAAATTACTTATCTACAGTATCCTGGAATCAACAACCTTTACATGAAGGGGAGGGGTCCCTTTTTATAGGGAGACCAAGGGTCTTTACATTCCAATTGTACCCCTGAGATCAGGCATCATCCTCTAGACTATACAATACAAATAGCCTATGGACACTTTGGTACATTTACTCCTTCCAATGTGAATGCGTAGACTTGTAATTCCGTGTTTGACTTGGCTTGGACCTGGTCTCCTTTGACTCGGTCCATGTCAGCTTCGCCTGCTTCTAAAGGCTTTGTAGCTCCAGGATTTGGCTTCCTCTGAGTCGAGATGACCCTAAGCCGCTTCCCAGCATCTAGAAAGCCGATGACTCCTCCAAGGACCTGCAGTATAGAGCGAACCGAAGCTTGCCATTAACTCATTCATAGCTTTTGGCATTCAACAGTATCAATACTTCATCAAATTGGCTTCTAACTTGGTTCTAATAATGCTACTTCGGCATTCTGCTGCACGATGACCGAAGCCAATTGGCTTTAGCATACAGCGAGATGTGATCACCGAAGCTGATTGGCTTTTGTTTACAGCGAGATGTGATTACCGAAGCCAAAGTAGAGATATGTAAAGCAAACGAAGCTAAACTGGCTCGATTTCCTTGGTTCGTTGTCGCCCTCACGCATGAGATGAAGCAAAACAAGTAGAAGGCATTTGTCGGCGGGCCAAATCCCCAACAGTAGCTCCTTGAGGATGAGGGCTTTCTTCAACAGGCCGAGCTCCACGAAATTAGTATTGCTTGCCAGCCAGAGAAACGCCTCCTCCTTGTTGGAGAAAGCCCCTTAGTGTTTTGTCATGATAGTTCTATTTTTGCTTCGTTTGTCTGACATGTCATGTCATTTGGCTTCGTTTATTTGAAACTGGTTGAATTGTTTTAACCGTTGTTGTAACTTTTGCTTCGGTTTGACCGAATTTGAAACGGTGGTTCGTTTTTCGAGATTTTAACGGTCAGATTTTACTGGCCTATAAATAGGACCGAAGGGGGGGTCGATTTTGCTTGCTTCGTTTTGCTTGTCTTGAGCTTGACGTTTTCTCTGGGTTTTGGAAGCTTTTGAGTTCAAGCTTTGGCTTTCTTCTCTCGACACAAGTAAGTTTTGCTTTTTGTGCTCTACTATCTCTTTCGTTTTTTCCTTTGTCTTTTTGCTGCTTTGTTTACTTATTATTTTTTCCTGTTTGTTGCAGCGGCTCGTACGAAGCAAACCGCTCGTCTGATTGGCTACGTCTCTGACGAAGACAATTCAGACGGCGGGATATGGATGCTGCCGAAGCTGCGCAGTTTGCTCAGGAAATTGAGGGAAACGTAGCCGTGGACCCCGAAGCCGGAGCTGCTATGATTATTGATGATCGAGGCAAGGGACTTGCTGAGGAAGATGCAGCTGAAGGTGACGACACAGAGGACGCTGGATCTACAGCCGAGGATGCCCTTGAGGACGTAGAAGCCGATGCTTCAGATCTCTTGGATTATTGGAGGAAGCCAAAGACCACTGTCTTTGGTGAGTCTAGTGTTACCCCTTCATTGATTCGCTTCTATGAGGACGAGCCCCTGGTACAGAGACTACTCCGGCACCTGAGCCAGACGAAGCTGTGGTATTCAAGGAGTTCTTCACCGCTGGGCTTCGGATGCCCGTAGACAATATTATTGCTGATATTCTTGGGAAGTTTGGCTTACAGCTTCATCATCTGACCCCCAATGCTATTACTCATTTGCTTCGCTTCTTCTGGGCCGTAAAGACCAATGCGTCGGATGTTAATGCAGATTGCTTCGTCCGTTACTTTGAGGGGCATCGGCAGACAAAAAGCGTCAAGGTTGATGGCTTTGACTATGAGCCGGACTATGGTAGTGTTACATTTTGCGCGCGGTGGAGGCAAACTGACAAGCAGAAAGTGGAGCTTACCTTTTGTCAGAGAAACACGTGGGACAAGAGTTGGAAGAACTATTGGCTCTATGTCAAGGTGCCGGCGCTGGAGGCTGTGTTAGAGGACGGAACGAAGCAGATTTCATTTCCTCTGCACAGTTCTATCGGTACTTGTGAGTTTGTCGCTTGCCCTTCCTTCGACATGAATGCCCCCGGCTTTGATCACTGTGAAAGTGCTTTTTTCAAGGCTAGTCGGGTTTCAAGCAGCCGGGACTTGATTGAGGAAGGGCTTGCTGTTGGAGTGAATATCTTATCTGCTTCGTGGAAGCCATTTGCTGTTGAGACTAGGCTGTACTGAGGTATTCCTCATGTTTGCTTTCCCAAGTTTGGGGTGAAGAAGCCAGAGAATATGTCTGATTTCGCCTTCGTTCAGTCCATTGAGTTAATGGCTGAAATTATTTGTGGGAAGTACACTACTAAGGAACATGCGAGTTGCTTGGCTTTGGTGGATGGGGTCCGACTTAACAGGGTGTTCGATGAGAAGGGCGTTAGCTATCCTCAGCGTTCGGCCCCATCCAAGCCCTCAAAGAAGTTCACTGATCAGGATCACCCTAGCGTGCAACCAGCCCCGAAGCCGGGTCGTGGCCGTGGAAAGAAAGGTCGTGGTGGAGGGCGTGGAAGCGGTCAGTCGGATGAGGGTGATGAGGAAGCTGAGGGCAGCAAAGCCGGAGCCCCCTCTAGCCGTGGTGGGAGCCAAAGCCGAGGGCAAGGCTCCAAGGTGACTGGCTCCAAAAAGCGGGTTGCTTCCTTGGAGACTTCCAAGCGTACTTCTGCCTTGGAGTCCTCCAAGCGCCAAAAGCTTGGAAAAGCTCTTCCCATCGTTCCGCTTGCCAGCGCACCTCCTCGTCCCATTGCTTCGGCAGCGGAAGCGCCTCCCACTGTTGCCCCTAAGCAAGTTGTTCCTGCAGCTTCCGCTGCAGTTGATTTGCCCTCTTCTGGAGGTTTGTTTCTTGTGCAACTTGTCTTTTTATTTTTAGCTTCGCTTTGCTTATTTGTTTTTGTCATCTTATTATAGTTAAAGCTGCTGTTCGACCTCCTCGTCGTGAATGCCTACTTGAATGCATCGACGATGAGGATGATGAAGTGAGCTACAGTCGTCTTTTGAGGGAGGACGAGACAAAGGATTTTACACTTGGTGAAGCTGAAGTGTCGTCTGTCCCTATCCAGCCATCATCCTTGGATTTACTGGCTGGTGCCGCGACCAAGTCCCTTCAGATTTCTGAGGGACTTGTGCAGTCGGCTTCGGCTAATGTTGAAGAGCCGCCGCGGACAGTTGCAGATGACAGCGAGGAGCCAATGTAGTTGGCTTCTACTAACATTGAAGGGCCTATGCAGATGGCTCTTACTCTTGAGACTAGGCAAGGCTCTGGCGATTTGGTTCCACGCACCACTGAGCCGGTTAAGTTGGTTCCTTCGGCTATCGCCGGGCAATCTGCCCCTGCTAAGGACGTTGAAGCAGCCCCTGAAAGGCCAGCTCCTGAGCAGCCAGCTCCTGAATCAAAAGATGTGTTTCGCGAAGCAGTTATATTTGCGTTTTTAGCTGAAATGATGTCTCTTTTGATTTGTTGATTATTTTGCTTCAGAAACAAGTTATGCCGGGTATGGCCCCCTTGCAGATCGGCTTCGACAGAGCGGCTTTCGTCCTCCCAACGATATTCTGGTTATCATCCCAAATGGTTGGTAATTTTAACTGCTCACCCGAAGCTGATTGATTTTAGATTTTTGTCTAAACATTGGTTTTGCTCTTTCAGAACTTGAGACTCGTGTCAAATCCTTGGATTTGGACACGCTTTCCATTTCCAGCCTTAGTGGTGGCATCCAGGTCTGTTCCTTTTCCTTCGTTTTTGAGTTTGTTGTCCGGCTTTTTGATACTTATGCTTTTCTTGTTTTAGTCTATAATGTCCATGCAGGAGCTTTTCGCTCGCCTTCCGCTTCGTCTCAACGATGTTGAGAACGAGTGGCCCGAGCTTGAGGCTCTAAGGAAGGAGCGCGAGGGCTTTCTTCTACTTAAGAAATCCTTGGACGATGAGAAAGAGCAGTTTCGTCTTGAGCGTGAGTCTGCCTTGTCAGAAGTTGCTTCGCTCAAATGCCAGGTTGCTTCGCTGGAATCTATGCGTGCACTTAACGCTCAGACAATCGAGGGGCTTCGGGGCAAGGTAATCGATGCTGCCACTTTGGAGCTGAAGAATCAAGTCAAGTCTCTCGAGGCTGATAAAGAGAAAGCGACGTCGGATGCTGAAAAGTACAAGAGGGAGCTTCTGGTTGCTGTTGACTTAAAGAGCTCTCTTATTTCCGAAGCCAGTCAGCTTAAGGCTCAAGTGGAGCAGCTTAAGGCTGACAAGAAAAATTTAGATTCTGAATTGCTCAGTCACAGCTTGGGTATTTACGCTGAATACGAAGCTGCTCTGAAACAATATGGAGCCGAGCCGCTGCCCTTCCCCTCTGATGACTTTAGCGTTGGGAAGCTTTTTGACTGGTTTGATGATGAGTTCAAGTGCTTACCAGACGTCTTGTCCAGAGTGGGTGATTATGCTGCCCGGACATGCATCACTAACGCCTTTAAGATGCTGGCGGATGACGGATGCTCTCATTACAAGGGCTTTTTAAGAAAGGACTTTCAGTTTCCTTCGGCTTTGAATCCTGATAAAAAAGAGCTTTTCAACGAGGCTGTTCTGGCGACTCGCGGCCTCTTTCTCAGGAAGTTTTGGTCTGTAACAGGGAGGGAGTGTGCTCGGCGCACTGCATATGATCGCTTGGTTAGGGTTAGCTTCTTTTATCATTTTGTCTATTTATTTTGGCTTCAGGTGTATCCTGTTAGCTTTGCTTTCGGTATTGATTGTTCTGTTTAATTTCAGTACAAGGAGGAACTCGCTCTCGAGCAGCGGCAGAGAGCCGAAGCCGAAGCCGCTGTTGCCGCCGCCGCTGCTGGGGCCTCAACTTCAAGAGCTGGTGCCGAAGCTGGTCGTGATGGTGCTGAAGCCGGAGCCTCTGATGCTGATCCGAAGGTTTAGCTTCAATAGAGCTGATGACTTTGATTCTTTTGTTGAGAGATGTTTAAACTTTGTAAATTTGTATATACTCAGATCCCTGATGAGGGAGGTGTTCTTGAAATCATACCAATCACTATGCGCGATGGCCCCTTGTGTGTGTCTGGCTTCGCATGGGAGCAATATCGGAAGTTATGTCCAAGTCAAAGAATTGATGATTTCTGGGAATTTTGCCATGAGTTCTTTAGTCGTTGTGAATTCGATGTGTTTGAGTTTTTTAACTCCTTCATCGTTCGATGTTCTCCTCGTGTCGAACTCGCTCGTGCAAGAAATGCCGAAGCTGCTCGTTTGCTTCCAGTTAAGGTGGAGCCAGAAGATTTAGATAATGATAGGGATTTTGCTTATGTATATAATGCTCCCAGATTTAGGAGATCTGGCCAGCTTTTTGACGGCTATGTTTTTGAGATGTTCTAAGTCATCTCTTTGTAAAGCTCACTGTAATTCGCTTGGTCATTGTTTTGATTCGAAACACTTGAATGAATGTAAGCTCGATTTGGCTTTGTTGCGAAAGAAACACCTCCTCCCCCCCCCAAAGCGTGGTTTTATTCGTTCAAGTGTTTTGCACTTTTGGTTCGGAGCCGCTTTGACTCCTTTGAGCTTTGTGCGGAGATATGCTTTGCGTGGTTTGCCGAAGCCCCCATATTTTAATCGTTTTTGAAATACTGATAGCCGAATATGATTTTAATTTAAAATATATGTTTTAGGCGAAGCCCCTTTTGGTCTGTTTGGAGTAAGCGCTTTTGGACCGAAGCCCCTTTCGCTATGTTTTAGAGTGGGCTTTTTCTTAGATCTGGATTGGCCTTACTCTCTGTAGGGCTAATTCAGTTCTATCTGAGTTATCGAATATCAGCGACTTGGTCGAAGCCAATCGCTTTTGATGCTGTTCTTGTGTGTTTTAACAAGTTGCCGAAGCCCCTATAGGCTTTTTAGGGCGCTGCTAGACGAAGCTGCTGAAGCCTTTATAAGATTTTAGAGTACTGCTAGCCGAAGCTGTTTTTGTTTTATAACAATTGTTTGGGTCATAGCCCCTTTTACTCTGTTTTTAGAGTAAGCATTTCTGGACCGAAGCCCCTTTTACTCCTCTTTGGAGTAAGCTTTTGCTTAGATCTGAATTGGCCTTACTCTTGGTAGGGTCAATTCAGTTCTTTGTGAATTGTCGAATATAAGCGACTTGGTCGAAGCCAATCGCTTTCGATGCTGCTTTTTTGGGGAATACCTCGTTTATATATGATTTGACGAGTTACAGTAAGCACCGCCTCGTTAAAAACCTCACCCCTTGGTCAGGGTCCCCTTGTGAGGAAAAGAGTACGGGCTTTTGGAAACAAAGTAAAAATGCTATTCTACTCAATGACTTCGTTTATAGGATACGAAGCCATTTTACATCTTTTCATAGGTAGTATTTGCGTAAGCTGTCTGCATTCCATGAATGCGGCAGCTCATTGCCTTCGTCATCGCCTAATCGAAATGAGCCAGGCCTGTTGCTTTTGATGACTAAGAATGGGCCTTCCCATTTCTGTTGTAGTTTTCCAGTAGGCATGCTTGGATTTTTCCTTAGGACCCAGTCCCCTGCCTTGATATCTTTTCTGATTACCTTTTTGTCTCGCCACTTTCTTGTCTCAGCTTGATACTTGGAAATGTTTTTTGCTGCCTGGAGCCTGTATATCTCAACGAGATCCTTGTCAACGGCTTCGCTCTCTTTGGGAGCTTCTTGCTGGGTGCGAAGCCCTTTGTGCAGTATTTCCTCTGGGCATACTGCTTCTTCACCATAAAGCAGTTTGAATGGAGTAAACTGTGTTGCCCTTGATGTGGTGGTGTTGTGAGCCTAGATCACCTTCGGCATCTCTTCTACCCACTTGCCTTTTTTCTTACAATTTGCGAGGCACTTTCGGATGGCTGTAAAGATTAAGCCATTGGCTCTTTCAACTGCTCCATTTGTTTGCGGATGATATACCGACGCGAATTTAGCTTTTGTTCCAATTGACATGCAGTATTGCCTGAATTCGTCACAGTCAAACTGCTTCCCATTGTCCGCTGTTATTTCCCTTGGTACTCCGAATTGGCACACAATTTGCTGCCAGAAGAATTTGATAACTGTTTTTGCTGTGATGTTAGCCAAAGGTCTGGCTTCGATCCACTTGGTGAAATACTCAACTGCTACTATGGCGTATTTGAGATTTCCTTGAGCCATTGGAAGCGGGCCAACTAGATCAATGCCCCATCTTTGCAAAGGCCATGTTGGAGTTATCAGCTGTGATTGCTCCGAAGGAGATTTTCTGTTCGCTGCACACTTTTGACACTGATCACACGTCTTGACCGTGTTTGTTGCATCCATGATGATTGCAGGCCAGTAGAATCCTTGCCTCATTGCCTTGCCCACTAAAGCTCTTGCCCCAAAGTGTGCCCCGCATAAGCCGCTGTGTATCTCTTGGATCAGTTCTTTTCCTTCGTTGTGAGAGATGCAACGAAGCCAAGGAGCTACAACTCCTTTCTTGTAGAGGACATCATCTATCATCTGATAGCATCTTGCTCTTTGTTGCATAGCTTTTAGGTCATCTTCGTCAATTGGCTCATAGTATCCCCGAAGGAAAGCTATTATTGGGGATCGCCAATCCTCGGAGCTTATTGCATTGATCAGCTTCGGTGGGTCATCTGAATCCTTTATTGATGGTGATGTTAATGTTTGAAAGAACACATCAGGTGGAAGCTTGTCCCCCTTTGCAGCTGCCTTAGCCAGAGCATCTGCCTCGTCATTTTTTGCTCTTGGGATGTACTCCACAGTGAAACCTTTGAATTTTTTCTCCATTGAGCGTACAGTGGTCAAATATTTGATGAGTTCTGGTTGCTTCGCTATGCTCTCTTTTTCGATGTGATCTGCCACCACCTTAGAATCTGTTTTGACAGTAAATCTCTGAGCTCCTAAAGCCCTGGCTTTTCTGAGCCCAAGTAACACAGCTTCGTATTCAGCAACGTTGTTTGTGCTTCTGTCGCTGCATTTGCAAAACTCTAAATTTGCTGCATATCTCATTTTCACGCCCGAAGGCGATTGCACAATTGCCGCGATGCCAGCTCCTTTGTCCCCCCAAGCACCATCACAATGTATCAACCAATTTTCCTCTCTAACAGCATTTTGTGGCGAAGGCGATGTCCACTCTGCGATAAAGTCAGCTAGGACTTGTGATTTAATTGATGTTCTCCTTTCAAAATCCACGACGTACTCTGAAAGCTCCGCTGCCCACTTGCGAATTCTCACCGAAGCTTCTTTGTTGTTCAAAAGCTCCTTGAGTGGCTGATCCGTGAGGACTTTGATGTGATGGCCCTCGAAATAGTGTCTCAGCTTTCTGGAAGCCATTATCACTGCATAGATCATCTTCTCAATCTCTGTATAAAACAGCTTCGACGCATTCAAAGCTTCGGATACATAGTAGACTGGCTGCTGAATGCTTCTGCCATCTACCAGCTTTTCTGTGATGAGCGCTGCACTAACTGCTGATTGTGATGCTGCAATGTACAGTAGGAGTGGGGTTTTTGGGTTTGGTACTGTTAGCTTCATGAGTTGCATCAAGTATTGCCTTAGCTCGTGGAATGCTTTTGACTGCTCTGGCCCCCATTGGAACTTAGCTGCATTTCTGAGTGTTGCAAAGAATGGTAAGCTTCGCTCTGCTGCTTTTGCGATGAATCTGTTGAGTGCGGCAATTCTGCCCGACAGCTTCTGCACTTCTCTCATGCACTTTGGCTCTTCCATGTCAAGGATTGCATTTATCTTGTCTGGATTAGCTTCTATCTCGTGAGCTGAAACCAGACAACCAAGTATTTTGCCTTTTGTCACTCCAAATACACACTTTTCTGGATTTAGCTTGAGACCGTCCTGTCTCATGCGAGCGAAGGCGGTTGCTAGATCTGATACGTGATCTTGCCTTTTGTCACTTTTGACCAAGATGTCATCAACATATGCCAATA
The DNA here is from genome assembly GCA_004135705.1 of Alloteropsis semialata. Classification (NCBI taxonomy): domain Eukaryota; kingdom Viridiplantae; phylum Streptophyta; class Magnoliopsida; order Poales; family Poaceae; genus Alloteropsis; species Alloteropsis semialata. The sequence continues at coordinate 44,770,542 of CM014272.1, read as the reverse complement.
TAGTTTTGAACAATTCGTCCTTGAACACTGTGCTTGACATTCGGCAGAAACTGCTTCCTGCATTCCGAAGCCCCTCAGGCATCCTGACGAAGCAAAATGTGCCAACTGGTGTGATAAAGCTGGTTTTCTCCTCATCCTCCTTTTTCATCCAGATTTGGTGATAGCCAGAAAAGCAATCTAAGAGGGACATCATTTCACTTGCTGCTGCTTGATCAACAATCTTGTCAATTCTTGGTAGTGGGAAATCATCTTTTGGGCAAGCTTTATTGAGGTCTGTGAAATCAATACACATTCGCCATTTTCCATTCTTCTTCTGAACTGGTACAGTGTTTGCTAGCCATGTTGGATATTTGACTTCGCGTATGACATTGGCGTCCAGCAGCCTTTGCACTTCGGCTTTTACTGCATCAGCTTTTTCTTCTGACATCTTTCTCAACTTTTGCTTTTTTGGCTTCATATCAGGACTGATTGCCAGCTTATGCTCAACTATGCTTCTGTCAACACCTGGTAGATCTTTGCTTGACCAAGCAAACACATCTTTGTTGTTTCTGAGGAATTCGATGAGCCTATCTTCTTCGTCCGGCTCTAGATCTGAGCCAATGATCACTTCTCTGTCAAAGACATCGGGCTGCAGCAGCACCTGCTTCGTCTCTGCAGCTTTCTGCATCTTCCTGCTATCTTTCTCGATATTTGGCTTTTCTTCTGGTAATATGCATCTTTTTCTTCAAGCAAATGCACATTTCGCTGACCAGGTGCCCTGGCTTTTTCGATGTTTCTGGCTTCCCACTGGTCGCCATATACGGTTATAACTCCTTTGAGAGCTGGCATTTTCATACATAGGAATGACTGCCTTATGATGATATCAAAAGCATTTATGACTCCTCTTCCGAAGATGACATTGTAATCAAAGACCATGTCCACTACATCAAAGTTGATGTATTCTGTTCTTGCGTTGGATGTGTCACCGAAGGATACTTGCAGTGAAATTTTCCCGAGTGTTTGGGTTCGCTTCCCCCCGAAGCCGACCAATGGAGTATCTGATAGCTCTAGGTTATCTGGGTTGATATTGGTCATGTTTCTCAGTGTTTTTGCTAGGATGATGTCAGCAGAGCTTCCTGTGTCCACTAGCACCTTTCCAATCGTCCAGCCAGCAATATTGGCTTCGATCGACATAGCGTCGTTGTGTGGGTAGTTATGGAGCTTGAGATCTTCCTCAGTGAAAGTGATGGGCATATGAGACCATTCCGACTTCTTGTACGGGCCATCAACAGAGATGTTATTGACTTGGCGAAAATAGCTTTTCCTTTGCTTTTTGTTCTCAAAAGCAAGCGATGATCCTCCAGAAATGGGCATGATGTGTCCATAGCTTGGGAGTGGACTTGGAGCTTCTTTCTGATTGGCTTTTTGCTGTGAGAGTGGTGGTGGTGGTGGCAGCTCCTCAACCTTTATGTTTTGCGAAGCTGCTTGCTGGGAGGTTTGAGGGTATAAGTGAGGATATATGGCTTGTGGGTAATAGTGCTGAAAGGTTTGTGGTGAAGGCAAATATTGGGTTGCCATCGCTGTTGATGGATGCACAGTGTTTGAGTTTAGCGAAGGATATACTGGGCAATATGGTTGGATAGCTTGGGAAGGGTTTTGGGTATTTGGTTGCGAAGCCGATATTGGCTTCGTTTGGGTTGCTTGAATCTTCTCTGCTCTTAGCTTTTCTATTGTTTTCTTGATATCTCTGCACTGTTCTGTGCCATGGGTATGATTTTTGCCATGGTATTGGCAAAACAGCTCAGGTCCCGCTGGACCTCTTCCTCTTCCTCGGCCTCTGCCGGCTTTTCCACCCCTCTGAGTGGGCTCATTTCTCTGGTTGTGGTATTGGCTTTCTGGGTACGGTGGTTTGGTTTCGTAGGAAGGAGGCGGATTGTCCACCTTTATGATTGTTTGGTGGGAGTAGTTTTGGTAGTTGTGGCTGTGGTGATGGGTTTTGGCTTGTGACTCATATTGGTTTCTCATGATGGCTTCTCTTGCCAATCTCATTCGGTTGTCATTGTCAGAGCGACAGTATTTTTTGAACTCCTCATACAGGTCTGCCAGAGTAGCTGGTGTCTCTCTTGCGATATGCTGTGCAAACAATCCTGGGCGAAGCCCTTGTATTGCTGCGAATTTTGCTGCTTCATCAGGGATATGTGGGGCTTGAGCACGTAGAGTGACAAATCTGCGGAAGTAGTCCTCTAATGGCTCCTTCGGCTGCTGGTGTAGTGTGAGTTCGGCATATGAGAGTGATTGGTCTCCCATGATGCTAAAATTTTTGATAAGCTCCCTCTTCAGATCATACCAGCTGTTGATTGATAGGCCAGGCAGCTTCGTGTACCAGTTCATTGCTGTGCCATCGCAGACAATGATGAAGGATTTTGCTAGAACAACATCATCTCCCCCTGCCGAAGCTATTGCAGCTTCATAGCTCATTAGGAATTGCTTTGGGTCGGTGAGGCCGTTATATCTTGGTAGAGAAATGGGTTTGTAGGAAGGTGGCCATCTTGCCAGTTGGAGGCTTTCTGAAAGTGGGCACATATGATCGATGGGATGAGTATGGAGTGTTTGGAAGCTAGTTTGGGATGAAGAGTTGTGGTTTGGTGGGTTGATGGTGTTTGGCTCATTAAGCTCTGCTTGGAGCTCAGCGACTTGCTTTTTGGCTTTCTCGAGTTCTTGGCGCAGCTTTTCAGCTCTGGAGCTTGTGTTGTTCAGCCTCCTCTGCTTCGCTTGCCTCAGCTCCTCGAGCTGCTTTTTGACTTGCAGCAATTGATGCTGCTGCTCCTCTTCCTCCTCTTGCATTTGTTGCTCTAGTTCGAGCTGTGCCGCATCCAGCTCTCTCTGCTGCTCGAGGCGTCGAAGACGAAGCCTTTCTTCGAGTCGGTGCATTCTCTCCTCGGTGGTAAGGGTTTCTTCATCGGTCTCTTGATCGTCGAGAATGGCTTCGGTTATTGGTGGTGGGTTTGTTGGTGGAATTGTGGGTCGGGGGGCAGCTTCGATGCTGAGGGTTGCATTTGACACGGTGGTGGTTGGTTTGGTTGGTTTGGTTGGCTTTTTTGGTGGCATGGTGGTTATCGTGGGTTTTGTTCGTGCACTGCACAAACGGTGGGCGCCAGTTGTTGGGTTAGTAGCCGAAGCCAAAGGTCCCAAACAACAGCTGAAACGGGACAACTGAGACAAGCAACAATAAATTACTTATCTACAGTATCCTGGAATCAACAACCTTTACATGAAGGGGAGGGGTCCCTTTTTATAGGGAGACCAAGGGTCTTTACATTCCCATTGTACCCCTGAGATCAGGCATCATCCTCTAGACTATACAATACAAATAGCCTATGGATACTTTGGTACATTTACTCCTCCCAATGTGAATGCGTAGACTTGTGATTCCGTGTCAGACTTAGCTTGGACCTGGTCTCCTTTGACTCGGTCCATGTCAGCTTCGCCTGCTTCTAAGGGCTTTGTAGCTCCTGGATTTGGCTTCCTCTGAGTCAAGATGACCCTAAGCCGCTTCCCAGCGTCTAGAAAGCCGATGACTCCTCCAAGGACCTGCAGTATAGAGCGAACCGAAGCTTGCCATTAACTCATTCATAGCTTTTGGCATTCAACAGTATCAATACTTCATCAAATTGGCTTCTAACTTGGTTCTAATAACGCTACTTCGGCATTCCGCTGCACGATGACCAAAGCCAATTGGCTTTAGCATACAGCGAGATGTGATCACCGAAGCCGATTGGCTTTTGTATACGGCGAGATGTGATCACCGAAGCCGATTGGCTTTTGTTTACAGCGAGATGTGATTACCGAAGCCAAAGTAGAGATATGTAGAGCAAATGAAGCTAAACTGGCTCGATTTCCTTGGTTCATTGTCGCCCTCACGCATGAGATGAAGCAAAACAAGTAGAAGGCATTTGTCGGCGGGCCAAATCCCCAACAGAGGGCATTATGTAATCACTAAGGTTGGTTGGATCGAACGAGTTTATATGAAGGCTGAGTAGAGAGGATAACTTAGCACTAAGCTGAGAATATAGCTAAGTGAGTTCTCCTATGCTTGCTTTGGCACCAGGGTATCCTAGGCCTCTAGGAAATTGCCGGCCAACAGCTCTACGCCGTACCCGAACGTGGAGGATTACAATGGACAGACAGGGCTATCACCACCTGCCGCCTATCTCTACTAATTCATCGAGTTACGAGGCAAACGAGGGCAGATATATTCCTAAGCACCACACTTACGATAATATTAGCTATCCTCACCTTGCGCAGAGATTAGAATACTTTACGAATAAAGCAACGAACCCACAAGCAAAATAAAGAACTGAGGTTTCTATAACTCAAACTTAAATACTTGGCTGAATATCCCGGATACTTAGTAAGAAACTCGTATACGCCGAGGTACAGGGGGAGGGTCGCCGACACGCTGGGACTCCTCCAGACTCCCCTCACTCTCTCCCTATTTCTAATTTGAGGAGGGCTTCACCTTGACTTGTTGCTCAGCTCGATGATGATCTTCAATGACCGGGGTGCAGCTATTTATAGCTTGTAGAGGCGGTTGGGAGTAGATACACGGAAGCTGAGGATGAACAGACTCAGTCTTAGGTCGGGCGACGCGGGGAGGCACTACTAGAAAACCCCCCTTGTTGCTACGCTATATTAGAAATGCAGACTGGAAGCGTTTCTACGTCAGCACGTAAAGACACTTTTTGACACGGTTTTGAGAACGTGTCAATGTGTGACGATATTAGAAACATTTGCAGCATTAATAGTCTTGTATAGACACTTCTTAGCACGCTATCGAAATCATATCAAGATGACATGAAGTTAAACACGCTTTCAAAGCGTCAGTATCATCTAGACACATTGTAAAAAGTTTCAATGAAATGTCTATAATTTTGTAAAGATGCTTTTTGACATGATTGCAAAAATGTTTGAAAATGAAACAAAGTTAGAAGTATCTTTAAATTGGGCTATTCATCTAACCCCATTCTCTACTATTGCAGGTCAAAAAAGCTACAAGTTGAAATCATAACCTTAAGTAACTTGGTATGTTTCATTTGTAAATTATTTCATATATATTGGTAAACATGCATCTCCTCCATCTTAATGCCCTCCTACATTCCTGCACATCAGTTTGATATCTCTGCACATTTGTTAGTTAACATATCTGCATTGTGACATGAATTGTGGTCTTCTCTGCAATTTCTGAGAAATTTTGAAATTTACTACTCAAATCATCCAAAGTCATGGAACAGTAGCTTACATTTATATGATGCTTTTCAGAAATGTGGTCTTCTCTGCAATTTCAGAGAAATTCAATCTAATGGACTCCCAGATGTTAGTGAAAATACATTCGAACTAAGAAATTTTGAAATTTACTACTCAAACCATCAAAAGTCATGAACAGTAGCTTCTCATATACTACATTTATATGATGTTTTTCACTATTATATCAGTTATTGATTCAAAATGAACTTTTTAGGTATTTATATAGTCCAGATATTAAGAAGTTCAAGATGTCAATGGAAGAAGGGGGAAAAGACACAATGAAAGATAGGGCTTAGTTGTTAGATCAAAAAACTAGAATATCTGTATGATGTTGGAACTATCTATGTTTGAACACTATTATCTTGTTCAGTGAACTCATTGTACTTCAATTAATGAATCTGTTGGTTCTTGAATTATTCGGTTCTTGTTTTGTGAAGGTAGATAATTGATTCCAAATGCAATTCTATGGATGACTTGCATACCATAAAGATTATACAAGCAGATGAGAAATCAAATTGTTTTTACATTTCTTGATACGCAATGTTGTGTTTCTATACAATGTGTCTACATCTATAGACATGTAATAAAATATGTCTATGATATTGTATCTATGTTTGTTGACACGCATTTAGGTGTTTCTATAAAATGTGTCAGATGCCAAGTCACCTGCCATGTCATCTTCCATGTCACATGCCACGTCATCTACCATGTCACATGCCACATCGTTTGACACGTCACCTGCCATGTCACCTTCCACGTCACCCACCACGTCGTCTACTATGCCAGACATGCAATATTAGCGTATCTACTAAATCGTCTCTACACTACTTAATACGCAAAAATACATCACTAAAAAATGCGTCTACATTAGCAGACATGTTTTGTAAATGTATCTACAAGATTGTCTCTATATTTTTTAACACATAAGAAGCGTCACTATACTACGTAGCTACACCACTGTAAGCACGTTTTATATATGTTCCTACAAAAGTGTATCAATGTGAGTAGAGACGCATCTAATGTGTCTATGAAGCATCTTTTTATTTCTTAGTCACACTTAAAGAATTCGTCTCTACAAAGCCAGACACAGTCCATGCGAAAACGCTCCAAACACGCTTTTTGAAAGCGTGCATAAAAAGCTATAGACATGAAATAAAGCGTGTCTACCACCAAATATGGCGTAGCTACAAGGGGGGTTTTCTCGTAGTGAGGTCGGCCGATGTTGGATCCACCGCCTTGAGTGGTGCATGGTGTACATGGACTCCTTGAGACGGTGGGAACTGCACGAGAAGGATGAGGCTGTTTGGCCTCTGGACCAAGTCGGCCGACCTAGTGGAGTTGGGCGACGTGGCGTCGACACATCTCGGGCCCATCTTCGGCTGAGTGACTGTCTAGTGGGTCCTCATGACGGTTCCAGGTGGGTGGCCCAATTTGAGTACGTTTAGATGTGTTGGTGGGTCCCTCAATCCATGTGACCTCCCCTTGGACCATTCCCATCTCTTGGATTCAACCGACATGGAATCAGCGGCTAGGATGGTCCTGGAGTGTGCTTCTTTGCTGTGGTCAAAGATGGGCTCTATTGGGCTTGGGCTCAGGTCAGCTGACCTAGGGGGTCGGACGACCTGGCCTTGAGCCCAAATGTCCTCCTTTTTTCCAGTTAGTCCCTGCACTCATATATTCACTAAGACTTGTGGAATTGATTAGATATAAGCCCTATAGCTATGGTGAATGCATTTTTGTATATATTTTCTGTAGGAACTGACGGTCAAAAGTGGTACTTAAGGACCGTCAACAAGCTCCCCCACACTTAGCCTTTGCTCGTCCTCGAGTAAAGCTTTAGGACTAAGGTGGAAACCATGACTCCTTCTGATATGAAGCTAGCATATAAATTATTCCAAGACATACCTGCACTTGTGAATTTTGAAGTGTCTATCATGCCATCTTGGGTGGTTGAGGAATGGAATGGCTCTTGATTCAAATCATCTCAACTCTTCTGTTAAGTAACTTGGGTTTTCGATAAATTTTCAAAAACATAACCTTACCTAGCTCCTCAAATGATTCTCTCAGATCGCTCATTGTGTATGATTCCTCACCAAGGCATTTCTTTGCCTTCTTTCACCCTGCTTCTAAAAGGCTTATGTGGAGCTAAAGGTAGGAGCAAAGATAAGGCATACTTGCATCACATATATTGCAAAGTCAAAGAGCGGATCCAAGAAGAAAACCATCCATATAATCTGATCGAGATGTGCATGTGTGTGGAACAATGGAATGATAACTCATTTTTGTATGATCTCTCTCTCCTCTTGAATTTACTTTGAGAACATGGCTATAATATTTTTTCATGATACTTGGCCCTTCATGTGCCCATATTGTTTCTCCTTTTTTTATGCTTGGACCTTCATGTGCCCATTTTTTTCTACAGCCCATGTCTCTTTTGAAATAATACTTGGAGAGGAGATCAACACTTAAATGGAGTATTTATTTTGTGGATGGATGCAACGTATGTTGCTAACTTCCAATATAGAAGTTTAGCATGTGTATGTGAAGTGTACGTGATCTTGATCATGAAAGTATGAAGAGCGTCTTACAAGGGTCACAACAATTTGACAAAGCTCAATGCAATAAACAAGCAGCAATATGTGTATGGGTTTAGCAAGTTTGAATAACATATGGCTTTGGTAGGAATAAGGCATCATTGTTGAGCTTTGTAAGGCTATTGATTTTAAGTTTTACAAGAAAAGCATCCCAAGCACTTTATATAGAAAGAGCAAGATTTCTTTCATCGTACCATATCTCATTAATCAACCACTTAGATAAACATGTTTTCCTAAAGATATATATGTTCACAAGCAGCAGGTGTATGTTCAAGGAATAAAGAATATGCAAGCTAATCAAGGATAGACTTGCAAACCAAAGGATCATCCATGTTCATTTTATCATGAGTTTAATTTTAGTGATCATCTGAAGACAAGAACGAATTAACTCATGAATCAGAAAGGATGAGGGATAGGGTGCGCAAACCATCGCTCTGGACAAAACTGGAGATGAAAGGTACTAGAGGGCCTTCGGCCGACCCCTTCTGGGCCATTTCCTCCTTGATTTTTCTTGTGTAGTCTTGTGCGATGTTGTACAGCCTGTCTGTGGGCGATCTCGAACATGTGTGCATCAAAAAGCTTGAGAGACCCCCGCACTTGATCTTGTACTTGCATTTATTCATACATGGTGGAAACAAAACAATGGCTCTTTGGTTTTAAAGCACAAGAGCCTTTATTGGAATTTTTTTTAATGTGCAAGAACTAACACCAGCACTAAACCGAAATAAGGTTTGGCTTAAAAGGAACTTACTCGGGATACTCACATACCTCCTCCACACTTGGACTTTGCAGTGCAATGCCACATAACTCAAGTGTGTGGAGTTCAAGCTTCTTTTGTGATCATTCCCAAACCAAGACTTACCGAGGTTTTTGTACCTGATGTAGCTCCATGTTCTTAAGCATCATTGTCCATCGTTCTTCTTAATCTCCACCTAAAATGGTTAATGAGCAAAAATACCCAAAGGGAAGCTTATCCTAAAAACAAGTTCTTGCTTTTATCTGAAAGGAAAATAAATGATAATCCGGGCCATTTCTCGGTAGTGCTTTATTTATGGTCTAAAGCTAGACCATGAGTAATCCTCACATTTCAGCTATCCTTGGTGATGTAGTTTCAAACTCATCACCAATTGTTGATGTTTCATTGAAGCCTTAGCTGCAAGGTCAGTGCCAAAGATGCATCCACGGAATTTGCAATGTTTATGATAAACAAATGCATCTACAACCAACCTTCTAAACATTTTAAAATTGAGGACCTTAAGGTCGTTACAGTCCTTGTGTGTGCTTGTGGCACAAAGTGTGACAAACTCTAGGGATTCATTAAATGAGCATTGTTGTGGGATTTTGAACGAAAAGGTTTCATGCTTATTTATAGAATCCGTTTGCTCAGACTCCAGAGTGAACGCTTCAAGCCTGTCCATGCCCCTTGGGTTCTCCAACTCACTAGATTCATTGTTCATGATCGGGGTTGATTCCCGAGGGCCATTGGGCCAAAGCATTCACTCGATCAAGGGTGATGGAAGTCGTTCGTGTTCATAGAGCTGATAAGTCGGTGTGAATGATGACACAAATATCACCTTCTCGAGCGAGTTATGCTTGGGAGATGACTTTGCCTTTGGAATTTCTGGGCAAGAGATAGGAGTGGCAAAAGCAGCTTTCCCAAGCATGTCATGAAAGCTCCCATGAGATGCTTCTTTTTGGAGAAGCTTTTCTAGTGGATAGCCTAGGAGAAGATCAAAATCGAGAGTATCAAAGATGTGGAAATCTAAATTCATCTCGATTTTGTCTAGCATGATTTTCATGGCACTAGCGATCCCCCAACATTGAAGGATGTGTCCAAAGGGACAACTTTTGAGGAGCTTGTTGGATGGTCTTAGCGGAACATTTCGAAGGAAAGTGTGCGCTATGTGCCATGGCATGACATTGACCTCCATACTTGGGTTGAAATGGGCTTCTATGGCAATCCCCCTTATAGAACATGGAAGGATCGAGAAAGGTGAACTATTCCAAATTGCTTTAGAAAAATGCCACATTCCATCCGACCATTCCTCCTTTATGTCTTTCACAAGAAATGCTTCGTGGGGAGGATTGGGAGAATGAGAAAGAGGGGGTGTCATAGCCTTCTCGTGCCTTGTTTGATTTGAGGTGTTTTCATGATTTTCAAAGAGATCGTCCTCGAAGTCCAAAGGTAATCCGAAAGGCTGAGTTTCCTCTTCCATAACGGATGGTGTCTCAGGAGCTGGATCTGGACTGTGCAAGTCTATGGGTAAGATAGGATCTACATGAAGGTCTTCTTGCTCAGTTCCATCCATAGTAGCAGGAGAGTTCTCTCAAATTTTCTCCAGGACCTCTCTCGCTTCAGCCGGCATTACGTGTAGGAATGATCCTCTGGCAGCTATATCGTCGAATCGGGTAGCTTTGCTAGTCAAACCAGACCAAAAATGCTACAAAAAGCATTCAGTCTGGGAAGCCTAGACCTGTTTCAGTAAGACATGAGTCCTAGAATCGGTCCCATGCTGCCCCGATCATTTCCTTCTCCTTTTGCTGGAAGTTAATAATTTCCTTCCGAAGGGCATAGATCCGATGAACGGGGAAGTACTCCAGACAGAACTTGTCTCGTAACTTCTCCCATTCACCATTCGTTAGCCCAATGTTATGGTCATACCACTTCCTTGCCTTCTCTTTAAGAGAAAATGGGAAGAGCTTCCATATAAATGTTGCTTGCGTCATGCCTGATATGATCAGACACGAGCAAAGCAACTCAAATTCGTGCAAGTGATGGTATGGGTTTTCACCATCATGTCCTAAGAAGGATGTCTCCTGGATCATACCTATGAAAGCAGGGTGAAACTCATAGCTATCTATTTGTATAGGATTTGACGAGGGGTGCGGCTCCAGAAGTTCGCCCTTTGGAGCAAAGAACTCATGGATTTGAGGGGAGTACATGGTAAAAGAATAAAAAGAAAAGAAAGGATAAAATAAAAGATAAATGGGCAACCGTAGTTCTTAGACAACATAGCTACCACTCCCCGGCAACGGCACCAGAAAGCTTGTTGGTATTTTTTACGGTAACAGATACATCCGCAAGAGCACGGATACCGTTGTAGCATTCACCTGGAAGTATTCACGGTATCGAATCCACAACGAACGAGAGGGCATTGTCTAATCACAAAGGTTGGCTGGATCGATCGAGTTTATATGAAGGCTGGGTGGAGAGATAACTTAGCACTAAGCTGAGAATATAGCTAAGGAGTTCTCCTATGCTTGCTTTGGGTACCGGGGTATCCTAGGCCTCTAGGAAATTACCGGCCAACAGCTCTATATCGTACCCAAATGTGGAGGATTACAATGGACAGACAGGGCTGTCACCACCTGCCGCCTAGCTCTACTAATCCCTAGGGTTACGAGGCAAACGAGGGCAGATATATTCCTAAGCACCACGCTTACGATAATATCAGCTATCCTAACCTTGTGCACAGATTAGAATACTTTATGAATAAAGCAATGAACCCACAAGCAAAATAAAGAACTCAGCTTTCTATAACACAAACTTAAATACTTAGCGGAATATCCCGGATACTTACTAAGAAGCTCCTATCCACCAAGGTACACATGGAGGGTCGCCGATACGCCGGGACTCCTCCAGACTCCCCTCACTCCATCCCTATTTCTAATTGTAGGAGGGCTTCACCTTGACTTGTTGCTCTAGCTCGATGATGATCTTCAATGACCGGGGCGCACCTATTTATAGCTTGTAGAGGAGGTTGGGAGTGGACATGTGGAAGTTGAGGATGAACGGACTTAGTCCCAGGTCGGGCGACGCGGGGAGCTCGGCTGACGTTGGATCCACCGCCTTGAGTGGTGCACGGTGTAGATGGACTCCGGAGGCGGTGGGAAGGCACACGAGAAGGATGAGGCGGTTTGGCCTCCGGACTAGGTCGGCCGACCTAGTAGGGTCGGGCGACGTGGCCGGCACATCTCAGGCTCATCTTCGACTGAGTGACTGTCTAGTGGGTCCTCATGACGGTTCCAGGTGGGTGGCCCAATTTGAGTACATTTTGATGTGTTGGTGGGCCCCTCAATCCATATGACCTCCCATTGGATCATTCCCATCTCTTGGATTCAACCGACATGGAATCAGCGACTAGGATGGTCCTGGAGTGTGCTTCTTTGTTGTGGTCAATGTTGGGCTATATTGGGCTTAGGCCCAGGTCGGCCGACCTAGGAGGTTTGGGCGACCTGGCCTTGAGCCCAAATGTCCTCCTCTTTTGCCAGTTAGTCCCTACACTCATATATTCACCAAAACTTGTGAAATTGGTTAGATATAAGCCCTATAGCCATGGTTGTTGACACCGGATTTTCGCACCTGACATGCTGAGTCAGATGATGACGTGGTGAGGTTGAGACTGCGCAGTGGGCCCGCTGACTGGTCAAGGCCGAAGGTGACAGAGAAGGAAGCCGACGCTGAAGAGGGGTCCGATGAAGCGGAAGTCCGATCCGATGACGAGTACAAGAGGGAAGACGCGTCGGCTAAGGAAGAGGTGTATTAGATCCAGGGACTATTTCCTTTTCAGAAGGCGTATGAGAGTCCCGTTTTGTCTTAATCTTAGTTTACCTTATTTAGTTAGTCTGGTCCGATCAGGACTCTCCATGACCAGGGTATAAATTTGAACTCTCGTCCATTGTAAAGAACTATTCTCACAATCAATACAACCCGGCTTCACGCCAAAACCCTAGTAGTAGTTACCGACGAAGCTCATTGGTGGACGGGCTGCATCAGTTCTGATCTCCGGCTTACCAGTAAGTTAGTCAATTTATCGAACTAGTATAGGCTTTGAATTGAGGTGCATCGCCCTTTCTCGTTTATACTGTTCAACCGATTTATCTCTGGATAATCAAGATTGATATAGATTCCCTACGTCGGAGCTAGATCAATATTGATTATTCAACAGATTATCGTTTATCGGACTACACTTTAAGCCTAGATTCCCTACGTCGGAGCTAGGTATCAAGATTAGTCTAGATTCCCTACGTCGGAGCTAGAGTACTCTTGATTACTAAAGGTAGTCTTTGCGGTTTGTTGGAGTTGCTAGATTGGTTTAGATCTACGCCATGTGAATCAATTCTACTTCTTCAACGGCTTTGAGCATTGGTCTTGGTCCGATTTAAGCAATATTTATCTTACAGCATCGTTCTATGTCCGATCTTGCTTTGTGGTTTAATCTGGTTGTTCTTTGAGTATTGCACTGGTGTAGATTCCCTACGTCGGAGCTGGATCTTTGTAATACGCTTAGATTAATCTTTGACTGTCATGTTTGGTCTAGATTCCCTACGTCGGAGCTAGGTTCATCTTGATTAGTTAAAGGAAGCTTTGGTTACGCCTTATTGCTATTTGAATGTTAAGTGTGGTGTAGATTCCCTACGTCGGAGCTGGATCTTGCTTAATTGTTCAGTAGCATATCATAGAATCAGAACGTATCTGTTAATGTTTTACCTCCTTATTTTGCTTAATCTGATCAACACCTGTGCAAGCATCTTGTTTAATTGACAGGTTGATGAATCGAGTCTGATTATCTAGCTATCTGATCTGATCATAGTTGGAGAAATCTAGATTCCCTACGTCGGAGCTAGATTTCTCCGAAAAGGCTATAGTCCGATTGGTTGGTTAGATGGTCCGATAAGACGAGTCAAACTGGCAATTAGACAAGGTGGACAATGTATCGGCTTACACTTTGATTATTTAATATCCTGTTTCAAGACATAGCTTATCCATTATTTTACATATTGGCCTTGTTTTATGCTTTATTTCATTATTCAAAGGTTAATCTGTCATATCAATCAAGGTCCGATCCTGATTGGTCCGATTCTGAGGTCCGATTTGGTGTCCGATTGAGGTCCGATCACTCGGTCCGATTGACGTCATCAATGAGGTCCGATTTCGAGGTCCGATTAGTATCGGCCGATACGTGTCTGATTGGGTCTTGGCTAAAATTCGACGTTACTCCATCGTCTGAAATAGAGCCGGCACAAACAAAGAGCAATTTAACTGTTTTATTCCCTTGTCAATTTCAGGTCAAATTGACTGGCACGCCGAGAACCTGAACTGGAGTGTAGACTGGCACTGGAGCGAAGCTGATCTCCCTGGTCTTCGTGTGCTGACCGCGGGGAATACAACCGCCGATTTTCCGCGTCAACACATTTTTGGCACGCCCAGTGGGACACGAGAAACAAAGTCCAAGATGTCGTCGTCTGATGCTGAACAAGAAACTGCAGCAAGACTTGCTGCTGAAAAAGAAGCTGCTGAGAAGGCTAAGAACGACAGAAACAAGACGCCTGAGGTGACCATGCCCATTACAAAGGCCGATCTGTCCAAAGCTCAGTTGGATGCAGTTCAGGCCCAGATTGATGCGTTTGAGAAGCTCTGCCTTGGTCAGTTTGGGCGTAATCGTTCAGGCCCTATACTCAAAGGTCCTCTCCCGGATCCAGAGTTGATCAAGAAGACAACTGATGCTCGGGAGTACCAGGTTAACATGACAGATATGATTCACCAGGCTGTTCATCATGCATTGATCAACCAATCAGGCACTTTGGTGAATTCTTTGGACAATCTCATCAAGAAGGCGGTGGACGATGCTATTTGCTTGAAGGGTCCAGTGTTTATAGCAGATTCTACAGGAGCATCAGGATCAGGAAGAGGCAAAGAAACTGCAGATAATACAATGATCGTTGCTCCACAGATGCCGATTGCTCCACCACCTCCTGTTGAACTGGCCAACGGTTTTCTGTTGATGGCCGATGGAACTATTGTCGGCCCACATGGTGAAAAGTATGCCAGGACTCTGAGCGAACAAGAAAAACAACCTGCAGCTGCAAGGCTACGTGCAGAGGTCCCTTCACATCAGCGTATGGTCGGAGATTACAATAATTATGTGATGGACATAGCTGATGGAATGCCACTTGGAAATCAACAGTCCGATTGGTCGCAGAAAATAGCCGAGGTGATCCAAAATCAATTCGGCTTGAAGCCTAAAGATGAAGCGAGGTTGTATCGGCACCAGTACCCATCTTATTTTGATGCAGTGCCACTTCCTCCACGTTACAGAGTGCCGGATTTTTCCAAATTCTCCGGGCAAGATGATATGACCACCATCGAGCATGTGAGCCGATTCTTGGCTCAGTGTGGTGAGGCTGCTTCAGAGGAGGGACTCAGGCTCAGATTTTTTCCTCTGTCACTGTCAGGGCCGGCGTTTACCTGGTTTACGTCGTTGCCAGCAGGATCAGTCACAGGGTGGTCCGATATGGAGAAGCAGTTCCATAAATACTTCTTTTCTGGTCTCAATGAGATGAAGATCTCTGATTTAATTGCTATTAGGCAGAGGAATGATGAGACCGTCAAGGAGTATATTCAACGATTCCGTGATACTAGGAATCGGTGTTACAGTTTGAAACTGTCTGATATGCAGTTGGCCGAGCTTGCATTCCAAGGTTTGCTCGCGCCGATTAAAGAAAAGTTTTCTAAGAAGATGAAGCGTGTGAAGTTTTCCAAGCAAGTATCTTATCTCTCTGAATCTGAAGAGGAAGCTGATGTCAATATAGCTGAATGGACCAAATCCAAGAAGCCAGTATCGCTCCCGTGGATCAAACAGAACCCTGAGAAGTTTGGATTCGATATAACAAAGGCCGATAAGATCTTTGATTTGCTGCTCAGTGAGAAGCTTATTCAGCTTTCTCCAAATCATTCTATTCCATCGGCCGATGAGTTGAAGAAACGCAAATATTGCAAATGGCACAACTCGACATCTCACGAGACCAATGAATGCAAAGTGTTCAGAAGGGAGATCCAATTGGCTATTGAGTCAGGCAAGATCAAGTTTGAAGACAGCAAGAAACCCATGAAGATCGATGGTCATCCCTTTCCAGATAACTTTGCTGATTTCTCCTTTTCTGTTAATATGGTTGATGCTAATGAAAAGGGGAAGTTCAAAGTGCTTACATCGGACCACGCCAAGAGTTCTGGTGCCGTTGATCCTGCTGTTCAAGTTACTGTTGAAGAGTTACGCAGGAATCATCAGGCGTTTGGACGTGAATCTAATGCTCCTGGTGGATATCGGCCGCGTGTCACTTCCCAAATGCTGATCAACAAATACAAGAGGCAGCAGGCAGCAGCCCGAGCTGGGAAGAACGCGAGGAACGACGACGTCGGAGGCGTGAATATCAGGCAAGGCGGCTTGATGAAGAGTTTGATGATCAGCGCCGACATGATGACAGATCCGATGGCCGACGCCGATATAATGAGTGGTCCGATGGCCGACGCCGATTTGATGAGTGGTCTGATGACCGACGCCGGTATGATGACAGGTCCGATGGCCGGCGCTGGTTTGATGATAGAGTTGATAGTCGTCGTCAGTACGGCTATAGGTCCAATTGGTATGCGGATGAACGACAAGGTTACGACCGATACAACCAGGATGATGATCATTGGGGGTGTCCTTTCTTCGTATTCTGCTGGAACGAGAAGCTTAGACTGCCATCGAAAGCAGATTGTCCTGAATGCAGCTTCCAGTATGAAGAATACAGAGCTTCCAAGAGAGGTCGACGATTAGTTCATGAACGGATCGGCGTCAGGATTGATGATCATCATCAGAGAGATGGAGGCCGGGTTAATACTCATGGCCACAAAAATAATGAAGGCCGGGCTGATGCTCATGGCCCTGAAAAAATGGAAGAGAAGGCTCCAGTTCAAAATCGGACTGAAGAACCTCCAATGAGGCCTGGACAGTGGTGCCCGTCAGGGATTTCTAAGTCCAAGAAGAGACGTGTGCAACGCTTGCGTTATAACGAGCAGATTCAGGAGCAAGAATTGGCAAAAGAAAAGAAGTGGCGCATCAAGATGGCCAATGACGATGAAGCAAGTACATCGGCCGCAATAAATATGGTTTTGATGTTGCCTTCTGATTTCGCTGCTCCTGATGAACAAGACGACCATGAGGTCGATTATGAACTGGAAGAAGCCGCTGCATGCTTGGTTCTTGATTCAGAGAAGGCGGTTTTTGAGAAGCCAAATGCAAATGGGTATCGGCACCTGAAGCCTCTGTACATCAAGGGATACGTTGATGGAAAGCCGATGACCAAGATGCTGGTTGATGGAGGAGCTGCTGTCAATCTCATGCCCTATTCCACATTCCGCAAGCTGGGTAAAGGGATTGATGATCTGATTAAGACCAATATGACGCTCAAGGACTTTGGCGGAAACGTTTCAGAGCCTCGGGGGGCAATTCATGTTGAATTGACCATCGGCAGCAAGACATTGCCGACTACTTTCTTTGTGATTGATGGCCAAGGTTCTTACAGTATGCTCCTCGGGCGTGATTGGATCCATGCCAATTGCTGTATACCATCTACAATGCACCAATGTTTGATCCAATGGCAAGGCAATAAAGTGGAGATTGTCCCGGCTGATGATTCGGTTAGCATTGCTACAGCTGAATCAACGATTTGGGAGTTCGAAGGAATTGAATGCCTGTCAGGAAAAGTTTGGGATGGTGACTTCCTCAAGGTGTCCGATCAAGGACTACAGCCGATCCAAGCAGTCGGCTCTGAGACTTTGTTTTGAATGGATGATTATATAGAAGATTTTAAAGACCGATATGGTTAATTAGTTCTTTCAAATATGTATTTTGAAAGTTCTTCTTATAAATTAAATCGGCTTGATTATTGTTTCGCCTTGGGGGGCAAGGTTCGAGTGTGTTTATCCAATAATACTACCTTAGCGTTTAGGTAGATTTGTAAAGCCGATGCTACGCGTCAGGCTTGAAAGCCGATGAAAAATCGCCTCAAGAACAAAAGGATAAGAGTCGATGTGATATGCATCGCCTTAAGGATTATATACAACAAAAAAAGAGTGTATTATATCACTAAGCCGCTCGATGGCGGAGCAGGCTATCAATGTATCAGATCGCTTGGTAAGACAGACAAGTATCAGTGTTCAAGGCTGCAGGTATTTAACTATCGAGTCAAGAGCAGTCTGACGAATCTTGTCAACATCAGCAATGATCTTGGCGTCAGCTTCAGCATTCCCTTCTACAGGCTTGATTGTCTTGTGGATCTCTTTGGC
>CM014272.1:44731587-44749869 GCA_004135705.1 Alloteropsis semialata | reverse complement strand
GGACTTGTGCAGTCGGCTTCGGCTAATGTTGAAGAGCCGCCGCGGACAGTTGCAGATGACAGCGAGGAGCCAATGCAGTTGGCTTCTACTAACATTGAAGGGCCTATGCAGATGGCTCTTACTCTTGAGACTAGGCAAGGCTCTGGCGATTTGGTTCCACACACCACTGAGCCGGTTAAGTTGGTTCCTTCGGCTATCGCCGGGCAATCTGCCCCTGCTAAGGACGTTGAAGCAGCCCCTGAAAGGCCAGCTCCTGAGCAGCCAGCTCCTGAATCAAAAGATGTGTTTCGCGAAGCAGTTATATTTGCATTTTTAGCTGAAATGATGTCTCTTTTGATTTGTTGATTATTTTGCTTCAGAAACAAGTTATGCTAGGTATGGCCCCCTTGCAGATCGGCTTCGACAGAGCGGCTTTCGTCCTCCCAACGATATTCTGGTTATCGTCCCAAATGGTTGGTAATTTTAACTGCTCACCCGAAGCTGATTGATTTTAGATTTTTGTTTAAACATTGGTTTTGCTCTTTCAGAACTAGAGACTCGTGTCAAATCCTTGGATTTGGACACGCTTTCCATTTCCAGCCTTAGTGGTGGCATCCAGGTCTGTTCCTTTTCCTTCGTTTTTGAGTTTGTTGTCCGGCTTTTTGATACTTATGCTTTTCTTGTTTTAGTCTATAATGTCCATGCAGGAGCTTTTCACTCGCCTTTCGCTTCGTCTCAACGATGTTGAGAATGAGCGGCCCGAGCTTGAGGCTCTAAGGAAGGAGCGCGAGGGCTTTCTTCTACTTAAGAAATCCTTGGACGATGAGAAAGAGCAGTTTCGTCTTGAGCGTGAGTCTGCCTCGTCAGAAGTTGCTTCGCTCAAACGCCAGGTTGCTTCGCTGGAATCTATGCGTGCACTTAACGCTCAGACAATCGAGGGGCTTCGGGGCAAGGTAATTGATGCCGCCACTTTGGAGCTGAAGAATCAAGTCAAGTCTCTCAAGGCTGATAAAGAGAAAGCAACGTCGGATGCTGAAAAGTACAAGAGGGAGCTTCTGGTTGCTATTGACTTAAAGAGCTCTCTTATTTCCGAAGCCAGTCAGCTTAAGGCTCAAGTGGAGCAGCTTAAGGCTGACAAGGAAAATTTAGATTCTGAATTGCTCAGTCGTAGCTTGGGTATTTACGCTGAATACGAAGCTGCTCTGAAACAATATGGAGCCGAGCCGCTGCCCTTCCCCTCTGATGACTTTAGCGTTGGGAAGCTTTTTGACTGGTTTGATGATGAGTTCAAGTGCTTACCAGACGTCTTGTCCAGAGTGGGTGATTATGCTGCCCGGACATGCATCACTAACGCCTTTAAGATGCTGGCGGATGACGGATGCTCTCATTACAAGGGCTTTTTAAGAAAGGACTTTCAGTTTCCTTCGGCTTTGAATCCTGATAAAAAAGAGCTTTTCAACGAGGCTGTTCTGGCGACTCGCGGCCTCTTTCTCAGGAAGTTTTGGTCTGTAACAGGGAGGGAGTGTGCTCGGCGCACTGCATATGATCGCTTGGTTAGGGTTAGCTTCTTTTATCATTTCGTCTATTTATTTTGGCTTCAGGTGTATCCTGTTAGCTTTGCTTTCGGTATTGATTGTTCTGTTTAATTTCAGTACAAGGAGGAACTCGCTCTCGAGCAGCGGCAGAGAGCCGAAGCCGAAGCCGCTGTTGCCGCCGCCGCTGCTGGGGCCTCAACTTCTAGAGCTAGTGCCGAAGCTGGTCGTGATGGTGCTGAAGCCGGAGCCTCTGATGCTGATCCGAAGGTTTAGCTTCAATAGAGCTGATGACTTTGATTCTTTTGTTGAGAGATGTTTAAACTTTGTAAATTTGTATATACTCAGATCCCTGATGAGGGAGGTGTTCTTGAAATCATACCAATCACTATGCGCGATGGCCCCTTGTGTGTGTCTGGCTTCGCATGGGAGCAATATCAGAAGTTATGTCCAAGCCAAAGAATTGATGATTTCTGGGAATTTTGCCATGAGTTCTTTAGTCGTTGTGAATTCGATGTGTTTGAGTTTTTTAACTCCTTCATCATTCGATGTTCTCCTCGTGTCAAACTAGCTCGTGCAAGAAATGCCGAAGCTGCTCGTCTGCTTCCAGTTAAGGTGGAGCCAGAAGATTTAGATAATGATAGGGATTTTGCTTATGTATATAATGCTCCCAGATTTAGGAGATCTGGCCAGCTTTTTGACGGCTATGTTTTTGAGATGTTCTAAGTCATCTCTTTGTAAAGCTCACTATAATTCGCTTGGTCATTGTTTTGATTCGAAACACTTGAATGAATGTAAGCTCGATTTGGCTTTGTTGCGAAAGAAACACCTCCTCCCCCCCCCCTCCAAAGCGGGGTTTTATTCGTTCAAGTGTTTTGCACTTTTGGTTCGGAGCCGCTTTGACTCCTTTGAGCTTTGTGCGGAGATATGCTTTGCGTGGTTTGCCGAAGCCCCCATTATTTTAATCATTTTTGAAATACTGATAGCCGAATATGATTTTAATTTAAAATATATGTTTTAGGCGAAGCCCCTTTTGGTCTGTTTGGAGTAAGCGCTTTTGGACCGAAGCCCCTTTCGCTATGTTTTAGAGTGGGCTTTTTCTTAGATCTGGATTGGCCTTACTCTCGGTAGGGCTAATTCAGTTCTATCTGAGTTATCGAATATCAGCGACTTGGTCGAAGCCAATCGCTTTCGATGCTGTTCTTGTGTGTTCTAACAAGTTGCCGAAGCCCCTATAGGCTTTTTAGGGCGCTGCTAGACGAAGCTGCTGAAGCCTTTATAAGATTTTAGAGTACTGCTAGCCGAAGCTGTTTTTGTTTTATAACAATTGTTTGGGTCATAGCCCCTTTTACTCTATTTTTAGAGTAAGCGTTTCTGGACCGAAGCCCCTTTTACTCCTCTTTGGAGTAAGCTTTTGCTTAGATCTGAATTGGCCTTACTCTTGGTAGGGTCAATTCAGTTCTTTGTGAATTGTCGAATATAAGCGACTTGGTCGAAGCCAATCGCTTTCGATGCTGCTTTTTTGGGGAATACCTCGTTTATATATGATTTGACGAGTTACAATAAGCACCGCCTCGTTAAAAACCTCACCCCTTGGTCAGGGTCCCCTTGTGAGGAAAAGAGTACGGGCTTTTGGAAACAAAGTAAAAATGCTATTCTACTCAATGACTTCGTTTATAGGATACGAAGCCATTTTACATCTTTTCATAGGTAGTATTTGCGTAAGCTGTCTGCATTCCATGAATGCAGCAGCTCATTGCCTTCGTCATTGTCTAATCGAAATGAGCCAGGCCTGTTGCTTTTGATGACTAAGAATGGGCCTTCCCATTTCTGTTGTAGTTTTCCAGCAGGCATGCTTGGATTTTTCCTTAGGACCCAGTCCCCTGCCTTGATATCTTTTCTGATTACCTTTTTGTCTCGCCACTTTCTTGTCTCCGCTTGATACTTGGAAATGTTTTTTGCTGCCTGGAGCCTGTATATCTCAACGAGATCCTTGTCAACGGCTTCGCTCTCTTTGGGAGCTTCTTGTTGGGTGCGAAGCCCTTTGTGCAGTATTTCCTCTGGGCATACTGCTTCTTCACCATAAAGCAGTTTGAATGGAGTAAACTGTGTTGCCCTTGATGTGGTGGTGTTGTGAGCCTAGATCACCTTCGGCATCTCTTCTACCCACTTGCCTTTTTTCTTACAATTTGCGAGGCACTTTCGGATGGCTGTAAAGATTAAGCCATTGGCTCTTTCAACTGCTCCATTTGTTTGCGGATGATATACCGACGCGAATTTAGCTTTTGTTCCAATTGACATGCAGTATTGCCTGAATTCGTCACAGTCAAACTGCTTCCCATTGTCCGCTGTTATTTCCCTTGGTACTCCGAATTGGCGCACAATTTGCTGCCAGAAGAATTTGATAACTGTTTTTGCTGTGATGTTAGCCAAAGGTCTGGCTTCGATCCACTTGGTGAAATACTCAACTGCTATTATGGCGTATTTGAGATTTCCTTGAGCCATTGGAAGCGGGCCAACTAGATCAATGCCCCATCTTTGCAAAGGCCATTTGGAGTTATCAGCTGTGATTGCTCCGAAGGAGATTTTCTGTTCGCTGCACACTTTTGACACTGATCACACGTCTTGACCGTGTTTGTTGCGTCCATGATGATTGCAGGCCAGTAGAATCCTTACCTCATTGCCTTGCCCACTAAAGCTCTTGCCCCAAAGTGTGCCCCGCATAAGCCGCTGTGTATCTCTTGGATCAGTTCTTTTCCTTCGTTGTGAGAGATGCAACGAAGCCAAGGAGCTACAACTCCTTTCTTGTAGAGGACATCATCTATCATCTGATAGCATCTTGCTCTTTGTTGCATAGCTTTTAGGTCATCTTCGTCAATTGGCTCATAGTATCCCCGAAGGAAAGCTATTATTGGGGATCGCCAATCCTCGGAGCTTATTGCATTGATCAGCTTCGGTGGGTCATCTGAATCCTTTATTGATGGTGATGTTAATGTTTGAAAGAACACATCAGGTGGAAGCTTGTCCCCCTTTGCAGCTGCCTTAGCCAGAGCATCTGCCTCGTCATTTTTTGCTCTTGGGATGTACTCCATAGTGAAACCTATGAATTTTTTCTCCATTGAGCGTACAGTGGTCAAATATTTGATGAGTTCTGGTTGCTTCGCTATGCTCTCTTTTTCGATGTGATCTGCCACCACCTTAGAATCTGTTTTGACAGTAAATCTCTGAGCTCCTAAAGCCCTGGCTTTTCTGAGCCCAAGTAACACAGCTTCGTACTCAGCAAAGTTGTTTGTGCTTCTGTCGCTGCATTTGCAAAACTCTAAATTTGCTGCATATCTCATTTTCACGCCCGAAGGCGATTGCACAATTGCCGCGATGCCGGCTCCTTTGTCCCCCCAAGCACTATCACAATGTATCAACCAATTTTCCTCTCTAACAGCATTTTGTGGCGAAGGCGATGTCCACTCTGTGATAAAGTCAGCTAGGACTTGTGATTTAATTGATGTTCTCCTTTCAAAATCCACGACGTACTCTGAAAGCTCCGCTGCCCACTTGCGAATTCTCACCGAAGCTTCTTTGTTGTTCAAAAGCTCCTTGAGTGGCTGATCCGTGAGGACTTTGATGTGATGGCCCTCGAAATAGTGTCTCAGCTTTCTGGAAGCCATTATCACTGCATAGATCATCTTCTCAATCTCTGTATAAAACAGCTTCGACGCATTCAAAGCTTCGGATACATAGTAGACTGGCTGCTGAATGCTTCTGCCATCTACCAGCTTTTCTGTGATGAGCGCTGCACTAACTGCTGATTGTGATGCTGCAATGTACAGTAGGAGTGGGGTTTTTGGGTTTGGTACTGTTAGCTTCATGAGTTGCATCAAGTATTGCCTTAGCTCGTGGAATGCTTTTGACTGCTCTGGCCCCCATTGGAACTTAGCTGCATTTCTGAGTGTTGCAAAGAATGGTAAGCTTCGCTCTGCTACTTTTGCGATGAATCTGTTGAGTGCGGCAATTCTGCCCGACAGCTTCTGCACTTCTCTCATGCACTTTGGCTCTTCCATGTCAAGGATTGCATTTATCTTGTCTGGATTAGCTTCTATCTCGTGAGCTGAAACCAGACAACCAAGTATTTTGCCTTTTGTCACTCCAAATACACACTTTTCTGGATTTAGCTTGAGACCGTCCTGTCTCATGCCAGCGAAGGCGGTTGCTAGATCTGATACGTGATCTTGCCTTTTGGCACTTTTGACTAAGATGTCATCAACATATGCCAATATAGTTTTGAACAATTCGTCCTTGAACACTGTGCTTGACATTTGGCAGAAACTGCTTCCTGCATTCCAAAGCCCCTCAGGCATCCTGACGAAGCAAAATGTGCCAACTGGTGTGATAAAGCTGGTTTTCTCCTCATCCTCCTTTTTCATCCAGATTTGGTGATAGCCAGAAAAGCAATCTAAGAGGGACATCATTTCACTTGCTGTTGCTTGATCAACAATCTTGTCAATTCTTGGTAGTGAGAAATCATCTTTTGGGCAAGCTTTATTGAGGTCTGTGAAATCAATACACATTCGCCATTTTCCATTCTTCTTCTGAACTGGTACAGTGTTTGCTAGCCATGTTGGATATTTGACTTCGCGTATGACATTGGCATCCAGCAGCCTTTGCACTTCGGCTTTTACTGCATCAGCTTTCTCTTCTGACATCTTTCTCAACTTTTGCTTTTTTGGCTTCATATCAGGACTGATTGCCAGCTTATGCTCAACTATGCTTCTGTCAACACCTGGTAAATCTTTGCTTGACCAAGCAAACACATCTTTGTTATTTCTGAGGAATTCGATGAGCCTATCTTCTTCGTCCGGCTCTAAATCTGAGCCAATGATCACTTCTCTGTCAAAGACATCGGGCTGCAGCAGCACCTGCTTCGTCTCTGCAGCTTTCTGCATCTTCCTGCTATCTTTCTCGATATTTGGCTTTTCTTCTGGGTAATATGCATCTTTTTCTTCAAGCAAATGCACATTTCGCTGACCAGGTGCCCTGGCTTTTTCGATGTTTCTGGCTTCCCACTGGTCGCCATATACGGTTATAACTCCTTTGAGAGCTGGCATTTTCATACATAGGAATGACTGCCTTATGATGATATCAAAAGCATTTATGACTCCTCTTCCGAAGATGACATTGTAATCAAAGACCATGTCCACTACATCAAAGGTGATGTATTCTGTTCTCGCGTTGGATGTGTCACCGAAGGATACTTGTAGTGAAATTTTCCCGAGTGTTTGGGTTCGCTTCCCTCCGAAGCCGACCAATGGAGTATCTGATAGCTCCAGGTTATCTGGGTTGATATTGGTCATGTTTCTCAGTGTTTTTGCTAGGATGATGTCAGCAGAGCTTCCTGTGTCCACTAGCACCTTTCCAATCGTCCAGCCAGCAATATTGGCTTCGATCGACATAGCGTCGTTGTGTGGGTAGTTATGGAGCTTGAGATCTTCCTCAGTGAAAGTGATGGGCATATGAGACCATTCCGACTTCTTGTACGGGCCATCAATAGAGATGTTATTGACTTGGCAAAAATAGCTTTTCCTTTGCTTTTTGTTCTCAAAAGCAAGCGATGATCCTCCAGAAATGGGCATGATGTGTCCATAGCTTGGGAGTGGACTTGGAGCTTCTTTCTGATTGGCTTTTTGCTGTGAGAGTGGTGGTGGTGGTGGCAGCTCCTCAACCTTTATGTTTTGCGAAGCCGCTTGCTGGGAGGTTTGAGGGTATAAGTGAGGATATATGGCTTGTGGGTAATAGTGCTGAAAGGTTTGTGGTGAAGGCAAATATTGGGTTGCCATCGCTGTTGATGGATGCACAGTGTTTGAGTTTAGCGAAGGATATACTGGGCAATATGGTTGGATAGCTTGGGAAGGGTTTTGGGTATTTGGTTGTGAAGCTGATATTGGCTTCGTTTGGGTTGCTTGAATCTTCTCTGCTCTTAGCTTTTTTATTGTTTTCTTGATATCTCTGCACTGTTCTGTGCCATGGGTATGATTTTTGCCGTGGTATTGGCAAAACAGCTCAGGTCCCGCTGGACCTCTTCCTCTTCCTCGGCCTCTGCCGGCTTTTCCACCCCTCTGAGTGGGCTCATTTCTCTGGTTGTGGTATTGGCTTTCTGGGTACGGTGGTTTGGTTTCGTAGGAAGGAGGCGGATTGTCCACCTTTATGATTGTTTGGTGGGAGTAGTTTTGGTAGTTGTGGCTGTGGTGATGGGTTTTGGCTTGTGACTCATATTGGTTTCTCATGATGGCTTCTCTTGCCAATCTCATTCGGTTGTCATTGTCAGAGCGACAGTATTTTTTGAACTCCTCATACAGGTCTGCCAGAGTAGCTGGTGTCTCTCTTGCGATATGCTGTGCAAACAATCCTGGGCGAAGCCCTTGTATTGCTGCGAATTTTGCTGCTTCGTCAGGGATATGTGGGGCTTGAGCACGTAGAGTGACAAATCTGTGGAAGTAGTCCTCTAGTGGCTCCTTTGGCTGCTGGTGTAGTGTGAGTTCGGCATATGAGAGTGATTGGTCTCCCATGATGCTAAAATTTTTTATAAGCTCCCTCTTCAGATCATACCAGCTATTGATTGATAGGCCAGGCAGCTTCGTGTACCAGTTCATTGCTGTGCCATCGCAGACAATGATGAAGGATTTTGCTAAAACAACATCATCTCCCCCTGCCGAAGCTATTGCCGCTTCATAGCTCATTAGGAATTGCTTTGGGTCGGTGAGGCCGTTATAGCTTGGTAGAGAGATGGGTTTGTAGGAAGGTGGCCATCTTGCCAGTTGGAGGCTTTCTGAAAGTGGGCACATATGATCGATGGGATGAGTATGGAGTGTTTGGAAGCTAGTTTGGGATGAAGAGTTGTGGTTTGGTGGGTTGATGGTGTTTGGCTCATTAAGCTCTGCTTGGAGCTCAGCGACTTGCTTTTTGGCTTTCTCGAGTTGTTGGCGCAGCTTTTCAGCCCTGGAGCTTGTGTTGTTCAGCCTCCTCTGCTTCGCTTGCCTCAGCTCTTCGAGCTGCTTTTTGACTTGCAGCAATTGATGCTGCTGCTCCTCTTCCTCTTCTTGCATTTGTTGCTCTAGTTCGAGCTGTGCCGCATCCAGCTCTCTCTGCTGCTCGAGGCGTCGAAGACGAAGCCTTTCTTCGAGTCGGTGCATTCTCTCCTCGGTGGTAAGGGTTTCTTTATTGGTCTCTTGATCGTCGAGAATGGCTTCGGTTATTGGTGGTGGGTTTGTTGGTGGAATTGTGGGTCGGGGGGCAGCTTCGATGCTGAGGGTTGCATTTGACACGGTGGTGGTTGGTTTGGTTGGTTTGGTTGGCTTTTTTGGTGGCATGGTGGTTATCGTGGGTTTTGTTCGTGCACTGCACAAACGGTGGGCGCCAGTTGTTGGGATAGTAGCCGAAGCCAATGGTCCCAAACAACAGCTGAAACGGGACAACTGAGACAAGCAGCAATAAATTACTTATCTACAGTATCCTAGAATCAACAACCTTTACATGAAGGGGAGGGTTCCCTTTTTATAGGGAGACCAAGGGTCTTTACATTCCCATTGTACCCCTGAGATCAGGCATCATCCTCTAGACTATACAATACAAATAGCCTATGGACACTTTGGTACATTTACTCCTCCCAATGTGAATGCGTAGACTTGTGATTCCGTGTCAGACTTAGCTTGGACCTGGTCTCCTTTGACTCGGTCCATGTCAGCTTCGCCTGCTTCTAAGGGCTTTGTAGCTCCTGGATTTGGCTTCCTCTGAGTCGAGATGACCCTAAGCCGCTTCCCAGCGTCTAGAAAGCCGATGACTCCTCCAAGGACCTGCAGTATACAGCGAACCGAAGCTTGCCATTAACTCATTCATAGCTTTTGGCATTCAACAGTATCAATACTTCATCAAATTGGCTTCTAACTTGGTTCTAATAACGCTACTTCGGCATTCTGCTGCACGATGACCAAAGCCAATTGGCTTTAGCATACAGCGAGATGTGATCACCGAAGCCGATTGGCTTTTGTATACGGCGAGATGTGATCACCGAAGCCGATTGGCTTTTGTTTACAGCGAGATGTGATTACCGAAGCCAAAGTAGAGATATGTAGAGCAAACGAAGCTAAACTGGCTCGATTTCCTTGGTTCATTGTCGCCCTCACGCATGAGATGAAGCAAAACAAGTAGAAGACATTTGTCGGCGGGCCAAATCTCCAACAGAGGGCATTATGTAATCACTAAGGTTGGTCGGATCGAACGAGTTTATATAAAGGCTGAGTAGAGAGGATAACTTAGCACTAAGCTGAGAATATAGCTAAGTGAGTTCTCCTATGCTTGCTTTGGCACCAGGGTATCCTAGGCCTCTAGGAAATTGCCGGCCAACAGCTCTACGCCGTACCCGAACGTGGAGGATTACAATGGACAGACAGGGCTATCACCACCTGCCGCCTATCTCTACTAATTCATCGAGTTACGAGGCAAACGAGGGCAGATATATTCCTAAGCACCACACTTACGATAATATTAGCTATCCTCACCTTGCGCAGAGATTAGAATACTTTACGAATGAAGCAACGAACCCACAAGCAAAATAAAGAACTGAGGTTTCTATAACTCAAACTTAAATACTTGGCTGAATATCCCGGATACTTAGTAAGAAACTCGTATACGCCGAGGTACAGGGGGAGGGTCGCCGACACGCTGGGACTCCTCCAGACTCCCCTCACTCTCTCCCTATTTCTAATTTGAGGAGGGCTTCACCTTGACTTGTTGCTTCAGCTCGATGATGATCTTCAATGACCGGGGTGCAGCTATTTATAGCTTGTAGAGGCGGTTGGGAGTAGATACACGGAAGCTGAGGACAAATAGACTCAGTCCTAGGTCGGGTGACACGGGGAGGCACTACTAGAAAACCCCCCTTGTTGCTACGCTATATTAGAAATGCAGACTGGAAGCGTTTCTACGTCAGCACGTAAAGACACTTTTTGACACGGTTTTGAGAACGTGTCAATGTGTGACGATATTAGAAACATTTGTAGCATTAATAGTCTTGTATAGACACTTCTTAGCACACTATCGAAATCATATCAAGATGACATGAAGTTAAACACGCTTTCAAAGCGTCAGTATCATCTAGACACATTGTAAAAAGTTTCAATGAAATGTCTATAATTTTGTAAAGATGCTTTTTGACATGATTGCAAAAATGTTTGAAAATGAAACAAAGTTAGAAGTATCTTTAAATTGGGCTATTCATCTAACCCCATTCTCTACTATTGCAGGTCAAAAAGCTACAAGTTGAAATCAT
This sequence comes from Alloteropsis semialata, assembly GCA_004135705.1. NCBI lineage: Eukaryota > Viridiplantae > Streptophyta > Magnoliopsida > Poales > Poaceae > Alloteropsis > Alloteropsis semialata. The sequence goes on along the minus strand of CM014272.1, from coordinate 44,739,039 downwards.
AACCTTAAGTAACTTGGTATGTTTCATTTGTAAATTATTTCATATATATTGGTAAACATGCATCTCCTCCATCTTAATGCCCTCCTACATTCCTGCACATCAGTTTGATATCTCTGCACATTTGTTAGTTAACATATCTGCATTGTGACATGAATTGTGGTCTTCTCTGCAATTTCTGAGAAATTCTGAAATTTACTACTCAAATCATCCAAAGTCATGGAACAGTAGCTTACATTTATATGATGCTTTTCAGAAATGTGGTCTTCTCTGCAATTTCAGAGAAATTCAATCTAATGGACTCCCAGATGTTAGTGAAAATACATTCGAACTAAGAAATTTTGAAATTTACTACTCAAACCATCAAAAGTCATGAACAGTAGCTTCTCATATACTACATTTATATGATGTTTTTCACTATTATATCAGTTATTGATTCAAAATGAACTTTTTAGGTATTTATATAGTCCAGATATTAAGAAGTTCAAGATGTCAATGGAAGAAGGGGGAAAAGACACAATGAAAGATAGGGCTTAGTTGTTAGATCAAAAAACTAGAATATCTGTATGATGTTGGAACTATCTATGTTTGAACACTATTATCTTGTTCAGTGAACTCATTGTACTTCAATTAATGAATCTGTTGGTTCTTGAATTATTCGGTTCTTGTTTTGTGAAGGTAGATAATTGATTCCAAATGCAATTCTATGGATGACTTGCATACCATAAAGATTATACAAGCAGATGAGAAATCAAATTGTTTTTACATTTCTTGATACGCAATGTTGTGTTTCTATACAATGTGTCTACATCTATAGACATGTAATAAAATATGTCTATGATATTGTATCTATGTTTGTTGACACGCATTTAGGTGTTTCTATAAAATGTGTCAGATGCCAAGTCACCTGCCATGTCATCTTCCATGTCACATGCCACGTCATCTACCATGTCACATGCCACATCGTTTGACACGTCACCTGCCATGTCACCTTCCACGTCACCCACCACGTCGTCTACTATGCCAGACATGCAATATTAGCGTATCTACTAAATCGTCTCTACACTACTTAATACGCAAAAATACATCACTAAAAAATGCGTCTACATTAGCAGACATGTTTTGTAAATGTATCTACAAGATTGTCTCTATATTTGTTAACACATAAGAAGCGTCACTATACTACGTAGCTACACCACTGTAAGCACGTTTTATATATGTTCCTACAAAAGTGTATCAATGTGAGCAGAGACGCATCTAATGTGTCTATGAAGCATCTTTTTATTTCTTATTCACACTTAAAGAATTCATCTCTACAAAGCCAGACACAGTCCATGCGAAAACGCTCCAAACACGCTTTTTGAAAGCGTGCATAAAAAGCTATAGACATGAAATAAAGCGTGTCTACCACCAAATATGGCGTAGCTACAAGGGGGGTTTTCTCGTAGTGAGGTCGGCCGATGTTGGATCCACCGCCTTGAGTGGTGCATGGTGTACATGGACTCCTTGAGGCGGTGGGAACTGCACGAGAAGGATGAGGCTGTTTGGCCTCTGGACCAAGTCGGCCGACCTAGTGGAGTCGGGCGACGTGGCGCCGACACATCTCGGGCCCATCTTCGGCTGAGTGACTGTCTAGTGGGTCCTCATGACGGTTCTAGGTGTGTGGCCCAATTTGGGTACGTTTAGATGTGTTGGTGGGCCCCTCAATCCATGTGACCTCCCCTTGGACCATTCATATCTCTTGGATTCAACCGACATGGAATTAGCGGCTAGGATGGTCTTGGAGTGTGCTTCTTTGCTGTGGTCAAAGATGGGCTCTATTGGGCTTGGGCTCAGGTCAGCTGACCTAGGGGGTCGGACGACCTGGCCTTGAGCCCAAATGTCCTCCTTTTTTCCAGTTAGTCCCTGCACTCATATATTCACTAAGACTTGTGGAATTGATTAGATATAAGCCCTATAGCCTTGGTGAAAGCAGTTTTATATATATATTCTGCAGGAACTGATGGTCAAAAGTGGTACTTAAGGACCGTCAACAAGCTCCCCCACACTTAGCCTTTGCTCGTCCTCGAGTAAAGCTTTAGGACTAAGGTCGAAACCGTGACTCCTTCTGATATGAAGCTAGCATATAAATTATTCCAAGACATACCTGCACTTGTGAATACTGAAGTGTCTATCATGCCATCTTGGGTGGTTGAGGAATGGAATGGCTCTTGATTCAAATCATCTCAACTCTTCTGTTAAGTAACTTGGGTTTTCGATAAATTTTCAAAAACACAATCTTACCTAGCTCGTCAAATGATTCTCTCAGATCGCTCATTGTGTACGATTCCTCACCAAGGCATTTCTTTGCCTTCTTTCACCCTGCTTCTAAAAGGCTTATGTGGAGCTAAAGGTAGGAGCAAAGATAAGGCATACTTGCATCACATATATTGCAAAGTCAAAGAGCGGATCCAAGAAGAAAACCATCCATATAATCTGATCGAGATGTGCATGTGTGTGGAACAATGGAATGATAACTCATTTTTGTATGATCTCTCTCTCCTCTTGAATTTACTTTGAGAACATGGCTATAATATTTTTTCATGATACTTGGCCCTTCATGTGCCCATATTGTTTCTCCTTTTTTTATGCTTGGACCTTCATGTGCCCATTTTTTTCTACAGCCCATGTCTCTTTTGAAATAATACTTGGAGAGGAGATCAACACTTAAATGGAGTATTTATTTTGTGGATGGATGCAACGTATGTTGCTAACTTCCAATATAGAAGTTTAGCATGTGTATGTGAAGTGTACGTGATCTTGATCATGAAAGTATGAAGAGCGTCTTACAAGGGTCACAACAATTTGACAAAGCTCAATGCAATAAACAAGCAGCAATATGTGTATGGGTTTAGCAAGTTTGAATAACATATGGCTTTGGTAGGAATAAGGCATCATTGTTGAGCTTTGTAAGGCTATTGATTTTAAGTTTTACAAGAAAAGCATCCCAAGCACTTTATATAGAAAGAGCAAGATTTCTTTCATCGTACCATATCTCATTAATCAACCACTTAGATAAACATGTTTTCCTAAAGATATATATGTTCACAAGCAGCAGGTGTATGTTCAAGGAATAAAGAATATGCAAGCTAATCAAGGATAGACTTGCAAACCAAAGGATCATCCATGTTCATTTTATCATGAGTTTAATTTTAGTGATCATCTGAAGACAAGAACGAATTAACTCATGAATCAGAAAGGATGAGGGATAGGGTGTGCAAACCATCGCTCTGGACAAAACTGGAGATGAAAGGTACTAGAGGGCCTTCGGCCGACCCCTTCTGGGCCATTTCCTCCTTGATTTTTCTTGTGTAGTCTTGTGCGATGTTGTACAGCCTGTCTGTGGGCGATCTCGAACATGTGTGCATCAAAAAGCTTGAGAGACCCCCGCACTTGATCTTGTACTTGCATTTATTCATACATGGTGGAAACAAAACAATGGCTCTTTGGTTTTAAAGCACAAGAGCCTTTATTGGAATTTTTTTTCAATGTGCAAGAACTAACACCAGCACTAAACCGAAATAAGGTTTGGCTTAAAAGGAACTTACTCGGGATACTCACATACCTCCTCCACACTTGGACTTTGCAGTGCAACGCCACATAACTCAAGTGTGTGGAGTTCAAGCTTCTTTTGTGATCATTCCCAAACCAAGACTTACCGAGGTTTTTGTACCTGATGTAGCTCCATGTTCTTAAGCATCATTGTCCATCGTTCTTCTTAATCTCCACCTAAAATGGTTAATGAGCAAAAATACCCGAAGGGAAGCTTATCCTAAAAACAAGTTCTTGCTTTTATCCGAAAGGAAAATAAATGATAATCCGGGCCATTTCCCGGTAGTGCTTTATTTATGGTCTAAAGCTAGACCATGAGTAATCCTCACATTTCAGCTATCCTTGGTGATGTAGTTTCAAACTCATCACCAATTGTTGATGTTTCATTGAAGCTTTAGCTGCAAGGTTAGTGCCAAAGATGCATCCACGGAATTTGCAATGTTTATGATAAACAAATGCAATTACAACCAACCTTCTAAACATTTTAAAATTGAGGACCTTAAGGTCGTTACAGTCCTTGTGTGTGCTTGTGGCACAAAGCGTGACAAACTCTAGGGATTCATTAAATGAGCATTGTTGTGGGATTTCGAACGAAAAGGTTTCATGCTTATTTATAGAATCCGTTTGCTCAGACTCCAGAGTGAACGCTTCAAGCCTGTCCATGCCCCTTGGGTTCTCCAACTCACTAGATTCATTGTGCATGATCGGGGTTGATTCCCGAGGGCCATTGGGCCAAAGCATTCACTCGATCAAGGGTGATGGAAGTCGTTCGTGTTCATAGAGCTGATAAGTCGGTGTGAATGATGACACAAATATCACCTTCTCGAGCGAGTTACGCTTGGGAGATGACTTTGCGTTTGGAATTTCTGGGCAAGAGATAGGAGTGGCAAAAGCAACTTTCCCAAGCATGTCATGAAAGCTCCCATGAGATGCTTCTTTTTGGAGAAGCTTTTCTAGTGGATAGCCTAGGAGAAGATCAAAATCGAGAGTATCAAAGATGTGGAAATCTAAATTCATCTCGATTTTGTCTAGCATGATTTTCATGGCACTAGCGATCCCCCAACATTGAAGGATGTGTCCAAAGGGACAACTTTTGAGGAGCTTGTTGGATGGTCTTAGCGGAACATTTCGAAGGAAAGTGTGCGCTATGTGCCATGGCATGACATTGACCTCCATACTTGGGTTGAAATGGGCTTCTATGGCAATCCCCCTTATAGAACATGGAAGGATCGAGGAAGGTGAACTATTCCAAATTGCTTCAGAAAAATGCCACATTCCATCCGACCATTCCTCCTTTATGTCTTTCACGAGAAATGCTTCGTGGGGAGGATTGGGAGAATGAGAAAGAGGGGGTGTCATAGCCTTCTCGTGCCTTGTTTGATTTGAGGTGTTTTCATGATTTTCAAAGAGATCGTCCTCGAAGTCCAAAGGTAATCCGAAAGGCTGAGTTTCCTCTTCCATAACGGATGGTGTCTCAGGAGCTGGATCTGGACTGCGCAAGTCTATGGGTAAGATAGGATCTACATGAAGGTCTTCTTGCTCAGTTCCATCCATAGTAGCAGGAGAGTTCTCTCAAATTTTCTCCAGGACCTCTCTCGCTTCAGCCGGCATTACGTGTAGGAATGATCCTCTGGCAGCTATATCGACGAATCGGGTAGCTTTGCTAGTCAAACCAGACCAAAAATGCTACAAAAAGCATTCAGTCTGGGAAGCCTAGACCTGTTTCAGTAAGACATGAGTCCTAGAATCGGTCCCATGCTGCCCCGATCATTTCCTTCTCCTTTTGCTGGAAGTTAATAATTTCCTTCCGAAGGGCATAGATCCGATGAACGGGGAAGTACTCCAGACAGAACTTGTCTCGTAACTTCTCCCATTCACCGTTCGTTAGCCCAATGTTATGGTCATACCACTTCCTTGCCTTCTCTTTAAGAGAAAATGGGAAGAGCTTCCATATAAATGTTGCTTGCGTCATGCCTGATATGATCAGACACGAGCAAAGCAACTCAAATTCGTGCAAGTGATGGTATGGGTTTTCACCATCATGTCCTAAGAAGGATGTCTCCTGGATCATACCTATGAAAGCAGGGTGAAACTCATAGCTATCTATTTGTATAGGATTTGACGAGGGGTGCGGCTCCAGAAGTTCGCCCTTTGGAGCAAAGAACTCATGGATTTGAGGGGAGTACATGGTAAAAGAATAAAAAGAAAAGAAAGGATAAAATAAAAGATAAATGGGCAACCGTAGTTCTTAGACAACATAGCTACCACTCCCCGGCAACGGCACCAGAAAGCTTGTTGGTATTTTTTACGGTAACAGATACATCCGCAAGAGCACGGATACCGTTGTAGCATTCACCTGGAAGTATTCACGGTATCGAATCCACAACGAACGAGAGGGCATTGTCTAATCACAAAGGTTGGCTGGATCGATCGAGTTTATATGAAGGCTGGGTGCAGAGATAACTTAGCACTAAGCTGAGAATATAGCTAAGGAGTTCTCCTATGCTTGCTTTGGGTACCGGGGTATCCTAGGCCTCTAGGAAATTACCGGCCAACAGCTCTATATCGTACCCAAATGTGGAGGATTACAATGGACAGACAGGGCTGTCACCACCTGCCGCCTACCTCTACTAATCCCTGGGGTTACGAGGCAAATGAGGGCAGATATATTCCTAAGCACCACGCTTACGATAATATCAGCTATCCTAACCTTGCGCACAGATTAGAATACTTTATGAATAAAGCAATGAACCCACAAGCAAAATAAAGAACTCAGCTTTCTATAACACAAACTTAAATACTTAGCGGAATATCCCGGATACTTACTAAGAAGCTCGTATCCACCAAGGTACACATGGAGGGTCGCCGATACGCCGGGACTCCTCCAAACTCCCCTCACTCTATCCCTATTTCTAATTGTAGGAGGGCTTCACCTTGACTTGTTGCTCTAGCTCGATGATGATCTTCAATGACCGGGGCGCACCTATTTATAGCTTGTAGAGGAGGTTGGGAGTGGACATGTGGAAGTTGAGGATGAACGGACTTAGTCCCAGGTCGGGCGACGCGGGGAGCTCGGCTGACGTTGGATCCACCGCCTTGAGTGGTGCACGGTGTAGATGGACTCCGGAGGCGGTGGGAAGGCACACGAGAAGGATGAGGCGGTTTGGCCTCCGGACTAGGTCGGCCGACCTAGTAGGGTCGGGCGACGTGGCGCCGGCACATCTCAGGCTCATCTTCGACTGAGTGACTGTCTAGTGGGTCCTCATGACGGTTCCAGGTGGGTGGCCCAATTTGAGTACATTTTGATGTGTTGGTGGGCCCCTCAATCCATATGACCTCCCATTGGATCATTCCCATCTCTTGGATTCAACCGACATGGAATCAGCGACTAGGATGGTCCTGGAGTGTGCTTCTTTGTTGTGGTCAATGTTGGGCTATATTGGGCTTAGGCCCAGGTCGGCCGACCTAGGAGGTTTGGGCGACCTGGCCTTGAGCCCAAATGTCCTCCTCTTTTGCCAGTTAGTCCCTACACTCATATATTCACCAAAAATTGTGAAATTGGTTAGATATAAGCCCTATAGCCATGGTGAAAGCACTTTTATATATATTTTATGCAGGAACTGACGGTCAAAAGTGGTACTTAAGGACCGTCAAGAGCTATGAAGCCTCGCGGACCCGTCTAGTCGGCACGGCGGCGATCGTCGGTTGGCGGCGTTGCGGCCAGCCACGACGTGGCGCGCTGTGGCTACAACTCTGCTCGGTCGACGGCGCCGGTGGGCCGGCGAAGATTTGCTGTCAGGACAGAACAGAAAATGCGCACGTGCGGGGATATGTGGAGGCGGGGCCCGGTCAGCTGGTCGGCGG
>CM014272.1:44686213-44728012 GCA_004135705.1 Alloteropsis semialata | reverse complement strand
GGAGGAGCTGCTGTCAATCTCATGCCCTATTCCACATTCCGCAAGCTGGGTAAAGGGATTGATGATTTGATTAAGACCAATATGACGCTCAAGGACTTTGGCGGAAACGTTTCAGAGCCTCGGGGGGCAATTCATGTTGAATTGACCATCGGCAGCAAGACATTGCCGACTACTTTCTTTGTGATTGATGGCCAAGGTTCTTACAGTATGCTCCTCGGGCGTGATTGGATCCATGCCAATTGCTGTATACCATCTACAATGCACCAATGTTTGATCCAATGGCAAGGCAATAAAGTGGAGATTGTCCCGGCTGATGATTCGGTTAGCATTGCTACAGCTGAATCAACGATTTGGGAGTTCGAAGGAATTGAATGCCTGTCAGGAAAAGTTTGGGATGGTGACTTCCTCAAGGTGTCCGATCAAGGACTACAGCCGATCCAAGCAGTCGGCTCTGAGACTTTGTTTTGAATGGATGATTATATAGAAGATTTTAAAGACCGATATGGTTAATTAGTTCTTTCAAATATGTATTTTGAAAGTTCTTCTTATAAATTAAATCGGCTTGATTATTGTTTCGCCTTGGGGGGCAAGGTTCGAGTGTGTTTATCCAATAATACTACCTTAGCGTTTAGGTAGATTTGTAAAGCCGATGCTACGCGTCAGGCTTGAAAGCCGATGAAAAATCGCCTCAAGAACAAAAGGATAAGAGTCGATGTGATATGCATCGCCTTAAGGATTATATACAACAAAAAAAGAGTGTATTATATCACTAAGCCGCTCGATGGCGGAGCAGGCTATCAATGTATCAGATCGCTTGGTAAGACAGACAAGTATCAGTGTTCAAGGCTGCAGGTATTTAACTATCGAGTCAAGAGCAGTCTGACGAATCTTGTCGACATCAGCAATGATCTTGGCATCAGCTTCAGCATTTCCCTCTACAGGCTTGATTAATTTATGAATTTCTTTGGCCGCTTTGATATGGATCTTGTAGTCCTCTTCAGCCTTTACCTTCAAAGCCGGGATGTCATCAAGCTCTTTTGCTTTAGCTTGGATGCTTGATCGAACTTGGATGAGTTCCTGTTCCAGCTGCTGTTCTCTGGCTCGCAGATTCTCAAGTTCTGATTGGATGGAGACAGGAAGTGCCGATAAATCTTTGATCAGTTTTGTTGATTCGTCAGCTTGGGCACGTTTTTCATCCCTGGCCTTGATTAGATCCTGCTGGGAGGTCCGATTGTTGATTCGGCGATTGGCCTGCAACACTGGAAGGAGTGGCCTTCTATGTATGCCGCCGGAATCAATGCTTCCTCCAGGTCCGACGGAAGTTGGCCTCTTAGAATTTTGATAATCTGACGAATCGGCTCTGCATCTTGAACAAGATCGATGATATCTTGGTGAAGGAGAGCAGATATGTCAAGCAATTTTGCCTTCACTTCATCAGATAGCAAGCTTTGCCCAGAGCTAATCTCTTCCTCTTCAGCTTGCAGCCGATCAAAATCGACTGATATGGTCTGACTGGTTTGAGGGGTATCTTGAGCCTGCAAAAGAAATAATTAGATATAATGTCAAAAAGCTGATATGATTATATCAGGCTAGAAAGTTTACTTGTTTCCAGGCTAGTTCTTGCTCGGGTCCAATCAAAGGGTTATTACTGCCCTGGATGTTTGCTTGGGCAATCTCAAGATTCGTCGAGACATTCTGGATGATTTGCTAAGAAGAAAGAAAATAAGAACAAGTTGGATATCAATTATTGAATAAGTCGGCTGATAATTACCGTTGCTTCTGGATCAGGGAGTTGGATCTGTGGAGAAGTTGCTGGTTGATCTCTTTGAAGGCCCTGGCTTGATTGTGCTTGTTCTTCTTGGTGTAGCGGGCTTGGTTGACGAGGCGAGCCAGTTATGGTTCTCTCGGATGAGGACGAGTGAGACGAGCGGGCCTGTGCCGGGCTTGGTTGCATCTGAGCTGGGCTTGGTGATCTTTCTGGGTTCGATTCTGGTAATTCCTCGGCCGATGGGCCTGAAGACTCGGTTGGACTGGGCTGGCGTGCAGAAGATTCTCCGATGACCTGAGTTTACAGAGAGGGTTAATTTCAATAAAGAGAGAAATCAAGTTTATGAAGTTCTTGAACTTGCCAGAGCAGTCTTCGGGCGTTTTGGAATTTTAGAGGACGCCCGCTTCTTCCTTTTTCTGCTGTCGCCATATGCCGACAGAAGCTTGCCGATGGTGGGAGAGTCACAGCCGATCCACGGATCTGGCGAGATATTGCTGTAGACGACTTGTTTCCCCGATCGAGTCATCGTTGGAGGGGTACGATCAACATCCTGGTAAAGAATTGTTTAACAAAATAAAATTATGAAAAAGGAGGGAAGCAAGTTCACAAATATTACCTCTGGTTTGCCCTTGAAAGTAGGCTGCAACTTCCGAACATAAGTTTTGCAGGCGATACAGAATAGGTGTTGACACCATTCGGCCCACCATGTGTTGAAGGTCCGATGAGTTACAAGGCCGATTGCAAAAGTATCCAGATTGGTTTTATCAATGGGAGGCTCAAGTCCCAGAAGACGATTCCATTCCAAGCCTGTATCAACTTTTCCCCTTGGAAAAACTCGATCGGTCAAGATTAGGTAAGGTGGAAGCTGTCCGATACCAAATTGACGAGCGGCCAGGTTTGGATGATAGTATTCATAAGTTGATTGCCCTGGCTTGCTCTGACTGAGGCCGATCGGAAGAAATTGAGCATTGATGCAAGTTCGGAAAATTGTCAGGGCTTCTGAATCTGCCTCTACAATCATGTTGAATTTGAATTTGTAGGGCAGCTCGTATTCATCGGTGTGATGATACAGGAACCAGAGCATTTTGTCATCAGTAATACCTCTGTAAAGGAGTGCAAAGTACTTAGAAGATTCTTTGCCTGATAACTTCTCGGCAGGGAAACCCATAGCAGCTTCACCAAGCGAGGTACATCGGCGCTAGGTGATTTCTTCCGATTCAGGCTTGCTCTCTGGGAATTTGATCTTTCGAAGATCTACTTTGACAGCCTTGCTCAGGTGTAGCATTAACCACATCTGAATGAACCACCACGGCCCGCCAAGATTGGTGATGAGTGATCCGGTCCTCAGGCGTTTGGCGACTTGATGAAGCAGATTGTATACTGCTCCCAGGAGAAATTGACCAAGGTTGATGACATGGTCACCTACCAGCAATTCGGCCAGGTGTTGGAAGTTGGCCGTTGGACCGAGGGTGGTGCCGCAAAAGAAGAATCTGTCCAACCACATGTTCAAAAAGGCCGCATGCTCACGGTCAGTCACAGGTCCGGTCCGATGATTTTCTCCATATATCCTGTCCAGCCGCCACAGCTCTTGGTCTTAAAATGGTGTTTGGGTTTGATGCTGAGCCGGAAGGGACGTTTGTCGCCAGTGACATTGAGGCCGAGAAGCATGACTACATCAAGTAGTGTTGGGGTCATCGGACCATGTCCAAAGAGGAAGGCATTCAATGCATCGGACCAAAAGTGTGATGCGGCGATCAAGAGATTCTCATTCTTAGCAATGGGTCCGATGCTAAGGCCAATACATTGGGCGATATCTAATCTATCCCAGATTGCAGACTTGGAGGCCGACACTCTCAAGTACCAATTCTTCCATCCAGGTAGAACTGTCGGCCAAGATCGAAAGGCGTTCTTCCAATCATCCAAATCAAAACCGAGGTCTTGAATGGGATCCGGTGGGTTTCCAGATTAATGAATTCAGTGGGATCTGGGTCTCCCATTGGACCAAGGAGGTAGGCCCATTGGAAGTTGCCTACGGGGATTAGGGTTTGAGCGCGAACGGCCTAAAAGGAAGATGCGGAATGAAAACGAGTTTGGAAAAGCCGAATCTAATGCGGAACTTAAGATGGATTCAGATTCAGTGAAGTACCTCCGGGATTGGATGACGCGTTTCTCCTGCTGGATCTGCGTGTGCCGAGGAAGAACTTGAGGCAAAGAAAGTTGATGAAGAAGGGGTTGAAGAGCTTGTTGCTGCCGCCATCGTCGAGGACATGACCGCCGCCATTGTTGAGCTCGTGACCGCAGCCATGGTGGGAGGCATGGCAGATGGAGAACCCGCTGGAGCAGATGCGGAGGTGGAAGCGGATATAGAAGAATGGAGGGCGCCCATGGAGGATGATTGAGCCATTTGAAACAGTTTTGGTGTAAGTACGAGTGAATGTGAATGGCCGCTCGGAGAGAGGAGGAAGAAGATGAGCAGTACGGGTTTTTTGGCGAGGAAGGAGAAGTGTACAGTGTGGCCGCCAGCAGAAATTTTATAAGGTGAAAACGGTCATGGTCCGAAGATTGAGGAGCTGCGTAGTACAGGGATGGAAAGTTTCGGCACGAAAATCGGAGGAGGAGTTATGATGGCAGATACGAATTTTGGAACAAAATGATATTTTATTCCAAAATTGGGGGGCATGTGTTGACACCGGATTTTCGCACCTGACATGCTGAGTCAGATGATGACGTGGTGAGGTTGAGACTGCGCAGTGGGCCCGCTGACTGGTCAAGGCCGAAGGTGACAGAGAAGGAAGCCGACGCTGAAGAGGGGTCCGATGAAGCGGAAGTCCGATCCGATGACGAGTACAAGAGGGAAGACGCGTCGGCTAAGGAAGAGGTGTATTAGATCCAGGGACTATTTCCTTTTCAGAAGGCGTATGAGAGTCCCGTTTTGTCTTAATCTTAGTTTACCTTATTTAGTTAGTCTGGTCCGATCAGGACTCTCCATGACCAGGGTATAAATTTGAACCCTCGTCCATTGTAAAGAACTATTCTCACAATCAATACAACCCGGCTTTACGCCAAAACCCTAGTAGTAGTTACCGACGAAGCTCATTGGTGGACGGGCTGCATCAGTTCTGATCTCCGCTTACCAGTAAGTTAGTCAATTTATCGAACTAGTATAGGCTTTGAATTGAGGCGCATCGCCCTTTCTCGTTTATACTGTTCAACCGATTTATCTCTGGATAATCAAGATTGATATAGATTCCCTACGTCGGAGCTAGATCAATATTGATTATTCAACAGATTATCGTTATCGGACTACACTTTAAGCCTAGATTCCCTACGTCGGAGCTAGGTATCAAGATTAGTCTAGATTCCCTACGTCGGAGCTAGAGTACTCTTGATTACTAAAGGTAGTCTTTGCGGTTTGTTGGAGTTGCTAGATTGGTTTAGATCTACGCCATGTGAATCAATTCTACTTCTTCAACGGCTTTGAGCATTGGTCTTGGTCCGATTTAAGCAATATTTATCTTACAGCATCGTTCTATGTCCGATCTTGCTTTGTGGTTTAATCTGGTTGTTCTTTGAGTATTGCACTGGTGTAGATTCCCTACGTCGGAGCTGGATCTTTGTAATACGCTTAGATTAATCTTTGACTGTCATGTTTGGTCTAGATTCCCTACGTCGGAGCTAGGTTCATCTTGATTAGTTAAAGGAAGCTTTGGTTACGCCTTATTGCTATTTGAATGTTAAGTGTGGTGTAGATTCCCTACGTCGGAGCTGGATCTTGCTTAATTGTTCAGTAGCATATCTTAGAATCAGAACGTATCTGTTAATGTTTTACCTACTTATTTTGCTTAATCTGATCAACACCTGTGCGAGCATCTTGTTTAATTGACAGGTTGATGAATCGAGTCTGATTATCTAGCTATCTGATCTGATCATAGTTGGAGAAATCTAGATTCCCTACGTCGGAGCTAGATTCCTCTGAAAAGGCTATAGTCCGATTGGTTGGTTAGATGGTCCGATAAGACGAGTCAAACTGGCAATTAGACAAGGTGGACAATGTATCGGCTTACACTTTGATTATTTAATATCCTGTTTCAAGACATAGCTGATCCATTATTTTACATATTGGCCTTGTTTTATGCTTTATTTCATTATTCAAAGGCTAATCTGTCATATCAATCAAGGTCCGATCCTGATTGGTCCGATCCTGAGGTCCGATTTGGTGTCTGATTGAGGTCCGATCACTCGGTCCGATTGACGTCATCAATGAGGTCCGATTTCGAGGTCCGATTAGTATCGGCCGATACGTGTCTGATTGGGTCTTGGCTAAAATTCGACGTTACTCCATCGTCTGAAATAGAGCCGGCACAATCAAAGAGCAATTTAACTGTTTTATTCCCTTGTCAATTTCAGGTCAAATTGACTGGCACGCCGCGAACCTGAACTGGAGTGTAGACTGGCACTGGAGCGAAGCTGATCTCCCTGGTCTTCGTGTGCTGACCGCGGGGAATACAACCGCTGATTTTCCGCGTCAACAATGGTGAAAGCACTTTTATATATATTTTATGCAGGAACTGACGGTCAAAAGTGGTACTTAAGGACCGTCAAGAGCTATGAAGCCTCGCGGACCCGTCTAGTCGGCACGGCGGCGATCGTCGGTTGGCGGCGTTGCGGCCAGCCACGACGTGGCGCGCTGTGGCTACAACTCTGCTCGGTCGACGGCGCCGGTGGGCCGGCGAAGATTTGCTGTCAGGACAGAACAGAAAATGCGCACGTGCGGGGATATGTGGAGGCGGGGCCCGGTCAGCTGGTCGGCGGCACGGGTTGGCCAGCCTCGGCAAGCACACAGTCTTCGGTTACCGCGTGGCGGCGTTGTCAGCTGCGCGGGGTGACCGCGGGTTAGGCTCACGTCACATCAATAGTGTTGCAAAATCGGCCATCTTCAGGGTGATTTTTCTCTGGTTTTCAAAATAGAAGTTTGAAATCTCCAAATATAAAACTTGGAGATTGTAGTTTAGGCTTCAAAACTTACAAAGGTTGCCCTATGAAATTTTTCTTGGTTTGAGCTAGAACGCGGTGCCAATTTTGATGGAACACCGGGTTTTCAGACTTAGCAGAATTTCATTTGAAGGGTTTTGGACAGGGTTTGACTGGTTTTTGACTAGGTTTTTGAGTGATTTGTCAACAATTTCCAAGGTCAAGACCAGGCCAAGGTTGAAGAGGGTACTTTGCTCTATAATTTTTGTATAGGTGCATTCCTAAGTTATATAGCATATTTAATTATGAGGGGCCCAAAAAGAAGGTTAAACTCTTAATTGTTTTTACATGTGATACGAATGATTACATAATTTGAAAAAGAATTTTTCCAAGCTTTGCTTTGACAAACCATTTAACACATAGGGTTGACTTAGGCCTATATGAAATTCTATAATTTATTTATAACTTTGGTGATTTTTATGTCTTTTCTCCATTTTCTTCCTATTTCACCCATGCATTAAACACTAGGGTGCTACAGTTTCGGGTGCTCCAAGAATGGAAACCAACGTAGGCGCCATTAAGAGAGCGCGGCAGGCCTTCCCACTAAAGTTGGGCGCGCGTGGGAGGCCTTCCCGCCAAAGTTGGGCGCGCGCGGGCCTTCCCGCCGATGTTGAGCATGCGCGGGCACTCTGAGGGCTCGGCCGACCCAAGGTAGGGTCGCCATGCGACCACCTTCCTCTGGTCGTCTGGTAAGTGGGACAAGGGTATATTCCTAGCAGATTTCCCCCTGGGTTTGTTTGGTTTGACTGTTTTATGGACCCTTTAACCCTAGTGCTCGTACAAAGTGGTCTGCGGCTGTACTTTGTTTGTGTTTGAGCATGTTTCTCCCTTGTTTAGACACGATCCTCTGTAAACAGTGATTCATCCAAGCTTGTGGAACAAGTTAGGATTATATGTATATCTCTAGTTTGGCATTTCATATTTCACTGTTCATTGGAATAGTTGACAGTCAAATTGATGGTTAAGGATCGTCAACAACGTAAAAAGCTGATAAGATACGAGCAGAGTCTGGCCCGCTGGACTTAAATATTGTGAGCCCTTGACAAAGGTAAATTGGTATGTATCTCATATTTAAATTTTCTCAGAATTAAAATTTCAAATCTTGCATTTTCTTTTCTAAATACTCATAATAAAATTTATTTCTGGACTTTCATCAATTTAATTCTTGCCTAAAAATTAAGAATTAATAAAATTCATTTACATAAATATTCTTTTCCTAACCCTCTGCTAAGATTTTGTTGACCAAATTGTGTCCACTGCAAAGAATATAGCCATTGTGAAGTGCAAGAAGAAGAGGGGGACCAGTGGTCCCAGCTAGGGTTTGGTCGACCATTGCTCGGCCGCACATGGCTCCAATGGCTACTAGTCGTTGCTGCCCCTGTTCTCCTGACCGTTTGAGCTCCAAGCCCTATAAGTAACTACTAGGATTGAGCTCTTCACTCAAAACTCTCTCTTTCTCACTCTCTCACTCTCTCACTCTCTCTCGCTCTTGCTCTTGCTCTCATGCTCGCTTTCGCTCACGTTCATGCAAGATCGTTGTGCTCCCTTGCTATTGTCTTGCCCGAGCTCTCCACGGTTCGTGCTCATGGGTTTTTTATATTGTTTATTTTTGCTGATGTAACCCATGCGCAAGTTGTTGTCATGTTTTTTTTCGTCATCATGAAGGGCATGGGCCGAAACCTCTCCGTTGCACTCTGTAATGTGACGGGATCAAGCTCAAGCCGCTCTCATGGAAGTGGAAGCACGCCTCGCTCCGGAGACTACATGTCGAGCTTGATGCACAAGGAGGAGAGTGGCCATTAAGAGGCACAGTTGGAGCCACAAGCCATGGAGGTAGGCCCCGAGCTCGACTTACAAGATGGGCGAGAAATGCAAGCCCACACACTCATCATGGACCGAGTCTTCACTCACACATGAGCAATCGACGTTGACCTCCTTGAACGCATAGGTATGGACGTCGACATCGCTACCATTTAGTGTGAAATTGGATGGGATGATTTAGTTCCTATCTTGGAAGAAGGTTTAGGCCTTCTCACCTTCCAATTTCTCTACACCTTGCATGAAGTAGATGATGGCATTGCTTTCCGATTCTTCGGGAAGGAATACCAGCTTACTTGGAAGAATTTCAGTGTGCTTCTTGGTTTTACTAAGAAATGTGTTGTTGACTTTGATCAGGCTGTTTGTGGTTATAATCATCATTCTTTCTATAGTAGCATATCAGGTCAAGTGGTTGTTGAAAATTTTTTGCCTCGCTGCAATGATATTAAAAATCCTACCTTGAGGGTAATTCATAAATTGCTGGTTGTATCTTTATTTCATAGAGATGATGTTAGGTCTGTGCGTAATGATGATCTAAAAATTATTTATGCCATGGTTAGGAAAATTTATGTTTCTCCTGTCCAACCCATGATTGCACATTTGTTAGAAATTTAAGATGTCTGGCACAATTGTTAGGAAAATTTATGTTTCTCCTATTTCTCTTTAATTACTCACGTTGCCTCAAAGCACAGGGTGTCAGATAATTTTAACATACCATTTACTCAAACACTCCATGCTTACATCAATGAGGAATATCTTATTCATGATCACACTCAGAAACATGATGCACACTAGAATCTTGTGTTTTTTTTCCTGGCTATACAAACAAAATCCTGTTACCGAACTCGGGAGTTAACCCTTCCTCTTGTCCAAGTAGGAGTAGTGTGTATATCCGATGGCATGGAGCCACACTAGGAACGAGGCATCCTCGTCAAAGTACCCGCCATCGGCTGCAGCACCACTGTACCAGCTGTCGCACTCCCAGCACATCGTGTAGCAAATGTGCGAGTTGGGGTGGGTTCCAGCAGGGCAGATGGCAGGGTATCCACCCGGGTATCAGCCCAGCTGGGACAACCCCTGTACCGGCACGAGGCTGGAGGATCAGGCTGGTAGAGCACGGGTAGCGCCGAGTGGGAGCAAGGACTGTTTTCTCACCACTCCACTTCTAGCTCTAGTAGGTTGGCACCACTCTTCAGTTCGCGTCACTCCTACTCGGCCCAAGGACAACATGAGCTCGCGGACCTCGCTCGCCAGATAGATGAGCTCGACGTCCGAACAGGTGAGATGCAAAATGCACTTAATGGACTTGTCCAGGTCACCAGCAAGTGGCAGCAGCATGCGAACGAGCAACTCCAGAATATCACGACCATGCTACAGAGATGGTAATGATGTATCTTGCATTGTACATATTCAATTCAAAAAAACATGATAAAAATAACAAAAATGTTTGCTTATTTTCATATATCTAGTAAACATGCATAGTTTCTCCTTGTTGAAATGATGAATAGTTGCTCTATTTTATTTCCTTTGTGTACATGTTTTCAACTGAGCGTTCTTCTAAGTTTTGACTTTGTTGGATCAAATTTATCCTATGCGCTTGAAACTTGTGGGTTGCATGTGCATGATCCCTGTCTAAGTTATTGCAAGTTATGATATGGTATAATAGACATTGCTATTACCATGTCCTCAATGAAACTTGACTTCTAGAGTTTTTTTATCAAAAATGCTAAAATTCTAAATGTTCCTCAATGATGATATGTCTTACCAGCCATATGAAATCCTTCACGCATAAATCTTACAAATATGCTACTTGTTATCTCACTGAGTTTGGTCAGATTGTTGTGACCCTAGAGAGATTCCCATCAAAGTCCCATGATCAAGATCATGCACACTCTACAAATAATTATGCTAACTCCCACACTGGAAGTTACGCGAAACATGCCTTTCATCCATATGACATGAGGTCACTCTCTCAATGACCATATGAAAAAAAGATACGGGGCTATGAAAAAGAAAGAGAAAATTATTTCATGCTCAAATAAGTATGTTAAAAAAATTATAAAACAAATCCATGCTCAAAAGCATGAGAGAAAAATGAGAAAAAAGAAAGATAGCCCCTATAGAAAAAGAAACAAAAACAATGAGAGGGACTCATGCAAAAAGGTGTTCAAACAAAAGTTCCACAAATATTCCACACACATGCACTTCTTGATAAAGTTGTATGACTTGCGTCTCCTCGAATCCAGTTTTTTGACTGGGATGCAAGTATGCTTCGCTCAAAACCTACCAAATCTCCACATAAGACTTGTAGAAGTCGGTTGAGGCAAACCATTACTTGGTGAGGATCATGCACATTGAGCGATCAATAGCATCATATGAGAAACTTGTCTTCTTTTGAAAAAACTTATTAAAACCTCTG
Organism: Alloteropsis semialata; assembly: GCA_004135705.1. Taxonomy (NCBI): domain Eukaryota; kingdom Viridiplantae; phylum Streptophyta; class Magnoliopsida; order Poales; family Poaceae; genus Alloteropsis; species Alloteropsis semialata. Next base: position 44,716,976 of record CM014272.1, on the reverse strand, counting down.
GAACAAAAGTAAAACAAGGAGTGAGTGTAAGACGGGTTTGTATAACCGTTCTGACTTGAAACCGCCTAAGACAAGGAGAACCCAAAAGCCCCATAGGAACTAAGGGAAAAGAGAGTTACAATGCCAACTTATTCAAATCAAGGAAGAATACTTTTTTTGAACGCATAGTATTATTAAGAAGTACTGCATTGTAGCAACTCCTGATCAACAACCTAAGTCTTAGCTTTTGCTCGGGATGAGCAAAGGGCAAGCATGGGGGAGTTCTTGATGGTCATTTCTCAACAAATCCGACAGTCAATATACTCATAATATAAGGAATAACTATGCTCTTACTAACATATACTTTTACCAACAACCTAGTTCCACTTGTATTGTAGAAATAAGTGTTTTCAGTAACACAAGACTGCAAGGAAAGGGGAAAATGTGCTAGAACATAGGAGAAAGCGCAACGCAGACTCAACTCCGCGAGCACGGGACAAGAATGACCCATTTACCAGTCATACATGGCCGATCCCATGGGGAAACCGACCTCAGAGGCAGCCTAGGCCCACATGTCAGCAACAAGAGAAAGATTGGCGCAGGAATATCTCGCCTAGATCCGGTCGACCCCCAGTTCAGCCAAACCTGAACAGGTTCTTGTGGCACCAATCTTTGGAAGGAGCCCTTCCCGTGTATTCTCCTTCATGCCAAGATATCTTTCCTTCTAAGAAGGCCGGGAACCATCCTCCCTCTCACAATACACTCATTCTCAAGGATCCTCTCTCCCTCTCTTAGCTATTCGTGTAGTCCTTAGGCTAGTGGAGCTCAAGCTAGTACTTCTCTAGTATTATTCCAAGTCGTCCATGGGTTGTTGGGGGATGCAACCTTCGGCCTTTGGAATGTTCTTTGTAATACACTCTTAGTAGTTTTTTCATGAAATGGAGTTTGATATAAATGCTATTCCTATAGTGTTTATGTCATATTTATGCCTTATCACAATTTATACAATATTCATGCATAGGCTAGTCAGTCTTAGCTACGACAACGTTTAGTTGTGCCTACGAGCTTGCTCTTGTCACATGTTTCTTAGGAGAGCTAGTATAGTCCTCTCAAGCACAAGCGTGGTGCTCGGTCATGACGAAAACCTTCAAATATGAATGTGCCCGGTGTGAGGGGTAGGTGACAGCTAGTGATAGCCATGTCCATCCCTTGTATTCCCCCACATTTGGGTATCAGTATAGGAGATACATAAAACCTTATGATTTGCTGGCAGACCAATACTGTTTGGTCTCCTTGCGTGTGCTGGGTGCTTAGTACTAAGTCATGTTCATGTCTTGTATGACCTTTGCTAATCTTGATGAATACCATAAGACCTGTTATGTCTTGCTCATTCTAACCTTAGGATATTCTTTATTCTTTATTCTTGGGAATGGCTTTTTTGAGTGATGTGTTGTATTACCTTATTCTATCATGTTTACTCTTGTATGAAATGTGTCCATGGCTTATTTATAATGTCAACATATGAGTATTTGGTAAACTCTTTAACACCAACAACATGCTTTGAGAAACATAAATAACGACACCCTTGAATAATCACGGCTGAAATGCTACAGAGGTAATTCTTGCGCTTGCGGATAACGAAACTTTAAGAAATATGAACACAGGCGGTGAGGCGACAGAGCACCGTTGACCAAGTTGGCGGTTGCTGGCAGTCGGCCAGGTTCCCTACCGGAGAGGTTACGGGAGGGCGGGCTCGAAGGGCTGTTGACACTAAATTTTGCATAGAATGCCAATCGATAAATAAGAATAAGGCTAATGAAGACCTAAGTTTGTAATGGGCAAGGTTATGACGTTATTATGAAACTGATCAGTTTGATACATGGCCGAAGCCGATGAGGGCATTGGGTCATGTCATACAAAGGAATCTTATGATGGATAGAAGCTTCTCGTGGGCTCAGATATTGAAATTTGATGGACTAAGGAGTTTGAGTCCTTTTGTAATAACAGAAATATTTGGTCGTGTTCAACAAGGAGTCTTGGATTTCAGGGTATAATATATATACCATCATAGCTTGTAATAGGAAAATCAACACATCATCAATACAATCCACTTTTTCTTGCCTAATTGCCAAACGCTTCGAGTAGAACTAATATAGCTTTTCTCAGCGAGTTCTTTGGTAAATTAGGGTTGCGTCATCTTGATCTCCATTTTGCTTGTAGGTATCTTTTTTATCAAATAATTCAGATATCAGCTTACAGTGCATCATTTTTGTTTCGATAAACGGTGTGTTTCATTTTGGGACTAAGTTGAATGGGTGTGTTTATTATCGAAAAATATTCTTCGCGTTTATTATCAAAAAATCTTCTAGCTCAGTGTAGAATATCGACATGTTCGCCTCTATCTGAGTTTCTCCAAGCCCCTTTGTCTCAGCCCCAGTGCAATACGTATTTCTTACTTCTTCCCTTCCAAATTATAATTTATTTGACTTTTTAACCCTAAGTTTGACCGCTCATCTTATTCAAAAAATATTGCAAAATATCACATGTTTTGTTGTGGTTTGCTTTATTAATAAAAGCTCTTCAAGAATGACTTAAATTTGACAATATTTGAACAATTTTTTGAAAATAAGATAAGCAGGAAACTTGGCATAAAAACTCAAAGAAATTATAATTTAAAACAGTGGGGTAACATATAATGCTGGATTCAAAGACTCCACAACTTTGCCACTAAGAGAGAGTCGGCATGTGCTAAAATTTGACTAACCTCGTAGTTTGTATCATAAGCTCGTGTAGTGGATTTTTTTTAATTCATCGGAAGTGATGAAAGAATCAAGGTAACATATGAGTAGATTCCAGTCTGTCATCCTAAACACAGTGGAATAAATAACAAAGAATTATTGTCACTGATAGAAAAATAATCAATTGACAAGGTGGCTAACTAATGAAAACACATGCTAACTAATTCGATGATTCCAATACCTACTATAAACCGCTTGCTAGTATTCAATGACTCCAATACCCGCTGTAAACAATGGAGCGTGCGTACCACGTCATGAGCTTGGATTGTGTATGTAACAGCCCAAAAAAAACCAAAAAAAACCCCGACCCACCTGTCATCTCCCTCATCTCTCTCTCCTATGCACGAAGCAGCGCGCCTGTTGGCCGACGCGGGCAGCCAGCACCACTTCGCCCACGCCGAGCGGCCGGAGCCGCGTGCCCTGGCCTCGCCCCCGCTCCCCTCCCTTGCCCCCTCCAAAACCTAGCTCCTTTTCCCTCTCCAAGCTGCCGCCACCTCCATTGCCACTGCGAGTTCCTCCCCGGAATTCGCGCATTAGGTGAGCCTCCATCCAATTCCTCGCGGCCACATCTTCCTCTCTTCCACGCGCATCCGTTTTGCCCTTCACATCATCCTCTCGTCCACCATGCAGGGCACACGTCCCTGAGCTTCACCCTCCTCCCGTCGAGCTCGTCGCGCCGCCGCCTCATCGCCTCTCCCTCGTCGGCACTTGCTTGGTGAGCTTCCCCACAGCGCCGCGCAGCCCGTGCTCACCCTAACCCGCCTCGGCGCCGCCTGCCGCCGTTGGCCGAGGCCACGGACGGCCATGACTGCCGGCCGTCCGTGCCTATGCGTGTGTCCATGTGTGTTTTGGGTGTGGGGTGTGTGGAAAAGATAGTGAGGATAGGGGTTATGGGGAAAGAACCAAGGGCCGAAGCGCTAGCTTTTACCCCCAGATCCAAGGGCCTTGCTGTAAAAACGTGACTGTTTTTCCTTTTAAACCTTGGATTAAAAGGCTAAAACTTCAGTAAATCACAGGAAAATAAATATAGATCCTATAATGATGAAACTTGTTTTGTTGGGTTCCTTATGAACTGTTCTGTCACAGGAAAATATGAATGTGTATGTTACTGCTGTATGTTTTTATCTATGCTTTTATCTTTTTCTAGCTAAATAAATGCATGATAAATTCTGTGCTGCTCCTAAAAAAGTGAATCCAGCTTTGTTAGGTTCCCCTGGTCATGTACTGCTCAGATCTGTGACTTGAACTCTTGAAAGTTGCAGTTTCTTAGTCATTTCTTGTGTTTGTTCTTTTATGCTGGCTGAAAACTAATTAATGCCTATTAATTAGCTCAAAAATGGTAAAATCATGAAAACAACTTTGTTAATCTTGCTTTTCTGTTTGGAATCTAGGAAAAATGACTTTGGTGCTGTTCTGGTTATTTTATATGCCTTTTTTGAATTAATGTGTTCTAGGTAGCTCTAGCTTGAATAAAATGTAATTAATTATCTAAAATGGTTTTTAGTGTAAATCCAACTGTTTTAGTTTTGTTTAGGTATCCTCTATTGGAACAATTTGTTTCACACTTGTTAAGAAACTTTGGAAATTAAAGTGGTGTTTGTTTGATCACTAATAAACTAGTTAAAGAAATAATCCTTTCATTGATTAAAACTTGTTTATGTGCTGTTTTTAGTTTAATTGTGCAGTGCTATGAATGTGTCACATTTTCATACTCATTTTGCATTCATGGCATCATTTCTAATTCATGCGTCATTCATTCATTCTAGAGAGTGAGCCTACGGAGAAAGAGACCGTTGAGCCCGAAGTCGAGTTGGACATTGATCCTGAACCCGAAAATAACAATTTAATTGCAAAAATAGGAGAAGCCGCTATGCATGCTTCTCCTATTTTTGCAATTAAATTGTTATTATGTTATGTATGGGTTGCATGGGAAATATCTATGTGTCTTGCATTTGTTTAGCACCTATGTTGATTATTACCTTCCTTGCTTTTCACACCTTTAACTTGTCGCTCGTTAGCTTGGGTTAAATTCACATTTAATTTGCTAAAAGCTTAACCATGCTTAGAGTAGAAGGTTAGGGAATATTTTGGGGAAGGTTGACTAGGTTAATCAACACCATAATAGTTGGAGTCCTCTCTTTAAAATTGATGGTTCTATGAACATGATGATAAGAAGTAGAGGCTTGACTTGAGCGGGGTGTAGGGTCACGAGAAAGGAGTCTCGGTGACATAGGCCACTTGAGTTATTAGGGACCGCCTTGTGATGCCGTTGGCTTGAGCACCATTTTCGTGCTACCACATATCCATGAATGGGAGGATGAGCCCGATACATCTTTCACTAGTAGAAATGCGCAAACCAATGGCGTTTCAGTTTCATCACAGCAGAGCAAAAATTCATCATAGAAGATTTTCTGTGATGAATTTATGACGAAATTGGATTTGTCATAGTATATGCGACGCTAAAGATGTAAGGTGACGAATTTTCATGTTCATCATAAAACCTATCATTTATGATGAAATGTATTCGCGTCACAGAACTGATTTGTGTTTTATGACGCCACAGAAAAACATCATTGATGTCATTGCACGCCACCGTGGTGATGACATGGCAAGTCTATGTGGCACTGGCCACGCTGTCAGATGAGGTGAGTTGTCCACGTGAGTGCACACGTGTTGAGATCGTATCCGTCCATGTGTCGTCTAGCCAGTGCGCCACTTGTCACCTCAGCGAGCCGCCACTCGTTGCATTCTTGCGTAGCCACGTGTCAGCACGGGTCTGTGACATGTGTCGTGTTGGTAAAGTACCACGTTTCCATTTCAGATTGCGCCACGTGCTGCACTCAGGCTAGGCCACGTGTCCTCACAAGGTTGTGACACGTGTCGCGTCCGTGAAGTGCCACGCGTCAGTTTTTAATTGCGCCACGTGTTGCGATCAAGTTTAGCCCCGTGTTGTTGCGTGATTGTTACACGTGTCGTGTGTCAGTTCCTGATTGCGCCACTTGTCAGCACGGGACATTGCCATGTGTCATTTTTTCCATCATGCCATGTGTCTCTTTTTTTTGCGCCATGTGTTTTGCGGTGAATGCACCGCGTGTTAGTTTTCTGGTTTGCCGCGTGTTACTCGTGAAGCCGCCACATGTCCAGTTGCGACTGGACCTCGTGCGCATTTCCCAGAGGGCCACGTTTCATCCACGTTTTAGCTCTCAAATTGACAGAAACAACACCATTTTGATGCATCAACAGAATCACAGAAAGAAACATCAAAAGAATCACATCAGCACCATTTGATGCATCAGGAACAGCATCAACAGAATCACATACACATTTGATGCATCAGAATGCATCAGAGTTCAACCATCATAGAATCACATACACATTTGATGCATCAAAATGCATCAGAGTTCACCCATAACAGCACCACATACACATTTGATGCATCAGAATGCATCAGAGTTAACCCATCATAGATCACCATAGAACACAAGTTTCTGGTACATACAGCAAGCCAAGACATGATCATGAAGCAACAGTAGGTTGAGAGGAGTTACCAGCAGCATTCAAGTTGAGGATTTGCCGAAGGAGGGCATTGTTCTCTTCCGCCCTTTTTTTATACTCCTCGAACTCCTGATGGGCCTTCTCCAGCTTTTCATTAGCAGCTTCGACCTTCTTCTTAGTGCATTCACCCCCACAGCGAGGGCAGCTGCACCATCTTTTTCAGCGGCAAGTTGTTCGCGAAGTACCCGCTCAACCTCTGTCTCTTGCTGGTTCACTGGTATACCAGCATTCCTCAAAAAAGTGCTGGTGCTGCTACTCTGGGATAGAACCTTGGAGACAACCTCAGCACTATGCAGTGCTGGCTCCCCATCAGCAGCAGCCTCTGCCTGCATAGTCTCCATAGAAGACTGCAAATTGGAGAGGAAATAAGTTTATCGTCAGTGTCAAAGACTGAAAATCAAATGAGCAGAGGGACAATTGCAATGGACATCTTTGACAACGCACATACAGTAGCAGATATGGTTGTAACGAGCCTTACCACTGCTTCTCTTGCCGCCTCACTAATGCCCTTTTTCTTGCTGGTATGGCAGACCTTGAACAGTTTGACTGCATTGAGCTCATCTCCATCATCATCTTCTTCTCTTCCTCCTTCATCTAGACCTTCCTGACCTTCTACACGCAGTCGTGCTGCCCGTGCATCCTTCTTGGTCTGCTGAATCTGTACAAAAGTACTTGTCAGACTGACAGCAAATGAAGCACTGACTTATGTCTAAGACACGGGCAGCATTGACAATGGCCCAAAGTTAGACTTACATATTCGTGAATTTGTGCAATATAACAGCGAGATCCAGTAGCCTGATAATACTTTACATTGGCATGGTTTATCTTGTTCTGTTTAGCAGTTAACTAAAACAAAACAGCAAGACAGACCACGTCACCAGTGGAAAATGGAATACAATGTAAAAAGAGACTTTGCGAAGAACAATACCTTGTTCTTCGCACTTGACCACTTCTCAACAAGCTTGCCCCACTGTTCATCAGTCATAGCATCAACAGGAGAGGTGGTTCTGATCTGACCAGCAGGGACGTTGTTGAAGTACTTCTGCTTCAACTTGTAGCGCATCTGACGTATCCCAGACTTGAACACACTAGAACAGGCAATATCTGTTGCCCTGTCCTTGTTTATCGCCAACCTCCACTGGTCATGTCAATTGAAATTGTTTGAATTACACCCATTGGTACCATAGTTGTATTTAAAAGTACAGGGTGTACTATAGGCACTTACATAAAGCCTCATGACAAAACCATCAAAGTGCTCAGTATTCTTGTAATCTTTCCAGTGGGGAAAGATAGAAACTTGATCCCTAACAATAACTCCAGTCTCCGATGCAAACTTGGTAGCTTGTGTAGATTGAAGGGGCCTTGGCAAGCCCTCAGGTACAGAGATATGTAGCCTTCTCCCCATAGAACTGGTCATGTTGTCTAGCAAAACTCTGTCGGTTTTTTATACCGGCTAGCCTACTATAGGGGGTCCCTGAGTAGTCGAGTTGTTCGTAAGGGCCTCGCCGAAACCAGAAGCATGATGGTGAATACGAGATGATTTAGACAGGTTCAGGCGCCTCGAGAAAGAGCGTAATACCCTACGTCCTGTATGGTGGATCGCTTCATATTGATGGTTGTGATTTTACAAGGGGTCCCTGCTTCACCTTATATACTCAGTAGACAAGGTCTACAAGGCAAATAATACAGATTCCTAGTCGGATACTACACACAAAGTCCTAACATGAGTATGTCGAGTTGTTTCATAGTAGCCGACTAGTTCCATTAACCTGTACGTCTCTTCATTGTATCTGCTAGAGTTATCGGCCCAATTCCATAATGGGCCTATGGCCCATAAGGACTCCTATGGATCTTGGTCCGTCAAGCCCCCGTGCGTCTTCATGTCTTCATGCCTGCCGAGTTGTTTCCTCACCATATTGCGCCTCTGTTGAAAACCCTGAGTAGTGAACATGACGTGCTCCTTGCCGAGTACTTTTGCAACCAGCCCCTGAGCTTTGATTTTTAAATCAAAGATGATGCAAAAACTTCCCCATTTAATATAATGGTGTCCAGCTTTTGAAAAACGATGGACCCATTATGGGTCAGCCCCCGAGCATAGAAATGTTTTCAAGGTAAAAACAATTCCAAGGTCTTTAATGAAAAAACTTTCCAAAAGAAATATACTATTTCCCCTAGCCCCCATGCTTAAAGCTAATGCCAATAAGCTTAAAGACGTTTTTGGAAATAAAGTATTCTTTGGTTTGGAAAAAAGTATCCCAATAAGCATCAGCCCCCGAGCGTGGCAATGCCTCTGCACAAAAGTGACATAGCCATTGGAAAAGATCTGACATTTATGCATCTGGTTAAAAATCGCGAACACATAATAGCTTGCATAATAGTGAAAATGTATTCCTCTGAATACGCCTAGGGTTACTCATTCGTCAATAAAAACAAAGGAGAACCACTTCGTAATCACATCTGCTACAGCCGCCCGTCTCCAAATCCAAAATCCTCCACACTCGCGCGAGCCCTCCAATCCGCTCAAGCCCCACCTGGTAATCTGCACCCACGCAAGAGAACCTTTCGCTGGCAAGATAGTGAGGAAAAGCGCTACTAGCAAGAATGAGCCCAAGATCCCCATTACAGGAATACCCATATACAAGACCGCGCCCGCCCCCGCTCTAGTTTGGAAGCCGTCCAAGGCAACCGACCATATGTTGCAGCAGTTGGTCGATCAAGGCTACCAACTGGACAAATCTATCTCTTTCTGGCGAATTGACGCTGGTAAGCCTTGGTCTTTCAATGAAATCGACGAAGTAGTTGTTTTTGGCCCCTTTTATGAACACAGATTTGCCACTACCATTCACGATTTCCTCAATGGCTTGCTCGCCATCTATGGATTAGAGCTAGTTCATCTCAACCTATCCTCCAAATTTCTATGTTCATCCACCTCTGCGAAGCCTTCCTTGGCATTAACCCCCATTTCAATCTCTTCCTCCTTTTATGCCGGGTGAAACCCAGTACTGACAAAGTGGTCAGTGGCGTAGAGATTCAACTATGCCAAGGAATGAAAAAAGCATACATTGACTTCAAGCTGAATGATTTGATCAAGGATTGGACGGATAAATGGTTCTATGTAGAGAACCAGCCTCCCAAATTGAAGAAACACTCAGGCCACCTGCCCCACCCCTAGGGCAATTGGAATAAAGCTTTGGGCGATGACGAGGTTGATGGCATTGCTACCATGTTGAAACACATTGCCGAGTTGAAAGATAGAGGACTGACAAGCGTAGGAATTGCCAGCTCGTTTATCCACTGTCGCGTGCAACCCTGCCAGAAGAGGGTCCATGCTGGCTACGAGTACACCAGGCTTACTGATCCAACCCGGATGACTGCTGAAGAGTTGTCTGTGGATGAAGTTGCACTGTGCGTAGGTGCACTTTTTATGGACGCTAATGATCTGCCTGTCCAAGTACCCGAGTACTCAGTAGAACGCCCTCCGCCTGTTGTAAGTGTTCATCTTACGCTGAATACCTTTTATTGTAATCTGACTTCTTTTATGAATATGTTACTAACAATTCCGCTCTCATCTGTCTTAGGACTTGCGCACGAGGTTCGCTTCCGCCCCTCCTCCCATCGTGGAGACAGAGACCGGGTCACCAGAGCCACCCCTTTCCTTGCCTCCCAAGCAACCCGCTGGTGGCTAGGGAAAGGGGAAAGGCCCTGCTGACCTAGATGAGAACGAAGAAGTACTCCTTGAGGACAGCTCAATAGATGAAGACCTTCCGCCGCGTTGGCCCGGTGACATCGGGCAAGGTGGTTCGAGCTTGAAAAGGCCCATCGTCGAGGATACTCCAAGCCCCCAGCTCACGAAGAAAAGGCGGACAGTGAGGAAGAGGACCAAGTCTCAAACGCACCTGGATGAGGAAACTGAGGATGAAGCAGAGATATCAATAGGTATCCCTCTCAACGCACCTCCCCCAGAAGGTATGCCTGTCTGCCACTTCGACAATACTTGAATCTTGTATTCTAGACTGATCCGAGTTCTACTCATATAGCAGTCACAAGAAAAAGCTCCATCGCCAAGAGAGAAGACACTAGAGCCTCAAGAAATTCCATCTGGAGGAGTTTCTTTTGGCTTGGAGGAGCCTGAGTTTCACATGGATTTCGCTAGGTAAGTAGTCTGACTTGTTGGTCGCAACATTCTTTCTTATGCTACATCAAACTTGTTGAACTCTGCCCTTTGTCTTGTGTAGTCGGCCGCCTCCCCCCCCCCAGCCCGCTCAAATGCCTGAGATCCCTGAGTAGAACATGCAAGGAGATGCACAAACCAACGAGGTGGAGGTAGAGCAGGAGCCGAGCCCCCAGATTTCGCCGCAGCCCAAAGAATCAAGAACCTAGGCCTCATCATCATTGAAGGAGCTAGAGAAGACCACTCCAGGTACTTATGTGCAAGGCGCATGGCCAAAGGCTGCAGAATGTACCCGGATGGCTAGTCTCCGGTCGGAAGAACTTGAAGCGACTGCAGGTCTTGTGAAGGCCACCACAATTGAAGAAATTATCCAAGAAAAAGCAACCCAGGGCACACTCGCCAGAACCGTTCCAAATCTATAATGGGATGCCTGATGCAGGAGCAGAAGACGAAGATACCTTCCTGTTCGACTCTAAGGTCGACCAGGAAGATCTGGAGAAGGCCGCTGCACTTCAACAGCAGCTATTTACACTTACAGAGGTTAGTACATAGTAAATTGTTGGTGGCTCTTAATGATAAATTTCCACCGCCAACATGGATATACAAGAATGATAAAAAAATAGACATAGGATTGTTTACTAACGAATTCCACTAGTTTTGGTGTATATGTGCTTGCAGGAACAAAGTGGGAAAAGATGAGCAAAAGTGGGCCTAGGGCCAGGTCGCCCGACCCCACCAGATCAGCCGACCTGGACCCAGGCCCAATCCAGCCCATCTTTCCTCCATGAAGAAGAAACACACCTAGAAGAGATCACAACCATTGATTCTATGATGGTATGATGGTTCAAACCAAGGGCAAGAGATGAGCTACCCTTGGATTGAAGGGCCCACATCTAAACTCAACCGAACTCATTTCAAGCATACCCACCTGGAACCGACCTCAAGGCCCACGGAGCAGTCACATAGAAGAAAACAGGGCCTGAGAGGCGGCGACTCCAGGTTAGCCGACCCCCCTAGGTCAGCCATCTTGAGCCCACGCCACATCGAAAATGGTTCTCCCTTGACCAGTAATGTCCAACCGCCTTCAGGAGCAGATCTAGGCCATGCAAGACTTAGGACGGTGGATCCTAAGGTCGGCCGACGCTAGGGGGTCGGCTAACCTGGGCCCACCTCCAAACCGCTTGAACTTCTTCATACCGACTCCAAACCGCCTAACATGCTATAAATACTTGAGTTCGGGGCTAAGCAAATCATCATCGAGCTGGAATGAAGATTCAAGGCGAAGCCCTCCTCTTATCTTAGAGTAGAAATAGGGAGAGAGTGAGGGAGAATCTGGAGGAGTCTCGGAGTGTCGGCGACTCTCCACTTGTACCTCGGCGGATACGAGCTTCTTAGTAGTATCCGGGATTTTAGCTAAGTATTTAAGTCTGAGTTATCAAAAGTTGAGTTCTTTATTTTGCTTGTGGGTTCATTGAATTATTTATAAAGTATTCTAATCTTTGATCAAGGTTAGGATAGCCGATATTATTTTAAGTGTGGTGCTTAGGTGCATATCTACCCTCGTTTGCCTCATAACCCCATGGATTAGTATAGGTAGACGGCAGGTGGTGACAGCCCTCTCCGTCCTTTGTAATCCTGCACGTTTGGGTACGGTGTAGAGCTGTATGCCGGCAATTTTCTAGAGGTCTAGGATAACTCGGTGCCCAAAGCAAGGATAGAACTCCCTTCGCTATATTCCCAGCTTAGTGCTAAGTTATCCTCTCTACCCAGCCTTTATATAAACTCGATCGATCCGGTCAACTTTAGTAATTAGACAGTGCCTTCACATTCCCCATGGATTCGATACCTGGTTTACTCTTGGGTGAAAGCTACTTCGACAGCCGTGCGCTTGCGGACTTTCTGTTTGCCACCGCTGGTGTCAACAAGCTTTCTGGTGTCGTTGCCAGGGAATGATAGATGTTGTCTAAGAACTACGGTTGCTCGTTTATCTATTATTTTATATTCTTTTTATTTTTGTTTTTAACCATGGACTCCACACAAATCCATGAGTTCTCTGCTCCAAAGGGCAAATTATTGGAGCCACACACCTCATCAAATCCTATATTAACGGATAGCTATGAACTTCATCCTACCTCCATAGCTATGGTCTAGGACAAATCCTTCTCAGGAAGTGATGGTGAAGAACCATACCGTCACTTGCACGAATTTGAGTTGCTCTGTTCGTGTCTGGTCATATCAGGCATGACACAGGTAATGATTAGATGGAAGCTCTTCCTGTTCTCTCTCAAAGAGAGGGCAAGAAAGTGGTACGACCATACCGTTGGGCTAATGAACGGTGAATGGGAAAAGTTACAGGACAAATTTTGTCTAGAATACTTCCCCGTTCACCGGATCTGGGCACTTAGGAAGGAAATCATTAACTTCAAACAAAAAGAGAAGGAAACCATCATGCAAGCATGGGACCGGTTCCAGAACTCGTATCTAACTGGGACAGATCCAGGCTTCCCAGACTATATGCTTATGCAGCATTTTCGGTCTGGGTTGAATAGTGAAGATGCCCAGTACATTGACAAAGCAGCCAGAGGATCATTCCTACACATAACCTCGGCTAGAGCAAAAGAGGTCCTAGCTGTAATTTCGGGAAAACTCCCTTGCCGACGTAGATGAAACTGAGCAAGAGGATCCCCAAGTAAAGCCTACCTTACCCATAGACTTGCCTAGTCCAAACCCAGCTCCTGAGACCCCATCCATTGAGGCGAAGGAAACTCAACCTCTCAGATTACCTTTTGACTTCAAGGAAGATATCTTTGAAGATTTTGGGAATACCTCGAACTACACAGTGCAGAAAAGACCTACGATAGAGACTCCCTCCATTCAATTGAAGATAGAATTCCTAAACAGGACTGTGATGGAGCTCATTTCCATCCTAAACACGGAATGGTCAAATGAAGTGGAGTCTTCTTCTAAAGTCATTCGGATTAACTCGCCTTCACAAACCATTCAAGGTTTCGTAAGAAAGGTGGCCGTAGAGATCCTCTATAACCCAACTATTGGGGCCAATGTCATGTCCAGTTCATTCGCACACATCCTTGGACGCCATAATACATTGGCCCCAACATCCAATCTCCTAAGAACACCCTCAAGTCACATCTCGAGAGTCTTGATCTAGCAGGAGACTTTCTCCTCAAACACAATGGGATACAAATGGCTCTGGACTTTTATGTCTTTGAGACAACAGATTTTGACCTCATGATAGGATATCATATCGAGGACCTCCTTCAGGATGTAACCTCGGAAGGAAATCTCCTAGCCAAAGTAGGAAGAAATCTCCTCACCATTCCTCTAGCTAGGGTCAAAAACTCCATAGTCGAGCCACAGGTAGAGCCTGACCCAGCACCCAGCCGAGGCAGTGAAGTCCCTTCAACTAAGTGACCCATTTGAGTCATTCCTAGAAAAACACGTCCATGACTTTATCGAAGAAGAGGATGACGCTTCTGAGCCACTTGAGGATGAAGAGCCACCAAAGCCGCATATAGAGCTAAAACCCTTGCCCGCTGACCTCCGCTGTCTTTCTAAATGAGGATAGGGATTCCCCATTCTTCATTAGTGACAAGCTGTCGCAGGACGAGAGTGATAGACTCGTTAAGGTGCTTGAGAAACACCGCTCAAAGACCTAAAGGGACCCATCGCATTCCCATAGACCCGTCTTTCACACCATCTTAGGAGCCTCAACGTAGGCTAAATAATGCAATGAGGGAAGTCATGAAGAAAGAAGTCTTAAAACTTCTGCACGCCGAAATCATTTATCCCGTCCCTCACAGCGAATGGGTCAGTCCCGTTTAAGTACTACCCAAGAAGGAAGGCATGACCGTCGTAAGTAATGAGAACAATGAGCTGATCCCTCAGCGAAACATTACTGGGTGGCGGATGTGCATTGACTATCGCCGACTCAACAAGGCCACAAAGAAGGACCATTTTCCGCTCCCCTTCATCAACGAGATGTTGGAGAGACTCGTGGTTCTGTTTCCTTGATGGGTATTCCGGCTACCATCAAATTCCCATCCACCCTGACGATCAAGAGAAAACCACCTTCACCTTCCCTTATGGAACGTATGCATACTGTAGGATGTCGTTTGGTTTGTGCAATGTGCTAGCATCGTTCCAAGGTGCATGATGTCCATCTTCTCAGACATGATAGAAGAGGTTATGGAAGTTTTCATGGACGACTTTTCAGTCTATGGAAAAACCTTTGATCATTGTCTGCAGAACCTAGATAGGGTGCTACAAAGATGCTGAGACAAGGACCTGGTGCTAAATTGGGAAAGTGCCACTTTATGGTCCGAGAGGGTATAGTGCTAGGACATTTACTTTCCGAAAGAAGGATACAAATGGATAGAGCAAAAATTGAGGCAATAGAAAATCTTCTGCCTCCTACCAATGTCAAGGGAATCCGTAGCTTCTTAGGCCATGCAGGGTTTTATCGACGTTTCATTAAAGATTTTTCTCAGATAGCTAGGCCCCTCACTAGCCTTTAGCTAAGGATGTGCCCTTTGATTTCGATGATGAGTGTTTACATGCTTTTACAATCTTAAAAAATGCTCTCATCTCAGCGCCAGTCATTCAACCCCCTGACTGGACACTACCTTTTGACATAATGTGTGATGCAAGTGATTATGTTGTTGGAGCTTGTTGACGATCCTTAAGTACCACTTTTAGTCGTCAACTCCTGCAGAGAATATGTCAAATATAATCACCAAACATAGTGATAGGGTTTATATCTAATCAATTCCACAAGTTTTGGTGAATATGTGAATGCAGGGACTAATTGGCAAAAGAGGAGGAGATTTGGGCTCAGGGCCAGGTCGCCCGACCCCCTAGGTCGGCCGACCTGGGCCCAAGCCCAATGGAGCCCATATTTGGCCACAGGAAAGAAGCACACTTCAGGACCATCATAGCCGTTGAATCCATGACGGTTGAATCGAAGAGAGGGGAATGGTCCAAGAGGAGTTCACATGGATTGAGGGGCTCACCAACATATCTAAACGTACTCAAAGTGAGCAAACCCACCTGGAACCGTCATTAGGACCCACTCCTCAGTCACTCAGCCGAAGATGGGCCCGATCGGTGTCGGTGGACGGTTGGCCAACCGAGCCGGTCGCCCGACCTGGTCCGGAGGCCAAACCGCCTCATCTTTCTGGTGCGCGTTCCCACCGCCTCCAGGAGTCCATCTATGCCGTGCATCATTCAAGGCGGTGGATCCTACGTCGGCCGATCTCTTCGAATCGCCCGACCTGTGACTGAGTCCGTTCGTCCTCATCTTCCACGTGTCCACTCCTAACCGCCTCTACAAGCTATAAATAGCTGCATACCGGGCATTGAACACACACACCAAGAAGGAAGAGCTCTCTTTGCCACACATTCTAGTCTTAGTTAGTAGTGAAGTAGTTCTAGGAGTTGAGCTTCTACGGGTTTCCGATGAGTCTTGGTAAGCCTAGAGCTTAGTTATCTTGTATCTTTTATTTACTTATAAGACTTAGAGCTATTAATGGAATTACTCTCTTGCTTATGTTACTTGACTTATAGTCTTGTGTGTTCATCATATAAGTTGTATGTCTTGCACCTTAGTATAGTGGATGCATGTTATGGCAATGGCCCAGTGTACCGCAAGGTTGCTCTGTTTAGGTGGACCATAAATAGAGTTGTATTTCATATGGTAAACATGGTGTTTGGTATATGGAATAACATTGGGGATACCCTTCCCTACGTAGTAAGAGGTAGGCGGCAGGTGGTGACAGCTCTGTCCGTCCCTTGTAATCCTCGGCGTTCGGGTCTGGGCGTTTGCAGGCCTTCGTGATAAACATCGTGACAGTACCCTTGGATGAGGGGATCCCACGACTCCTCAATTTGCCCTCTAACATGTGTCCCTTGCTAAGCTTGTATAGGATACGCTTGTAGGAATGTAACCCATATGCAAGAAGTACATAGAACCCCTGGTTCTCTTTTAGGACCTTCATATTAACTAGACTTATATAATGAGCAATGAAACCTTCTGTGTGTCACACTACCCGTCTATCAATGTTTACCCCTTGCTAGACTTTGGTGTATTAATAATGTTATGATTGAATACAATGGATAACTACTCTAGTCAACCACTGCCTTCCCTGTGGATTCGATACCCTGAATACTTTCGGGTGAAAGCTACAATGGTATCCGTGCGCTTGCGGATTTATCTGCGACGTAAGAAATACCAACAAGCTTTCTGGCGCCGTTGCCGGGGAACGGCAATGGTTGAAGAGTGTGGTTAACCCATGTACTCAAGTAATAGCATGATTAATTACCACTGCTCCGGCAGGGTTATCTTCCCTCTGTTTCTCTTTGATGTGGAACAGGGTAGTATATGACTGGTCTTGATCTGCCAATGGACTTCATCGACAACCCAAGATTACCAGGAAATATGATCTTGCATCGTATCTTCCTAAATAATCTTATCGGCAGCAACTCCAGTCTATCCTACATCACCAATAACGAGGAGTGCTAATGCCGAAAGAACGATTCGTGAGCTCTCGATTCACTCTGGTTCGCAAACCGGCCCAGAGCTGAATATGAGAGACACCGCGTTCGATCTTAGGCTTGCATCTGTCAAATTGGTACACGCCAGCCCATTACATGGGAAGATCAACGCGAACGGACCCAAGGCCAAGTCTCAACACCAAGGCCTACATCATCCCGTCCGAAGAAGACAAATAGGTATGGCTAAAACAAACTATCTCCAAATGCTGCATAAAGTTAAAACTTATGATGGAGACGTCTTCACTCGACGGACGTAAACTGACGAGTCCTCACCGACAGGTAAATCGGTATGTATCTCATATTTATTTCATGTTGCATTTTTCTGAATTCCAATCTTCGCATGTCTAAATTCCAATCTCTGCATATTTGAATTTCAAATCAATTTTGTGCATTGAAATTTAAACTTGGAGTCTTTTATCTTGAAATCCCTTTGGATCCCCCGCTCCTGCATACACATACATAATCTTAATGAGCCAGGACCACGTAGGATAGTCGAGCCAGCTGGGCCTGAGAGGTGCGAACAGGCCATCGGCCGACCCCATGGGTCGCCCGACCTGTGGCTGCCTTTCTTGCGCCACATTCATTCAGATTCAAAACAGCTTTTGCATCTGGTATACCGCTGTGAAGGTTCAACAGAATGGGCCCTAGGCCAGAATCGCCCGACACCATCCGTCGGCCGACCTAGCCCTGGCCCTTCTGCAGCGAATTCAGTTGCCATCAGTTCACAACAGCGAATCCAGTGCAACCCTTGGAAGCTTAGCTGAAACGCAGCCGTGCTAGGGTCGGCCGACCCAGGCCGTCGGCCGACCCCAGGCCTCCTCTGCTTAGTAAAATTCGGTGCCCTCCACCGTCTTTTCGCACCCCCAGCTAAGCTGCCAAGAGTCCTCGGCCTTTCTCCTATCCCTCCTTAGGATTTTCAAGTAATTGGCTCCCAAGTTTATAAAAAAAAATACAAATAAAAGCAAGAACATGTTCTAGATATGTTCCCCTTGGGTATTTTTGGTAGCTAACTATTTCAGGTTGCAACTGAAAAGACCTAATGGTGTATGATGCCTAAGAACATGGAGCTGCATCAGCAGCAACATTGGTAAGTTTTGGACATGGAACAAATTTTGAACAAAGCCAACACACTTGATTTTTGTTGTCCCCATACACAAAAATCCAAGTGTGCGGGAGGTTGGTAAGTGTTACACGACAAGTTCCATTGGTACAGAATTTAACTTGGTTTTCAGGTGATGCTAGTTCTTGCATTTCTTGCTTAAAAAAATCCTTACCCGGCGAGTCTCATTGGGGTTGTGCCAGCTGGGTGTACATGCCATTATGGCGTTGCACCTCGGTAGTCCCCATATGGCTCCTGGCTCCACCTTGCCTGGCACCCTTGGTTCTTGTGCTTGCTTTCATGAGAAAAGACGTCTGCTCATGTTTTGCCGCCTTGCCAACTACTTGTTTGGGAAATCCCAACATTTAGTGTGCACTTGCAATCCACTTGCGACCGCGTCACCGTCAATGGCATCACCAAGAGCCAAGGAACTACCATGATGGAAACTCTAAAGTGACCTTCCACTGCCAGCGGTAAGTATGCTAAGGTAAGTGTCATGTCATGCTTTTTGACTTTAAACAAAGCCTTTCTGGGAGGTAACCCGAAGTTCACCATTATTACACTCATGTTCATCTCCATGAGAAAATAGCTTGATCATGTTCTCATGCCTCTTTTATCTATGCTCGTGTGCTCTGGTTTGAATGTATGTTCGAACTGCATTCATAGACCTTTTAAATTAAGCATGGTGCTTAGGTTAAAATGGTCTTCTTTAATCAAATGAGGCATGGTGTCGAGTTTGATTAATGAACCTTGGAGTAAATGTGTGTATAGATATTGGTTGTATGCATGGACTAACCCCTACAGGAAAGATTTCAAATTCGAGCGGGTAAGTCGTCAAGCTTGATTCGAATTGGAGACAAACCAAGGCATTGGATGCGCTGCAACACATTGTGCACAACCTACGAGGAGGTACATAACCTTTCGATAGTTCACTGTGAGTATATTGCATAACCCTCTTCGATCATGTTGATGCGATTTAAATCCAGTCTTGTTTGAGTTATGCTTAAAGGAAAATGGTGAAAATAAAATTTGAAAAGAAAAGAGGAACATTTGAAAAATAAATATAAAAAAATTGGCAAACTGGATCTACACTTGACATGTGAAGGACCAATCTTGTTTTTGAGCGTGGATGTGAACAACTAACCCAATGGCGACAATGATTTATTCTTTATAGTCCTTCGGGTATTCGTTGTCCACTAACTTTTTGCAGGGGTGAAGTAACGACTAAAGGATGGCGAGCATAACTTCAACATTCAACATCTTTAGTCACATGGAAGAAATTTGCACAATGAAGCAAGATGAACAATGGACAAATCTTTTGGCACTCTTAAGCTCAAACCTTGCATTCGCTTGCAAGACTAGAGTTTGGGGGAATTCATCAGGGAAGTATACAAAATACTCTGTGCACTTATTTTCCTTTGATCTTCTGCTAAGTTACCTTGAAAGATTTGTTTGCCATGATAAAAAAAATCCATAAAAATTTGCATAACATAAAAACACCAAAAATATTTGAATTCCAATAAAGGCTCATGGTTCTTAAAACCATGGAGCCATTGTTTTGTTTCCACTGTGTGAAAATAAATGCAGGCAAAAGCTCAAGTGTGGGGGTCTCTCGAGTTTCCTGACGTGCACATGATCGAGACCACCTACAGACAGGCTGTACAACATCGCATCGGTCAGGTCAAGGAAGATCATGGTGACCGAGGCCCAGAAAATGTCGGCCAATCCCCCAGGTCTGCCGAAGGCCCTCTGGTACCTCTCGTCTACATTCTCGTCCAGAGCGATGGTTTGCACATCCTATCCTTCATCCTCTTTGATTCATGAGTTTAAAATAATCTTGAGATGATCACTAAAATTAAACTCAATGAATTCTGGTGCTCTTTTGATAGACATGATTCTCCTTGATTGGCTTGCATATTCTTTATTCCTTGCACATACACTTGTTGCTTGTGAACATATCTATTTAGAAAAACATGTTTATCTAAGTGGTTGATTAATGAAATATGGCATGATAAGAGGAATCTTTCTCTTTCTGTATAAAATACTTGGGAAGTTTTTATTGCAAAAGTTTAAAATCAATAGCCTTGCAAAGCTCCTCAATGATATTCCATCCCTACCAAAGGCATATGTTGCTCACATTGAAAACCTTATACATATGCTGCTTGTTATTGCATTGAGCTTTGTCAAATTATTATGACCCTTGTAAGATGCTCTTCATACTTTTATGATCAAGATCACGTACACTCCACATACACATGCTAAACTTCTACACTGGAAGTTAGCCACATACATTTTATCCATCCACTAAATAAATGCTCCATATGTCTTACGAATCTCTCTCAAGCTATCCTTTGCAAAAGAGGCATGGGCTATAAAAAAATATTTTGGACACATGAAGGTCCAAGAAAAAAAAAGAGATGCTCGTAAAAGCATAGAGCATGAAAAAGAAAAAAAGAGAAAAAATGATATAGCCATGTTCTTAAAATAAAGAGGAGAGGGATCATACAAAAAGGAGCTATCATACTTTCCATATTCATTTTTCATTGTTCCACACACATGCACATCTTGATCAGATTGTATGAATAGTTTTCTTCTTGGATCCGCTTTTTGACTTTGCAATATATGAGATGCAAGTATGCTTTATCTTTACTCCTACCTTGAGATCCACATAAGCCTTTTAGAAGTAGGGTGAAAGAAGGCAAAAGAATATCTTGGTGAGGAATTATACACAATGAGCGATCTGAGAGAATCATTTGAGGAGCTAGGTAAGGTTATGTTTTTGAAAATTTATCGAAAACCCAAGATACTTGACAGAAGAGTTAGGATGACTTGAATCAAGGCCGTTCCGTTCCTCAACCATCCAAGATGACATGATAGACACATAAAAATTCACAAGAACAGGTATGCCTTGGAATAACTTATATGCTTGTATCATATCAATTGGATTCATGTTTTCCACCTTAGTCTTAAGCTTTACTCGAGGACGAGCAAAGGCTAAGTGTGGGGGAGCTTGTTGACGATCCTTAAGTCCCACTTTTAGTCGTCAACTCCTGCAGAGAATATGTCAAATATAATCACCAAACATAGTGATAGGGTTTATATCTAATCAATTCCACAAGTTTTGGTGAATATGTGAATGCAGGGACTAATTGGCAAAAGAGGAGGAGATTTGGGCTCAGGGCCAGGTCGCCCGACCCCTAGGTCGGCCGACCTGGGCCCAAGCCCAATGGAGCCCATATTTGGCCACAGGAAAGAAGCACACTTCAGGACCATCATAGCCGTTGAATCCATGACGGTTGAATCGAAGAGAGGGGAATGGTCCAAGAGGAGTTCACATGGATTGAGGGGCCCACCAACATATCTAAACGTACTCAAAGTGAGCAAACCCACCTGGAACCGTCATTAGGACCCACTCCTCAGTCACTCAGCCGAAGATGGGCCTGATCGGTGTCGGTGGACGATTGGCCGACCGAGCCGGTCGCCCGACCTGGTCCGGAGGCCAAACCGCCTCATCTTTCTGGTGCGCGTTCCCACCGCCTCCAGGAGTCCATCTACGCCGTGCATCACTCAAGGCGGTGGATCCTACGTCGGCCGATCTCCCCGAATCGCCCTACCTATGACTGAGTCCGTTCGTCCTCATCTTCCACGTGTCCACTCCTAACCGTCTCTACAAGCTATAAATAGCTACATACCGGGCATTGAACACACACACAAGAAGGAAGAGCTCTCTTTGCCACACATTCTAGTCTTAGTTAGTAGTGAAGTAGTTCTAGGAGTTGAGCTTCTACGGGTTTCCGATGGAGTCTTGGTAAGCCTAGAGCTTAGTTGTCTTGTATCTTTTATTTACTTATAAGACTTAGAGCTATTAATGGAATTACTCTCTTGCTTATGTTACTTGACTTATAGTCTTGTGTGTTCATCATATAAGTTGTATGTCTTGCACCTTAGTATAGTGGATGCATGTTATGGCAATGGCCCATTGTACCGCAAGGTTGCTCTGTTTAGGTGGACCATAAATAGAGTTGTATTTCATATGGTAAACGTGGTGTTTGGTATATGGAATAACATTGGGGATACCCTTCCCTACGTAGTAAGAGGTAGGCGGTAGGTGCTGACAGCTCTGTCCGTCCCTTGTAATCCTCGGCGTTCGGGTCTTGGCGTTTGCAGGCCTTCGTGATAAACATCGTGACAGTACCCTTAGATGAGGGGATCCCACGACTCCTCGATTTGCCCTCTAACATGTGTCCCTTGCTAAGCTTGTATAGGATACGCTTGTAGGAATGTAACCCATATGCAAGAAGTACATAGAACCCCTGGTTCTCTTTTAGGACCTTCATATTAACTAGACTTATATAATGAGCAATGAAACCTTCTTTGTGTCACACTACCCGTCTATCAATGTTTACCCCTTGCTAGACTTTGGTGTATTAATAATGTTATGATTGAATACAATGGATAACTACTCTAGTCAACCACTGCCTTCCCTGTGGATTCGATACCCTGAATACTTCCGGGTGAAAGCTACAACGGTATCCGTGCGCTTGTGGATTTATCTGCGACGTAAGAAATACCAACAGTGCTGTCCTAGGACAAACCAAGAATAAGAATCATCATGCTATCTCGTATGCTAGCAAGACTTTGACAGGAGCTCAACTAAACTATGCTACCACTGAAAAAGAGCTTCTGGCTTTGGTCTTTGCTATAGGTAATTGTTTACACCGACCATGCTGCCCTGAAATACCTACTCACCAAGAAAGATGCATGCTAAACCTCGTTTCATCTGCTAGATTCTCTTACTCCAAGAATTTGACTTAGAAATTAAAGATGAGAAAGGAGTCGAGCTAGAATTCAGTAGCAGATCATTTGTTGTGCATGTAGTTCACTGACATGCAGGACTTACCGATAAATGACTTCCTGCGTGACGACACCCTACTTAACGTGACAGCCTCCGACCTATGGCATGCAAATATTGTGAATTTCATGGTTGCAGGATATGTACCACTAGGGAAAAACAAGAGAAGGCTTATCTACGAAAGTAGGCTCCACCTATGGGATGAACCATACCTGTATAGGGTATGTTCAGATGGCATGCTCAGGCGTTGTGTACCAACAAATGAAGGAAGAAAGATCATTGAGCAATACCATGCAGCCCCATATGGAGGTCACTATGGGGCGTTTAGAACAAGGTCAAAGATCTGGCAGAGTGGATTCTACTGGCCCACCATGTATGAGGATACAAAAGAATTCATTCGACGATGCCAACAATGCCAGAAGCACAAAGGGATTACATCAAGAGATGCAATGCCACTCAAAAACAACTTACAAGTTGAGTTGTTTGATGTGTGGGGCATTGACTTCATGGGACCCTTTGTCAAATCATATGATAGTGAGTACATCCTGGTGGCGGTTGATTACGTCTCGAAGTGGGTTGAAACAATGCCATGTCGAGCCGCTGATTCCCAACACACACAAAAGATGTTCCATGAAATCATATTTCCACATTTTGGAACACCCAGGATGGTAATCAGTGATGGAGGGTCGCAATTCATCGACAAGACCTTCCAGAAGTTTCTGGCAGAACTGGGGGCAAAGCACAACATCGCTACACCATACCATCCCCAGACAAGCGGTCAAGCAGAAACATCAAACAAGCAGATCAAGAACATTCTGCAGAAAATCATGACGGAAATGGGAAAAGGATGGAAGAGCAAGCTACCAAATGCTCTATGGGCATACCGAACGGCATACAAAATGCCAATCGGGATGTCCCCATATCAATTTGTCTATGGCA
Organism: Alloteropsis semialata; assembly: GCA_004135705.1. Classification (NCBI taxonomy): domain Eukaryota; kingdom Viridiplantae; phylum Streptophyta; class Magnoliopsida; order Poales; family Poaceae; genus Alloteropsis; species Alloteropsis semialata. The sequence goes on along the minus strand of CM014272.1, from coordinate 44,693,013 downwards.
GGACTTGCCACTTACCGGTTGAGCTAGAGCATCAGGCACACTAGGCCATAAGAAAATGGAATATGGACCTCCCAGCTGTCCAACAAATGAGAAGGATGCAGTTATCAGAGTTAGAAGAATGGCGAGATAAAGCGTACCATAGTGCGTGGATCTACAAGGAAAAGACTAAGAGATGGCATGATAAGGGAATCAAGGTGAAGGAGTTCCACCCCGGAGATAAGGTACTACTCTTTAATTCCAGGGTGAAGCTATTTGGACATGGGAAGCTTTAAAGCAAATGGGAAGGACCATTCGTTTTTGTGGAGACTTCATCACACGGGGCCATCACACTCCAAGACGATGAAGGTAACCTCTTCAAGGTAAATGGTCAAGGCTTAAAAGTTTTCCTTGAACCTGATAACAAAATAGAAGTGGAATTTGATGTGATCAATTTGGTCACAGATAATCCCCATCTGTAAATGCCCTTCACAATAATGTCCTTAGCCCCTAGAACTCAATTGCACACGCTTTGGGGTATTTTGGACCTGCCACGTAGTATGCAGAAACCCCACCAGGTCGGCCGACGGCCTCGGGAGCCTGATCATCCCTATCTTTTGCACACGCTTTGCTCCAACGTCTCTGAAGCCGTTCTCCAGTGGATGAGCGATTCTAACTCTTTTGGACCCAAGAAGAAGGTTGTTCTCTCTTTAAAAATCACCCATCGTCTTCTCCCTTTCTCATCTGAGTTCTTCCTCATCTCCATTCTCAAACCTCCGAGCCAATATACCCCAAATCAATGAAAATGGCCTGAAAGAGCCGCCCTGCCTCTCGATTAACCTTCGATCTAGATGGTAACCCACTCTGGCAAACCAGATGGTGCCATTCAACATCGAGTCAGCCATGGCCGTAGTGGTCCCGCTTCTAGCCAACATCCCACCGGAGGAGGACGTGAGAGGGCGCAGCAGGGGGTCAGCCGACCCCATAGGTCAGGCGACGGCCCCTGGCGGCCTCTCAGCGCCCCATTCGGCTGCGCGATCCCGTTCTCCCAGGAGGCCCCTAAGGCATGAGGCACGGGCGTCAAGCCCATACAGAAGGTCAACGACAGGGCAGCTCACACCCAAGAAGGCGACAGTGGCCATCCCCACCAAGGGGGATGGGCTCCCGACTCTCCAATCAGGAGAGAAGCTGAACGAGGTTGTGAAGAATAGGTGGGATGACGTCGTGGTGTATCATTATACATCCGATGTCTCCATCTATTCTCCCGCTAGCACTCCTGAGCAGCGATTCTGGGTTTTTGGGGAGCAAAAACCTGGAGGTGGCTATGGAAAGGCCTGTTTCTCCCTCTCACACCAGAGGAGAGGATGGAGTTGGAGGAGTCGGTGGAGTCCTCACCCGCTAGTAAGATCAAGAGACACATTTTGCCTCCTCCAATTTAAAGGCCAGGGGGTCACTATGAGAGTGATGAAGAGAAGAAGAAGACCCCCAAGGCCCCCTCCAATGCATAATTGCTTGAGTTAATTAATCAACTCACTTGCAACCACGCTAGATTGGAGAAGAAGTACACCGAAGAGCGGCTTGCACGCATGAGCTTGCAGGACGACTTTGATATGTTGCGCAAAGCAACAGTTGTCAAGCTTAAGCATTTCGCTAAAGCCCTAGGAGATGAGAACCTTTACAATGCACCTTGAACACCTAGGCTTTAGAATAAAATAGGCACATTAGTTTATTTATTTATTCCTTCATTCTTTCATTTGATTATTCTGTAATGTGCCTCTGTCTTGTCATGAATAAAATAAAGTTTTAGTATATTAGGATTGTGTTTTTGTGTTTCTACTTGGCTTTGAATAAAGGTGCAGTGTGGGGGAACTCCTCGCTGAAACACCGAAGGAAAAGCAGAGTGATGGACCGTGAAACAGTACAGAGTAGTATGCAAAAGAGCAAGACCAGAAGGGCCACCACCAGGTCGCCCGACCCCATCAGGTTGGCCGACCTGGCCTAGGCTCCTCCTGGCCTCCGTTTCTTCCTGCACGCCGGTTTGACTCTCCTATATACTATTTAAGTTGAATCATTACAAAAACGGATCCTAGAATTCAAATATTAAACAAAATCAACCCTTCACATCTTCCCATCACATGAAAGATGTTATTAACTTACATATATTTTGTTCCCTATATTTTCCTGGCATGTGGATATCTTCGTTTAGTAGGAATCCATGTCATCTAAGTTATTGCTTTTTGAGATATGGCTTCGTCATGAAAGATAATCTTGCTCTATCAAGTACTCGAAATTTATAAAAAGTCTTGAAAACTTTTTAGCTTTGCCATGTTCCTCATGAGTTCGAGTGACAACAATTCTACTCATATAAAAACATTTCCTTTGAGCTTTGAGTTGTTTCAAAGTATGTGACCCTTGTTAGAAATATTTCATGTTCTCAAAGTCAAGATCACGTACACTCCACCATGAGATGCTGGGCATAGCAAAAACATGCCTTCCATTTTGTGTTCATGAATAAATACTCCTAAAAATAACCTCTTCCTTCAAAACAATTATAAAGAAGAGGTATGGGCTATATGCATAGAAAAAAAGAGAAAAAAAGACTTATGCCCAATAAAGGCATACAAAAAAAGGGGAAAGAAGCAATAGCCCATACCCAGAAAAGAAAAAAAAAGAGGAGGCGAGGTCATAATGATGGAGTTACATTCCACTACATTCCACACACTTGCACAGCTTGACTTGATTACATGACTTGTTTCTAATTTGGATCCTAACTTTGAAATGATAACATAAGCAAAATAAGGTATGTATCCAGACAGCTCCATCTACAAAGATACATCTTGGAGAGAATGATTGTTGTTCCAACCACCAAAATGAGAGATCTAGAGAGAAACTCTTTGAGGAGCAAGGCAATGCTTTCTTTTGCAAAATTTTGAAAACCCAAGTACTTGGAGGTAAGAGTTATCAGGACATGAAAAAGGTTGTTCCCCTCTGCAATAACCTAAGAGGACATGTTAGCCACTCATATAAATCCACTAAGCCTGAAAGTTTGGGAATAACCTATATATTTGTTTATAATCATTCTTGTGATAAAACCTTAGTCTTTGCTCGGGACGAGCAAAGGATAAGTGTGGGGGAGCTAGTTGGCGGCTCTTAATGATAAATTTCCACCGCCAACTTGGATATACAAGAATGATAAAAAGAATAGACATAGGGTTGTTTACTAACGAATTCCACTAGTTTTGCTGTATATATGCTTGCAGGAACAAAGTGGGAAAAGATGAGCAAAAGTGAGCCCGGGGCCAGGTCGCCCGACCCTACCAGGTCGGCCGACCTGGACCTAGGCCCAATCCAGCCCATCTTTCCACCTTGCAGAAGAAACACACCTAGAAGAGATCACAACCATTGATTCTATGACGGTTCAAACCAAGGGCAACAGATGAGCTACCCATGGATTGAAGGGCCCACATCTAAACTCAACCGTACTCATTTCAAGCATACCCACCTGGAACCGACCTTAGGGCCCACAGAGCAGTCACTTAGAAGAAAACTGGGCCCGACAGGCAGCAACTCCGGGTCGGCCGACCCTCCTAGGTTGGCCGAATTGAGCCCACGTCGGAAACGGTCCTCCCTTGACCAGTAACGTCCAACCGCCTTCAGGAGCAGATCCAGGCCATGCACGACTTAGGACGGTGGATCCTAAGGTCGACCGACGTAAGGGGGTCGGCCAACCAGGGCCCACCTCCAAACTGCCTGAGCTTCTTTGTATCGACTCCAAACCATCTCGACACGCTATAAATACTTGAGTTTGGGGCTGAGCAAATCATCATCGAGCTGGAGTGAAGATTCAAGGCCCTCCTTTTATCTTAGAGTAGAAATAGGGAGAGAGTGAGGGTGAGTCTGGAGGAGTCCCGGAGTGTCGACGACTCTCCACTTGTACCTCGGCGAAACGAGCTTCTTAGTAAGTATCCAGGAATTTAGCTAAGTATTTGTTGGGGGATTGGCCTGTCAGGGAAACGCCTTCACCCGACTACCTCGTTAATGGTTCCCGAAATTTGCCTTCGCTACATGTCACTGGAAGGAAATCGTCTTCGTCCGCGATAAACAGGAAACTATCTTACTTACGTGCGAAGGCAACCTGTGAGCATCACCAACTTTTCAGTCTCTTTCTCCTTCGCTAGGAGATTGGCACTAAAGGGTGGTCTGAAGAGCATGGCACTAGATAAACAACTAATACTGATGCGAAGGCACTATGAGGTCCCGGACTGCCTTCGCTACCCGTACCATTTTGCGAGGGTGCGAAGGCAATTCTCATATTTTACTCTATACTTTGGTTCACCTTTTTATAACAGGCCCAAGACAGGCTTGGACAATGTCCCGTGGAGCTTTTTCCTCTCTAAGCAGGAGAAGGCGCTATTCAGCCGAAGGCGTCTAGACGCGGTGAAGGCGACAAAGGTCATGGGAGGCACAGAGAAGGCAGCGTGGACCACATCCAAACCGAGTCAAAGACGGAGTTGCTGGTCTACGCATTCACATTGAGATATGTAGATGTACCCTTATGCCCTTGGAAACCATAGGTTGTATAGTCTATGGGATGATGCCTGATTTCCAGGGGTATAAGGGGAATATAAAATGTGCCTCTTGACCTCCCTATAAAAGGGGACCCCTCACCAACGTGTAAAGGGCTGATTCCCGAGAACACTGTTGATAAGTAATTTACTGTTGCTTGTCTCTGTTCTCTGTCTTGGCTGTTGTTTGGGCTCATTGGCTTCGGCTATATCCCAACAACTGGCGCCCACCGCTTGTGCTGTGCACGAACGAAACCCACGAACACCACTATGCCACCCAAAAGAACAATAACAAAATCCACCACCACCCAAAACACGGCTTCATCTGGCGAAGCCGACGTCCAAGCCACAGTTCCACCAACCACCTTAACACCCATAACCGAAGCCCTCAATGAAGACACAGAAGTAGATGAAGACACTCTCACCACCGAAGAAAAGCTGGGCAGGGTGGAAGGACAGGCTCCGCCTTCGCCGTCTGGAGCAGCAAAGAGAGCTCGAAGCTGCTCAGCTTGAACTGCAGCAGCAAATGCAGGAGGAAGAGGAAGAACAACAACACCAGCTGCTGCAGGTCAAGAAGCAGTTGGAGGAGCTGAGACAAGCGAAGCAAAGAAGATTGAACTCCACTGGTTCTAGAGCTGCGAAGCTCCGAGAAGAACTCGAGAAAGCCAAGAAACAAGTTGCTCAACTCCAAGCCGAACTCAACAACCCAATTGCCTTCGCCAGCGCAGGGACAAACCACATTTCCACATCGAAAACTGGTTTCCAAGTGCTGCATACTCGTCCCATTGATCGCACTTGCCCTCTCTCAGAAAGTCTTCAATTGGCAAGATGCCGCCTTCATACAAGCCCATCTCTCTACCAAGATACAATGGCCTCACCGACCCCAAGCAATTTCTCATGAGTTATGAAGCTGCAATAGCTTCGGCAGGGGGAGATGATGTGGTGCTGGCAAAGTCTTTCATCATCGTCTGCGATGGCACCGCAATGAACTGGTACACCAAGTTTCCAGGATTATCTATCACCAGCTGGTATGATCTGAAAAGAGAGTTGATCAAGAATTTCAGCATAATGGGAGACCAAGCACTATCATATGCAGAGCTAACCTTACATCAACAGCCGAAGGAGTCTTTGGAGGACTATTTTCGCAGGTTTGTGGGGCTCAGATCTCAGGCTCCTCATATTCCTGATGAAGCCGCCAAATTTGTAGCTATACAGGGGCTTCGGCCAGGTCCTTTCGCCCAACATATTGCAAGGGAAACACCAGCACCCCTTGGAGATCTCTATGAGGAGTTCAAAAAATACTGTCGATCCGACAATGACAACCGAATGCGAATTGCCAGAGAAGCCGTCCTGAAAAACCAATATGATTCCCAAAACAAGCAGCATCACTACAGCCAAAACCACTACCAAAACTACCCATCCCAAACCATCATGAATGTGGAGAGCCCACCTTCGCTTCCACAGAACAATCCCACTTGCCCAGAAAACCAATACCAGAGCCAAAGAAACGAACCTACCCAAAGAGGTGGAAGAGCCGGCAGAGGCCGAGGAAGAGGAAGAGGTCCACCTTCGGGACCAGAGCTGTTTTGTCAATATCATGGCAAAAATCATACCCATGGCACAAAGCAGTGCCGAGATATCAAAAGAACCATCGACAAGCTGAAAGCAGACAAAATCCAAGCAACCCAAACGAAGCCAACTTCGGCTTCGCACCCAAACACCCAAACCCAACCACAAACCCAAGCTATCCAACCTTACTGCCCAGTCTATCCCTCCCTAACCTCAAATTTTGTGCATCCCACAACTGCGATGGCGACTCAATTTTCGCCTTCACCGCAAACATTCCAGCATTACTACCCACAAGCCATGTACCCACAATTCTACCCTCAAAACCAGCAGCCTATCCCAAACAAAGACATCAAGGTGGAGGAATTACCACCACCACCCCCACCACCTCAAAAACAGCAAGATCACAACCCAGCAAACCCGTTGCCCAGTTATGGCCTCATCATGCCTATAACTGGAGGATCCTCACTTGCCTTCGAGACAAAGAAGCAGAGAAAGAGTCGCCAGGTCAACAACATTTCAGTTGACGGTCCATACAAGAAATCGGAATGGTCTCACATGCCAATTACCTTCACTGAAGAAGATCTCAAACTCCACAACTTTCCACACAATGACGCAATGTCCATCGAAGCCAATATTACCGGCTGGAGAATTGGGAAAGTGCTGGTGGATACAGGCAGCTCAGCGGATATC
>CM014272.1:44663678-44685213 GCA_004135705.1 Alloteropsis semialata | reverse complement strand
GACTTATAAAGAGTACCCCGTCAAGATACTGGAAGTGGCAGAAAGAGTCACAAGGAGTAAGGTGATACGAATGTATAAGGTGCAGTGGAGCCGACACTCCGTGGATGAGGCAACTTGGGAAAGAGAAGAAGATCTAAAGGCAGAATATCCACAGCTGTTTGAAGGCTCAACCGAATCTCGAGGACGAGATTCATTTTAAGGGGGGTAGGTTTGTAACACCCTAAAATTTCGTTTTCTAAATTAGAAATTAATTTGCTAGGTTTTTGTGTGAGCATTCAGAAAATTTAGACAAATTAAAATTCTTTTCGGAAATTAAAATCAACCCTAGGTTTAGAAACTTGTTTGTGCATTTCATGCCGATGCATTGTTTTCTTGTCTGAGTGTTTTGTGTGCTAGTCCGAGAACCCGACCCTAAAACCCAAAGTCCAAAACCTACCCTACCCTATCCAACCCGAAGTCCAATCCAAACCCGGCCCGGCTTTCTTTCTCCTTTTCTCCCCGAGGCCCAAACCAAGTCCAAGCCTGGCCTCCTTTTCTTTTCCCTGTGGCCCAAAATCAGTTCCCCTCGGCCCGGTTTTCCTTTTCTTTTCTCTTGGCCCAACCCTTCTTCCCCTTGGGCCAGCCCAGGCCGAACCCCCCCTTCCTCTTCCTTCATCGCACGCAGAAAGACCAGAAGCCGCGCCCCTTCGTCCTCCCCTCCAGAAACGTCGCTCCTTTAATCCAGAAACCGTCGCCCTGCAGGAATACCGCCCCCCCTTTTCAATTCCAGACCAAAGGCTCTCTCATCCCCTGCAGGAATACTCTGGACGAGCTCCTTCCCATCCCTCCTCGCGAAGCAGAACGCCGTCGCCCCCTTGTCTCTCCGTCCTGCGCCGCCCGTGGAAGTTCTGGACACGCTACGGCGGTAAGAAACATGGCTGGCCTTGTTCTGCTGCTGCCCGAGCACCCCCTCATCCGTCCTCTCCTTTTCATGGCCACACAGGACTCCAGGAGCGCGATCCTCGACGCCCAGAACAGCGACGCCGAGGCCGCAGCCCCGTTTCCCACGCGCGGCCACATCCCTGCCCGCCCTGTTCTGTCGCCCCCTCCTTCCGGCACCAAATCCACGACAACAACACCCAGGGCAGGTACGCGTCGCCGCTCTCTCGCCTCTGGTCCAATTTTCGCGAAGAACGGTGGTCCGTAGGCCCTGGCCCCCTCGTCGCCGGTGGGCAGAACACGAAAACCGGCGGCCATGTTCTGTTCGCGAAAAAGATCGACGAAACCGGCGCCGCTGTGTCCTGTTCGCGAAAAAAGACCGACGAAAACCGGCGTCGCTCCTCCTGTGCCGATCCGGACCAAGCAGAAACCCAGCCACCGTCCGATCTCCTTCCTACGGTCGAGATTAAATCAGAAGATACCCCTTCGTTTCATAAAGATCCGGCCATCCATCCTTGATCCAACGGCCCAGAATAGATCCCCGCATACCCCTTCGGCCTTTTGTTAAAGAGACCCTGAGTTTTTCCACAATCAACCCGCCGTCCTTCCTGCAGTTCAGAGAAACTTCTTTGCTACCCCCTGTTATCTAGGTTTAATTACGTTTAAGTCCTCGGTTTATCGCAGGATAGTCCTTGATCTTGTTTTTAGCGTAGTTTCTTCACCGTAAATCCGATTAGAGTGATTTTCGCGTTGTTGTGATCGTAGAAATGCGTAGATTAGTTTTATATCCTTTTTATTTCTGTTTTTGTTGTATGGTGTACTGTTCTAATAGAAATACTTTTGTATGCATGTACTGGCTTGTGATGGATGTATGTGTGGTGATTGGAATGCGTGTTTAGAGTGCGAGCAGTACGAGGCCGGCTTTGATCAAGAGTTTGAAGAATCGGATCAGCAGCAATACCTTGAAGAAGGCAAGTGTAACATGATTCATCCTTGATACCTATTCACTTTATAATCATGTTATTCATTCATGCATGTGTCTAATTTGTTAAACCATAGGATTGACTAGTCTTGTTTATCCTATTTACCTTGTTACCTTGGGTTTATGCATATGGGTAGATATGTTAGTTGTCGCTATGCTTGCCAACCGCTAATGTTCGTTATGAAATAATAATCATGACTAATGATATACTTGGAACCTTATTAAAATGTGCTTTTTAGCAACTTGGTTTAGGGAGCTTGAGCATGTGTTTGCATTGCTCTAAGCGTCTCTTCTTAAGGTTCCGATCTTAAAGCGGCCACCCAGGAAAACCGTACAACCACAGGAACCACATGGCTCTGGTCTTGACTAAGTAAATTGTACGGCTCTAGCTTGTCTAGTGGTTACCGAAAGGCGCAAGTGGGGCTGCCAGGTTTAAGTGTGGACCTCGGTCAGTTCTCGTTGGGGTTTGTGTGTGATGGATTTGTGTGATGTTTTGGCTGGAGCCTGGAGGGGTCCATGCGCCTGTCAGGAAACCGTAGCGGCCACTAGCTTGTTAGAGTGTCTTTTGAAAGGTCTCGTAGTGAAACCCTGTACTCATTTCACGTGGTGTGAAGGGAGTGCGTGCCCAAGGCAAGGGGGATCACGACCGGTGGTGAAAGTGTACAACCTCTGCTGAGTGTAAAACTGTTATAACAGCCGTGCTCACGGTCAAGAGCGGCCTGGATCCTTTTCGAGCGGTTCCTTGTTTTCTAAAGTAATGGTTAATGATGATGTTGGTTACTTATAATACTTCACATGCTTTCATAATGTGGGTTACAACCGGGTTGTCATCTAATTCTAGTAATTCAGGTTAATTTTAAAATCAATCAACTAAAAATGCTAACCGCAGTTCAAACCCTGTCTAGCCTTTTGAGCCTCATTTAATCATGTTATGCTTGCTAAGTAAGATGGATTACTTACACTTGCTTCATATCAACAAAATCCCGGATGGGTACTCAGAGGAGCCGCCAGTGGATGCTTTTGTCTTCCCCGAGGAGTTCCTGGACTTCTAGGCAGTGCATTCCCCCAGTCAGAGTCCCTGTGGAGATGTTCTGGAGTTAGACTTCGTCAGGCTTCCGCTACTTTGATAAACTCGTTAATAAATGTAATGCCTGTGATGTAAGACTTGTTATGTTTTATGTTATCGAGCACTGTTTTCCTTTCTTTGATATTCATTTCTGAACTATATGTGTGTAAAGACTTCCTGGGTACACATATAGTAGCATTCGGATTTCCTTCGTAAATCTGGGTGTGACAATTATTTAAACTCATGAATCAGAGAGAAGGGTGGATAGGATGTGCAAACCATCGCTCTGGGCGAAAATATGGGCGAGAGGTACCAGAGGTACGTCGGCCGATCTGGGGGATCGGCCGACACATTCTGGGCCTCGGTCACCTTGATCTTTCTTGAACTGACCTGTGCGATGTTCTACATCCTGTCTGTGGGTGGTCTCGATCATGTGCACGTCTGGAAACTCGAGAGACCCCCACACTTGCTCTTTTGCCTGCATTTATTCTCACACAATGGAAACAAACAATGGCTCCATGGTTTTAAGAATCATGAGCCTTTATTGGAATTAAAATGTTTTTGGTATTTTTATGTTATGTAAATTTTTATGGATTTTTTTTCATGGCAAACAAATCTTTCAAGTTAACTAAGCAGGAGATCAAAGGAAAATAAGTGCACAAAGTATTTTGGATACTTCCCCGACGAATTCCCCCAAACTTTGATCTTGCAAGCGAATGCAAGATTTGAGCTTAAGAGTGCCAAAAGATTTGTCCACTGTTCATCTTGCTTCATTGTGCAAATTTCTTCCATGTGACTAAAGATGTTAAATGTTGAAGTTATGCTCACCATCTTTTAGTCATTACTTCATACCTGCAAAAAGTTAGTGGACAACGAATACCCGAAGGACCATAAAGAATAAATCAATGTTGCCATCGGGTTAATTGCTCACATCCATGCTTAAAAACAGATTGGTCGTTCACATGTTAAGCATAGATCCTGTTTGCCAATTTTTTCCTTTTTTTTCAAACTTTATTTTCATCACTTTCTTTTCATAACCCAAACAAGGCTGAATTTAAATCGCATCAACATGATCACAAGGTTTTTTGCAATATACTCACAGTGAACCATCGAAAGGTTATGTACCTCGTCGTATGTTGTGCACAATGTGTTGCAGCGCATCCAATGCCTTGGTCTTTCTCCAATTCGAATCAAGCTCGAGGACTTACCCGCTCAAATTTGAAATCTTTCCTGCAGGGGTTAGTCCATGCATACAACCGATATCTATATATGCATTTACTCAAAGGTTCATTAATCAAACTTAACACCATGTTTAATTTGATTAAAGAAGACCATTTTAACCTAAGCACCATGCTTAATTTAAAAGGTCTTTGAATGTACCTCGTGGTACCTCGATAATACATTCAAACCAGAGCATAAGAGAATAGATAAAGGAAGCATGATAATCTGACCAAGCATTTTTCAAATGGAGAATTCATGAGTATATGAGTGGTTAACTACGGGTTACCTCCGAAAGGGCTTTGTTTACAGTCAAAAGCAAGACAAGATACTTACCTTAGCATACTTACCGTTGGCGTTTAGTTGATGACGAGTTTAGAATTGTCGCCGCGGTAGTTCCTTGGCTCTTGGTGATGTCATTGACGGTGACGCGGTTGCACGTGGATTGCAAGTGCACGCTAAATGTTGGGATTTCCCCAACAAGTAGTTGGCAAAGCAGCAGAACACGAGCAGACGTCTTTTCTCATGAAAGCAAGCACAAGAACCAAGGATGCAAGGCAAGGTGGAGCTAGGAGCCATATGGGGACTACCGAGGTGAAACGCCACAATGGCATGTACACCCGGTTGTCTTAATCCCGCTAAGACTCACCGGCTATATCTATCTCTCTTTTTTTTAATTTGTTAAGCAAGAAATGCAAGAACTAGCATTATCTGAAAACCAAGATAAATTTTGTACCAATGGAACTTGTCGTGTAACACTTACCAACCTCCCCCACACTTGGATTTTTGTGTATCGCAGGGCACCCAAAAATCAAGTGTGTAGGCCTCCTTTGAATTTGTTTCATCACCAGAACTTACCAAGGTGTTGCAGCTGTTGCAGCTCTCATGTTCTTAAGCATTGCACCCTTCGTTCTTTTCAGTTACAACCTGTAATGGTTAGTGACCAAAAATACCCGAAGGGAACTTATCCTAAAAACATGTTCTTGCTTTTATTTATTTTTATTTTTTTTATAAACTTGGGAGCCAATCACTTGAAATTCTAAGGAGGGATAGAAGAAAGGCCGAGGGCTCTTGGCTGCTTAGCTGGGGGCAAGAATTGGCAGTGGAGGGCACCGACCTTCCTTGAACAGAGGAGGCTTGGGGTCGGCCGACGGCCTGAGGTCGGCCGACCCTAGCATGGCTCCTTTTCAGCCAAGCTTTCAAGGATTGCACTAGATTCGCTGGTGTGAACTGATGGAAATTGAATTCACTGCAGAAGGGCCAGGGCTAGGTCGGCCGACGAATGGGGTCGGGCGATTCTGGCACAGGGCCCATTCTGTTGAACCTTCGCAGCGGTATTCTAGATGCAAGGGCTGTTGTGAATATGAATGAATATGGCGCAAGAAAGGTAGCCACCGGTCGGGCGACCCATAGGGTCGGCCGACGGCCTGTTGGCACCTCTCAAGCCCAGCTGGCTCGGCTACCCTATATGGTCCTGGCTCATTAAGATTATGTATGTGTATGCAGGAGCGAGGAATCCAAAGGGATTTCAAGATAAAAGACTCCAAGTTTAAATTTCAATGCACAAAATTGATTTGGAATTCAAACATGCAAAGATTGGAATCTAAACATGCAGAGATTGGAATTCAGAAAAATACAATGTGAAATAAATATGAGATACATACCGATTTACCTGTCGGTGAGGACTCGTCGATTTACGTCCGTCGAGTGAGGACGTCTCCATCATGAATTTCAACTTTATGTAGCATTTGGAGATGTATTGCCATACCTGTTTGTCTTCTTTGGACGGGATCATGCAGGCCTTGGTGTTGAGCCTTGGCCTTGGGTCCGTTCGCGTTGGTCTTCCCATGTAATGGGCTAGCGTGTACCAATTTGACAGATGCTAGCCTAAGATCGAACGCGGTGTCTCTCATGTTCAGCTCTGGGCCGGTTTGCGAACCAGAGTGAATCGAGAACTCACGAATCATTCTTTTGGCAGTAGCACTCGTCGATATTGGTGATGTAGGATCGACTGGAGTTGCTGCTGATAAGATTATTTAGGAAGGTACGATGCAAGATCGTATTTCCCGATAATCTTGGGTTGTTGATGAAGTCCATTGGCAGATCAAGACCAGTCATACACTACCCTGTTCCACATCAAAGAGAAACAGAGCCAAGGTAACCCTGCCGGAGCAGTGGTAATTAATCATGCTATTAATTGAGTACATGGGTTAACCACTCTCTTCAATCATTGCTGTTCCCCGGCAATGGCGCCAGAAAGCTTGTTGGTATTTCTTACGTCGCAGATAAATCCGCAAGCGCACGGATACCGTTGTAGCTTTCACCCGGAAGTATTCAGGGTATCAAATCCACAGGGAAGGCAGTGGTTGACTAGAGTAGTTATCCATTGTATTCAATCATAACATTATTAATACACCAAAGTCTAGCAAGGGGTAAACATTGATAGATGGGTAGTGTGACACACAGAAGGTTTCATTGCTCATTATAATAGTCTAGTTAATATGAAGATCCTAAGAGAGAACTAGGGGTTCTATGTACTTCTTGCATATGGGTTACATTCCTACAAGAGTATACTATACAAGCTTAGTAAGGGATACATGATAGAGGACAAATCGAGGAGTCGTGGGATCCCCTCATCCAAGGGTACTGTCACGATGTTTATCACTACGGCCTGCAAACGCCCAAACCCGAACGGCGAGGATTACAAGGGACGGACAGGGCTGTCACCACCTGCCGCCTACCTTTGAATACGTGGAGTAGGGTATCCCCAATGGTATTTCATACCCCAAACACCACGTTTGTAATATGAAATAACTACTCTATTTATTGTCCAGATAAACAGAGCAACCTTGCGGTGCATTGGGCCATTGCCATAACATGCATCCACTATACTAAGGTGTAAGACATACATCTTATATGATGAACACACAAGACTATAAGTCAAGTAACATAAGCAAGAGAGTAATTCCATTAATAGCTCTAAGTCTTATAAGTAAAGAAAAGATACAAGATAACTGAGCTCTATTCTTACCAAGACTCCGTCGGAAACCCGTAGAAGCTCAACTCCTAAGACTACTTCACTACTAAGACTACAATTTGAGGCAAAGAGAGCTCTTCCTTCTTGGTGTGTGTTGAACTGAAGCCGTGGCCATCTATTTATAACTTGGTAGGACGGTGGAGAGGCACCTCGAGGCGGTTGAGGCCGTTTGGCCCCAGGACCAGGTCGGCCGACCCTAGGATGCACCGACTTGAGTGATGCACGGCCAGGATGGACTCCTGGAGGCGGTAGGAAGCACCACGTCAAAGCTGACCGAGTTTGGAGCGAATCCCAGGTCGGGCGATCGGGCTAGGTCGGGCGACCGGCCACCGGCTCCTTTCGGGCCCATCTTCGTCTGGGTGACTGCAGAGTGGGTCCTAATGACGGTTCCAGGTGGGTTTGCTCAATTTGAGTATGTTTAGATATGTTGGTGGGCCCATCAATCCATGTGACCTCCCCTTGGACCATTCCCATCTCTTGGATCCAACCGTCATGGAATCAACGGTTATGATGGTCCTGAAGTGTGCTTCTTTGCTGTGGCCAAATATGGGCTCCATTGGGCTTGGGCCCAGGTCGGCCGACCTAGGTGGGTCGGGCGACCTGGCCCTGAGCCCAAATCTCCTTCTCTTTTGCCAATTAGTCCCTGCATTCACATATTCACCAAAACTTGTGGAATTGATTAGATATAAACCCTATCACTATGTTTGGTGATTATATTTGACATATTCTCTGCAGGAGTTGATGGTCAAAATTGGCATTTAAGGACCGTCAACACGGGGCGACGAGTACCGGCGGATTGGAGAGGTAGTTTTTGAGGTCGGTGAAAGCCTGCTGCGCCTCCTGGGTCCATTCGAACCTGTCGGTCTTCTTGAGGATCTTGAAGAACGGCAAGCCCTTATCCCCCATCCGGGAGATAAACCTGCTCAAGGCCGCCATGCAACCAGTCAACTTTTGGATCTCTTTCTTCCCAGTCGGCGGTTTCATCCTCCGGATGGTGTCTATTTTTTCTGGATTGGCTTGGATGCCTCTGTTGCTGACGATGAAGCCGAGTAGTTTCCCTTTCGGTACGCCGAAGACGCACTTAGTCGGGTTCAGCTTCCAATTGAGCCTACGGAGGTTGCTGAACGTTTCGGAAATGTCGGCGATGAACTAGGCTACGATCTTCGTCTTAATCATGACGTCGTCAATGTAGGACTCGGCGTTGCGACTGATCTGAGTGCCCAGGGTCAAGTTTATGGCCCTCTGGTAGGTGGCGCCGGCATTGCGGAGGCCAAACGTCATCTTGGTGTAGCAGTAAGCGCCGATCGGAGTGATGAAGGACGTCTTTTCTTGGTCTTCTTCTTTCAAGGCGATCTGGTGGTAGCCGGAGTAGCAATCAAGGAAGCATAGGAGTACGCATCCGGCGGTGGAGTCGACGACTTGGTCGATGCGGGGCAGGACGAAGGGGTCCTTAGGGCAGTGCCTATTGAGATCCGTGTAATCAACACACATTCTCCATTCATTATTCTTTTTTCTTACAAGGACTGGATTAGCAAGCCAGTCGGGATAAAAGACTTCTCTAATGAACCCGGCAGCTAACAGCCTCATAATTTCTACCCTAATGGCCTCCTTGCAGTCCTGCGCGAAGCGTCGGAGCTTTTGGCGAACTGGTTTGGCGTTCGCGTCAACCTTCAAGGAGTGCTCGACCACCTCCCTCGGAACACCCGGCATGTCTGATGGAGTCCATGCAAATATGTCGGTGTTGTTCCGGAGGAAGGCGACGAGCGCGCTTTCCTATTTGGCGTCGAGCCCTGATCCGATCAGGGTGGTCTTGGAGGAGTCGGCGAGTCCAAGCGAGATGGCGCGTACTTCTTCGGCCGGCTTCATGGTAGTCGGTGCAGCTCTCTTCTTGGAGGACTCGGGGATGGAGCCGAGATCTCCTTGGAATGTTCTCGCATCGTTGACGACCTCCATCTGGAGCACGCTGCGTTCGATGCCGGTGCAAAGGTGGAGCCCCTCCTTGTCGCATCCCTTGGCGGTGTGGACGTCGCTGCGGATGGAAAGGACACCGTTTGGTGCCAGTATCTTCATCAGCAGGTACGTGTAGTTGGGGATCGCCATGAATTTGGCGAGCGCCGGCCTCCCGAGTATGGCGTGATAGGCGGTGGTGAAGTCGGCAACTTGGAAGTTGAGGTACTCGGTTCGGAAGTTGTCCTGGTCGCCGAAGGTGACAGGGAGGGATATCTGCCCGAGTGGTTTGGAACCCTTCCCCGGGATCAACCCGTAAAACGGGTGAAGGGAAGGGGTCAAAGCGTCGAGGCCGATGCCCATGTCCCTCAGCGTCTGGGCGAAGATGATGTTGAGCCCACTTCCGCCATCAACGAGTACTTTGGTGAGACGGGCGTTGTGCACAATCGGGCTGAGTACTAGGGGGTACTCGCCGACATCGGAGACTTGGAACCACTGGTCTTCCCTGGAGAAGGTGATCGGCTGTTCTGACCAGCGGAGTGGTTGGATCGGAGGAGTGTAGCAGGAGAATATCTCCCTATCACGCACCTTCTCTTGGCGCTTGTCATCCACTTGCGGCGATCCCCCGAGGATGAAGTTCACCTGCCTTTCGANCTAGGATGCACCGACTTGAGTGATGCACGGCCGGGATGGACTCCTGGAGGCGGTAGGAAGCACCACGTCAAAGCTGACCGAGTTTGGAGCGAATCCCAGGTCGGGCGACCGGGCTAGGTCGGGCGACCGGCCACCGGCTCCTTTCGGGCCCATCTTCGTCTGGGTGACTGCAGAGTGGGTCCTAATGACGGTTCCAGGTGGGTTTGCTCAATTTGAGTATGTTTAGATATGTTGGTGGGCCCATCAATCCATGTGACCTCCCCTTGGACCATTCCCATCTCTTGGATCCAACCGTCATGGAATCAACGGTTATGATGGTCCTGAAGTGTGCTTCTTTGCTGTGGCCAAATATGGGCTCCATTGGGCTTGGGCCCAGGTCGGCCGACCTAGGTGGGTCGGGCGACCTGGCCCTGAGCCCAAATCTCCTTCTCTTTTGCCAATTAGTCCCTGCATTCACATATTCACCAAAACTTGTGGAATTGATTAGATATAAACCCTATCACTATGTTTGGTGATTATATTTGACATATTCTCTGCAGGAGTTGATGGTCAAAATTGGCATTTAAGGACCGTCAACACGGGGCGACGAGTACCGGCGGATTGGAGAGGTAGTTTTTGAGGTCGGTGAAAGCCTGCTGCGCCTCCTGGGTCCATTCGAACCTGTCGGTCTTCTTGAGGATCTTGAAGAACGGCAAGCCCTTATCCCCATCCGGGAGATAAACCTGCTCAAGGCCGCCATGCAACAAGTCAACTTTTGGATCTCTTTCTTCCCAGTCGGCGGTTTCATCCTCCGGATGGTGTCTATTTTTCTCTGGATTGGCTTGGACGCCTCTGTTGCTGACGATGAAGCCGAGTAGTTTCCCTTTCGGTACGCCGAAGACGCACTTAGTCGGGTTCAGCTTCCAATTGAGCCTACGGAGGTTGCTGAACGTTTCGGAAATGTCGGCGATGAACTAGGCTACGATCTTCGTCTTAATCATGACGTCGTCAATGTAGGACTCGGCGTTGCGACTGATCTGAGTGCCCAGGGTCAAGTTTATGGCCCTCTGGTAGGTGGCGCCGGCATTGCGGAGGCCAAACGTCATCTTGGTGTAGCAGTAAGCGCCGATCGGAGTGATGAAGGACGTCTTTTCTTGGTCTTCTTCTTTCAAGGCGATCTGGTGGTAGCCGGAGTAGCAATCAAGGAAGCATAGGAGTACGCATCCGGCGGTGGAGTCGACGACTTGGTCGATGCGGGGCAGGACGAAGGGGTCCTTAGGGCAGTGCCTATTGAGATCCGTGTAATCAACACACATTCTCCATTCATTATTCTTTTTTCTTACAAGGACTGGATTAGCAAGCCAGTCGGGATAAAAGACTTCTCTAATGAACCCGGCAGCTAACAGCCTCATAATTTCTACCCTAATGGCCTCCTTGCAGTCCTGCGCGAAGCGTCGGAGCTTTTGGCGAACTGGTTTGGCGTTCGCGTCAACCTTCAAGGAGTGCTCGACCACCTCCCTCGGAACACCCGGCATGTCTGATGGAGTCCATGCAAATATGTCGGTGTTGTTCCGGAGGAAGGCGACGAGCGCGCTTTCCTATTTGGCGTCGAGCCCTGATCCGATCAGGGTGGTCTTGGAGGAGTCGGCGAGACCAAGCGAGATGGCGCGTACTTCTTCGGCCGGCTTCATGGTAGTCGGTGCAGCTCTCTTCTTGGAGGACTCGGGGATGGAGCCGAGATCTCCTTGGAATGTTCTCGCATCGTTGACGACCTCCATCTGGAGCACGCTGCGTTCGATGCCGGTGCAGAGGTGGAGCCCCTCCTTGTCGCATCCCTTGGCGGTGTGGACGTCGCTGCGGATGGAGAGGACGCCGTTTGGTGCCGGCATCTTCATCAGCAGGTACGTGTAGTTGGGGATCGCCATGAATTTGGCGAGCGCCGGCCTCCCGAGTATGGCGTGATAGGCGGTGGTGAAGTCGGCAACTTGGAAGTTGAGGTACTCGGTTCGGAAGTTGTCCTGATCGCCGAAGGTGACAGGGAGGGATATCTGCCCGAGTGGTTTGGAACCCTTCCCCGGGATTAACCCGTAAAACGGGTGAAGGGAAGGGGTCAAAGCGTCGAGGCCGATGCCCATGTCCCTCAGCGTCTGGGCGAAGATGATGTTGAGCCCACTTCCGCCATCAATGAGCACTTTGGTGAGGCGGGCGTTGTGCACAATCGGGCTGAGTACTAGGGGGTACTCGCCGACATCGGAGACTTGGAACCACTGGTCTTCCCTGGAGAAGGTGATCGGCTGTTCTGACCAGCGGAGTGGTTGGATTGGAGAAGTGTAGCAGGAGAATATCTCCCTATCGCGCACCTTCTCTCGGCGCTTGTCATCCACTTGCGGCGGTCCTCCGAGGATGAAGTTCACCTGCCTTTCGACGTTTGGAAAGCCAGGGTTCGCGGGAGCCCCTTTTCCCTTGTCGCCCTTATCGTTGTCACACGGCGGCAGCTTCCCTTCTTGCTTCTTGTAGGCGTCGGCGAGCCCCATGCAGTCGATCATGCGGTGCTTGGACTGCTTATGTATGGGGCAGGGCCCTTGGAGCATCTTCTCGAACTCGGCGCTGAAGTTGGTCCGTGGGCGTGGGCCTCCACGATCCATGGCGGCGATGGTGCGATCTCCCGAGCGCTTTCGGTCGCCCATTCTGCTTGGCTCTGGCCGAGTTCGGCGTGGATCCTCTTTCCTCGGGCGATCTTCTCGGCGAGGGGGCCGATCGTCGTCCCGAGTGCTTCTTTTGTTGTAATGGAGGCGAGTAGCTTCCTTGGCGTTGGCCATCTTGTTCACCCGCCCGAAGAACTCGCCGGAGGTCTTTGGCAGGTCCTCGTAGAGACGCTCAAAGACTAGCGAGTCGGCGAGGCCGTCGAGGAAGTAGTGGATGATCTCAGACTCGGAGCAGCCGGGAACCAGGTTCCTGTTCTCCATGTATCTGTCGGTGTAGTCACGGAGGCTTTCACCGCGATTCTGCTTCACCTTCCCTAGGTCCCACGCTGTGCCTGGCCGTATGGAGCTGCCCTGGAAGTAGCTTTTGAACTCGCGGCAGAGCGTGTCCCAGCTGTCGATGGAGTCGGGCTCGAGGCTGTGAAGCCAGCTCAGCCCCACCTTGGTCATGGCGACTGGGAAGTAAGCGCACATGGAGTCGTGGTCGCCATTCACCGCGCGGATGGCGATGCTGTACGTCCGGAGCCACATCGTCGGGTCTGCCTTCCCGTCGTACCTTTCTATGCCTGTAGGTTTGAAGTTAGCAGGCATTCGAATGGATCTTACTCGGGCTGTAAATGCTGGGAAGCCATCGTAGTCGTTGAGGTTTTCGGCGTTCTCACGCCCCGAGTCAGCGGAGAAATCCTCAGGGGTGCGAGCCCGTGGCGGCCTCTGCTGTTCAAGCGGAGGACCGTACTTGCGGTCGAACTCGTGGCGACGTGCGGCCTCGTTGGCTTCCACTCTCGGCGCAGGTGAGTGTCACGGTCCAACCCCGGGGCGCCGTGTTCGCGGTTGTAGTCGGCGCGCCGTCGGAGCTCTTCCTCATCCCTTCGTCGGTGGCGGTCGTCAAGGTTCCTGCGGAGATCGCGGTTGCGGAGTTGTTCGCGGAGGTCCTGCTGGTCAACTTCTTCGTGGTCTTCACGACGGCTAGCCGACCTGGAGTGGCAAGAGGAAGAGACGGCGGCTTTTTGGGCATTGATCATGCCCGTAGCGGCGGTCAGCCTGGCCTTGATCCGGTTGAGCTCCGAGGTTTTCGGGATCCCTGCCAGTTCGTGATGAGCGGCAGCGAGGTTAGCTGATGGGGTGGCATACACGCCTACGCCGCCGACTTCTTGGTTGAACTCGTCGTTGAGGTTGCGAGTGGCCCTGGGGTTTCGGCGATCTCGTTGTGCGTTGCGGCGTTGTTGCTTCTCGTCGTTGCGCAAGACCCTGGCGTCGCGGTGCGCTTGATCTTCTCCCTGGACGGTTGGTTCATCGGCGGATATGTCGGAGACGAACGTTTCCCGCTTGGCTGGCACGATCCTCTTATTCGAGGGGAGGACGCACGTGACCTGTGGGAAAGCCGGCGATGGTCCCTCTCCAGGCGGAGTTGGCGCATCCTGATGACGAAGAGGTTGCGTTGTCACGACGTCCAGGGCAGATTCGATCTGAATGATCGCGATGGAGTTGGCCGCCTCGTTTGCGCCAGGAGAGTAGTCGATGATCGGTCGTCCGCCGAGTGCTTCCTGGTACACGCGTCCGCTGTTCCCGAGCCCGAGCGGGAATCGTGTCGGCGAGGTGATGTCCTGGCGGGCGGAGTCGGCGAGCTCGATGCAGTTGCTGATGGAGGCGATGGCTCGATCCATGTCTGCTTCAAACTCGCGCTGACGTGCGGCCCATCGCTGCCTTTGGTCTGCAGGTGTCTCGCGAGCGTTGAGTGGTGGAGGCGGAGTAGACAAAGCAGTCGGCGGTGAAGGCGGAGGAGGGTTCCCCTCGGAAGCTGGGAGGGCGGCATCGACCGTCGCGATCGTAGGGTTGTTGGCGATCATTGGTGGCGGAGTGGTGATGGTGACGACCCCGTCCGGAGTAGCTTCGAGTCGCGGCGCGCTCTCCTCCGGGGTGGCGTCGCGGCTGAAGGAGAGCTCTCCCTTGGGTCCAGCGGTGAAGACCATGGATCCGAAGAAGAACATGGCCCCTTCGGCGATGGAGATCTTGGCAGATGCCGGCATAATGACGGCGGAAGTAGATGCCATCGAGCTTGTAGATTGATCTCATCGATCAACCCCATACCTGGCGCACCAACTGTCGGATTTATGAGCCTGGCAGTCCACACAGGGTAGCCTACGTGGTTGATTTGTTGAGGGATAGATCGAGGATCACAAGACGATGGTAACACAAGACGCAAGGATTGAACAGGTTCAGGCCGTCAAGATGACGTAATACCCTACGTCCTGTGTTGGGTGTTTGGATTACTGTGTATGAAGTTCCTGAAGGATCTCCGTAGTTGGGTTCTGTCCTAGGTTGAATGAATGCGTGTGGTTGTAGTCGTTCTGGAGGGGGGTCCCAAGGCACCTTATATAGTCCGGCTGCCTTGAGTTACAAGTCGGCTAGAGATCATAACCTACCCGAAATACAAGGATTCGATCCTATAATGATTACAGATATCTTTTCCTAGAATTCCGGCTAGTTTATCTTGATCTCCGATCTTCTTGCGTGATACACCGTCTGCTTCCTTGCCGCGCGCGCCGTCGTTGTCATCTGGTTTGCCCGACTGGTGGGCCTCCCGAGTGGTGGGCCACCCAGTCTGACAAACCAGCCCAATAGCACTCGGATTGGGCCGCCCCCTGCTGGTTGGGCCAATCCGCCTTCTGGGTACCCCCAGGGGTCTATCCCCGACAGAGGGGCATTCCTCTCCTCGGATGTGGCCGCCACCTAGCTGCTCATAGAGAAGATGGTGTCAAACCAAGCTTGGAATGACGATCGCCTTCAGGGGCGCAAGCGCGGTATGCACACAGTAAAGGAGGTGGATATGCTGGCCGCCAAGATGGATCTAATCATGAAATGCCTTGACGACCACACCAAGGATGGGGCCGACAACAGTGAAGGGCCACTAGATTCACACATGACGTGTGAAGTCTGTGGAGAAACTGGCCACTTGGGGAACAACTGCCCCAAAACTCAAGAGGAGATACAGTTCGTGAATGGCAACAACGGGTACCGGCCTCAAGGGAACTGGAACCAGTAATGCCTATTTTACCAGGGAAGTAATAATAACAACTCCTTTTCTCAATAGCCCTCTCTAAAAGGTCTAGTCCTTGGTCAGGCCAAGATCAATGAATCTATTTCTAAAAGGCTTGCTACTAATGATAAGGCTCTGGAGGGCATAAAATCTAAGATAGAAAGTTTGTCCTCCACCTTATAGAGCCAGTTGAGCTTTAATAAGATGTTAGAATCCCAGTTAGCTCAGCTAGCTGCTGCTGTTCCTTTCGGAGGCAAGGGACGAATCCCGGGGCAACCGGATTCCTCCTTTGAGAAAGTAAAGGTTGTTTCCACAAGAAGCGGTAAGGCTACTTGGGATCCAGTCCCAGCTAACCATGCAGGGTAGACAGCAGAGCCAAGGAAGGAGATCCCAGCCGAGGAGGCAGAGCCAGAAGTCGAGCTAGCACCAGCAGGAAGGACTGCGCCACATAAGTTCTACGACACCAACGTCTTGCCATTCCCTCAACGCCAAAAGAAGCCATCGGCGGACGAGCAATTCACCAGGTTCGTGGAAGTCATTCAAAAATTTAATATAAATGTGCCACTGTTAGATGCTATGAAGGTGCTGACCTACGCTTAGTACTTAAAGGACATACTAAACAACAAACATCCACTCCCAAGTACAGAGTTCATAAAGTTAACAGAGGAGTGTAGTGCAGCCATCCTAAACAAGGTTCCAGAAAAGAAGAAGGATCCTGGGTGTCCTACCATCACTTGCACAATCGAGACCCAGTGCTTCGAGCACGCACTCTGTGACTTAGGGGCAAGTGTTAGCGTCATGCCAAAGGTAGTTTTTGACCACCTTAATCATACTACCTTGTCCCTGACTCCTATGAGATTGCAGTTGATCGACTCTACGGTCCGCTACCCAGAGGGGATAGCCGAGGACATTCCAGTGCACATCCGGGATTGCTTCGTTCCTGTCAACTTCGTGGTTCTGGACATGGACATGAGCAACGACTCATTGCTCATCCTAGGGCGACCCTTCTTGAGCACTGTGGACGCTCACATTAATGTGGGTGCTAGAGAGATCCAGCTCCACATTAATGGAAGGAAGGAGAAGTTTGATTTCAGGCGAAAAGTGGAGCAATGCTCCATGATCAAAATCAAGTATGGGAGGAACAGTCTGAATGTCAAGGAGGTGGAGGTCACACCTCCAGATAAGGACAGCTTGATCAAGTTCATGGAGAAGTTTTGGGAAAAGGAATTTCCCATCTGGTACCACGCCAAAAACAAGAAGCCTATACGAGGTGCAAAAGCACAGTCAAAGAAGACACCGGACCAAGCTGTCGACCGCCAGAAGAAACTAAAACAGGTATGGCGGGTTAAATCATCTGTATCCTCATCTCTAGGGTCAGATGCCGCTTCTTCAAGCTAATCCAACAAAGGAGACGTCATCACTCGATGACGTAAAATACGAGTCCTGCACCGACAGGTTCATCGATATCAACAAAACAGCTTGGGGGAGGACCCACAATCAGGTAAGTTTAGGTAAGTATTTTTAAATAAAGTTTTCTTTCAGAATAAAGTTAGTAATTGTGAGCTATCTAGGCTAGTCCCTTAATGTCACAAGTTTTTGCTAAGGTCTTTATTTTGGATATGATGAATAGTTGCTCTTATTTCTCTCTTGTACCTATGTTTCAACCTGCTATTCTCCTAAGCTTTGAGTTTGCTGGTTTAAGCATGATCTTTTCCTGTTATCTTGTCTATCTATGGGTAGCGTATGCAAACTCTAGTCTAAGTTGTTGTTGGCTATGATATGATAAGACATGAGTTACCTAAAAGCTTATACTAAGCAAGACTTGATAACCGGGGTTTTCTTTTAAAGAATAAACTAAAGAGTTCCTTATGGTGATTCAAATTTCTACCAAAGCTCATATTGTTTAAACCCCTATAAAAGCTACTTGTTGTTGCATTGAGTTTTGTCAAGGTCTTTGTGATTCTTAGAGACTTACTTCATGCTTTTAAAACCAAGGTCACACACACGCCACCATATACATATTATACTTCTACTCTGAAAGTAAGCATGCCACTCATCCATCCACCAAATAAAAGCTCTGCAAAAGAAAGTATGGTACTCTTCCCTAAAACCTTATTACAAAAGAGACATGGGCTAATAAAAAAAATGGGCACATGAAGGTCCAAGTATGAAAAGAGAGAGCATATGAAGGCTCTTTGTTCAAAAAGAATATCCATGTCTCTAATAGCAACTCTTATAAGGGGAACAAGAACCTACAAAAAGGAGCTATCATTTATCATGCCATCCACACACGTGCACATCTTGGTTTGAGAGTATGACTTACTTCTCTTTGAATCCTGGTTTTGACTTTACAATATATGCACTGTAAGTAAGCCACATAACTCTCCTAGCACAAACTCCGCCTCAATGAGTGAAATGAGAGTTGAGAGAGGATCTTGGTAAGGAAATACACCACGAGTGACTCGAGAGTATCACCTAAGGAACTCTGCCTTTTTGAAAAATCCCAAAACCTCCGGTTTGATTGTCAAGCAAGGTAGAAGGCAAGGTGCTTGGTCTAAGTCGTTCTGGCTACCAACCGCCCAAGACAAGGAGAAGCTACAAGCCCCATAAAAGGCCAAGGTAATAAGGGAAGTTTATTTTTACTAGCTTATTCAATTCTTGGTAGAATATCTTGCTGAACCACTAGTACTTTTGAGGAGTAATGAGGAAGCAACTCCTGATCCACTGAGCCTAAAAGTTTTAGACTTTGCTCGGGACGAGCAAAGGGCTAAGCTTTGGGGAGTTGTTGACAGTCCTTATAATGAAAATCCAACCGTCAATAGGCTTAGAAAACTAATAGAGATCAAGCATAACTTAGACATTTGTATTCAAATAATGTTGTAGCATGCATATATAAAATATATTTGAGTATAGGGACCTTGGCACAAAAGATGGAGGAAAATGGGCACAGGCCTAGGTCAGGCGACCTGGCTAGGTCGGGCGAACTGGCCTGGACCCCGTTTGAGCCAGCTTTCCATGCAGGTCAAGAAGCACACCAAGGGATGATCATGGCCGCTGAATCAAGGTCGGTTGAAGTCAAGGATGAGGGATGAGCCACGTGTCACTCCCATGGATTGAAGGGCCCACACCTCAACTCAATCGCACCCAAAACAAGTGTACCCACTTGGAACCGTCACAAGGACCCACCTGGCAGTCTGTCAACCAAAGAAGGGTGGGGCTGAAAGGCGGTGGAGCTAGGTCGGCCGACTTGGCCAGGTCGGCCGACTTGGCCCAGCGGCCGTTTCGCCTCCCCCTTGACCAGTACCTATCAACGGCCATCAGGAGTACATCTGTACCGAGCAAAGCTCAAGGTGGTGCATTCAAGCGTCCACCACCTATGGATGCTGTAAATACCTAGGCCCACAGCCAAACGGCCTCAACCGCCTCTGGCTGAATCTCCACCACCTATGGATGCTGTAAATACCTGCAAAGGGCGCCATATCCAACACACACCAGAAGAAGAGCTCTCCTTTGCTACAAATTTAGTCTTAGTTTTAGTAGTGATAGTTCTAGTAGTAGAGCTTCTGAAGGGCTTCCGGAGGAGTTTTGGTAAGTTCTAGAGTTCAGCTTTTGTATCTCTTTACTTGCTTGTAATATTCTAAGCTTAATAAAAGTATCTTCATACTCATGTTGTATGCCTTCACTTTACTCTACTTACTTAGTATATACTCCTTATGTCTTGCACCTTATCCAAGCTGACGAATGCTATGACATTGGCTCAATGTGCCTTATGGTTGCTCTACTTATTAATGTGATAGATAGAGTTGTATTTCATATTGTAAACATAATGTTTGGAGTACGGAATACTGTTGAGGGTATCGCTACCCCACGGATTAGTAGAGGTAGGCGGCAGGTGGTGACAGCCCTGTCCGTCCTTTGTAATCCTCCACGTTTGAGAGATGATATTAGGCCTTTATGATAAGACGTCCTCCTGTCGTCCCTTGATAAGGGAACCACTAGACACCTCGATATGTCCTCTGTCATATATCCCTTGTATGAGCTTGTATAGGATAATGTTGTATATTCAAGTCCCATTTGTATGATGCTAATGAACCCCTTTATGATCTTTACTAATGTTCCATCTCTAAAAGACGAATCTTGACCCGGGAATCAGGCCAAAAACAAGCGCTCATTGAGCCATGTCGCTTGCTCATCCACACCGTCAGATCAGGCGTATAAACGGCCCAGATCAGGCGAGCTTGGGTCATTTTACATGAAGACCCTTATATGTAGCAGAAATCAACCTGCGCCCTTCCCCTCCCACCAGCTACACAGCGCCGCTCCCTGCCTGCACCGCCGCCGCCGCCTCCTTCTGTCCTTTGCCACCTACCCCTGACCTCCGTTGGCCTCGAGGTGCAAGAGGAGCTCCCCGCTCAGCTTTACCGGTGCTAGAGCCCAAGGCAGAGAATAGGCAAGGGTCAAGGCTGCACCGTGGCTTCATGCGGCCGACTCCTAGCCATCGTGCATTGATGGAGGTCTCAGTCCTGCACTTCACTTCAAGCAACGCCGGTGTTGACGCAGAAATCAGGTCAACACACGAAAGCGCTAGATCGCGCAGCACATAACACGGTAAACGCGAGGCTTCCCTGCACTGACCGGTCTGACCGGTCAGGGGCACCGGTCGGACCGGTGACCATCCGGGAAGAACGGGGTAAACCCTAAAAACGCCTCCCGGAAGGATCCGTCAGGGAGAACGTCGTTAGGGGTGCCCTAGGATCGGCAGGCCACCTAGGACGCCTTCAAACGTCACGGAGACGCAGGAAGAACGGCAAGTAGGATTGAAAAAGCTAGGGTTTGGAGATGCAAAAAGTAAAGGATAAAAGTAGTAAATTTGATTGATTCGATTGTTGTGTTTCAATCGGCCGAATCCCCTTATATTTATAGGGAGGGTAGGTCTTGTCCCGCAAGGAAACCAAGTTACAACTCGTTACAATCTCGGAATCCCAAAATAAGAGTCCTAGTCGGATTACAACTCGGGTAACCGGTCTGACCGGTCCCCCACACCGGTCAGACCGGTTTGGGTCAGGCGCCTCCTTCTTGCTTGTTTTGCTCCACCACCGACTCTTGCGATCCTCCAAATCTTCAAGCACTGCAACATCCTATCATTCCAGAGAACATGCCATCTTCCGTGTCTTGCACCAAATCTTGCGGTCCTCCAGATCTCCAAGCACCGCAATAGTCGGTCATTCCAAAGATTATGTCACTTTTATCCTACTAGGATCAATTGTTACGGTCGTCCAAGCATTAACACCGCAACTTCATGCACCGGACCGGTCTGACCGGTCAGGCTAACCGGTCTGACCGGTCGGCCCTGACTCGTGCCAATTTTGGTTGTCAACATATGCCCCCCTATTTTTGGTAAAGCTTGTGTACCATAAAACACATCAGCACCAAAATTGTCACCTAAGGACGATGTTTTAACAGAATCATCGGCCATTATATTTTTCGAAGGGCGATATCCAAATATCGGCCATATGCCACCTCATGCTTCTTACCAAACACTTGGATAGTACTTCTTTAAGTACCTCCCATTCAGTGCCTTAGGCAAACGTCCTCCTTGCAGCGTCTCCACCATATAGGAATTCCCGCCATTAATCTTGAATACTCGATAGGGACCTTCCCAACTTGGAGACCACTTGCCGAATTTATTATCTTTAGTACCAAGTGGCAAAATTGTCTTCCATACTAGATCACCAACTTGAAAAGTCTTCTCTTTAACCTTCTTGTTGTATGCTCTAGCAACCCGGATCTTGTCTTTCTCAATTTTCTTAAGAGCTTGTAAACGCTTATCGGTCACTTCATCAATGTTGTCCATCATCAAGTCATAATATTCTCCAACCGAAAGCTTATTCTATCTAGCAAGTCTGTAAGCGTCCAGATTTACCTCAACAGGCAAAACGGCCTCTTGTCCATAAACAAGCTCAAAAGGAGTGACCTTAGTAGCAAGCGGGTTATA
>CM014272.1:44621008-44638366 GCA_004135705.1 Alloteropsis semialata | reverse complement strand
GAAGGTGCGGGAGAAGGGAGCACCGTGAATCCGCCTAAGCCGAGCGACGGGTCGGCCGAGACAGCGACGGTGGCCGGAGCAGGGAGGACCTCCTCCTCGCGGTCGGCGCCACTCGGAGCCCCGGCTGGCTCCGAAGCAGGCCCTCCCCGCGGGGTGCCGTCTACCGAGCCGCCCGGGCGCTCGGGCGGGACAGAAATCGGCCCCGTCTCCTCCTCCTCCTCTCGACTGTCCACCGGCGCCAGGTGGCTCGGGGCCTCATCGGCCCTTTCTGTCCTCTCCTCAGTGGAACGTCCGACCGCTTGGTCCGAGAGGACGGAATCTTCTTGGTCAGGGCCAGGCGCGGAAGGTACTGGCTCCTACTCCCCGACCACGTCCCCGGTCGGTGCAATCACCTCGGGCGGCGCGGCGTCTTCCGTTCCGGCCGGCTCGTCCGCGGGCGGAAAGCATAGCCCGACGAGGGCCTCCGGAATGGCCCCAGCTGTGGGCACGGCCTCGGCGCCCGACGCCGCGACGAGCTGCTGTTGGGGAGTGAGCGGGTCAAGCACCCCTCCCACCGGAGGGCTGCCCAGGTCGACCCCTTGGCTCGTCGCCGCCTCGGAGATCCGGCGTGCGAGTCGCTTGGCCGGCGCCAGTCCTAAAGGGGTAACCTGACTTCCCCTCCTGCGGACAAAAGAAGGCCTCACACACGCGTCTCGACAGGGGTAAGGAGGACAAACGAAGAAGGGAGAAGAGACTCACCGAGACGACAAGGGAAAACCCTGGGACGGTCGCTTGGCTGGGGGAGCCGCCCCCGACCCCGACCCTTCCTCCCGCGGCCGCTTGCTCGGGTCGCCCCTCGGCGGAGTCCGCTCTCGGGTCGGGGAGCTGGCGCCACGAGGGACTTCGCGCGGCGGCCGAGTTGGCGGCTGCATCGGCGTAGAGTCGCCGCCACCCGACGGCTCCTCGGCGTCCAGCGCTCCCCAATCCACCGCGGACTCGCGCCGGGAGGTCGGAAGGCTCGACGTGGACCCATCGGAGGAATCCGAGACAAAATCAAAGCCCCCCTCGAAGGGACCCTGATCCTCGCTCCACAACCCGTCCTGTCGGGCGTGCAGGCGCCGCTGGCGGTACTCCTCCTCGGCCTTCTCACGGGCCAGCCGTTTTTCTCCTTCTTCCTCTCGGCAGCCGCTTTCTTCAAACGAGCGGCCTCCGCTCGCTCACGGTTCAGAGCCCGAGGGAGCGGGGGCCGAGAGGGTTTGTAGACCAGGGGTTGCTGGAGAAAAAGAGACATGAATGACTCGTCAGGTTAAAGAATGCACAATGAGGATAAACGGAAAAACCCCGAAAACTCACCGGGATGAGGGATTCGCCCACGGGGCGCATGACGGGATGATCCCGCATCGGATACGCCGAGGAGTCGCGCGCCATAGCTTCGCTGTCACACCCTGGTTTTTGGCCTTCTCAGAGTTTCCATTAAATCCTGAAACTTGGTTAGCATTAATCAGAAAGTGAGTGTTGCTTTTGTGCCGAGCTTCATAGTGGTAGATGTGTGAGTTTGTTTTAAAAACCCGATTAGGTTCCCGAATAGGTTCTTCTGAAAATTTTCCGGATTTTTCTGGAATTTATTCCTATTTTTTTAGAGCTAAATCCAATTTTCGGAAGCTTCTAGAAATCTTTTCATGAGCTTCAAATATTTTATTTGGGTTCATCGTGTCCAAATCTATCCCTGGGATTTTTCCCATGATTTTTGGAATTTTTGGAATATTTTTTATGGTTTAAATATGAATTCTAGATTTTTCTAGAATTATTTATTACCAGGAAATTAATTATTCCAAAAATCCCAATTTATTTGGGCCAGCCTTCGACCTGTAATCGGGCCCGTGTTGTCCTAAATCCATCCCACCTCCTTAGTTGGGCCAAATATCACAAGCCCATTAGTCGTGGTAGAATTTTGAAGCCCATTAGCAGAGGGGAGTTAAGCCATCTAAATCTATTAGTCCCATATTGCTAATGGATGGAGAGATGGTAGATTTTCTCCCTATATACGGAGCATCTCCCTCCTGAAAAAGGTGCACCGTAGACTCCTTTGCAGGGAAGCCCCAAAGTTTGGGAATCCCTCAGGAGTGCATTCTTTTTAACCCAACACGTCGCCGCTGCTGCCGCCGCCCGAGGAAGCCTCTTCACGGTCCAGCCATCCCAAGTCGTGGCCGGAGCGCTGCCAGCATCGTGTGCCGGCCAAGCTGCTCGCCGTCCTTCATCGATCGCCCTCTCCATTGCGCGTCCGATGAGCCGCTGTCATCCATCGTTGGCATGAAGTAAGCCCTCGCGACCCTTATTTCGTTGACTTTCCTTTTTCCGTTTATGCGCAAGTTTCTGTAACCCGTAGCCCCGGTGCCCTTACGTGCCGTTCATGCCTTCCTGGAGCAGCCGCCCAGCAGCGCCGCCATCGCCTGCTCTCGCGCCCCTCCCGCATGCATGCCTCGCCTGCCTGTGCGCCGAGCCGTAGGCCCAAGTGCTCGCGTGCCTGCTTGCGTGCACAGCAGCGCCGCTGCCCTTCCCTGCGACGCACGCAGCAGCACAGCACCAGAAGCAGCGATGCCGGACGAAAATCACGAAGGAATCACGTAACAGATTGGTTCTGTTCCTTGGTTCTTTTGCATTCTGAACCCCGAAGAATTATGTAATTATTTGCTTATTCTTTGAGTCTTGGCAAAGTTACAGAAAACCCCCTAGAAAATCCCACCTTTTGCACATAAATCCCGCCCGAGCCTTTTAGCAGATCTAACCCTGGGCTTTTTAGATTTCGCGAGCACTATTTTCTGAGTCTTGCAAATCTTATCTGCTAACCCTCAAAGTCTATAGTTAATTACGATTAGGTCCCTGCAGCCTTGTGAAGCCCATAGATTGCACGTTTCAGCTCCGTTTCGATCCGTTCAAGTTGCGTTAGGTTCGTAACAACCTAATCTACGCATTAGTAGTGCTGTTTCCATAAAACTTGTTTTTGAAATTTAATTTAGTAATTAATTTGATTAATGGTCAATTTAAATTAGCTTTCTAAATAAAAGTTGATTAGGCTTTTACACCCAGCCTTGTGCCTTGCCCATAGCTTTAGCAGAGCCCACCTTTCATGGCGATCATAACCTATTCCAAATCTCATACCTTTCACCCTTTTGTTCGCCACATAACTTGCCCATACCTTTTCCGACCTTAGCTCTGTCCTAGTGTTTCTTGCGCTCCCGAGTTTGTAGCAGCTAGTGTTTTCTAAGTGCGCTTTTCAAAACTGTTGTATTGATTGGTGTATTACTTTGTTAGATGAACCTTGTGTGCTGGTGTTGATCGTGCCTTGGTGAGTTGTTTGATGTTGAAGGAGAGCAAGATTCTGGAGAAGAGGATTAATGGCAATACTTTGAGGAAGGCAAGTATAACACGAGAATTCCTTGATACCTATACACCTTAATTACTACATTCATGCATGAGTTAATCTGGTTTAGGATTTTACCTAGTGTTCTTAAAACTTACTTCCTTGTTCAACCGGGTTATGCATCTTTGGGTAGTAAATGCTAGGCTATGCAACTTGAGCTTATCGTCTTTGGACGATGATACTTCGATACTTGTAATCATTTGCGAATGATTAAAACTTGCTTTTTAGCAACATGGTTAGGTAGCTGGAACATGTGCTGTGTGCTTTGTTCTCAGCAAACTCTTGTTCTAGAATATGTGCTGTGTGCTTTATTCTAGACAATTCACGATCTAGAACATGTGTTGTGTGCTTTGTTCTAGGCAACCCTTAATTTGGACATGTGCTGTGTGCTTTGTTCCATCCAACCTAAATCGGAACATGTGCTGTGTGCTTTGTTCATTAATCAACCTTTAAACTGGAACATATGTTGTGTGCTTTGTTCTGGGCATCACTAGTTATGGTCTATCTTAAAGTGGCAACCCGGGAGAACAGTGCAACCACGGGAATCAAATGGGCTCTGGTCTTGACTAAGTAAAATGTACGGCTCTAGCTTGTCTAAGTGGCTATCTGGCTTGACTCGGAGGAGAGGGCCAGGAGCGGTGGCCTCGGTCTGTCTCGGATGGGCTGATATTTACTTTTGGTGGGAGCAGAAGAGGTTCACACTGTCACTAGCTGCTAGGGTGTCTTTAGAAAGGTCTCGTAGCGTCCCTATGCAGTCACACCAAAGGTAGTGTGATGAATGTGCCTAACTAGCACTGCGTGGTTGGGTTATAAAGTTCTTTTGAGCTTTTACGCGACCAGTGGGGAAAGTGTACAACCTCTGCAGAGTGTAAAACTGATATATCAGCCGTACTCACGATTACGAGTGGCCTGGATCCTTTTTGACAGTGACTTTTACCCCGGTGATGTTTAAAATGGAATGAAATTGGAATGATGGTGGACTTGATGATACTTCTCTACTTACACTTAATTTGGGTTGCAACTGGGAATTACCTATTACATTGTAGTAATTAGGTTAATGCTAAAATTGAACAATTAAAAGTGCTTACAGCAATTAAACCGTGTCTAGCCTTTTAAGCCTTCATCCCTCGTGTTATATTTGTTAAGTAAAGTTGGTTTACTTACACTTGCATTATTCAACAAAATCCCGGATGGGTACTCAGATGAGGCAGCAGTCGAAGATTTTCATGAAGATTTTCCAGAAGAGTTCTAGGTTGTGGTTCACCAGCCGGTGTCCCTGTGGATTGGAGAATTCATCGTGAGAGATAATAGATAGACTTCCGCTGTGGTTTGTTTTAAGACTCTTGTCTTTTGTAATAGTTTCTTTTGTAATTCGAGCACTGGTTTCCTTTGATATACTTATTCTGGAGCTATATGTGTGTTTAAGACTTCCTGGGTACACATATAGTAGCATTCGGATTTCCTTCGTAAATCCGGGTGTGACATTCGCGAAGGCGGGCGCGCACCTCCTCATCCGAGAGGACCCCAACGGACATGACCGACCCCGTCCAGTCCTCCGCCAGGGTCATCTGGTCCAGCCTCAGCCGGCGAGCCATCAGCGGAAGAACGCGGCGCGCGTGGTACGCCGCGATGATCCCGGGGCCGGTGACCCCCCGCTCGCGAAGGCGGAGGACCGCCGCGTGGAGACCGGACAGGTGCGGCCGCTCCGCCCTAGGGGGGCCCCAATGCCAACAGTCCGACCGATCCTCGATGGTCCTCCCCGTAAAGGCCGGGAGAGGAGCGGCCGGGTCGCTCCGCAGGTAGAACCACCGGGGATGCCAGCCCTTGTTGGAGGTCGTCAGAGGAAGCTTGAGGTAGTTCTCGCCCTGGTGCGGGCGCAGCCGGATCCCCGCGCAGCCGAGCGGCGTTGGCCGCCCGTCTTTCTTCACCTCCTCGACATGGAAGTAGGACCTCCAGAGGTCGAAGTGGGGGTCGATTCCGAGGAATCCTTCACACAGGGCCACGAACACGGCGACGTGCAGCAGCCCGTTAGGGTTGAGATGCTGGAGCTCAATCCCGTAGTAGTGAAGGAGTCCACGGAGGAAAGAATGAGGGGGAAGCCCCAAACCCCGTTCATGAAAGGGGATGAAGGACACGACATACCCATCGGCAGGGGAGGGGACGGCCTCGTCGCCCGGAGCCATCCACTCCACAAGATCGGTCCGCGGACACAGGAGCCCGCGCTCCACCAGACGCTCGAGCTCGGCTTCGGTGACACGGGAACGGGGCCAGGCCATGGCTGATGGGCGAGGAGGGCGACAGGCGAAGGAGAAAAGGTATGAATTTGGGCAGGCAATGGCGTAGGCGGCGGCGGCGATTCGGGAGCAGGCGAGCGAAGGAGGAAGAAGAAGAGGCCTCCATCCCCTCCTCTTAAATAGACAGGTAAGGGGGCGGGGCGGCGGGGGGCCTCGGGTCTCCCGCCTGTGCCGCAGGCCGAAGGGCCCACGCGGCCCCGCGACATGCGTCCCCGCTCGCCCACGTCTCCCACGCCCCGGGACTCGCGCCCCGGTTCTCTCTCTCCGAACCCTTCGCATTCCGTTTTCTCGCCCCGCCTTTTTCCGTCAAATACGCTATTTCCTTTGTCTTTTCTTGCGATTTTATTTTTCAGAAAAAGGAAGATGGCGATGGGCCGTTCTCGGGCCGGAATGCCATGGCAAAAAGCCCACAGGGGGCGCGCCCGATGAAAAACGCAAACCGAAAAACAGCCCAAGAGTTCTAAGGCCGGCCCAAGGGTCCGACGGCCGCTCTGGGGCGCCCGAGCGAAGGGGCAATGACGGGCGGGCCCGTTAGAGGCCATAGCCTCGGCACACGAGTGCCGGGGACGTCCCGACCTGCGTTCAAGCCCAAGGCTCCTGACCCCATGTATCTCATCGAAAGAGAGGCAACGAGCCCCCGTGGTCGGTCGGATGATCATGGGAACTAAGGGGGTCGGGAACGCTTGGGATTTTTCGAGGCCGGTCACAAGCTGATCCGACGGTCCTCCCTCGGAGGAGGACCGAGACCTCGCTCGATCCAGCCCGTTAGTAGCTCATCGGGAGCCGTGTTTCGGCCTAAGTGGCAAAACGCGAGGCGTGCCCTAACCTTCCGTCCCGCGGAGGGATTGCGTGAGGGGAAGACGATAAAAAGACGAAACAACCTCCCCACCCCGTAACGACCGCCTTGTGGAGCACCGGGAGGCTGGAATCGCAAAGAAGAGGCCGACCACGCGGCCGCAGAAAGACGCCCCGAGTCAACCAAATTCCTTTATTCACGAATAAGGGCAAAAAGTATATACGGCCGAGGGCCGTGGAATAATACAAACGGGTCTCGCCACCCTCGGTGGCAAAATCGGGCGACGAAGAGCGCGGGAGTTTCGGTGCCACGAGAAGGGCTAAACTGCGAGCGTCGCAGTTCTTCTTGTAGCATCTCCCCGCCCGCCGGCACCTTAAAGGGAGCTAGGCAGAGGTTCTCCCGTGGCGGCACAACAGCGTCACACCCCCGCCGGCTGCTTCCTTCATCTCGAGGTCGACCGACCCCGGCCATGGCGTCGCATCAGCGTCCGGGAAAAGGATGAGAAGCGCGGCGGTGGCTATACACGACTCCTGCAACTGCCCTGGCGAGGCCCGACCAAGGCCAAGCGCCGGGCCAAGTCGAGGAGACGGCGACAGCTCCACCGACTCACTCCCCCTCAAGCCCATGCCACCACCACCGAGGTGGGGCGGCCAGGCAGGGGGAGCTTCCGAGGGTGGAGCCGTCCTTCACGTGCGACACCGAGGAGCGTCCCTCTACGCCGAAACTCCCTGAGGTCGCAGTCATTCTTGTGGCATCAGCGGGCTGTCCCTCCGCCCCTGGGGCCAGGGGGACGCCCCCGAGATGGTTCTCGTGCAAGGAATCTCATGATAACGGGAGGAAGGAGAAGGGAGTTGGTCGGATGTCCAAAGAAAGGGGACGAAGGGCCCTATTTATAGCCCAGAAATGCCTAAGCCAGCCCCTCGATAGGGCATGGGAACACGCTGCGTGGCCTTCCCTGTGAAGCGGCAGAGCCTCACGAGCGAACAGTAAACTCGCCTTAAAAAAGAGGGATGAGGTGATGGCTCGAAAGGGAGGCAGAGCATGTGTGACGAAAGCCCTGTCCGGCGCAGCAGAAGCGTGCGCTCCTGAACCAGGGGAAACAGTACCTCTGGAAAGACGGGCCGTACCCCAGTACCTTTGGCAGGCGCGGCACCATCCTGCAAAAGTCAAACAGAAGTGACAAAAAGCCTTCGGGCGATTTGACAACTCGCCCGCAGGCTCGGGGGCTACACCCACCGGGTGCGCTCGCGCGCCCCGGTGAGGGAAGAGACAAAATTCGCCACAGCCTGCGGATGAACAACCTGTTCACCCACAGGCTCGGGGGCTACACCCGGTGGGTGCGCTCGCGCGCACCCCCGGGCGACATCCGAACGGACGCTGGAAGGGAGCCCACACGGAGGATCCCCTATCCTCCGAGCAGGCTCGGGGGCTACTGTCGGATATCAATATCCGACCCACTCACCGACATGTGGGACCTCGCTATTCTGAGAAGAGATAGGCGTAAGCAAATCCGTAAGCCAGGCTGGCGAGGGAAACGTCGAGCGAGAGGAGGGCCGGCCGGCCCCGCAGCGCCTCGGCCGACCTCATAAACACCTCGCCCGACCCCTCTCCGCCTCGCCCGACCCTTCTCCGCCTCGGCCGACCCCACGTCACCTCGGCCGACCCTTCTCCGCCTCGGCCGACACGTCACCTCGGCCGACCCTTCTCCGCCTCGGCCGACCCCACGTCACCTCGGCCGACCCTTCTCCGCCTCGGCCGACCCCGCGTCACCTCGGCCGACCCTTCTCCGCCTCGGCCGACCCCGCGTCACCTTGGCCGACCCCGCGTCGCCACGGCCGACCCTTTTCCGCCTCGCCCGACCCTTCTCCGCCTCGCCCGGGTCGGCGTCGGGCCAGGATGGCGTGGGACATCAGGGGGACCCGGCGCGGAAGGGAACAAGGAGGACGCATCGCCGCATATCTACCGCACGACCTAGTAACATTAATTGGCCTCACCGCGCGCTGCTCGAAGTGGCAGAAGGATGTGACGCGCACTGTTTCGAGCCGCCCCGCAGGCGCCGCAAGGGGGGAACAGGATCCTAGCAGGCTCAGGATTAGGACCTACTCCGGCCTTACCCACAGTGTACCGCAGGCGGCGGGGCTTCTTCAGCAAGCTTCCGGTTGTTGGTTATTAATTATTTGTCGAACACACCTTGTAAGAGGGCTCTCCCCGGAGGTATAAAAAAGGAAAAGCAAGGCTTCAGGGGGGCAACGAGGCAAACAGACGAATCACGCACTTAGACATTCACAGAGACTTGAGGCTTCTCCTCTCTCTCGACCGCTTGTAACCCCTACTACGAGCAACGCGAGTAACACGAGCTGATCGACACTGGACGTAGGGCGTTCGTGCCTGAACCAGTATAACCCCTTGTGTCCTCTCGCGAACCATCCGAGCCTAAACGCGCAATCCACTAAATTTACTAGTTGGTGATTTCTTGCACCGACAAATACTGACTTTGAATCAAAGATACGTCTCCTAAGTATTTGTACGACAGGAAATTTGAATGGGCTAGGAACCAACTATGGGTTGGCTTCACTTAGTTCCATGACCATTGAACTTGGAAGATAGCATTTGAGCAACAAAAGAGGATCTCCCAAAACAAATAAATAAGGCTTTCCCTTTGGCCATGTAACTATCATTTTTAAGGGACCTGCGAACCGACACCAGGAAAGCAAAAAAAAAAAGAGCTTAGAGCATCTTCAACAGCCTTCCAATAAACATTTCCCAATAATCTCCTAATGGGGATGTCATAATATCTCTTTCATGATTATTGGGGGTTGCTTTTGCAGGTCCCCGATAATCTTATCCCTCACAATATCTTTTTGAAGAGAGTTGGGGTGGGTTATTGGTTCATTCTAATAATTATTGGGAAAAAGGGAAAGATAAAGAGAAACTGCTAGAGCACTATTTTCTAATAATCTTTCCAATATGGTAGTTGGATTGGGGAATGTAAGACTGCCGGAGATGCTCTTAGAAAGATAAGATGGGGGCATGCACCCCTCCTCCTCGCCCCTGGTGGTGGTGCACCTCAATTGAATTAATGCATCACATCCTATTTTTATCTAGTTTAGGCGAGTTTGAGACCTATTTGATTTATGTAATCATCACAGCTTATTATAAACTGCTTTGCTTGATTGCTTCCAGACAGTGCTCCTGCATCTTTTCAAAAAGAGGGTAGTAATGCAATTATCCCTTTCAAAAAAAATGCTTGGAGAGAGAAAAATTAGAGTAAAAAGGTAGGCGCATTGCGCGCGATAGCTAGGCAGTACAGTACAAACCAAAAGGCCTTGCTTACAATTTACATATGCAGATATGCTTTGAGGACTAGCCAACATTGTCCAAAGCTACAGTAAGCCTTTGTGCACAGGCAGA
Source organism: Alloteropsis semialata (assembly GCA_004135705.1). Lineage (NCBI taxonomy): Eukaryota > Viridiplantae > Streptophyta > Magnoliopsida > Poales > Poaceae > Alloteropsis > Alloteropsis semialata. Next base: position 44,628,465 of record CM014272.1, on the reverse strand, counting down.
ATAGGACGTCATCAAGCTGAAGTTGACCTGTGACTTGCTCCAAAGTCCAAACCCCTTTCCGAAAACTATAGATGATTTGGTTCCTTTCCAGCACCCAGTTCTTTCTCATGTCTAAGATGCTGGCACCATCAAAAGTCCCTGTAAATTTTTCTCAGGGTTCAGAGTTTCTGTAACTTTAATGTTTAGGTAGCAGCCAATCTGAGAAGCAAGGAACATAAGGGTGTGCAGACATATTGCTCTCTCCAAGAGTCCGTATAAAACGCACTCTCTTCTTGTCCATGTCGTATGACATAAAACTTCCTAGCTTGCCTGCGGTAAGGAAAATCAAAGCATGTTCCGGATGGATGGCATGCACCTTGAAGGAGTAAGAGTCCCCAAAACTTCTAGGCCGTATTGTTCCAAACATCTGCATTGCGCTGACTGCATGCTTGAGGATCCACTGTTGGCCAGCATAATCCTCAAGAACCCAGACAGGCAGTGTATCGTAGCCATGTCGATCGCTTATGTGCACAGCATGCAAGTGCCCTTGAGAGACTCCAATGAAATCAAAATCGTGCGGAGTAGGGATTTTCCCCCACGTCCTCCCGTCCATGTCCACCGTGAGCAATGAACAAGAATCAGGGCTCGTCAGATGCAGAGTGCTCTTGAAGAAGACAGAGTAACGCGGAGTAAGGATTTCTCTCCATGTCTTCCCATCTGTGTCCACTGTGATGACTGAAGAATCAAGGGTTGTCAAATGCAGGGTGCTGTTAAAGAAGGCAGTGCTGGAACTACCACACACTCTAATGCCATCACCCCACTCGCTAGCCATGTATGTCCAGCGGCCCAAAATCATCGTCATAGCGAAGCATAAACACTCTAAAGTGGGAAGACACGATTGGGTCGAAGCCCTAGCGAAGGACCCGATACAGAATCTTCCTCCCTGTATCCGGCAAATCGATCCAATTCCCCGTCGCGGGATTGCAAACAAAATACCTGAGTCTAACTTGCGAGTGCACATCCTCGCGCTGACATAGGAGAAGGCCATTGCAGCAGTCCTCAATGGCAGCGTTCATGTGGCCGGGCGGCAGGAAAGGGAAGCTGGGGTCGACCACGGGCGGGCCTCTGCCCGTCGCGTTGACGAAGTTTCTGGTGGGAGTGCAATCTCCGAAACAGAGGAGCAATCTTCTAAAGAAGAAGCCCGACAGACACTTGCGGTGCGGCGGACACCAGGGTCGGAGCAGAGGGCGAGCCATGGCCGGGAGACGCACTTGAAGCGGCGAGAGATTTATAGGGCACCCGCCTGAGGATCTCAGCGATGAGGTCGTCGGGGAGGCTGGCCGCGCCCGGATTCTTGCTGGAAGTTGGCTCCATGATCGTTGGCGGCGGCGGCTGAACTGCGAGGGCGAAGAGATCCGAGCAGTGTGAATTGATTTCCTGGTCAGTGCCCAGTAGTCAGTAGAGGTCCTCTGGCCTCTGGACTTCTAGGCCCTCGCCCCCCTCTCCGGAATTTTTTTAAATTTTTTTTACGATTTTTCAAAAAGAACGGTCGGATGACAGATTTGCAAATCTGTCATCCAACCGCCGTATCATATGGTGGTCATATGATACGGCGGTAAGAAGCTGTAACCGCCAAATCAAACGGCGGTTAGGTAAACCGCTGTTTGAATTAGCGATTTGAATTTAAAATTATAAATTTGAACTGTTTGTCAAACCTAACCGCCAAATGGTTTGGCGGTAGGTGTCAGCACCTGGGCCAGGCACCCTAACCGCCAAATGATTTGGCGGATTTGGCGGTAGGGGGAGCCCCGCCCTTGCCGTGCCGTTGGATCCGGCGGGAACGCTTCCCGCCGTTGGATCGACGGCGGCAACCCCCTACCGCCGAATCATTTGGCGATTAGGGTGCTGCCGTTTATATAAAGCGAAATGAAGTTGAAAAATTCATTCTAAATCAGAAAAAAGAAATACTAGGGTTAGAGAGGAGGGTTAGGGAGAGGAAGAATCAGCGGTGAAGCCCTGCCGGTTCTGCGCTTCGGTTTCAGGTAAAATTCGATCTCGTAGTTGTAACTTCAATTTGGTAGATGTATGACTTTGTAGTTATTTTAGTATTTAGTTACACAGTAAGAAATTGTAGCATTATTTTTGGGGAAAATTGGTCTGGTAGCATCGAAAGATGTCCATATCCGGAAAATACCATCAAACATTCGTCGTCCCGTAAAATACCATCGAAACAATGCGCCGTCCCCTCAAAATAGCATTCCGTCACATGTGGAGGAAACGCCGTCGACGCTGTCAAGCTCCTCCCTCCTTCCCAAGCTGTGCGGCTCGCTAGCTCCCCTTCTCCTTCCGAAGCTGTGCCACCTTTGCCTCTGCTCCAGGTGCACCCGCTCCAACTGCTCCGGCCAGCTGCCCACCCAAGTTCACAGCCGCTTGTCCAACCAAAGGCACGATCGGTGCCCTCCTTCAAGCCGGACCCTTCCTCTCCCAGTGTGCGTCTGATGGTGTGTTGTTCGTGGCTGCGTGAGCCGCCTCTGTGCTGGCCGCTGTCGCCATGGCCACCCTCATGCTCCTCGCCGCCTCCCTCCCCATCGCGCTCCTCTGGCTGCGCGTCGACGCCGTCCTCCTGCGCCTCGGCCAGCAGCCCGACATCGCCGCCGCCGCCAGGGCCTACGTGCTCTGCCTCCTCCCGGACCTCGCCGTCACATCCTTCCTCAGCCCGCTCAAGGCCTACCTCAGCTCCCAGGAGGTGACGCTCCCCACGCTGTTGGCCGCCGCCCTGGCGCTCGCCCTCCACATCCCGCTCACCGTCTGCCTCAGCGACCTCGCGGTGGCGATCATGTTGGGGGGCTACGTCCTCGCCTACAAGCTCCGGCGGCGGCGGCACAAGAGCGGCGACTGCTGCTGCTGGCTCCTGCTGCTGCGGCAGTACAAGCTGCTTGGCGACGACTGGATTGGCCTCCTCCAGCTGGCGCTCCCCTGCTGCCTCAACACGTGCCTGGAGTGGTGGTCCTACGAGATCCTGGTGCTCCTGACGGGCCGCCTCCCTGACGCGCGGCGCATGGTGGGCGTCATTGCCGTGACGCTCAACTTGGACTACCTCCTCTTCGCGGGTATGCTGTCGCTGTCCGTGAGCGCGTCCGTGCGCGTGTCCAACGAGCTAGGCGCCGGGAGCGCGCACCTGGCTCGGCGCGCCGCCAGGGTGTCCATCGCGGGCGGCGCGGTGGCGGGCGTGGCGGGCGGCGCGGCGATGCTGGCGGCGCGGCGCGGGTGGGCGCGCATGTACACCCGCAGCGCGGAGGTCCGCGACGGCGTGGCGAGCGCCATGAAGGTGATGGCGGTGCTGGAGGTGGTGAACTTCCCGCTGAACGTGTGCGGCATCGTGCGGGGCACGGCGCGGCCGCTGCTGGGCATGTACGCGGTGGTGGGCGGCTTCTACGTGGTGGCGCTGCCGGTGGGCGTGGCGCTGGGCTTCAAGGCCCGCATGGGGCTGCAGGGCCTCCTGGCTGGCTTCCTGGCTGGCGCCGCGGCGAGCCTGGCGGTGCTGGTCACGCTCATCGTCTGCATGGACTGGGAGGCGGAGGCGGACAAGGCGCGGAGGCGGGCAGGAGGAGCCGGCGACACCACCGGCGATGAGGACGAAAACAAGGACTGCAGCAACTGCAATGCAGTCGTCGTCGTGCGTGCATGATTGATTTTTCAGGATTTTTCAGTCTGCACTGCAGAGGCAGTCAGTCAGTGACAGTGTACATTCTCCTCTCTCTCGGACATGCATGGGAATCAGCCCATCCATGCTTCCGATCCACGATGACAATGTACAAATACATCTTCCCTCCCTGTACTCTACGTACATGCCAATAGAATAGATAGGCAGGCCAGGCCGACCAAGGAAATGAATGGGCCTACTATACTAGCCCATCAGCCAGGTTGCTCCCGGGAATCCTATATAGCTTCCGGTGACTTTTTTTTTTTTTGTTACCCAGCTTTCATTGTCTAAGATTCGTGCAAACTAACATGAATGGATGAGATTCACCTGACTGAACAGAAACGCACCAGACAGAGCTGCGAGCTCATCGGGCGGGGCATGCGCGCATCAGGCAGAGCAGGAAGGAAGACACATGTTGCAACGTGAGAGGGGAGCGGTGGGTAGGACGAAAACAGATTTCAAACTTCAAATGCTCTTTTCTCTTGAGCCATACATCCAAATTGAAATCCGTTTGAACTATGGTATTCACTGAAATTAATGTGTCGATGTAAGATCCAATATGTTATTTTTTAAAAAAATTATTTGAACATTCAACATTTCAAATTACTAGTTCAACATTTTTAATATATACCATTCAATATTTGCAATATGTTACATCAACATTTTAAAAATAATGGCTAATCTCATGAGAAGATACATTGGCTAAATAACATTTTCAACGCTTCTAACTGTAGTATAACAATAATGGATTTTTGAAAATGTTGAAATAGTAATTTCAAGATGTTGATCTCGTTTTGACAAAATGTTGCACTAAATATTTCATAATGTTGACATGTGTAAAGTTATTCAACTTTGAATTTATCATTTCAACATTTTGAACTAGTCGGACATTTTGGATGGTGTCGATCAGCATTTTCTATGAACTATCTTAACATTTTTATAAACTATTTCAATATTTCTTTAAAAAATATTGAAATGGTTTCTTTGAAATATTAAATTTGGTTTACAAAATGTTGGATCCAACATTTTACAACACTAGCCATACTAGTTTAATAATGTTTTGAACGTGGTGCAGTGGTGTATGGAGCTTTGGTTGCGGTGGCCTCTCGTCATAGAAGATTGTACTGGTTAGGGTCAGTCATACTCCCTGTCATAGAATGTTGTACTAGTTAGGGCTGACCATGTCCCCAGCCATAGAAGGCTAAATTGCTTCGGCTTCGGCTCCCCTGCCATAGAAGGCTAAATTGTTTCGGCTTCAGTTATACCAGTTAGGGTTCAGGGTTTGTTTGGGGGCGACTCCGTCCTATCGGGTTCAGAAGCATGTTCGGGGTTTGGGGCGGCCATGTACCCCTTGCCATAGAAGTCCAAATTGCTTTAGCTTCGGCTCCCCTGCCATAGAAGACTAAATTACTTCAGCTTCGGTTATACCAGTTAGGGTCCAGGGTTTGTTTGGGGGCGACTACGTCCTATCGGGTTCAGAAGCATGTTCGGGGTTTGGGGCGGCCACGTACCCCCTGCCATAGAAGGCCAAATTGCTTTGGCTTCGGCTCCCTGTCATAGAAGGCTAAATTGCTTCGGCTTCGGTTATACCAGTTAGGGTTCAGGGTTTGTTTGGGGGCGACTCCGTCCTATCGGGTTCAGAAGGGTGTTCGGAGTTTGGGGCGGCCATATACCCATACTATAGAAGTCTAAATAAAACAGAGCACCTGGCCAAAAAACGTTTGTGGTTGTTAACGGGCCTTTTGAGCTTAAAGCTAACATGCTTAACTAGCTTCCACAAGTTGTATAGGAGGCCCCCTGATTCTTCTTCTTTCTCTGGCTTGGACGCTTGGTGGCTCGCTTCAGCTTCAGAACTTGAGCTGCTGCTGCGGCTGCTGCTCCAAATCCAAATCCTCCAAATTCCTCCTCCTCCTCCTCAGTCCTCGGCCGCGAGACGAGATGGCCGCGCACGTGGTCTCCTGCTACCTTCCGGTCCCGGGGCCCGCCCCCTCCTCCCGCACCAAGGCCGCCGCAGCCTCCTCCTCTTCCTCTTCCTCTTCCTCGCCGCCGCCGCCGCTGCCTGACTTGAAGGGCACCAGCAGGAGCACACGAATCGCCCGAAGGTATCCTATCGCAATCGTCACTGTCTCGATTCCTCCTCAGCTCAGTCGTTTCTTTACTAACTGCTCGATTCGTTGCTTCCCATTTCCCCGGCCGGAAGAGACTTTCTGCTCAGGAGCAGTGAGCTCGCCACGCTCGCCGCCATCTTCCACTTTAGGTAAACCGCCCCAACCGCCTACCAATGCATACATTGTTGGCGACTTATAAATAAAGCCAGCAATATAGTATGCATGAATTAGCTCAACTGATTCCATTCGATGAAATGAAACACACTAGTATAGGAATGCAAATATATATGCAATTGACAAGCTAGTGCGTTTGTTTCCCTCCTTCCCATGTGGATGTGGCCATGTCTCCAGTGGCACCAAACCAACCTACCTTGGTGTTCAGAAGAACCCACCGTCCCTTGCCCTGTGCCCCGCGACCAACAACTGTGTCTCAACATCCGAGGAGATAAGCGATTCTAATCACTATGCCCCTCCATGGTAAGCTACCTGTTGTTATCCTACTTAGGTTTCTCCCACTGCTTTACTCGCTGTTACTTATGCACTAACACCTGAATTGCTACAACTCACCTCCTCTTATTGCAACAACTCCTACTTCCTGGCAATGCAAGCAACTATCACGAGCACTTTTAACTCTTCTCTTCCAAAAGGGCATGGCTCTATCCTCGGATTTTCCTTTAGTTTTTGCTGCACCTACATTGCTCACTCCTGAGAAATGAAAGGAATCATGTGTGGTCCTGGCAGCAAATCTCACACATTGTGGAGTAGATGAACATGTTTTTTTGTTCAGGAACTACAATCCCAAGGGTGGCCGCAGGGGTAAAGCCATAAGCAAAGAAGATGCCATGAAAGAGCTCATCCAAGTGGTAAGTACGGTCATGATGGCACAAAAATTCCAAAACAATGTGGTGATTTTTTTTTGTCTCTCTACTGCCTAGGAAGGAATTTGCTACTGTATTTGGCTGCAAATTTAGAGCTGCTGTGACGATTGTCAGGTCACCAAAACAAAGCCGGACAACTTCACTCCTCGCATTGTGGAGAGAACGGACGATTATGTCCGTGTTGAATACGAGAGTCCAATATTTGGGGTAGCATCTTGTTTCCACATGCAAGCTAATCTAAATTCTTAAACGTGTGCAATGTTCTTGACAGTTTTTTTCTCTCTCTCTCTCTCTCCCTCTGTGCTCCATGATGCAGTTTGTAGATGACGTGGAGTTCTGGTTCCCTCCTGGCAACAAACCGATTGTCCAGTATCGATCAGCGTCTCGATCAGGATTTGTCGACTTCAGTGCCAATAAGAAGAGAGTAAAGGTAAGGGTGGTGGGTGCTATATCAATCATGTGTGTGGGCTAGTTGATGAGATGATGATCCCTGTTGCACGTCAGGAGCTGAGATTGGCACTGGAAAAGAAGGGCTGGGCTTCCGAAAGCAGCTTCTGAATAAGGATGGAATGTGGCTTTCTGAAGCAAATTGGGGTTGATTACATATATTGGTATGGCGCTGATCTTGCTGATTTTCTTTCTTTCAAATAACATGATGCATGCCACGTGAGATGAGATAGTACTGTAAGCATTCATGGGAAAATCAAACTTAACTTGTAGGCCGGCATGCTGATCTGCTCTTGCTATCGGTTGGCTTTAGGGATGGCACCCGCGGATTCGGGTGCGGGT
>CM014272.1:44571340-44610085 GCA_004135705.1 Alloteropsis semialata | reverse complement strand
TACTTGCCGGCGGTAGAGAACCCCGACAGTTGGCGCGCCAGGTAGGGGCTTTTCGCGTGTCACGACGTGTCGGGGGTAGACCCCCGGGGGTACCCAGAAGGCGGATTGGCCCAACCAGCAAGGGACGGCCCAATCCGAGTGCATCTGGATCGGTTTGTCGGACTGGGAGGCCCACCAGTCGGAAGGCCCACCAGTCGGACGAACCGGATGGGCGCGACGACGCGCGCGGCAAGGAAAGCACACGGCGTATCCCGCAAGAAGCTCGGAGATCAGGATAAACTAGCCGGAATTGTAGAGAAAGATATCTGTAATCGTTATAGGATCAAATCCTTGTAATTCGGGTAGGTTACGATCTCTGGCCGACTTGTAACTCAAGGCAGCCGGACTATATAAGGCGCCTTGAGACCCCCTCCAGAGCATCAACATCTACGCTACAACCCACGATCATACAACCCTAGGACAGAACCCAACTACGGAGATCCTTCAGGAACTTCATACACAGCAATACAATCGCCGCCAACACAGGACGTAGGGTATTACGTCATCTCGACGGCCCGAACCTGTTCAATCCTTGCGTCTTGTGTTACCATCGACTTCTGATCCTCGATCTGTCCCTCAACAAATCAACCACGTAGGCTACCCTGTGTGGACTGCCGGGTCCAAACATCCGACAGTTGGCGCGCCAGGTAGGGGTTGATCGACGAGATCAATCTGAAAGCTCGATGGCATTCACTTCCGCCGTCACCACACCGGCGACCATGAAGATTTCCATCACTGAGGGGGCCATGTTCTTCTTCGGATCCATGGTCTTCACCGCTGGACCCGAGGGAGAGCTCTCCTTCACCCGTGACGCCACCCCGGAGGAGACAGCGCCACGACTCGACGCTACACCAGACGGGATCGTCACCATCACCACTCCGTCGCCAATCATCGCCAACAACTCGGCGACCGCGACGGCCGGCGTTGTTCTCCCGCCATCTGAAGGGAACACGCCGTCTCCTACACCGCCGACTGCTTCGTCCACTCCGCCTCGACCACCCAGGGTGCAGGAGACGCCCGAAGAACGAAGGCGCCGATGGGCTGTACGCCAACGCCAGTTCGAGGCGGACATGGATCACGCCATCGCCTCCATCGGTGAATGCATTGAGCTCACCGAATCCGCTCGTCAGGGCATCACCTCGCCGGCACGGTTCCCGCTGGGACTCGGGAACAGCGGAGCCGTCTACCAGCAAGCACTCGGCGAACGCATGAGCGCCGACTACTCTCCAGATGCGATCCGGGAGGTCGATCTCATCACGGCCACCCAGATCGGATCTACTCCGGGCGTCGCAGCGGCGCAGCACCCTCACCATCAAGATACGCCGACTCCACCCGAACCAACTCCGGCTTTCCCGCGGGTGACACGTGTCCTCCCTCCAAATAAGAGGATCACGCCAGCCAAGCGGGAGACGTTCGTCTCCGACATATCCGCCGACGAACCGACGGTCCAGGGCGAGGATCAAGCACGCCGTGACGCCAGGATCGGGCGTAACGGTGAAAGGCAACGACGCCGTGACGCACGGCGAGAAGGCCGAAACCCCAGGATCACACGTAATCTCCAAAACGACTTCGTCCAAGAGATCGGCGGCGTGGGTGTCTACGCCACTCCGTCGGCCAACCTTGCCGCCGCACACCAAGATCTAGAAGGGATCCCGGAGACTCCTGAGCTCAACCGGATCAAGGTCAGGCTGACTGCAGCCGCGGGCATGATCGCCCAGAGGGCTCCTGCTTCCTCATCTCACCACTCCAGGTCGGCCAGTCGCCGAGATGCCGATCGCGGCGTGGTCGAGCAGCCCGATCTCCGCGAACAACTCCGCAACCGCGATCTCCGAAGGAACCTTGATGATCGCCACCGCCGGAGGGATGAGGAAGAACTCCGACGGCGCGCCGAGTACAACCGCGAACATGGCCCTCCGGGGCTGGATCGCGAAGCACGCCAACGCCGAGAACTCGAGGCCGCTGAGGTCGCACGCCGCCGAGAGTTCGACCGCAAGTACGGGGCTCCACTCGGACAGGACAGGCCACCCCGAGCTAACACCCCGGAAGACTACTCCGCCGACTCAGGGCACGCGGACACCGGGAACCTCAACGACTGCGACGGCTTCCCGGCATTCACTGCCCGAGTAAGATCCATCAGAATGCCTGCCAACTTCAAGCCTACAGGCATAGAGAAGTATGACGGGAAGGCGGACCCGACGCTGTGGCTCCGGACGTACAGCATCGCCATCCGCGCGGTGAACGGCGACCACGACGCCATGTGCGCCTACTTCCCCGTCGCCATGACCAAGGTGGGGCTAACCTGGCTCCACAGCCTTGAGCCCGACTCCATCGACAGCTGGGCGACCCTCTGCGACAAGTTCAAAAGCTACTTCCAGGGGAGCTCCATCCGACCAGGCACCGCCTGGGACCTGGGCAAGGTCAAGCAGAACCGGGGGGAGAGCCTCCGCGACTACACCGACCGGTACATGGACAACCGGAACTTGGTTCCCGGCTGCTCCGAGTCGGAGATCATCAGCTACTTCCTCGACGGCCTCGCCGACTCCGCCGTCTTCGAGCGCCTCTGTGAAGACCTGCCAAAGACCTCCGGCGAGTTCTTTGGCCGGGTAAACAAGATGGCCAACGCCAAGGAGGCTGTCCGTCTCCACTACGGCAAGAAAAGCACTCGGGACGACGATCGTCCCCCTCGCCGAGAAGATCGCCCAAAGAAGGAAGATGCGCGCCGTTCCCGACCTGAGCCAAGCAGAAGGGACGACCGGAAGCGCTCGAGAGACTACACCGTCGCCGCCATGGACCGCAGCGGCCCTCGCCCGCGGTCCAACTTCAGCGCCGACTTCGAGAAGATGCTCCAAGGACCCTGCCCCATCCACAAGCAGTCCAAGCATCGTATGATCGACTGCATGGGGCTCGCCGACGCCTACAAGAAGAAAGAGGGGAAGCTGCCGCCACGAGATGACGACAAGGGCGACAAGGGAAAAGGGGCTCCCGAGAACCCTGCTTTCCCGAACGTCGACAGGCAGGTGAACTTCATCCTCGGAGGACCGCCGCCCGTGGACGACAAGCGCCGGGAAAAAGTACGTGACCGGGAGATATTCTCCTGCTACACATCGCCGATCCAACCACTCCGCTGGTCCGAGCAGCCGATCACGTTCTCCAGGGAGGACCAGTGGTTCCAGGTCTCCGACGTGGGCGAGTACCCGCTGGNAGACCAGTGGTTCCAGGTCTCCGACGTGGGCGAGTACCCGCTGGTACTCAGCCCGATTGTGCACAACGCCCGCCTCACCAAAGTACTCATCGACGGTGGGAGCGGGCTCAACATCATCTTCGCCCAGACGCTAAGGGATATGGGCATCGGCCTCGACGCCCTGAGTCCTTCTCTCCACCCGTTCTACGGGCTGATCCCGGGGAAAGGCTCCAAACCACTCGGGCAGATCGCTTTGCCCGTCACCTTCGGTGAACAGGACAACTTCAGGACCGAGTACCTGAACTTCCAGGTCGCCGACTTCACCACCGCCTATCACGCCATACTGGGGAGACCAGCGCTCGCCAAGTTCATGGCGATCCCCAACTACACGTATCTGCTAATGAAGATGCCAGCACCGAACGGCGTCCTCTCCATTCGCAGCGACGTACACCTCTCCAAGGGCTGCGACAAAGAAGGGCTCCACCTCTGCACCGGCATCGAACGCAGCGTGCTCCAAATGGAGGTGGTCCACGAAGCAAGAACCTTCCAAGGGGACCCGGGCTCCGTCCCCGAGTCCTCCAAGTGAAGGGCCACGCCAACCACGATGCAGCCGGCTGAAGAAGTGCGCGCCATCACGCTCGGGCTCGCCGACTCCTCCAAGACCGCCCTGATCGGATCAGGGCTCGACCCCAAATAGGAAAGCGCGCTCGTCACCTTCCTCCGGGACAACGCCGACATATTCGCATGGACTCCATCAGATATGCCAGGTGTTCCGAGGGAGGTGGTCGAGCACTCCTTGACGGTTGACGCGAACGCCAAGCCAGTTCGCCAAAAACTCCGACGCTTCGCGCAGGATCGCAAGGAGGCCATTAGGGCAGAGATTACAAGGCTGCTAGCAGCCGGGTTCATTAGAGAAGTCTTTTACCCAGACTGGCTCGCTAACCCAGTCCTTGTAAGAAAAAGAATAATGAATGGAGAATGTGTGTTGACTACACGGATCTCAACAGGCACTGCCCTAAGGACCCCTTCGTCCTGCCCCGCATCGACCAAGTCGTTGACTCCACCGCCGGATGCGTACTCCTATGCTTCCTCGACTGTTACTCCGGCTACCACCAGATCGCCCTGAAGGAAGAAGACCAGGAGAAGACATCCTTCATAACTCCGATCGGCGCTTACTGCTACACCAAGATGACGTTCGGCCTCCGCAACGCCGGAGCCACCTACCAGAGGGCCATTAACTTGACCCTAGGCACTCAGATCGGCCGTAATGCCGAGGCCTACGTCGACGACATAGTGATCAAGACAAAGATCGAAGCCGAGTTCATCGCCGACCTCTCCGAAACATTTAACAATCTCCGCAGGCACAACTGGAGGCTAAACCCGACTAAGTGCGTCTTCGGCGTACCCAAAGGGAAACTAAACGGCTTCATCGTCAGCAACAGAGGCATCCAAGCCAACCCAGAGAAGATAGACACCATCCGGAGGATGAAACCGCCGACTGGGAAGAAAGAGATCCAAAAGCTGACTGGTTGCATGGCAGCCTTGAGCAGATTCATCTCCCGGCTTGGGGACAAGGGCCTGCCGTTCTTCAAGATCCTCAAGAAGGCCGACAGGTTCGAGTGGAACCAAGAGGCACAGCAAGCTTTCACCGACCTCAAGGACTACCTCTCCAATCCACCAGTACTCGCCGCCCCGCATAACGACGAAACGCTACTCCTGTATATCGCCGCCACCACCAACGTGGTAAGCACCGTCATCGTCGTAGAAAGGGAGGAAGAAGGAAAGGTGCAACGAGTGCAGCGACCAGTCTACTACGTAAGCGAAGTACTCAGCGAGTCCAAGTCTCGCTATCCCCAGGTGCAGAAGCTACTCTACGCACTGCTGATCACATCAAGAAAACTCCGCCATTACTTCCAAGCGCATCGCATCAAGGTGGTCACGCAATTTCCACTCGGGGAGATCCTCCACAACAGAGACGTCACGGGGCGAATCATCAAGTGGTCCGTCGAGCTCGGCTCCTTCAACATTGACTTCGTCCCGCGCACCGCCATCAGGTCACAGATCCTCGCCGACTTCATCGCCGAATGGACCGAGAGCCAGGACGCGAAAGAAGACACCACCGGCGAGCACTGGAAGATGTACTTTGACGGCTCCCTGATGATCGACGGAGGAGGGGCCGGAGTACTATTCATCTCGCCGAAAGGGGAACAGCTCCGATACGTCCTCCAAATTCGTTTCCCCATCACCAACAACGCCGCCGAGTACGAAGCGATTCTCCACGGGCTCCGCATCGCCGCTTCACTAGGCATAAAGAGGCTCCTGGTCTATGGCGACTCGGCTGTTGTCATAAACCAGGTGAACAAAGAGTGGGATCGCAACAGCGAGCGGATGAACGCCTATTGCGAGGCAGTGCATAAGCAGGAAGGGAAATTCTACGGAGTTGAGTACCACTACGTCCCACGGGAAAAGAACCTCGCCGCTGACGCACTCGCCAAGTTGGGATCCACCCGCGCACAAGTTCCAGGGGGAGTGTTCGTGCAGGGCCTCCTCAAACCCTCCGTAAAGGAGCCGAACGACGAGCCGGAGCCTGCCCCGGAACTCTGCGAGGTGCTAGCCATTAACACCGAGGAAGAAGACTGGATGGCCGAGTTCATAGATTTCCTCGCCAACAACAAAGTGCCAAAAGACCCCACGCAGCGAAAGATCCTGGAACGCCGAAGCAAAAATTATGTGGTGGTCGGAGGCGCCTTGTACAGACGAGCTGCCACAAATCAAGTATTCATCAAATGCGTCACGAAAGAAGTCGGCCTCCAGATCCTCGATGACATCCACTCGGGAGTTTGTGGAAGCCACGCCGCCGCTGGAACTCTAGTCGGGAAAGCATACCGAGCTGGATTCTTTTGGCCCACTGCCGTCTCCGACGCCAAAGCACTCGTCCGCCGATGCCAGGGGTGCCAATTCTTCGCCAAGCAGAAACACCTCCCGGCCCAAGCTCTGCGCACTATTCCACCCTCTTGGCCATTCGCCTGTTGGGGGTTGGACATGGTGGGACCATTCAGGGCAGCCCCGGGAGGTTACACGCACATCCTCGTCGCCATAGACAAATTCTCCAAGTGGATAGAGTACAAAGCCATCGTCGGAACTCCAACATCAAAGCAGGCAGCCGCCTTCGTCGAAGAAATCACACACCGGTTCGGAGTCCCTAACAAGATCATCACTGACTTGGGGACACAGTTCACCGGATCCGCCTTCTGGGACTTTTGCGAGAACAGCTGTATCGGAGTATACTACGCCTCCGTCGCCCATCCCAGATGCAACGGACAGGTGGAACGAGCCAACGCCATGATTCTCCAAGGATTAAAAGCGAGGGTCTTCGACCCATTGAAGAAATTCGCCGGACGGTGGCACCAGGAGCTACCACAAGTCATCTGGGGCCTCAGAACTCAGCCGAGTCGAGCAACAGGTCATACTCCATTCTTCCTCGTCTACGGCTCCGAAGCTATCCTCCCCACCGACATTGCTTTTGGATCTCCACGCATCGACAACTACGACGAAGGTGAAGCTGAGGCAGCTCGTGAGGTTGACCTGGTCTCCATCGAGGAACACCGAATTAACGCGCTCATACAGCACGCGCGTTACCAGCAACAACTCCGGCGCTACCACGACAAGAACGTCCAAGAAAGGGACTTCAACATTGGCGACCTCGTCTTACGCCGAGTGCAATCCACTGCAGGGGTTCACAAACTCTCCGCCCCATGGGAAGGACCGTTCATCGTGACTCAGGTCATATGTCCGGGTACTTTTCGTCTCCAATACGAGGATGGCACCGAGGTCCCACACCCGTGGAACATAGAGCATTTACGCCGATTCTACCCATGAAAAGCTATGTATCACAATGTTCAATAATATTATATGCTTTTTTCGTATACTTGTTCTTCTTGCAAAACCTCTCGGAATCACTCCGTTCCCGAGTAGCTCTTAACTAAATGCTGTGTAACCGGGCCCGGAACGACGCCTAAGCCTTCTACACGTGCACGGGATCTGCTCTCGACGTTATGAACTTAGGATAAGTGAGGCAAAGGGAAAAGCACGTTTCAGCCAAAAGCTACTCGGGCAACAATAAAATACGAGACAAAATATCCAACACTTTTGCTTTGCTTGTTTCTGACTACTTGTATATACAAAGGTTTACATTACTCCATACAGGATACAGGACTCTACTCAAATTTGAGAGCCTCGCCGACTTTCTCGGCGATCGGGCGAGTCTCCGCCATCGCCGAGTCCACCTGCTCCATTGTAGCGTCCGCCGCCACACCGTCCGCGACCGGCGCAAGGTCGATCCGCGGGTACAGTGTGCGAACACGCGCCAAGGCGTCGTTCGCGCACACAACCGCCGACTCCTTGATCAACTCGGCGATGCGGGTTGGTGCGGCTTGAAGGCGCGGGACCAAAGCAGTCGCTCACCCTCCTCCGGGGCCACGGAGTCCAGCAGGTCCCTCGCCGCCTCGTTGACCTCCGTCAAAGCCAGATGCGCCGATGAAAGATCTTGCTCCAAGCCTGTTATGATTTGACAGTTATTCTGGATTGTATACATGGCTTGGAGCATCGTCATGTCCGCACCTTTCCGGAAGTCCTGCTCCTGCTTCAGCTTGCCCGCCATCACTTCCTCCGACTACTGAAGAGTCGCGTTTGCAAACCGCAACTGCTTCAGCTCAGAGATGTGGCGCTCCCTCTCCATCTCCTTCTCTGAAAGGGCAAGAAAGCACTCGGTCAGGATGAAGATGACACGGCACAGTTCAGCAACCACTCAGAAATCACAATGAAAAGGCCTTACGATGAAGAATGTGGCGATGCTCCACGACAGCGTCATTCAAGCTCTTTCTGGCAGCGTCGCGTTGACGCTTGACCCGCTTGAGCTCCGCTTCCGCCTTCGCCGCACGAAGGAGCGCCGACTCCGCGTCCTGGGCCTGCGCAAGGCGCGACTGCCGGAGCGTGGCCAGCTTCTACAAGCGCTCAGAGAAGACGAACGACTCAGAATACCAACAAAGAGAGAAAAGATGAACAAGACAGGGGAGGAAACTTACCGCCGCAAGGCGCTGCGCGTGGTCGACAGCAATCTGGAGCTCGGCGATCACCGAGCCCTCTTTCTCCGCCAAGGCATCCGCCCCAGGGACAGCGATAGTCCCCGAGGCGTCCGACTCCTTCGGCGGGTCTTCCTCCTGGACTTCCTCCCGGGTGACATCACCGGCGCCAACGGGCGACCCGATCACCGTGTCTGCGACAGGATCCCCAGCAACGACCGGAGTGATCGCAGCATCATCGGCCGCCGGCACCTCCTCCACCACTTCCGGGTCAGGCCTGACTGGAACTTCTGCAGTCTGCGCCGCGCCCGGACCACTCGCCGAATCCGCCGCCTTGGGCGAAGCACCCGAGGACGACTGCCCTGCAGGAGCGGTGGGTAGGGCACTCGGATCTCGCAGAGCATCAGTCGAGGGAGCTCTCCCACTCGCCGCCTCTCCGTCCAGATCGGAGGCATTACTGAAAAAAGCACTCGGAAGTTAGTACAAGAACTCAGACAACAAGAAGAAACGCGAAGACCAACTACTCACCGAGTACCCTTTACAATCGTAACCCGGGGACGAATAACGGGGAGCTTGGGGCGCCGCTGCGTCGAAACCGCCACGGGGATCGGCCTGGTCCCCAAGTCAGAGACTGGCCTTGCGTCCGCCGAGGCTTGCACGAGTGTCTCCGCCACCATGCGCCGCCTCTCCTCCACCGAAACGCCCATGGCCCGGGCGTGCTCCTGCTCTTGGAACACCTCGTCGGGCACGGCCTCGTCCTTCTCCTCCTCCTCGGTGACGACCGGGGAAGAGCGCACCGGCTCGTCAACGTCGGCCTCCGAGCCCGCAGACGGCCTCCGGGCCGGCTGCGCGTCCGGCTTCTTCACCACCTTCGCCGACACCTTCTTTGTACGCCTCCGCTTGGGAGGCGGTGGCGCCGTACCTGCCACCGCGTCCCGGACGGAGGGCGCTTCGTCTGACAGTGTGGCCGAGTCGTCGGCCGCACCGTCGTCAACCTCCACCGCCCGCTTGGGAGCGCCGCCCCCACGGCTGTTCCTCTTCGCCACTGCCGCCCGGCGCTTCCGCGGACGGTCCTCCACCACCTCCTCATCAGAAGGACTCAGGGAGCCCTCCGTGTCACTCGGCGCCCATATACGGGGCGCAGTGGGTCGAACTGGCCCCTCTGGCCGAGTGCCTCCCTGAGCAGCCGGAGGCGTATCCTCGAGGATTACCTTCCTCGGGAAGTCCTCCGGAAGTGGAGCAGCAGAGAAGAACTCGAAGGCCCGATCCTGCGCAAGAATAGGCGCAAAATCAGAACGGCCAACGGACGCAAACAGAAATTAAGTCAAGAGAAACACTCAAAAGGACTCGGAAAGGAAACTCACCGGTGGTGGAGGCCTCTTCAACGAAAAAGGGCGCGGCTGCCCCTTCTCCGATATACGGCCGAGGAAGAACCCGCCGACCCGCTCCTTCATCTCCTCCTTCCCCACGGTGCGGTTAGCAGCCCGAGTGGGGTCGTCTCGCCCCGAGTACTCGAAGCCCGGGTGCTTCCGCTCCTGAATGGGTTGGACCAACCGCCTGCTGAAGTTGCAGGCGATGCCGACTGCTGTCAGGCCTTGAACCTTCAACTCCTTGATCAGCTCAAGGAGCTCGTCGACCTGATCCATATCCGAGGTATCGGGAAGCTCGTTCCAGCAGTCTTGGACCTTTGGCCGCTCGCCGGTGTGGCACGGGATCGCCAGCGCGTGGTTCCCGACGTAAAACCACTCGGCCTTCCACCCTTTGTTGGAGGTGTTAAGGGCGATGTCGAAGTAGTCGTCCTTCCGCCCCTGACGAAGCATGAAGCCGGCTCCTCCGACCACCACCATCTTCTCCTCGCTTGGCTGAGGCTTCAGCCAGTACAAGTACCTCCACAGATTGAAGTGAGGAGAAATACCTAAGTACGCCTCACAGAGGTGGATGAAGATTGAGATGGCCATGATCGAGTTGGGGTTGAGGTTGATCGCCTCGATCCCGTAGTAGTGCAGAAGCCCGCGGAAGAACGCCCCCGTGGGCAAACCAAGCCCCGCCTCGAAGAAGGGCTTGAAGAGGACCAACTCGCCGGAGTTCTCCGACGGGAATACCTCCCCCGCGCTCGGCCGCCATTCCGCCACGGCCTGAGGCGGTAGGACGTTCCGCTCCACCATCTCCTCCAACACCTCCGTTGTCACCTTCCCCCGCGTCCACGCGAGGACAGGGGAAGGGATCTTGTCAGTCTTCGGGACAGCGCCGGCAGCAAACTTCTTCCTCCCCGCCATGGATCTTACGGCAGGGGTCTTGGAACGCATCAGCGAGGCTACACTCCCCGTGGTGGTTAAGATCGCGCTAAGGACTTGCGAGCGCGGGGAGCTTTGGTGGCGGCGGGATGAAGAGCGAAGAACGGGGAGAACGGATCTGGAAATGGGAAGGTTTCCCCCCGGGGTTTAATCCTCGCCTTTTATAGCGCGCCTTGATGCCCGAAATTACCGCGATATCGCGCGATTAGCGGGGGCGGGCGAAACGGCACAAAGAGCCGTTGGGCGCTTCAACTTCCGTTACACGCCAGGCGTCAACGGTAAAAAAATAACTCCAGAGCACTCGACCAAGACAAAGCAGTCGGCGTGCCGCTAAAGCTCTAACAGCTCCCACGCTCGGGGGCTGGCGCCACGATCAAGCCGGTGTGCCTCTCGGGCTCGATTGGCCTCGAACTACTCGGGAGCCAACACCGCAAACCTGGTGGTGTGCCGCTAAGGCTCGAACAGCTCCCACGCTCGGGGGCTGGCGCCACGATTAAGCCAGTGTGCCTCTCGGGCTCGATTGGCCCCGAACCACTCGGGAGCCAACACTGCAAACTTAGTGGTGTGCCGCTAAGGCTCGAACAGCTCCCACGCTCGGGGGCTGGCGCCACGATCAAGTCAGTGCGCCTCTCGGGCTCGATTGGCCCCGAACTACTCGGAAGCCAACACTGCACAACTGAAGGCGTACCACTAAGGTTCGACCGGCACTCGGACTCGGGGGCTGGCGCCATATCAAAAGCAGCGCGCCATGAAGGCTCGATCAGTCCCGAAACGCTCGGGAACTGACGCTGCAAACAAATTGCAACAGGCAATACAATCCTTTTCACAGGAAATACAGTTACAACGAAGCCGGACTTACGCCGGTTACAAACATCAAACACATCAGCCGCCAAGGTGACGGCCTGGGGCACTCGTCCCTGCGCTCAGTGCTACATCCGGAGTAAGCTTGGTCCACATGAGCTCCTCGCAAGCTCTCTTGTAGCACCACTGCAGCCGTCGACGGGACAGCACCGGTGGAGGGTTGATGACGGACGCCTTCGGCTATCCCTGGCTCTACAAAGCATTTCACCCCACATGGCCCTCGTCACATGGGAATGCGGGGGTGAACAGGGCAGCACTAACGCGCCGATCAACGCCTCAGATCCCTCGCAAGCACTCTTCTAGCACCACGCCGTGATGACTCCATGAGCTCTCCCCGGTGGATGAACCCAACGATGAACCTCCGGCATGTTGGCTACAAGGATTCTATGTCTATTCACTCTTGGGTGGCAGCTCAGGCTCCCCGACGGGTATTTATAGCCCCTGGTCGCCGAAGGATGGGAAATTTACTCCGTGATGACGAGCGCGGGCTCCGCGCCACGCGTCTCTCCTCCAGCCTGAAGCGCACAGGTCACCCTTATCTCCTTTGGCTCCACTCGGCCACGGGAGTGCCCTGTGCAGTCACGGGAACTCTATTCCTGACGCCGCATCACAGAAGCGACGCCGCCTTGCCTGCCTCTCCTTGGCATGTCCTACGAAGAAGGAATCCTCCGGGACTCGAACCTCTCGCCAAGATAAGTTTCAATTGATTATTTTCGCCAATCCCGCGAGCTTTAAAACAAGTTGCTAAAGTACTCGGGGAGCACACGCCTTAATCCGTGAAACCTCGGCTCTTCCGTACGCCTACCCTCCTACGCGTGCACGCGGCCCAGCTCCCTGCGCTATGGACTACGGCTATCGGGGACTAGGTGCATAAACGTAACAGGCTAACTACCCGAGGAAATTAAAAGACTTGAAAGCAGGAAGCGGAGTTCATTAGTATTTGTATCGCCGAGTATTTTTTCTCCTCGAGTTTTTACCTTGATTACAGGGTACTGACGACCACTCGGCGTGCTCAGCCCTCACGCTCGGGGGCTGGCGCCGGGACGACTACTCGGCGTGCTCAGCCCTCACGCTCGGGGGCTGGCGCCGGGACGACTACTCGGCGTGCTCAGCCCTCACGCTCGGGGCTGGCGCCGGGACGACTACTCGGCGTGCTCAGCCCTCACGCTCGGGGGCTGGCGCTGGGACGACCACTCGGCGTGTCTCGCAGGACTCCGCTGGCCCTCACGCTCGGGGGCTGGACGCCGAAATTAACGTTGGATGATTTAGCCAGATGCTCCTTGACTAACCCTTGGACCGATTCCTTCGGAATCGCTTCAAGGCTCGGGGGCTACGGCCAACGGACGCACCTCGTGGCGCATCCGTTGATTGTCTGACGACTTCAGAACAAGGCTACTAACCCTTGGACCGATTCCTTCGGAATCGCTTCAAGGCTCGGGGGCTACGTCCAACGGACGCACCTCGCGGCGCATCCGTTGGGTAAACGGCTTTTTTCTCTCCAGTATCACGCGGTTTCGCTTCCAACTGCAGCAGGCTCGACGCTCATCGGACAGCACGACCTCGCCGACTTGTCTCTCAACCACGTACTACTCGGGGGCTTGTCGGGGGTAGACCCCCAGGGGTACCCAGCAGGCGGATTGGCCCAACCAGCAAGGGGCGGCCCAATCCGAGTACATCTGGATCGGTTTGTCGGACTGGCTGGCCCACCAGTCGGAGGCCCACCAGTCGGGCGAACCGGATGGGCGCGACGACGCGCGCGGCAAGGAAAGCACACGGCGTATCCCGCAAGAAGCTCGGGGATCAAGATAAACTAGCCGGAATTGTAGGGAAAGATATCTGTAATCGTTATGGGATCAAATCCTTGTATTCCGGGTAGGTTACGATCTCTGGCCGACTTGTAACTCAAGGCAGCCGGACTATATAAGGCGCCCTGAGACCCCCCTCCAGAGCACAACTTTCACGAACATCTACGCTACAACCCTAGGACAGAACCCAACTACGGAGATCCTTCCAGGAACTTCATACACAGCAATACAATCGCCGCCAACACAGGACGTAGGGTGTTACGTCATCTCGACGGCCCGAACCTGTTCAATCCTTGCGTCTTGTGTTACCATCGACTTCTGATCCTCGATCTGTCCCTCAACAAATCAACCACGTAGGCTACCCTGTGTGGACTGCCGGGTCCAAACATCCGACAGGTAGGCGGCAGGTGGTGACAGCCCTGTCCGTCCTTTGTAATCCTCCACGTTCGAGAGTGGGTATTAGGCCTTTATGATAAGACGTCCTACTGTCGTCCCTTGATGAGGGAACCACTGGATACGTCGATATGTCCTCTTGCATATGATCATTGAATAAGCTTGTATAGGGTATTGTAGTATATCCAAGTCCCATATGTATGATGCTAATGAACCCTTGTTAATCTTTACTAATGTACTATTACTAACTAAGACTACCATAATGAAGAGCAATGAACTTCTGTGTGTCACATTACCCATTCACTTCTATATCATTTACCCCTATTTAGATTATGGTATATTAATATTCTTGTAAGTAAATGCATTGGATGACACTTCTCTTTAACTAAACGCTTTCCCTACGAATAAACAAATAACGATACTCTGGAATACTCCTGGGTGAAATGCTACAACGTACTTCTGTGCGCTTGCAGAATATCTGTAACGTCTAGATTTACGTTGAAGTATCTCTAGTACCATCACTACTCTAAGTGGTGATGCTAAGAAATACCAACAATACCCCGGTGCCCAAAGCAAGCATAGGAGAACTCCCTTCGCTATATTCCCAGCTTAGTGCTAAGTTATCCTCTCTACCTAGCCTTTATATAAACTCGATCGATCCAGTCAACTTTGGTAATTAGACAATGCCTTCATGTTCCCCATAGATTCGATACCTGGTTTACTCTCGGGTGAAAGCTACTTCGATAGTCGTGCGCTTGCGGACTTTCTATTTGCCACCGCTGGTGTCAACATAAATCAATATCGTAACTATGCTTATCTCCATCTATTGGTATTTTAATCAATTCTACAACTTGTTTTCTTTTGAAAACAGAGCATACTTTGCCGCTCTCATCAAAAAGCAGAGACGCTCTACAGAGCGAATGCGTGCTTCACTCGGGCGGAGAAGGCAGAGAAGGATTTGGCACAAGGTCGATCTTCCTGGGTGGATGAACGCACCAAGTTTCTGCTGGATCTGGACGTGGCGTACCAAAAGATGAATTTATACCAGAACCAGCGTGACGACATTGTCGAGAAGATGAGGTCGCTGAAGCAGAAACTTGCAGGTAAGCCGCTAACTTCTTCTCGCAAGGTTAGCATAAATCACACGATATAATAATAATATGATTGTATATATAGAAAATGAGAGGGAGATCGAGGCGCTTGAGGCCAAGGCCACCGATATGAAGAATCTCTTCTACCGGCAGCAGGAATGGGCAAACTAGGCAGAACAACGGGAGCAGGATTGCATGGCGGAACTTGCTGATGAAAAGCAAAAGCGTAAGGATGCCGATGCTCAGCTTTGTCAGAGTTCTAGTCCGGCAGTCCACCCAGGGGTACCCAGATGGTAGATTTGTAGGCAAAGGGCAATCATGAGACTAGAGAAGTCGAGATAACATAGGGACACAGGGATTATACAGGTTTGGGCTACCTGGAGGTATAATACCCTATGTCCTGTGCTCGGGGGTCGGGGATCGCTTCGCTTGGCGAGGTTCCAGAGAATAACGGCAAGTTTGTGGTTACAATGAGGAGAAAGTATTCAATGGGGGTTTGGATGAGATGCCCTCTGGGGGTCACCCTAGGCCGCCTTATATAGGCCAACGACCTAAGGTTTATAAGTCAGTTTCCTAATCCTATTTGGCTATAACAAGGAAACTCTGAGTCGGCGTGCCTTGCAGGCTAAGTCTTCATCAATCTTGACCATCAAGTCAGGAGGTCCTCATGGGCCAGCCTGGGATCGGCCCATATCGCTGTCAAACATGGGCCTAGGCCGACTGTCTACCCGGTCAGTAGTGGGCCTAGGGGTACCCATATCCCACAAGTCCCCGAGCAATGTGCAGGTGCGTGTCGGAGTGCTGATGAAGAAGCGAGGCCACCATGGTCGGCTAAAGTATCTTGGTCAGCAGGCTGACACAAGAGTGGGTGGTGCTCAGAAAATCATCAGGGATGATCCTGAACAGACCCGGGGGTAAAACCCAGAGTGGCGTAGCGCTGAGCTGTGGCCGTCTTGGGCACCGAGGAGCTGCGCCACTTTGAGAAAAGTGACACATCCTGATGGAGCATATGGAGAGTGATGCAAGAGCTCTCCATATGGAGTAGTCCCTAAGCATTGGGCCGATTTAGAACAATCGGGCGAATGGTCAAAAGAGAAAAATATCTGAGCTTTGGGGCAGACATGCCGCCCAGGAGATAAAATTGCCATGGCTGCCGGGGAGAGCCAGGACAAAAACAGAACTCCCGTGGGTGTGCATGACGAACCCGTGGAGAAAGTGCTGCTAGAAGCAGACAACCTGGTGCCTCGAAGAGAGAAGGTTGTCCCACAATTGTGGCATCCAGTCCCCAAGCGTGAGGGCTAGCCGAGTCACGGAGACTCGCCGTCCGAAGTCGTAGTGCCCAGTCCCTGAGCGTGGGGGCTGGCTGAGTCACGGAGATCCACCGTCTGAAGTCATAGTGCCCAGTCCCCGAGCATGGACGCTGGCAGAGTCACGGAGACCCGCTGACTGAAATCGCAGTGCCCAGTCCCCGAGCGTGGGGGCTAGCCGAGTCACCAAGTTGCCTCCCGCCCCGAGCCAGAGAGGTCGGCTGGACGACAGGAAGCACGCCGAATTGTTGTCTGTGGCGCCCAGCCCCCGAGCCTAGGAGCCAGGCAAGCCACTGAGTTGCCTCTCGCACCCAACCCCCGAGCTAGGAGGTCGGCCGGGTGGTAGGAAACGCGCCGAGTGTTCGGCCCGCGCCGGCCCCGAACCTGGAAGCTAGCCGAGTCGATTGAACTACACCAAATAATGCCTGAGCTGTATGAAGACAGTGCAAATATTATGTAGCATAATATTCAGTAATCTGAATGATAAACAATGTTTGTCATAGGTATTAATAGAAATAGGTATGTGAATGCATTGTGCATATGTGTAAAACCCCTTCCCTCTAGCAAAGACACCGAGTAGGACACTGTGCGGCCATTGCCTTGTGTTGCTAAGCGCCTTTTCCCGCTGACCACTGCTCATGGAGAGGACGGCATACCACAGGCTACAACGCTCAGCAGGGAGGCTTAGATGTAGGCGGCACGCGGGGCGAGTACGGAACTCAAGGTTTCACGATTGGGGACTTGAACCGCATGGGTTAACTTGGGTTTTACCTAAAGGGACATAGGGTCGGGCAGAGACTCAGAAGTTAGAGTCGGCGGGGTCTCTCCCGAGCGCAGAAGTAGCACGCCATGTTAAAGAAAGGGGAAACAGGTCCCAGTCCTCGAGCATCAACGAGGAAGTCGGGGGTATCGTGAAGGTAGTAAGTATGCAGAAGAACCTCTGAGATTTGTTTATTGAATAAAGGTATAAAGAGTACTTAGCTTTTATGTTCTATGGATAGAACCGTCGCAGGTGCTCGATGTTCCATGGGTTGGGAACGCTTGAGCTGTCCGCCCATTGTAGTCGTTAGGTGTCGGCCTGGTTGGATGACGGGAGTTGTAGAGGCAGCAGGTCGGGCTGCTATGGATGCTTGATGTCGTCAGCCGTCTCATCGCTGCCAGCTCCGGGCGCCCTAGGCATGCAGGACGCTTTGACCCATACGATTTGTCCTCCGACGCTTGGCAAGTCGGCCATATGGAAGATCATGCATGCATCACGTTAGATGAATAATAGATTACTTGGTCAAACAAATGATGGAGTAATGGAATCTACGCCATGGTGCTGGAACGACCGGCCCACGGTGCCCACGGTGACGCCGACGGCGCTCGATCGGATGGAGTCCGAGCGCAGGCCCTTGCATGCATGCGCATATGATCAGGAGAAGCATAAATTAGAATAATCTTGACAAGAGAAAGGTCAAACAGAGCAGAGAGATCGGATCGGAGATTAGAAAATAAATAATAAAAAAAGTAAAAAAATCTTCCCTTTATGTATGCTGGCCGGCGGCCGTCGTTCACATATGCTAACTCTTCTCACGTCGTATGGACGTCAGTGGTGATTCTCGAGTA
The DNA here is from genome assembly GCA_004135705.1 of Alloteropsis semialata. Lineage (NCBI taxonomy): Eukaryota > Viridiplantae > Streptophyta > Magnoliopsida > Poales > Poaceae > Alloteropsis > Alloteropsis semialata. The sequence continues at coordinate 44,592,425 of CM014272.1, read as the reverse complement.
GGATCACGGCGATTGATGCCTCACGCACCTACCACCATTGTTGAGTGACGTCGAGATGAGAGGAGGTAGCCTGGCCGCTTCCTCAATCTTGATGACATATGCTTGGATCCAATCAGAACACACCAGGCGACGAAAGCGAATCCTGATTGATCTCTGGCTATGGGGCATGCACTTAGAGGTTCATGTGCAACAAAGGACAGGACTGCGATGACTCAGAGATTGATGTGCAGCGGTCATCCGGATCGGGAGTTCAACGCGAAGAGCAGCGACTCAGGTCAGAGCCGTAGACGCCAGATTGACGGCGAGTACAGTGTGCGGTGCCAGGATGGCTTGCACAGCACCTGTCGACGCCGCCGCCACCAAGCCTGCTCATGAAGACGAATCTGCCATCGAGCTAGCTGTAATGCCCCGTGATTACCCCTACCTGGCGCGCCAACTGTCGGAGTTCTCATCCGGTAGTCCTCCCGGGGGTACCCAGATGGTAGATTGGTAGGCAAAGGGCAATCGCGAGACTAGGGAACTCGAGGTAACATAGGGACACAGGGTTCGGGCTACCTGGAGGTATAATACCCTACGTCCTGTGCTCGGGGGATCATGGATTGCTTTGCTTGGCGAGGTTCCGAAGAATAACGGCGAGTTTGTGCTCACAATGAGGAGAAAGTATTCGATGGAGGTTTGGATGAGATGCCCTCTGGGGGTCACCCTAGGCCGCCTTATATAGGCCGACGACCTAGGGTTTACAAGTCAGTTTCCTAATCCTGTTCGGCTATAACAAGGAAACTAATCTGAGTCGGCGTGCCTTGCAGGCTAAGTCTTCATCAATCTTGACCATCAATGGATCAGCCCACATCCTGTCAAACATGGGCCCAGACTAACTGTCTACCCGGTCGGTAGTGGGCCTAGGGGTACCCATATCCCACAAGCTTATCCGGGACATGGCCAAGATCCGCGGCCAGGAAGACGAGATCAACAATGTTCGAGCGGAACTTGGAGCCCTCAAAGAAGCTACCGCTCCGCTAGTCGACTTGGTCATGCGCGTACCTGCAGGTGGTCCTGCTCCTCCCCTTGTCGATCGCCTCCGAGCTGCTCCTGGGCAGGTTCGTGCCTACTGCCAAAGGATAGCTCAGTTTTGCACTAAGCAAGTACTCCGCATAGTCTGGTCTTGGTGGCCTGCCTAGAGATAGAGCATTACCGAGGGTAAGGTCAACCCAGCCTATACTCGGGATATGTTCAACGCTTATTTGGAAGAGGAAAAGGACATGGCGGAGAAGATCTTTTCTTGCCTTAAGTTCTAGGTTCTTTGTAAAAAGAAACCTTTTGTAATGAACTTTGAGTTAGATATAAATACTTATGTCTTGTCGACTAGAGTACTTGTTATCTGTGTTTGGGGCGCCCAATCTATCTGTGTTAAAACAGAAAGTTGATGGCATTGGTTTATGAATGTTGCCTGTTTGAATTGCTTTTTAACAACTCGGCATGATTCATAAATTTTGTTGTATGCCTTACTTTGCGAGCAAGTGTAGCATAAAACATGTATCTGAATTCCAAGCAAGATGACAATAGAATATAGACACTTTATTGACTGGGGCATAAAGCCGACATCAGTACATTGAAAGGAGTGACTTTTATTGACTCTTACTGACTCCTAAAAAAATTTGAAGGATAAAAATGTCACAAGTGCTCGATATTCCAAGCATTGGGCACTTCTGTTCCATCTTTCCGTGGTAGTTGATAAATACCCAGGCCGATAACCCTTGATACTATGAATGGGCCTTCCCATGGCGAAGATAGCTTGTGCTGATCTTTCCGTGGATGTTGAACGACCTAGACTGGATATTTTGATCATGATACCTCTTAAGATCTTGCTGGTACTTTGTTGTTCTGATCAACATGGCTACCCTTGCTTCTTCTAGCATGTCGACATCTTCTGCTCTGCTCTGCTGCCTCCTCCGAGTAGTTTTGAATTCTTGGAGCATTGTACTCGATGTCCACCGGGAGTACTGCCTCAGAGACGTAGACCAGGAAGAAGGGTGATTGCCCTGTCGCTCGACTAGGTTGGGTTCTTAGCCCCCAGACTACAGCTGGTAGCTCTCACACCCACTTGTCGCCATACTTCTTGAGTGGTTCGTAGAGCCTTGGCTTGAGTCCTTGAAGTATAAGGTCGTTATCTCTCTCAACTTGTCCATTGGCATGAGGATGCGCCATCGATATGTAGTGAACTTCGATTCCTAGACTGTCGCAAAAATCAAAGAACTCATCCCCTGTGAATTGGGAACCAAGATCAGTGATAATGCGATTCGGAACACCGAAGCGGTGGGTGATGTCTTGGATGAACTTGGCCGCCTTTGGTGCTATAGCTTTGACTAGCGGCTTGACTTCAATCCACTTCGTAAACTTGTTGATTGCCATGTAGAGATATTCAAAACCCTCTGGCGCTTTCTTGAGTGGTCTAACCATATCCAACCCCAGCATGCAAAGGGCCAAGAGGGTGGTATGGTGTTGAGAACCATTGCAGGAACATGAGCTTGCTGAGCAAAGAACTGGCAGCCCTGGCATGTCCTCACAACTTCTTCTATGTCCGCCATTGCAAACGGCCAGTAGTACCCGGATCGGAAGGCCTTGCTAAAGATCGTGTGATGGGCAGCATGATTGCCGCAGATTCCAGCATGGATTTCTTCAAGGATCTCCCATCCGACTTCTGGAGGGACACACTTCATCAAGACACCTGAAGATGTGCCGCGTCGGAATAGGGTGGAGTCGACTACTACGTAGTTCTTGCTTCATCTGATGACTTGTTCTGCTTCCACCTTATCATCATGTTCTTTCTGATGTAGGGTGTACTCCATGAAGGGTTTTGTCCACTCAGGTGTAATCACCTTGACTTGCTGATGAGGGGGTGTTGTAGTCGGCTGTACGTCCTGCTCCCTGATGGATGGTTGTAATAGCTCTTGAACAAAAACACCACCCGGTACTTGAGCTCGGTGCGAACCAAGCTTGGAAAGTGCATGATGCAGCCATATTGTTGTCCTTAAGGACGTGATGGAACTCGAGCCCGTGGAAGTGCTTCTCGAGCTTGCGAACCTCCATGCAGTATGCGTCCATATTTTCCATGGTGCAGTCCCAATCTTTGTTGACCTGATTGATGACCATCGAGGAGTCGCCGAAGACCACCATGTGCTTGATGCCAAGGGAGGCAGCCAAGCGTAGCCCGTGCAGTAGGGCCTCGTACTCGGCTTCATTGTTGGTGGCTTTCCAGATGATCTAGAGCACATACTTGACTTGGTCTCGCTTTGGAGATATAAAGAGAACGCCTGCGCCAGCTCCTTCAAGCTTCATCGACCCATCGAAATACATGATCCAGTGTTCTGGAGGTTCTTCGGGTGTTGATTATTGTATCTCAGTCCATTCAGCGACAAAATCAACCAGAGCCTAAGACTTGATCGTCACGTGTGGGACGAAGTTGATGGTATGTGAACCTAGCTCAACCGCCCATTTGGAGATTCGCCCGGTTGCCTCTTGGTTGTGCAAGATGTCACCGATTGGGAAAGATGTGACTACAACAACTCGGTGAGCGTCGAAGTAGTGGCACAGCTTGCGGGATGTGATCGAGACAGCATATAACAGCTTCTTGACCTGGGGGTAGCGTACTTTTAATTCTGTGAGCACCTCGCTGATGAAGTAGACGGGCCTCTGTACTTTAAATATCTGGCCGGGTTCCTCCCGCTCGACTACGATTGCGGTTCTCACCACGTGGGTAGTGGCTGCAATGTAGAGGAGCAGTGGTTTTTGATCAGCTGGTGTAGGAAGAACTGGTGGTGTTTGGAGGAAGGTCTTGAGGTTTTCAAACGCCGCATCAGCTTCCGCAGTCCATACGAACTTGTCCTGCTTCTTGAGGAGCTTGAAGAAAGGCAATCCTCTGTCACCAAGTCTTGAGATGAATCTGTTGAGGGCCACCATACACCCTGTCAGCCTCTGGATGTCTTTGAGAGACTTAGGAGGCTTCATGGATATGATGGCACTGATCTTCTCGGGATTGGCCTCAATCCCACGGTGGCTGACTCTGAAGCCCAGCAATTTGCCTGCGGGCACGCCAAACACACATTTGGTTGGGTTGAGCTCCCATTAGAATTCCTTGAGATGTGAGAAAGTCTCGAACAAGTCGGCGATGAGACTGTCCAGGTTCTTTATCTTGACTACAACGTCATCAACGGAGGCTTCAACATTGCGGCCAATCTGAGCCTTCAAACAACTCTAAATTGCGCGCTGATATGTTGCCCCTGCATTCTTGAGTACGAAGGACATTGTTGTGTACTAGTAGGCACCAAACGGAGTGATGAACGTTGTCTTGATCTGGTCTTCTTGCAGGCTAATTGATGGTAGCCCAAGTAGCAGTCGAGAAAACAAAGTAATGAGCATGCAGCTGTGGAGTCCACCACTTGATCAATGCGGGGTAGCCCGAAAGGATCTTTAGGGCAGTGCTTGTTCAAGTCGGTGTAGTTGACACACATCCTCCAATCGTTGTTGTCCTTCTTTTGCACCAGGACAGGATTGGCGAGCTAGTCAGTGCGAAACACCTCTTTGATGAACCCGGCAGCTAGTAGTTTCTCCAGCTCTGTACGGATGGCTTCTTCTTGTCCTGGGCAAGCATCGCGGACGTTGTTTCTTCGGTTTGCCAGCTAGATCGACATTAAGTTTGTGCTCAGCCAACTCCCTTGGGACTCCCGGCATGTCAGAAGGCTTCCATAAGAAGATGTCAAGGTTGTCCTGTAAGAAGCTGGAGAGTGCGCTTTCCTATTTGATAGATAGGTCAGCGCCGATCAGCGCTGTCTTGGAGGGGTCGCCAGTGCCTAGGTCGATCGTCTTGATAGGAACTTCCTGGCAGGGCTTCTTGGTTAACGTGGCTAGCTTTTTCGTTGGGATTTCCAACTCTGCCTCACCGAGTTGTTTCGCCATTGCTACTACAATTGCTGCCTGGCTCGGTTGCTGCAGACTTGCAGCAATCGTCACTGCCATGGTGTCCCAATTGTAGGTGATCTTTGGGTCACCATTCAGGGAAAGGATCCCCTTCGGGCCTGGCATCTTCAAGACTAGGTAGATGTAGTGCGGTTCGCCATGAATTTCGCCAGAGCAGGTCTCCCCAGGATGGCATGGTACGATGATTCGAAGTCGGCGACCTCGAATGTAATGTACTCGGTCCTGTAGTTAGCCTAGGTACCAAATGTAACTGGAAGTGATACCTGGCCTAGGGGTACGGCGGCGTTGCCAAGAACAATGCCGTAGAAGGATGAATCAGTGGGCTTGAGGAGGTTGCAGATGTCCAAGTCCATCTTTTTCAGTGTTTTGGTGAAAAGGATGTTGAGTCCATTTCCGCCGTTGATCAGCGTCCTTGTGAGCCGTGCGCCTGCCACCACCGGGTCGAGTACCAAAGGGTATCCTCTCGAGTTCTTGATGTTGGTCCACTGGTCGTCGCGGGAGATGCTGATCGGGATTTCTGACCACTTCAGGAAGGTGGGGATGGCTGGCTCGATGCACCCAATCTCACGATGGATCAGCTTTTGCTTGCGCTTCGAGTCCGTCTGAGCTATTCCTCCGAAGATGATGTTGACCACCTTGTCGGCTTGTTGATAGCCGGTGTCCTTGTCAACCTTGCCTCCCCCATTGTTGTCGGGGTTGTCGGGCTTGGGGCGCTTCCGGAGACGAAAGCTTTCTTGAGCCCGATGCACTCCCTGCTAGAGTGCTTGTCCTTTGGGTGGAAAGGACACTACTTGTCGAGTAGTTTCTCGAACTTTTTGCGGGAGGGACCCTTCTCAGCAACGTTTACTGAATTTTCGGGCTTGCACTTCTTGTCATTAAAGTCACTTTTGGCGCTATTCTCAGCTGGCTTGCCTTTGCTGTGGTCGTTGTTGTTGTTGCGGTCACCCCTCGACTTGTATCAGTTGAACCTCTCACGTTGCATGTCTTCAGCATCAGCCCAACGGTTGATGAGATCGTGCATGGCTTCTAGCATCTTTGGCCTGTTTCTTCCGAAGTCAAGATGCAACGTGGGATCAGTGAGACCACTGTGCAAGCAGTCGATGACGTCTTGGTCGGAGAGCCCTACACATGTTGTACGTTTCTCCCAGAATCGGCAGTTGTAGCTTCAGAGGTACTCGGTTTGGCCCTGTTTGCACTGGGTGAGGTCAAAGCGAGTACCCGGCTTTTGCCACGAGCCCTGGAAGTTGTTGATGAAGAGCCTGCAGAGTTCATCCCAAGAGTCGATGGAGCCAGGTTCTAGCCCTTCCAACCAAGTCAGCGGAGCTTGATCGAGGACCACTAGGAAGTAGGTGCACATGGTGTCGGTGTCACCCTTGCCGCCTTGATCGTCAAGTAGTAGATGCGGAGCCACTTCTTGGGATCGCGCTTGCCATCGTATCTCTTGATGCGGGCTGGTTTAAAATTCTCGGGCCACGCAGTAGCTCGGATGTGGTTTGAGAAAACCGGGAATCCTTCATACTTACCAAGGTTGTGATGGCCTTGGCTTGGAGGCCCGTAGATTTGGTCGTACTCCTGGCGCCGCCTGCATTCTTCTTCTTCGCGGTCCCGAGCGCATGCGGAGATGATGGTGCGTGCATCTTTTCTCTGCAGCTGGTGTGGCAGATCCTTGTCATCGTCGCAGTAGTTGCGCGTCCGTCTCTATCCCTGTTGCCGCCATGCCCGTGATTGTGGCTCTATTCAGCAACATTGTGGCTAGGTCCGGCACTGTGGTTTCTACCTCCAGCGCCGACTACCATGCCGCCCGCATTGTCATGTTCCCGGCGGTCTCTGCTTGGATGATAAAATGGATTGCCGTGATTGCCTCTGTCAGGGTTGCGACTGCTTATTTGTCGACTTGCTGTTTTGGACCTAGTGATGGTTCGAGCAGGGCACATCGCATCGTGCTGGATTGCTGCTGTCTCGAGCATCGTCTTCATCCTTTGGATTTTCGGGGTCTAGTCCAGATTTTCAAGTCCTGCTGTGACAGCCAAGATGTTGGCTGTGACACTAGTGTAGACGTCTTGACCGGCGACTTTTACAAATTGCTCGTCAAGATTCTTCAGAACTATTCTGCGGTTGAGTCGACGACGTCGATCTGCGCGAGCAGCGTTGCTTTGCCTGTGCCTTTCCCGATCGTCTGCGGCTTCATTCTCCACAGATAGCTCATCATTGGAAACTTGTTCTTTGTTGCCGATGATCACCATGGCTTGACGCCCCAGTGAGAAGCTTCCTGTGCTTGAAGTTGCCGGGACGGTGGAGCCGCGTTCTCCTGAAGAGTCTAGGGTTTCGCCGGGTTGGAAGGGCAATGGATCTATACACGCTATGATGCGAGACATGTCCTAGTCTTCTTGAGGTGTAGCTCCCAACTTTGGCTTGCGTCCCAGCCAGTGGACGAATCTGCCTTCAGGAGTTGCGGTAATGACGAGTCCAACTTGTTTCCCACCCAGAGGAAGTTCGTCGAATTCGACCAAAGAATGGGGTTGGTTTGATGACGCCACCTGGTAGACAGAAGCGGTTCCTGTGAGGCCAAAGAGAATCTGGCTCGAGGTATTGACCTCACGCCTAGCAGTGACTCCCCTCTTCTTTTGGGTTTTGGATCGATTCGATTTTTGCAATACCGATGGTTTTGAAACTGAATCGGTCACAGTTCGAGTTGGAGTCGAACTAAGACTTGGAGTTCCCCGAGTCTGAGTCGAGGTCGGGCTCGGGGGCACGATCACGTCAAGATTGTCGGCGAGTTGCTCCGAAGTCGTTGGCTTGAGGACACGATCGAAGTTACCCGCGTCGTCTGCCATGCAAACCCAGGAGCCGAACATGAAGGTGGCGCCCTTTTCTACCGCCATGTCGCCGTCGCATGAGATGATGGCTGGTGCCATTGAGCTTGCTTGACGATTCTCGATGACAGCCCATACCTGGCGTGCCAGCTGTCGGTTTTTTATACTGGCTAGCCTACTATAGCGGGTCCCTGAGTAGACGAGTTGTTCGTAAGGGCCTCACCAAAACCAGAAGCACGATGGTGAACACGAGATGATTTAGACAGGTTCAGGCCGCCTCGAGAGAGAGCGCAATACCCTACGTCGTGTATGGTGGATCGCTTCACATTGATGGTTGTGATTTTACAAGGGGTCCCTTCCACACCTTATATACTCGGTAGACAGGATCTAACATGAGTGTGCCGGGTTGTTTTCTAGTGCCGACTAGTTCCCTTAACCTGTACGTCTCTTCCTTGTATCTGTCACAGTTGCTGGCCCAATTCCCTCATGGGCCTACAGCCCATAAGGACTCCTATGGATCTTGGTCCATCAGACTCCCTTGGTTGGGCCACTCAGCCGCCTAGGATTCCTTGAGGGTGCGAAGTTCACATTCAATTGTTATATTTCTGCTTACAGAAATCAAAGATTGAGAATACTGATGATTGAGTACCAAAGGGTATCCTCTCGAGTTCTTGATGTTGGTCCACTGGTCGTCGCGGGAGATGTTGATCGGGATTTCCGACCACTTCAGGAAGGTGGGGATGGCTGGCTCGATGCACCCAATCTCACGATGGATCAGCTTTTGCTTGCGCTTCGAGTCCGTCTGAGCTATTCCTCCGAAGATGATGTTGACCACCTTGTCGGCTTGTTGATAGCCGGTGTCCTTGTCAACCTTGCCTCCCCCATTGTTGTCGGCGTTGTCGGGCTTGGGGCGCTTCCGGAGACGAAAGCTTTCTTGAGCCTGATGCACTCCCTGCTAGAGTGCTTGTCCTTTGGGTGGAAAGGACACTACTTGTCGAGTAGTTTCTTAAACTTTTTGCGGGAGGGACCCTTCTCAGCAACGTTGACTGAATTTTCGGGCTTGCACTTCTTGTCATTAAAGTCGCTTTTGGCGCTATTCTCAGCTGGCTTGCCTTTGCTGTGGTCGTTGTTGTTGTTGCGGTCACCTCTCGACTTGTATCAGTTGAACCTCTCACGTTGCATGTTTTCAGTGTCAGCCCAACGGTTGATGAGATCGTGCATGGCTTCTAGCATCTTTGGCCTGCTTCTTCCGAAGTCAAGATGCAACGTGGGATCAGTGAGACCACTGTGCAAGAAGTCGATGATGTCTTGGTCGGAGAGCCCTACACATGTTGTACGTTTCTCCCAGAATCGGCAGTTGTAGCTTCAGAGGTACTCGTTTTGGCCCTGTTTGCACTGGGCGAGGTCAAAGCGAGTACCCGGCTTCTGCCACGAGCCCTGGAAGTTGTTGATGAAGAGCCTGCAGAGTTCATCCCAAGAGTCGATGGAGCCAGGCTCTAGCCCTTCCAACCAAGTCAGCGGAGCTTGATCGAGGACCACTAGGAAGTAGGTGCACATGGTGTCGGTGTCGCCCTTGCCGCCTTGATCGTCAAGTAGTAGATGCGGAGCCACTTCTTGGGATCGCGCTTGCCATCGTATCTCTCGATGCGGGCTGGTTTAAAATTCTCGGTCCACGCAATAGCTCGGATGTGGTTTGAGAAAACCGGGAATCCTTCATACTTACCAAGGTTGTGATGGCCTTGGCTTGGAGGCCCGTAGATTTGGTCGTACTCCTGGCGCCGCCTGCATTCTTCTTCTTCGCGGTCCCGAGCGCATGCGGAGATGATGGTGCGTGCATCTTTTCTCTGCAGCTGGTGTGGCAGATCCTTGTCATCGTCGCAGTAGTTGCGGCGTCCGTCTCTATCCCTATTGCCGCCATGCCCGTGATTGTGGCTCTATTCAGCAACATGGTGGCTAGGTCCGGCACTGTGGTTTCTACCTCCAGCGCCGACTACCATGCCGCCCGCATTGTCATGTTCCCGGCGGTCTCTGCTTGGATGATAAAATGGATTGCCGTGATTGCCTCTGTCAGGGTTGCGACTGCTTATTTGTCGACTTGCTGTTTTGGACCTAGTGATGGTTCGAGCAGGGCACATCGCATCGTGCTGGATTGCTGCTGTCTCGAGCATCGTCTTCATCCTTTAGATTTTCGGGGTCTAGTCCAGATTTTCAAGTCCTGCTGTGACAGCCAAGATGTTGGTTGTGGCACTAGTGTAGACATCTTGACTGGCGACTTTTACAAATTGCTCGTCAAGATTCTTCAGAACTATTCTGCGGTTGAGTCGACGACGTCGATCTACGCGAGCAGTGTTGCTTTGCCTGTGCCTTTCCCGATCGTCTGCGGCTTCATTGTCCACAGATGGCTCATCATTGGAAACTTGTTCTTTGTTGCCGATGATCACCATGGCTTGACGCCCCAGTGAGAAGCTTCCTGTGCTTGAAGTTGCCGGGACGGTGGAGCCGCGTTCTCCTGAAGAGTCTAGGGTTTCGCCGTGTTGGAAGGGCAATGGATCTATACACGCTATGATGCGAGACATGTCCTAGTCTTCTTGAGGTGTAGCTCCCAACTTTGGCTTGCGTCCCAGCCAGTGGACGAATCTGCCTTCAGGAGTTGCGGTAATGACGAGTCTGACTTGTTTCCCACCCAGAGGAAGTTCGTCGAATTCGACCAAAGAATGGGGTTGCTTTGATGACGCCACCTGGTAGACAGAAGCGGTTCCTACGAGGCCAAAGAGAATCTAGCTCGAGGTATTGACCTCACGCCTAGCAGTGACTGAGCCCCTCTTCTTTTGGGTTTTGGATCGATTGGATTTTTGCAATACTGATGGTTTTGAAACCGAATCGGTCACAGTTCGAGTTGGAGTCGAACTAAGACTTGGAGTTCCCCGAGTCTGAGTCGAGGTCAGGCTCGGGGGCACGATCACGTCAAGATTGTCGGCGAGTTGCTCCGAGTCGTTGGCTTGAGGACACGATCGAAGTTACCCGCGTCGTCTGCCATGCAGACCCAGGAGCCGAACATGAAGGTGGCGTCCTTTTCGACCGCCATGTCGCCGTCGCATGAAATGATGGCTTGTGCCATTGAGCTTGCTTGACGATTCTCGATGAGAGCCCATACCTGGCGCGCCAGCTGTCGGTTTTTTATATTGGCTAGCCTACTATAGGGGGTCCCTGAGTAGACGAGTTGTTCGTAAGGGCCTCACCGAAACCAGAAGCACGATGCTGAACACGAGATGATTTAGACAGGTTCAGGCCGCCTCGAGAGAGAGCGTAATACCCTACGTCGTGTATGGTGGATCGCTTCACATTGATGGTTGTGATTTTACAAGGGGTCCCTTCCTCACCTTATATACTCGGTAGACAGGATCTAACATGAGTGTGCCGGGTTGTTTCCTAGTAGCCGACTAGTTCCCTTAACCTGTACGTCTCTTCCTTGTATCTGTCACAGTTGCTGGCCTAATTCCCTCATGGGCCTACGGCCCATAAGGACTCCTATGGATCTTGGTCCATCAGACTCCCTTGGTTGGGCCACTCAGCCGCCTAGGATTCCTTGAGGGTGCGAAGTTCACATTCAATTGTTATATTTCTGCTTATAGAAATCAAAGATTGAGAATACTAATGATATTTACCAACCTTGAATTGCGGATTTAGTGATGTGCTCTTCACCAACATCATCATGCTACACTTGAGGTGTCCAGTCATGAAAAGGGCTAGCAGGACTTGGCTCATCATCATGTACATAAAACTGTTGAGCCTCTACAGCTTCAGCCCTAGGCGCCTCTGTTACTATAGGCAGGTCTTACTGTAGGTGTTCAGTATGAAGTCTTTTGGATGACCTTGTTCTAACAGCACCAACGGCTTCTGATGGTCCATACGTCCTCATTCTTTTGGTTTGAGTGCCTCCAGGACCAAGCATGTTGGTGTTGCCTCTCGACCGTGTTGCACAGACCTTGCGACGCCTAGTTTGTTCAGGAGGAGCTTGCTGTAGGAAAAGTATATTTGTTACCATGTCATACAAGTGTATCATACAACAATAATGCATGCTAATGACATTGAAATAATCTACTTTTCCTGCCACCACTAGAATAAGCAAAACATCTACCTCAATTGCAACGGTTTGGGGCTCCTCCTCCTCTAGTATCACCATCTCCCTGAACATTTTCTTCAGCTTCAGGGAGATAATCAGATAAATTAGATCCTTTGATAGGACTAGAAGTGTTGCCGTGATCCGATAATGGATTTGAGGCTGATCTAAGATATGCTGCTATATCAAGAACCCCCAGTTCAGTCACTCTTCTAAGATTATCCTTGACAGTGGCCTCACGCTTCCGCTCATAATCAGTTATTGGGGGTTATTAAAGTTGGCAACAAATTTTATGTGTTAGATTGTACTACACTAAACTGTGGACACTACTATGACTAATAATTCAAAAATCTGTAACACAAGAATTTCCTTAGCCCTACTCATCGTACCTTGGCCTACGCGGCGTCTGTGGCTTCCTGGGTGTCCGTGTCCGCGTCTTCCCATCCGACGAGGCGAGGTAGTAGTTGAGGTGCTGAACCGGTGCAGGGCGACAGGGTGGACGAGGTTGACAACGACGACGATGAGATCCGATGCGAGGCGACGACGTGGACGAGGTCGAGGACGACAACGAGATCCGGTACAGGGCAACGGTGTGGATGAGATCCAGGGCGACGGCATCGACGAGGCCGAGGAGGAGGAGGAGATCCGGTGCGAGGCGACGGCGTGGAGGAGATCCGTGGCGACAGTGTGGATGAGGCCGAGGAGGAGGAGGAGACCCGGTACGGGGCGACATTGTGGAGGAGGAGGAGAAATGAGTTGATTTTTTCGGAGCGAGACGGGAGAAAATATATTGGACTAAGGCGCCCAGCGTGAGTTCACAAATATGCCCTTGAATACTCAGCGGCACTATATTTGGACTCAAGGGTATTACTGTCCTTTCAAGTTCAAAATTTCGGTGTCTAAAATTTTTGGCTCCCGGTTTGGCGCCCGACATTTGTTGGACTCACATGTCATACAGTGTCCGAGTTCATCTCCAGCTTGATAGACAATATATTTATGTTTTTGATTTACAATTAACAACTCAAACACGTATAGATTAGTCATATAAGGTCCAAAAAAGTGGATTTTTGTTTCTAAATTCTTCTAAAATCATCGTTTATCTTTTTCATTATGATAAGGTAGTTCAAATCTGTAAACTAGTTAGCGTTAATATCCATTACCTTCAAAAAAAATTTGCATAGATCACACCAAAATGATTTTGGTTACCAAATGTTGTGAACATGCAGCGTTAATATCCATTACCTTCAAAAACAATTTGCATAGATCACACCAAAATGATTTTGGTTACCAAATGTTGTGAACATGCACATCTTATGCACCTGAACATGCTAGAATATTGCTGAGATGTTTATAGTAATTCAGACTTACGTGTGTTTGGTTTTGTGTGAAGTTACTTCCAAAGTCCACATCATGTGAAGATCACTCTTAGGTTTCGAAAGACATACAATGTTAAAAGTTTCCAAAAAATATAACAAAATTTGTACATGATTATTGGGTCATGGAAAAGACCTGTGCCAAATTTGAACCCACAATTCATTATACTTTGTGAGATAAAAATGTGAAAAATATTGGAAAATCATAAGTTATTTTGTTTTTTTTTTGTATTTTGCAAAGAAACATGAGTCTATAGCTATAACTTGATGTAGAGGTGCACAATGTGTACCCCAAGCTACAATAATGTTATAGGAATTTTTAGGATATTTTTGTCCATGTGCACTTCATATTATACTCATCACATGAATTCAAATTGAATACATCCACATGAGATGAAATTTATCAAAAATTCCAAAAAAAATTACTGAACATGGAGGAATACATCGTGCACATGCTCACGAAATTTGACTACATGGATCGATATATTCTATGAGATAGAAAATAATTCATAATTAGGAAGTAGGAAAACGTATTATCCGAATGACACCTTCTCTAAGACAAAGCGAATTCCATTGGCACGGCTTCACCAGGACAAAGTGATAACGTAGTTTGGAAAGATGCCTTCACTGGGACAAAGCGAAACAAATTTTGGAAAGATGGTCGAGCTGCATCCTGTTGGCCTGACCCTGTCTCCCCCCCCCCACCCGGCGGCGGCGGAGGAGGGATCACCGTCGATCTCGTTGGCCTGACCCACTCCCTCCCACCCGGCGGTGGCGGAGGAGGGATAACAATCGATCCCGTTGTCCTGACCTCGTCTCCCCCACTCAGTGGAAGCGCAGCGCATCGTGGACAACCCGGCCTTCCTTTAGGTGTTCATCTGCTACTCGGACAATGCCGATAACTCTCAGTCCCCAGATGCGGTGTTTGTTCAAAATGTGGCTCAGTGGAAGATGTTTGCAATTATTGGGTAATTTTAGGTGTCTTGGGGCATGGGGCAGTGGAACTGATTCAATGATAGAAGTTAACACATTTATTTTGTTCATCACACTTAAATTTTAGGTGGACGGAAGTTGGGTTCTTGGGATTGTGGAATTTATGCATGTTGTTGGGCAGAAGTTTGGAAAGGATGAGCTGATAAAATGTCCATGCAGCCATTGTGTGAACCTGCATAATTTGTCACAGATTGAAGTCAACATCCACATACTTTATTCTGGGATGTCAGCTACATAGACAAGGTGGTTTCTGCATGGAGAAGTAGATGATGTTGATGTTGTCGAGGATGCACAGGGCTTGGGGATGCATCTGGATGATGCTGATGATGCACAAGGTCCTGCTGGGATGTAACTGGATGAGGAAGAGGACAGTGATGATGTAGTTCCAGATGTGGAATTGTTGGCTAATTTGTACACAGTCGCAAAGGAGGACGATGAAACAGAGCCAAAGTCGTTTACTAAATTGGTGCAAGACTTGACAACATCCCTATCCCCAAGATATAGATATAGCAAATTTTCATTTATTGTGAGGTTGCTCCGGATCAAGTCCCACTTTAAAATCAGTACTACAGGATTTGATGCAATACTTGCTCTGTTGTGTTCATCATTCCCTCAGAGCAAGTTTCCCAAATCAAACAATGAAGCAAAAAAAATCTTCGTGATTCGGGCCTTGGGTATGACACCATCCATGTGTGCAAGAATAAATGTATGTAATTTCGGGGACACTATGCTAACGATGACGAGTGCAACATATGCAAAGAATCAAGATGGCAAGACAATGATAGTGGCAGACGTGTTCCTCATAAGGTTTTGAGGCACTTCCCACTTGTAGCCAGGTTGAAGAGGATGTTTGTTTCAAGCCGAACATCTACAGACACCCAATGGCACAAGAAGGTGTACAAGCCAGTCGACAGTGTGATGTGCCACCCATCAGATGGAGAGGCTTAGAAGCAATTTGATAAAAAGTATCTAGGATATGCAGGTGAGGCAAGGAACTTGAGACTTGTGGTTGCTTCGGATGGGTTCAATCCTTTTGTCAAATTGAGCACAACCTAGAGCATGTGGTCGGTGCTTGCGACACCATTGAACCTTCCACCATGGGAATTTGTGAACCAGGCGTATTGTTTCATGTCTCTACTGATACCCAGTCTAACATCTCTAGGAAAGGATTTTGATGTTTTCTTGCTGCCGCTCATCGATGAACTGTTGGAACTATGGAAGGGTGTCAGTACCTATGACGTAGCCAACCATGCAAAGTTCAACTTCTATGCAGCGGTTCTTTGGTGCATTCATGACATTCCAGCTTTAAGCACAATGTTAGGCCGAACGACGAAGGGCTATTATGCTTGTACTCCTTGCGACAAAAATCCTTTGTCACGGCCACTACGGAATAAGTTAGGATACTTTGGCCATCGTCGTTTCCTTGCAAGAGATCATCCTTTGCGGTGGAGCCTGGCTTTTGATGGGCACTGTGAAGACTAGGAGGCGCCAGGGAAGTTCAGTACAAATGAGATTCTGATGGAACTACAGAAGGTGGAACATATCAGGCCGGGCAAGAATGTTGAAAGTAGGAAAACAAAGCATGGAAAGGATGATGAGCGAGTGGTCTATAGCCGAAAATCTGCGTGGTGGCAGCTGCCCTATTGGGGTGGCTTGTTGCTGCCACACAACCTTGATGTCATGCATATAGAGGAAAACATATATGAGAACCTTGTTTCCACTATCTTGAAGTTGGAAGGAAAGACAAAGGACATAGTCAATGCTAGGTTGGATTTGTATGATATGGGCATAAGGCATGAATTGCACTACCAGCAGGATGGATCCAAGTTTAAAGCTCTGCCAGCTTGGTATGTCTTGACACTAGAGCACAAAACAGAGTTTTGTAAGTTCCTCAAGAGTGTCAAGTTTCCAGATGGATTCACAGCCAACCTAGTAGGATGTGTAAACGTAGATGGTTCCAAGTTCTTAGGCCAGCTTAAAACTAACTCTTGCCATGTCCTTTTAAAATGACTTCTTTCTGTTGGGCTAAGAAAAATTGCACACTCAGATATATAGAACATAGTTGCCCAACTTGGCGTTTTTTTAAGGGAGTTGTGTAGCAAAACTCTTAGGAAAGATGTTGTCCAATGCCTGAAAAGCCAGATCCCACTCATCCTATGCAACCTTGAGAAAATATTCCCTCCAGCCTTTTTCACTGTTATGGTTCACTTAGCTGTCCATCTTCCTGAAGAGGCTTTTCTTCGAGGTCCTGGGCAGTATGGATGGATGTACACAATAGAGCGGCGACTAGGCACATTAAAAAACTTTGTAAGCAACAGGGCTAGGCCTGAAGGATCAATTGTTGAGGCTTACATAGCAAGTGAAATTTAGCATTCTGTTCTAGGTATATTAATGATTTCAACCCAGACGGCACGGTTCATGAAAACAATGGGCCAGAAGATGATGAAATCTCTGTTTTCAAGCATGAGGTTGAGCTACAAGGCAAGGCAAAGGTTGAAACCATCGATCAGCAAGCATTTCAGAAGATGGTTTGGTATGTGCTAAATAATTGTGAAGAAGTTGAGCCATATGTCGAGTAAGTATCATTTTTACCTGCTGAATGCCTGCTTAATGCATTACACATGATATGTTTATCACCTTTGTACTTTATGTCTTTGCAGCTTATACGAAGTGGAGTTAACGAACGAAGGGGTACATGCTGATGATATAGAAATATGGCCTGCAGAAGGATTTGTAAAATGGTTTTGGACATATGTAAGTGACCTGCTATTTCATTCCCCAATTGAAACTAACTTAAACAACATCTTTGATTAGTACTCATCATCGTCTTATATGTCGGTGGAGATTGCGAAGCAGTGTAAAAACAATCCAAATGAAGTCAGTGAACGATTGTATGCACTATCATGTGGTCCTGATACTCGAGTCAAGCGGTGTGCAGCTTTCAGGATCAATGGAGTCCGCTATAACACCCTTGATCGTGAGAAACATCTGCGGACACAGAATAGTAGAGCCATGACACAAGGCATGCACGATGGACAAGAGATTGATTACTACGGTGTGCTCAGGGAGGTTATCCAGTTGCAATATGCCTCAAGCCTCAACTTCAACCGTGCAGTGGTTATTTTCAAATGTGATTGGTACAATCAAGTCGGCAACACTGTCGGTATTATCAAGTCCATCAACGTTCATTCATATTGGTACAAGTCTGATCCTTACATCCTAGTAAACCAGTCAGTGAAGATATTTTACTTGCATTACAATATAATGGCAAAGTGGACAAAGGATGGCGAGTTGTCTAAAAATTTGAGCATAGGTCCACATATAATGTGTCTGAAAATGAAGTTGGTGTGCAACAAGATGAGTACTCTTCTGATTCAGAGCATGTTGTGCATCCACTTGAGGATCATGTTGAGGCGATGCACCATCAGAATGGAGATGAGACTGTCATTGACGCTAATTTGGAAGACCTTATAAGAAGCAAGAGCCCAGTGCACCTACCTAAAGATGTTGAGGAGGAGGATGAAACCATGCAGCAGTATTACAATGACAGCGACAATGGGTATTTCTCTATAAATGACAGCACATGCGAGGATGATGATGATCTATGATGCTGCTGCTTTGCTTGGTTCTTGTGATTCTGTGTTCTGATGTATAAAACTGCATTTGATGTGGTCTGATGTATAACTACATTTCTTGTTTGTTTACTGAATGAATGTTGTTGTTTGTTGTTTGTTGTTTGCTCCAAGAGACAAAAGAGACAAAAGATGGGAGGGGGAGAGACCCATTTACTGTTTGCTCCAAAGATGGGAGGGGTGAGAGACCTAGACCAGTGAAACCTGGTTTCACTGCTGGGTGAGTGTATGATGGATGGGCCCCAATGCCAAGAGGGCCCGGCCATCAGTGTGTTTGTGATACAGAGTGTACACTGTGAACCGAAGAACCGCTGCACAAAAAGTCAAAACTCTCTGACCCCCACATCCCGTCGTCTCTGCCTCACGCTCGTTGGTTCCCAAGGTCCCGTCCCATTGGCTCCCATGATCATCCCAAGGTCCCATCAGCATTAGTCCATGATGGATGGACCCCAATGCCAAGAGGGCCCGGCCGTCAGTGAGTTTGGGATGGACGAGTCCGTTGGATTAATTAGTTCATAGGAGGCTATAAACAGAAGCGCAGGGCGCAGTCATCCTTATTCCTTCCACACGCCTTCCCTCGCCGCGCTCTGCCTTCTCTCCTCCTCACCGCACTCCGCCTTCTCTCCTCCTCGCCACGCTTCGCCTTCTCGCTGCGCTTCAACGACGATGCCTTCCACCGAGACACCATCTTCAGTAAGTTCATACATCTTAGGGTTTTGTTGTAGTTCATGGTGTTAGTTCATGGTAGTTCATTAATTAGGGTTTTTTGTACTGCTCATCGTTTGCAAGGTGCTGCTGCTGGCGCGTCGTCGAGGGTGCGCCGCCGTCGCCGGTCTCCCGCCTCACGCTTGTCGTCTCCCAAGCGGCCTCACGGTGGAGCCGACCGGTGGCGGAGGAGTCGGGCTCGGCATCGCCGCGCCCGGGGTCACCATCGTCGCAGCCGGCCTCGACACCAGCTCCGTAGGAGCACAACGACGACTACGACGAGGTTTCGGACCTCGACGATGATGCTTTCATCGAGGCGACTGTGTCGTCCCACCACGACGACGATGACGACTATGATGATTTCGACGACGACGATGATGACGTCGATCCTGACCGGATGCGCATCCGCGTCAGGTACACCGACTCCGGCAAGTCCTGGTTTCGCTGCCCCGTCTGCCCGTTCGAGGACGACAACATCAGCAAGGTGAAGCTAAATGTCCTGGACATCGCCACGAATGGGCCGCTGCCTGGTGTCAACCGCCAGGTGGACATGCACCACCAGTTTGCTTGTCAGGAGGGCTGGATTAATTAGTTAGTTTTGTTAGTTTGTTTAAATATGTGTCATCTGTGAACAATGTGCTTAATTTTCATGAGCTTAGTTTCTGTGTTCATCGATCTGTTGTTGTATCTGCTGTGATGACGGCACCCACGAACGCGCCCACGAACGTCGCGCCCACGAACACACGTCATTCACCGCGGGCAAACATGAACCGAATGGTTGCAGGAAAGCGAACACGAACCGAACGGTTGCGGGACCGCGAACGGTTGCAACGTGAAGCTTCGTGTGGAAGCGAACTCGAATTGAGTGGTAAAACCGGCCTTCACTAGCGACGGGACGTGCGACAGGGCACGAACGGTTGCAGATGAATGAATGCGCATTCATCTGCCGCCCGCTCACGTCCGTCAGCCTGTGCGTGTGCTCATCTCCCTTGCCTTTTTGGGCTGCGCTTGTGGCCCAAGACAGATACATTTCTTTTTTGGTTTGCCCCGCGTTTGTGGCCCAAATGACTTGAATGCCTTCCTTGGCCTAGCCGAAATCACCCTCATACATAGATAACAAGAACTTGTCACAAACAAATTCCACATTAATTGCATCATGTTCTGACCAACAAGTTACTGACCTACAACACTTAATTAAACCTACATACTAACCGTCTATGCTGAACGCATAAACACCATTGCAGCAGCAGCACAACCCACAAACAGACCAAAGAGCCAATGCTTCTTCTCTGACTTCTTCTTGCTCACCCAGGGCCTGCCCTCTTCCATGGCGGAGCTCAAACCTACAATCTCCTTCTTCAGCATCTCAAGCTTAATCACAATATCACTGAGAGCATCCTTAAGCTCTGCCATTTCACGCTTCAGTGCCTTCACGACATCCCGGAGATCCACCAGCAAGCCTCTCATGAACTCATCCACAGGAGCTTCATATCAACCCAAGAAGTCACAGCCTCCATACTGGAAACAACCAAGGAATCAAATTAAATCATACAACACCTCCAAACCAAACCCACAACACCAGATCTACATCCACTTACCAGAGCATTGTAGCAATTGGAGTACCTCTGCCCTGGATTGCCGCCGCCCCACGAGATCCACAACGCCGCCTTCTTGCAGCAATGACATAGTACATTAGGAGAGTAGGCCAAGGGCCCGTGCCGATAATGGATTGGCGACCTCTGCTCTCCCACCGCGCCATACCATGTCCTGCACAAACGGCTGGAGCTCAACGAGGTCGACATCGCTCGGGATCGCCGGAGGAGAAGAGGGGAAGAAAGGGGCTAGGGTTACGCACCGGGGAAGAAAGGGGATGGATGCCGCCGAGAGCCGACGCCTCCGCTTATTAACGGTCAACAAAAATGTCTTTGCTGACATGTGGGCCCTACCACGTCAGATAGGATGTATGGTGCGCGTCGGACGGTTTTCGAATCCAAGGAGGAATAGCAAATTCGTCCAAAAATTCGAGGAGGTAAAATGGCCCTACGCATGGGCTTCATTCGTAACCTACAAATGGCCTAGTCCAGTAAGGGCGAACATCTGCATAAAAAAAATTATGGCCCTGGAACCAAGCTGGCGTCGTAGCGCGGTGGTAAGTCTTTCGGTTTCCTAGGGCAGGTCGCGGGTTCGAGACCTGGCACCCGCGGTTTATTTTTTAACTTACAAACTTGGACGAGCGCGTTTACATGTGGACCCAGTGCCACGATGGACCGTTACATGTGGACCCAGCAGACCCATCGCGTGCCGCTGGAATGTTGGACCCACATATGGCACACGTGTCGCCTGGTGCAGTTCTATGACAAATCGAAACTGACACAACTCTTTGGCGCGGATGGGCTGGGGTTCTATGACGTTTTGAGTTTTCTGTTCTATGACGTTATTTTACGCTCCGTCATAATTTTCGTCACTTGTCAAACG
>CM014272.1:44502350-44553113 GCA_004135705.1 Alloteropsis semialata | reverse complement strand
ATACAAGAAGAAGGGAATTGACCTTTGAAGTAGGAGATTATGTGTACTTGAAAGTGTCACCAATTAGAGGTCTACGCAGATTTAAAGTCAAGGGAAAGTTTGCACCTCGCTATATTGGACCCTTCAAGGTACTAGAACGAAGAGGAGAAGTAGCTTATCAGTTGGAGTTGCCAGCACAGTTATCAGATGTGCACAGTGTGTTTCATGTATCTCAGCAGAAAAAGTGTCTCAGAGTTCCAGAGGAACAGTTGCCTTTAAATGAATTGAATGTGCAGGATGACTTGACTTATACAGAGTATCCAGTGAAGATATTGGAGACAGCAGAACGAATCACCAGAAGTAAAGTGATCAAAATATGCAAAGTGCAATGGAGTTACCATGCAGAAGATGAAGCTACATGGAAAAGAGAAGATGAATCGAAGGCAGAATTTCCCCAACTCTTCGCGGATCCATTCGAATCTCGAGGATAAGATTCATTTTAAAGGAGGTAGGTTTGTAACACCCTAATTTTCATCACAAGAAATTTTAGAAATATTTTCTGAATTGTCTAAGATTTATTTAAGGCATGAATAAATTTCTATGATTTAATTGGAATTCTCTAGGATTTTATCAATTTTAATATCAATTTAAATCATTTTAGTCACGATAAGTTTTTGTTGCATTCATGCTGTCGCATTATGTTCTGTTTGGTTGCTATTCAAATTTGAGTTTGAATCTTTTCAAATTTGAATTTGAATCGCTTTGTTTTCAGCTCTAGAATAGTTGTTTTAGGAGAAATCTCTTTTACTCCTCTAACTCTCGTCCCAGTCCGCATTCGCTCCCTCTCTTCTTGCTCCGCTCCAGCCCAGCCTGCCTCTCCCTCGCGCAGGCCCAGCTTGCTCACGCCCCAGCCCATATCCACTTCGTGCCTGCATAAATGTTCTCCTGCTCTTCTCTGGAACAAATCCCCGCTGCCCTAGCTCTCGTGCCTCGTCGCAGCCGCCCATCGCCTGGACCAAGGGCCGCTTTCACGCCAAGCAGCAGCTGTTCGCACACCTGGCCATCGCTCCTCTCGCCATCGAAGCACGACGGCCACGAGAAGTGTCGAGGTTGTACTCGTCAGATATTTGTCCGGTAGACACCCCGCTTTGTGCGAAGATTGATCACGGTGATGAACAGAAAGACACGAGATTTTTATACTGGTTCGGGCCCTCGAGATCGAGTAATAACCCTACGTCCAGTTGCTGCTTGTATTATTTCGTCGAGTACAGATTACAATGCGTAACAAGTACCCTCGGGTGGATTGTCTAAGATTGCAATCAATGGAACATACCCTCTACGCACAGGACCCCCGCTATTTATATCCAGGGAGACGTGCCTTACAAGACAAAACAGACCTAAACCTAGTAGGACTCGAACTGTCTTCGGGCTTCCCTTCTGCGATCAGGCCATCGTGTCTTGTTCGGAGTCTTGGTCGTCTTGGAGTCGGTAGTCGGCAATCCTCGTGGTCGGGTACCCTGGTATTATGGCCTCAACAGTAGCCCCCGAGCTTATCTTGTTCAGAAAAGGTTGATTGTTCAATAGCCTTCGGGTCTTTTTGCTCTTCGGGTGATTTTTTGGATATGTTAATACCTCGTCAATCACTTTTGTATGAGAGCCAGAAAAGTTCCCGAACTCTTGAATGTAGAAACCTGCATCTGAATGATAAGGTCAAAGAAAAATATCAGCCATAATAATAAAATAGAACTGTTCCGTCTTGAAAAATGGAACGCCCCAGGATTGATGTAACTGCTGCCCAGGGCATTAAAACCCACTCCGCACGTCTCCCGGGATTTTAGCAGCGCACGCGATACGGCTCTGCTCTGGCTCCTCGATTCTCGCGCGAAGCGTCACACCCCTGAGTCTTTAAATATCAGATCTCCTGGATTGACATGTACTTGAAACTTCCATTCTAAGCCTTCTTCCTCCACTCGCCATGGGAAAGAAAAAGCTTAGCAGCAGGTTCAAGCTTCCTCGTCTCCTTTTCGGAGACTCCCCTCGTAGCTCCGGCGAACAACCGCCCGACAAGCCGGAGAATCCGCCGGCGACGACATCACCCACCGCTCCTCCTCAGGCTCCGCTCCTGGCTCTCCCCTGGTATGGGGATGATGGAGTCGAGGTCGAGCCACCAGAGGAAGAGGCTCCGGCGATGGCACCGCCGTCTCCCGAGGCTGCTCCTTCAAGCATTGCCGCCGGGAAACGCCCTGCGTCTTCCTCCCCAGCCCCGGCATCTCCTATCTCCCTCTCCTCCGACGACGAGCCAACACAAGGAGGGAGCGGAATCCGGCTGAGGCCAGAGGCGGCGCACGCAGGCGCATCTTCGTCTTCTGCTCCGGTGGACACCAGCGGCGACGAGGAATTCGCCCGGCGCCTCTTCGTCTCCCTGAACCGCGACCTGATCGGGATCCCTGGAGACGGAGCGCTCGTGGATCTCGTCAGCGACTCTGAAGAAGAGAACGCGGTAGATGATGATCCACCGGCGAGCACACCATCGCCCTGATCAGATTGGTTGTCAATCATCAACCCAAGATCAGGGCGCTTTAGTATTTTGATTTCAGGATAGTTATCAATCCATTGTGAAATGTTCCCTCTTTTGGATTTAACGAAGAAATTTCACTTGATGGATGTAATTTAAATTCCTTGTGCTTTGGAAATTTATCTGTGTCAATCTGTTCATGAAATTGCTCATCCAGAAACAACATTCCCGAACGAAAAATTTCTTCCGACCAGACTAACTATCTTCAGTGTGTTCGGGAGATTTGACTCTGATCAGACATGATCGGGGCATTTCCTTGATTCACACCGATCGATTGGTCATTTAAAACTGATAACTTACCAAATAAGCTAACAGCCGTAAATGCATTGAATTTGGACTTATATTTTTTTGAAACGACGCGTGCCGTAGAAAAAGGAAAGAATCTTTTTGACCCAACAGTCACTGCGGATTGCACGGCTCAAGGGCAGGTTTTTCGGGGTTCGAGCTCCCGTGCAGAACCATAAAGCCCCCAAGCGCGGCCGCTTGAGATCTATTTGGGCCTTCGTCTTCCTCGTTCGCATCCACAAAACATTCGCCATTTTCTTCCCTCGTCCACTTGCTCCTCCAATCCTACTAGCTTCCAATCGCCATGGCGTCCACGCACCAATCATCTTCTGGCACTGAGTCCACAGGGGACCAGATCAGCACCGCCGCCGGACGAGAACTCCGTAGTGGGAACACGATCCCCACCTCGGATGAGTACTGGTACAAATCAACTACGACGGCCAAGCAACTGCAGAAACTGGAGGACCTTGGACTACTCCCTGACACCACACTTTTCCCTCGCCGCCATGCCAAAGGTCAGACGTATCCAACCCCCAACACTCTCGAGATGGTGGTGTTCTTGGAGTTCTTCCACTGTGGATTCGGGGTTTTTCCTTCTGATTTCTTCCACAGCGTCTGCGAGTATTACCAGATAGAGCTTGTGCACCTAAAGCCCGGCACTTTGACAATGCTTAGCGTCTTTGCCTTTCTGTGCGAAGCCTGGTTAGGGATTAAGCCTTCACTGTTGCTGTGGAGATATTTTTACAGTCCTTCATACTACAAGAACCAAGTGATGCTCGGGTCCATCGGGTTTTCCTTGAGAAATCGGGAGATGTACATCCCCTTCCCAGTTAAAGATTGCTGGAAAGGATATGAACATCATTGGTTTTACATCACCCTTCCCCAAGCCTCATTGGCAAAAGGAAAGTATCTGATGCCCTATCTCAAGGATTCGGCCAAAGCCCTGCCAAGAATTACCCCGGAGATGCAGAAGCATATTGATCGGATCTTGGAGCTCCGCAATGCTGGTCTGACGGCGGTTCATGTAGCAGAAATCTTCATTAGATGGAGATTTATCCCACTTATGAATCGCGACCGCTACGCTTGGTCATTTACGGGCTACAAGGACCCGAACAGAATGAAACCCGATGGTGAGCATTTGTTTTTCTGTTCGATTGTTTTTCCGAGTTCATTTGGTCATTTGAATTCATGACTCTTAACTTAGCAGTTGTCCCAGAGACAGAAGTGGCTATGCGCCTGAAGAAGATGTTCGGGGCTGATCTCCCGGACTGGGAAAACGTCCCAGCACCCTACAGCGCTGACAACCCTCCTCCAGAGGTAAACTGTTACTCAGAAAAAGCTTCTTTTTTCTTTAATAGTGATATGATACACCCCTTTATTCCCGACCAGGCCCCAGCTATTGTTGATGCCCCCGCCCAGAGCGGTGCCATCAATGTTGAAGAGGAGGGGGATCAGCCCGTTGATCAAGGCACCAGGGCCCCGACCAACGAACAACCTGAATCATCACCTGGTTTGGAGAAAGAGGTCCCGAGCAGCCCCCAGGCGATTATCCCCCGAACCCGGAAACGCTCTCGTAGTGTGGAGAGGACAGTTCTCGATTCGGGAGCCTTTGGATCGCCTGGGCCCGCCAATCTGCAGCCCTTTCGTGATCAGCCTCGTCCTGTTGCCCAGGTATCGAGCATGATCGTATTCGGGCGTTTATTCGCAGCTTTTGATCGCATAACCAAAGCTAAACATGATCGGGAGATTTCTCGACAGGAAAATCGTCCGACCAGACCATCATCAAAGCTTATCCCTGGTGCCAAGAGATTTAAGGTTACAATCCCGACGGCCAAGTAAGAGCTTTGACAACCTTTGATTATGTATGAGCATTTTTCTTAAATGCTGTTTTCACTGTATTTGATTGTTCGGGAATTCAGGCATCCCGATCCCACAGCTTCTCCTCCTGTCAAACCATCTGCCAGAGAGAAAACTCCTGAGCCAGATTTAACAGCACAACTTGACCGCTCAGAGAAAACTGCAGAGATCGTGGGACCCATCCCGACGCCCCTGGGCCCGATCATTAGCGCGCTCTCGACAGAATGGCGTTCGCTAGACGCTCGTGCCTCTGCTGCAGAAGCGTCTGTGATCAGACTGGGAGCCCAGGTGACTGTTCTCCAGTCCGAGAAAGAAGGTACATGCTTTAAATCTTATGCCTTGCTTATTGAGTTTTTATCCTCAAACTTTTGTTCACATGCTGCCTTTGACCCTGTAGCTGACTCCAAGAGCATTGAGGTGCTCAAAGAGAAAAACTCGGATCTGGAAGGAAGACTGGCTGACCTGACCGCGCGTCTTGAAGCATCAGAGAAGCGCAGTTCGTCCTTGGAGTCTAGGCTGATGGAAGGTGCCTGCGTTGCTGCAACTCACACCATCGGGGCTTTGAAGAGCCATCTCCCTGATCTGGACGTTTCTCTGCTCTCAAAAGGCTTCAAGTGCTCGGAGTCAGAAGCTGAGGTAATGTTTAATAGCCTCACCCCACTGGTGGAATCGTTTGTCGGAAAACTTGATCTTCATCTGAGTGATTCGGAGGAATCACCCTGAACACTGTGCAGAATTCCTGTAATAGGGCAAAACTTTAACATTTTAGAATGCGGTTATATTTTGCTAAACATATGCTTGCATGTTTTTGCGTAAGTCTTAGAGCTGATCGGTATTTTCATGGATCTTTTTAACTGATAGCTTTGTCATAGCCAAAAAGTCCCGTTACCATAAGCTATTCTGGAATTGTTTAGTTGCTGAGACACGGGCGGCCTTCTGAACTGTGTAATTCCTTGTAGTCATGGTGTTCGATAATTTTATGCGTCTGCCTAGCTTTCTTGAATTAAAAAGTTCGTTTCTTGCATGGTAGTAATACCGTAGTAGCCCCCGGGCTCTTTTACAGTCATGCTGGCATGCTGAAAAAGAGTCTAGAAGTACAAACTGCAAGAAACTTCCCGATCAAATGGGGAGCCCCCGAGCGTATAGCTCGGGATGCATAGAATAGATCTGAAAAGAAAATTTTCAGCATGGTAGTCCCCGGCTCTTTGTTAGTGTATGCAATATGATAACAAAGAGTAGAAACAGAATGGAAAAAAGAAAACCCAGCCCCCGAGCATAAAAGCGAGGGTGAGTAGAGTATATAGAACTTATCTTTTTTGTTTTATTGGCGCTGTAGGCGACGCAGACGACGGTTTATACCTGCCAAACCTGATTGGTTGGTCTAGAACTGTGCACGATCTTCATTGTTTAGGCGTAGAACCTGCGTAGTTGATCCATATTCCACGTGTTTGGCAGTACGTCCCCATCTATCTCTGCGATCCTGTAGGCTCCTGGTCGGGCAATATCTACTACAATGTATGGTCCTTGCCATGGAGAGGACAATTTAGTCTTGTCCTTGGTGCGTTGATCCAGTTTGAGCACCATGTCCCCAATGCATAGGCTTCATTGTCGAACATTAGCATCGTAGTACTGTCGCAATTTTTGCTGATACTGGGCTACTCTAAAAGCAGCTGCGTCACGAGCCTCCTCCAGGAGGATTAGCTCATCAGTACGTCTATCAGGCTCTTCAGTTTCTGAAAACATTGCCACGCGAGGGGCTTGTAGTCGGATGTCGGATGGTAGAATCGCCTCTGCTCCATACACTAAGAAGAAAGGTGTTTCGCCTGTTGCCCGATTCATAGTGGTCCTCATTGACCAGAGTACTGTAGGGACTTCATGAATCCAGCGCTTGTCGTAAGCTTGTAATCTGTTAAAAATCCTCTTCTTGATGCCCTGGAGCACGATGCCATTGGCACGTTCTACTTGCCCGTTTGTCTTCGGGTGGTTTACCGATGACCGATCATGCCTGATCCCGTGGTCGTAGCAAAAATCGTAAAACTTTTTACTTTTAAACTGTGTTCCATTATCGGAGATTATCCTGTTCGGGACACCGAATCGTACGACAATACTCCATAGGAATTTGACAGCGGCCTCTTTAGTGATTTTCTGAACGGGCTCGGCTTCAACCCATTTTGTAAATGTGTCGATGCCAACGAACAGAAATCTGTATCCCCCGACAGCCCTTGGAAAGGGTCCGAGGATGTCTATACCCCAAGTGGCAAAGGGCCATGACAAGGGTATAGTATTTAAAGCTTGCGCAGGTTTAGTCTGTTTTCGTGCGAAGAATTGACATGCCTCACACTTTTTCACTAAATCGCTTGCGTCTTGAAGAGCTGTAGGCCAGTAGAAGCTCTGTCGGAATGCTTTCCCTGTTAGATATCGGGGAGAAGCATGTGATCCACAGATTCCTCCGTGAATGTCGTGGAGCAAACTAATGCCCTCGGTCCGTGTAATGCATTTGAGGAGCATTCCATTGCGGGTTAGCTTGTATAATCGCCCGTCAACCAATTGATAGTTCTTGGCTTTACGATGGATTTTCTCCAATGTAGCATCATCGTCCGGAATAGCTTGGTTTGTGAGGTACGCCCGGATTGGGTCCATCCAGTTCTCCTCGTTTCCAACTAGAGCGGCAGCTCGGGCCGTACTGACCAACATAGACTCCTTGACGGATTCGTTGGTTGTAGAAACTGGTCCCTTGGCGGGTTCAGTTTTTAGGTTCGGTAATGAAACCGACACAAATGGTTTAGTAAGAACTTCAAGTAACACGTTACCTGGGAGCCGTGTGCGCTCTGCAGCTGCCTTTGCCAGCTTATCTGCGTCGCCATTGAATTCCCTCTTCACGTGCTGTACTTCAAGCCCATCAAATTTGCTCTCCATCCGCCTATATGCTTCCAAGTATTTGGCCATGACCTCGTTCCGCGCACTGTACTCCTTCATGACTTGCTTTGCAGCTAACTCGGAATCCCCTTTCACGAGCAGCCTTCTGACACCAAGAGATGCAGCTATGCGGAGACCTGTCAACAGTCCTTCGTACTCGGCTACATTGTTAGTAGGAGTTGGATCAACAAAATTGATTTGCAAAGCGTACCTAATGACGTCATTGTGTGGTGAAATCAGGACCACCCCAGCCCCCGCGCCTGCTCTGCAAAATGCTCCGTCATAGAACATTGTCCAGTGTTCGGGATTTTGGGCAGCTTCTTCAGGTTCGGGGTTAGTCCATTCCGCGATGAAATCTGCCAGAGCCTGCGATTTGATGGCAGTTCTGGGTATGAATTCAACGTCGTAAGCCCCCAGCTCCACAGACCATTGTGCGATCCTACCCACGGCATCTCGATTATGTAAGATGTTGCCTAGGGGGTAAGTTGACACAACCTTGATCTTGTGGCTCAGAAAATAATGCTTGAGCTTCCTGGAAGTCATTAGTACAGCATATAATAATTTCTGAATCTGAGGGTACCTCGTTTTGGCATCATGCAGCACCTCGCTTACGAAGTAAATGGGATGTTGTGTTGTAGACTTTTCTGTTGGTCTCTCGACCACCAAAACAGTGCTAACAACAGTTGGTGTCACTGCTACGTACAACAGCATCTCTTCTTGTGGCTTTGGCGGGACCAGTATGGGCATTTTCCGCAGGTACTGTTTGAACGCCTGGAACGCCTCTTCTGCTTCTGCCGACCACTCAAAACGATCAGTTTTACGTAGCAATTTGTAAAATGGCATACCTCGTTCGCCTGACTTGGACACGAATCGACTTAGGGACGCCATCATTCCTGCCAACTTCTGGACTTCGTGGCGGCTGCGTGGAGACTTCATGTCGTCGAGCGCCTTGATCTTGTGCGGATTTGCCTCTATACCTCGTTGGGAAACAAGGTAACCGAGGAGCTTACCCGATGACACACCAAAGGTGCATTTGGCGGGGTTGAGCATCATCCTGTTTTTACGCAAGTTGTTGAATGTTTCGGTTAAATCAGCGATTAGATCGCCTTTTAACTTACTCTTCACAACAATGTCATCTATGTATGCCTCCACATTACGGCCGATTTGGCCTTCAAGAACAATGTGAACACATTTTTGATAAGTGCAACCTGCGTTTTTCAGACCAAAAGGCATCTTTATATAGCAATAAACACCGAAGGGAGTTACAAATGCAGTTTTTTCCTCATCGTCAATGCACATGCTGATTTGGTGATACCCCGAGTAGGCATCTAGAAAACAAAGCAATTCGCATCCAGAGGTTGAATCTACAATTTGATCTATCCTAGGTAATGGGTACTCATCCTTCGGGCAAGCTTTATTCAGATCTGTGTAGTCCACGCACATAGTCCACACCTACCAAGATGTACTCGCAGTCATGAGATTTGGGGAATGGCCCCATGTAGTCGATGCCTCACACATCAAAGAGTTCAACTTGAAGGTTGCTTGTGAGTGGCATGGCATCTCTTTTGTTGATATTGCCGTGCCGCTGACATCTATCACATCTTCTGATGAACTCTTTGGTGTCATCGTACATGGTTGGCCAGAAGAACCCACTTTGCCAAATTTTGGCATGGGTTCTGAACACTCCATAGTGTCCCCCATACTCAGATGAATGACATCTCTCTATGATCTTGGTGGCTTCAATCATTGGGACACACTTCCATAGCAACCCATCGGCGCAGACCCGATATAGGTATGGCTCATCCCACAAGTGGAAGCGGCTTTCATACTCCAACTTCTTCTTGTTTCCACTTGGGGGAACATAGCCTGCCACTATATAGTTTACGATATTTGCGTACCATGGGTTATCATCTGTTACCTTAAGGAGTGTGTCGTCCCTTAGGTAGTCGTTGATGGGTAGATCATGTGTCTCCTCAACCTGCAACCTGGATAGATGATCGGCTACCGAGTTTTCTACTCCCTTTTTATCTCTGATTTCTAGATCAAATTCTTGGAGAAGAAGGATCCATCGGATGAGCCTAGGTTTAGCATCCTTCTTAGTGAGGAGGTATTTTAGTGCAGCATGGTCTGTGTAAATGATTACCTTTGCCCCCACTAAGTAGGATCTAAACTTATCTATCGCGAAGACCACAGCCAACAACTCTTTTTCAGTGATGGCATAGTTCAGCTGGGCTCCGGTCAAGGTTTTGCTAGCATAGGAAATGGTGTAGTGCCTCTTGTCCTTGGTTTGGCCTAGGACAGCTCCTACGGCATAATCGCTAGATCGCACATGATTTCAAAGGGTAGCGCCCAGTCGGGTGGTTGAATGACTGGGGCCGAGATGAGTGCCTTCTTTAGGATTTGGAAGGCTTGATGGCACTCATCAGTGAAGACGAACTCCGCTTCTTTTGCTAGAAGATTGGTTAGGGGCCGGGCAATATGAGAGAAGTCTTTGATAAAACGCCGATAAAACCCGGCATGCCCTAGAAAGCTGCGGATTCCCTTCACATTCGTGGAAGGTGGAAGCTTTTCGATAACTTCAATTTTTGCCTTGTCCACCTCTATGCCACGTTCGGACACCAAGTGTCCAAGCACTATTCCTTCCCGAACCATAAAATGGCATTTCTCCCAGTTCAGGATTAAGTGCTTTTCTTCACACCGTTGTAAGACTTTGTCTAAATTCTCTAGACAATCTGTGAAGGATTTGCCATAGACGGAAAAGTCATCCATGAACACCTCCATGATTTTATCAATCATGTCAGAGAAAATAGACATCATGCACCTTTGGAATGAGGCTGGGGCATTGCAAAGACCGAAGGACATCCTACGGTAAGCATATGTTCCATAGGGGCATGTGAAAGTGGTATTACTTTGGTCATCCGGGTGTATGGGGATTTGGTGATATCCGGAGTATCCATCAAGGAAACAAAAGAAGGAGTGATTTGCAAGCCGTTCCAACATCTCATCGATGAAAGGCAACGGAAAATGATCCTTCTTAGTAGCCTTGTTGAGCCTCCGGTAATCAATACACATGCGCCACCCGGTGACGGTGCGTTGAGGGATCAACTCATTTTTGTCGTTTTTCACCACTGTCATCCCTCCTTTCTTTGGTACCACTTGCACTGGACTCACCCACTTGCTGTATGGCACGGGATAAATAATCCCTGCATGAAGCAGCTTAAGGACTTCCTTCTTAACTACTTCTTGCATCGCGTTGTTCAACCTTCTTTGGGGTTCCCTCGAAGGTGTGGAATCGGGATCGGTCGGGATGCGATGAGTGCAAAGAGTATGACTTATGCCCTTAAGATCATGGAGCGAGTAACCCAGGACTGATCGATGTTTTTCTAAGACAGCAACAAGTCTATTGGTTTCTTCTTCGGTGAGCTTGTCGCTGATGATAACCGGGGTTTGACGGTTACCATGAAGGAAAACATATTTTAGGCCTGGCAGGAGAGGTTTTAGCCCGATTGTGGGTGGTGGTGATTGTTCTGTTATGTCCAACTCAATGGGCTCCGCAATGACCTCTTCTTCATGAGAGAAATTTATTGCGTCGTCGTCCCAGTTTGGTTGGGCCATGTCGGACAATGACACTCCCATAAGCTCTTCGATAGGGTCAGAAATTGGCATTGTCTCCGCTATCGAATTATTTGCACGAGCTAAAGGAACGGTGTAGGTGGATTTTCCTAATTGAATGGCAGGGCCTCCTTTAGACATTTCTTGGAAGAGTTTATCGATAGGCCTGCCGATAAGAATGGGTATGTCCGGACCGTCATAAACATGGAAGTCCAGAAAAACCGCGGCCTCATTAGAAACTACGGGAATCGTTCTAAGGATCCGGTAGCACCCCAAAATGTTCCCATTAGGATCTTGCAAAAGCTTTTGGGAACAGGATAAGGCCGCGTTGGGACAAAGTGTTTGGGCAAGGGATTTTGAAATGACATTTATCCCAACGGCTGGGTTGTAAAGGATGTCCATTGTGACCCCCTGTATTTGATAGGAGTGAGGGATTAAGGGGCTGACGAGTCGGACTACCTCGGGCGATGTCTCTGCTTCCTTTAGCCATTCTCTACTCATAATCGCAGATAAGTATTTCAGATCTTCTATGAGAATGGGCTTATCAGATGGCTTACGATCTTGTTGGAGCAGAGATCTACATGCTCGGGGTTTAGGTTGAGTTGGTAAATTCGAGGCATTACCAAAATCTGTGAAAAGATCATCCTCGAATTCACCAATAAAGCCCATTGGATGAGTTTCCTCGTCTTTTGGACTGTGGGATTTCCCCACGGGAGGCTCTTCTTTTACGGGCTCAGAAAGAGGAGTAGTCACGGGTGTATGCTTGATAGATAGGACCTCTTGTTCTGGCTCGGGGATTTCTTCGACTTCTGGTTCGGGGAATTCATCAAAGATACCAGTGAAAGGGGTGTTCTCAAGTATTTTACCGAGGACAACTCTCCCTTCACTAGGTGTCAAATGAGTGAATGACCCACCTGAAGACGTGTCAAGGATGACAGCGGATTCCTTGCTAAGTCCTCGATGGAAATGCTGTAAAAGCATAGGTTCAGGGATAGCAAGGTCGGGACCAGACATGTTTAGATTTAAGAATCGGGCCCAGGCCGCTCCTAAGGTTTCTTTCTCCCTTTGCTGAAAGGTTAGGATTTCTACTCGGAGGTCTACTATTCGGGAAATCGGAAAGAAAGCTAGACAAAATTTGTCTCGCAATACTCCCCAATCTCCATTGGTACTACCTACGGTTTGAGCATACCATCGCTTGGCAATTCCCGTCAAAGAGAACGGGAAAAGCTTCCACTTTAGTGTTTCCTGTGACATGCCAGGAATGACAAGGCAGGAACACACTTGCTCAAAACCGCGTAGGTGAGTGTAAGGACTTTCCTTTTCTGCTCCAGAAAAAGACTGCTCCCGTACCATGGCTATGAGGGCAGGGCGAAGTTCATAGCCAGGTGTATGCATGGCCAATGATGAAGGTGGAGGCTCCAGATATTCGCCCTTTGGAGCCGAGTACTGATTGATAGGTGTTGATTCCATGGGGTATGTGTAATGGTATAGATGGGGATACACGGACGAACTTGGTTCGAAACTAGCACAGCAACCGTTCCCCGGCAACGGCGCCAGAAAGCTTGTTGGTATTTTTTAACAATTACAGATGAATCCGCAAGCGTACAGATACCATTGTAGCTTTCACCCGAGAGTATTCCAGGGTATCAAATCCACAGGGAATGTGTGTGTATTAGTTAAGAATTAAGAACGACCGAGGACAAGAGAAGGGATAATTATGTAGAAGGTAGAGAGGGTTATTTCTATGTATTCTGGATAATTAAGGATGAGCTCAAGTTGTTTACGATTTACTTGTTTCGGGACGCCCAACCGTCCTAGTCCGGAAAGGGATGCGAAGGGGACTAAGCAAGCCAAGCAATGGTCCTACTGAACTCTAGTGCTTCTCACGTGGTGGACTACGTAGGCCGTCAGGCTGTCACCACCTGGGGCTACCACTATAAATCCGTGGCACTAGGCGCACTCCAAGGCATTCAAAAGACTATACACCACGTATACTCAATTAAATACTATCTTAGCTTTATAATTACTAAGACACTTATCACAGCAAGGAGCCCACAAGTATAAAGTAAAGCTTGAACTATATTAAATAAATATTAATCCAGAAGTACAAGAGAAAATACCCGAATGTTACTCGAACCTGAGCCGCATCTGCCGAAGTACAAGAAGAAGGGAGGAAGCCGACAGCCCCGGCTTCTTCCCGGCTCGCAACTCAACTCTCGCCTATTTCTACTAACTAGATAGAGCTTCGCTTGATCTTGTGCCTTCTCTGTGTGTTTTGGAGTGAAGGAGGGGGTCTCTATTTATAGGGGGAGCAAACTTGGGCATGTGGAGAATCCCCACTAGAAACTAGGGGGTACCCCTCCTTCCCTCGCGACATCTGGCAGCAAACCGACGTACTCAGGGTCGGTGGGGGCGAAAACCGAAGGAAAACCGTGTAGAACCGGGAGTGTAGGGTCAAAAACCGGATCCAAACAGAGAAAACCGCGCCTCTGTAGCCTTCCTGTACGTCGGTGGAGAGAAAACCAGCGCAAAACCGTAGGAAAACCGCTCTTCGGAAGTAAAACCGGAAAACCTCCGCCAAAACCGGCCGGTTTTCCTTCTCCCACCTGCGCCGTCCCGCAAAACCGCGCGCGAGCCAACCTCTGCGCGCCACATCGTCCTCACGCTGCCAGGTTCCTGCGCGCCTGCGCGGACGGGCTCGTCTGTTTCGGTGCGGCCAGTGGCAGTTCGCCACGCGTCCTGGGCGGGACGCCTCTCGCGGGCACGCGCGCAGGAACCGCGTGGGCCGGTGCTGGGCCCTGCTTGGCCGCTGGGCCCGTTGGCTCATCTGGTGCTAGCGTCAGCAGCGCTGACGTCAGCGATGACGTCAGCGCTGCATAATAAATTGGAGTTTTTGCATCTTTTTCTCCTGAGCTCCAAAAAATATGAAATATATACTCATTTTGATCGTCTCGACGAGCCCTATGCAGTGGTGCAATCCATCTCGCCATTTGAGATAATTTGTGATAAAGAATTCCTGCATGACGTTTTAAAACACCAGAACTTGTGGAACTAGTCAGAAATAAACCCTACCACTAAGTTTGGTGATCATATTTGACATATATTTGGCAGGAATTGACGGTCAAAAAGTAGCACTTAACGACCGTCAACAGTCGTCGGTGGAGTCTGCCTCGCCTGTGGGTCCAGGTTCTGCTTGTCCGTCGCGCCCTTGCCGGTAGGCGCGGTGCAGGGGTTGGACTCCGTCAGTGTCGGGGCGATCACCGGATCGCGTGACAGGCCCGGCTGCCCTTCCGGGTACATGGTGCTGTAGCAGTCGATGAACTCGTCCCAGGGGAGCTGCTCCTCCCCTCCAGCTTGGAGGGCGAGGTTGGTGATCATGTAGGAGATGTTGCGGAAACGCTCCTGGGTCGGGCTCCGCCCCAGAGCAACCGCCAAATCCTCACCAAGCAGGTCGAAGACGTAGGCGTTGGCACCTGCGGTGGTACGGAGAGGTTTGGACCCCTTGTCGTGGATCGCGTCGCGGCCGTCGTCGTGGGCAAGCTCGGGGCGCACGAAGGTGGCCCCGACGAGGGGCCCCTCCGACTTGCTGAAGACGAAGTCGAGGGAGCCGAAACGCAGGTGAGCGCCTGGCGCCAACGGGGCGCCGCCGCGGGCCATCTGGACCCTGGTGAAGTGATGCGACACGTGAAATGGCCCCTACCTGGCGGCGCTGGCGCCAACGGGGCGCCGCCGTGGGCCATCCGGACCCTGGTGAAGTGATGCGACACGCAAAATGGCCCCTACCTGGCGCGCCAACTGTCGGGGTTCTCTACCGCCGGCAAGTAATATTTCTACGATCGCGTGTCAGGGCACCGGATGGTGGCTCAAGAGACACAGGAGATTATACTAGTTCGGGCCTCCGGAGAGTAACACCCTACATCCAGTGAGATCCAGTGTTCTCGAGTCCAAGTCTGTAGTAGGGGGTACAAACT
Source organism: Alloteropsis semialata (assembly GCA_004135705.1). Taxonomy (NCBI): domain Eukaryota; kingdom Viridiplantae; phylum Streptophyta; class Magnoliopsida; order Poales; family Poaceae; genus Alloteropsis; species Alloteropsis semialata. The sequence goes on along the minus strand of CM014272.1, from coordinate 44,537,918 downwards.
AGTCGGGAGAGGGAAATGATCCCAGATCCCTGTGTGGAGGTGTGGGTGTGTTGTTGTTCGGTTGGTCGTTCGTGCGTCTCTTCATCCCTGTAGGATCTAGGATACCGACTAGAGGGGGGGTGAATAGGCGGTGTTAAACTTCAATCACAAAACTCAATAAGTTTTATTAGTAACACAAGGTGAAACCTATTTCTACCAAGTCTATGCCTATGTCAAGGTTTGCAACCTAGGGTGACAAGAGACAAATTAATCTCTAGGAAAGTAAATTGCTCAAATTAAATGTGGTAAGCAAGTAGAGCAAAGAAATAACCGAACAAGAGAGACGAATTTTATCCCGTGGAATCGATGACTTGCCGGTCACCCCTAATCCACGTTGAGGTGGATCCAAAGCTTCAACCGCTCCTCTATCAAGACCTCTCTTGATGTATGAGCCGGCTTGAATCAATGAACCTCTCCAAACCTCGATTCCACTAGTGTTGCTCTTCCCACTCCGGTGAGGTGAGCACAAACCTCTCACAATCAAGGTGGGAGCAACTTCACAATCTTCTTCGAAGTGCTTCAACCGGCCACAACCACCAAGCCGTCTAGGAGGCGGCAACCTCCAAGAGTAACAAGTCGATGACGCTTGCTTGATGAACTTCTAGTGCCCCAAAGCTCAAACTCTTGATGCAATGCACTAGAACTCTCTCACACTCACAAGGATGCTACTCTAAGCAATAGGAGAGAATGAGAGGTGGAAGAAGGCTCAAGTATTGCAAATATGCTTCAGAAGTGCCAAGAGAACTTTTCCCAACCCGTGGGTGTAGTATTTATACTCCCCCACCACCAAACTAGCCGTTACCTTCAAAACCCGTGAAAACAGGGGACTGGCGGACCGTCCGCTACCCACCTGGCGGACCGTCCGCCTAAGCCCCAACGGCTACTATCCAAAAGTCAAACGTGTCAGAGATAACCGTTACGCAGCTGGCAGACCGTCCGCCCCCTCAGGCCGGACCGTCCGCCTCAGAGTTAGAAGCTCAGCTCTCCACGCGACTAAGGACCCAACAACCATAACTGCGGACCGTCCGCTATATAAAAGAGGCCTGGAACCCCTAGAACACGCTCCTGCGTAAACGGTCCGCCAGTCCGCCTCACAAAAATGACAGGCGGACCGTCCGCCATTTCCAGCGGACCGTCCGCCTCCAAAGACTCGGCAGACCCTTCCAACACTTAGTCAATTTCACATCAAGATAGATGACATGCGGACCGTCCGCTTGCCACCGGCCGGACTGTCCGCCACCCGCGGACTGTCCGCCGGTAGCCTGCGGACCGTCCTCAGTACCACATTAAGCACTAGATCTTTTCGCTTTTTCTTTCCCACTTTCTCAACGGTGTTAGCTCTCATGCATGCAATACAACCATTTGAGAAAAGTGGCACTAGAAACTCGTCATGCAAATGAAATTGACCCCTCTTGATAGTACGGCTATCTAGCCTATCAATCCGGTCAAAACACTTCTCTAAACACCTCATGACCGGTAAAAGAAAATATCCTATCTTTTACCTTTGCCTTGAGCTTCCTTGGTTCCAACACACATATCCAATGTTAATTCACCGTTGAAGCTCAACCATCTCACCGGACTAAACTATTCTCATATCCTCAATGAAATAGTTAGTCCAATATGGTTATCATTAATTACCAAAACACACTTAGAGGGTCTAGATGCTTTCAATCTCCCCCTTTTTGGTAATTGATGACAACCATTGAAAGGAGTGATAAGAGAAGGTTTTTGAACTTTGAGAACGCTTACCCATTTCAATGAAACCAATATTTATGAATGGATAAAAGAACTCAAAATTCATTTTGTAGAGAAGAACTCCCCCTTCATATGTGCATATAATTTTGCATTTGGAATATCTTCATATGCATTTGATAAGAAAATTCCGGAGTTTCCCCGACAAAAGGGCAATCGAGGCTACACAAGATATATATAATATTCAATGAACATAAGCGATAAAGGGTTAGCCTCGAAAAACCACAAGAACTAGAACAAGCCATATTAAGCTAAGGAAATGCAATTACATCCAACAAGGTTCAAACACAAGTTCTAGTTCCACACACATCACAGCATAAGATATTACAAGCACACAAATAGTTCATGCAAGGCGAGAATTAAACATGCACATGCAATGTTTCCATGATCCCAAGCCCAAAGCTCCCCCTATTTCCATGAGAATCTTCAAGGAATCACTCCAAATTCTTCTCCCCCTTTGTCATCAAAGACCAAAAGAGGGTCCTAGTCGTCCTGAGGCGGCGGTGGAGGAGGATAAAATGGCTGGTGAGGGTAGAACTGTGGAGGAGGCACTGGAGCCGGATAATATGAGTAAAAGTGATCAGTGAAGCCTGAGAAGGTAGTCTGAAAGTTGTCAAAGCGAGTCTCAAGCTGCTGCTGCCTCTCCATAAGCTGCTGATGCTGGCTATCAAGACGAGTCTGCATGCTCTCAAGATTGGCATTCATCTGCTGCCCATATGCCTCAAAGTGGGTGTTGAAACCCATCTGCATCTGCTCAAACTGATTTATCATGGACTGCTGCATAGAGGCGAAGTATGGATCAAAATATCCAGCTGGAGGTGCCCACTGTGGCTGCTGTGGCTGCTGTGGAGGAGGAGGTGGAGGTGGCATAGCCTGTGCATCGGCATCTTGAGCATCATGTGCTCCTCCTTGCTCATGAGGCACATACTCCTCCCAAGCCTCATTGGCATCCACATCTAGATACTCAGTCACATCCCTCTCAAGAAATGCTCTGTCATTCTTGAATGGCCTGAATGGGAGATGCTTCACATTGCGAGGTCCCCTGAACCTTGTCTTGGCAAGAATGAGTGACATAATGTAGGGAGCATGGTAAAGATTTATCTCATAGTTGGTTTTCTTTTCATTGATTTGATACATAATGAGTTTCACCACATCCATCTTCTGATTTGACATGACATGCTTCACAAAATTTGGTGCCCATCCAATGAAAGCATCCTTGTAGCCACTCTTGGGAAGAACAGTGACCCTAGCAATCTTGTTTAGCACAGCTGGATGGTGCCTTAGCCCTGTAGTCTTGTAGTGCACTCTATGAATATTGGTTCTTGCAGGCTCATAGAATGGAGTGATGCTATGAAGGTCCAAGTGCAACTCATCAGATATGTCAAAACTATCTTCCCCAGTGATGAAGTCATAATTAAACTCATTAGCTGCTGCAAATTCAGCAAAGGTAGCAGAGTACCTGTTTGTGCCTGTCATCCATTCAAGCTTCTTCTCCTCTATGTTCACCTCAGCTGTGGCATAGAACTGACGAATGACAGCTTCATTCCATTCACACCTGTGTTCCATAAACTGCCTCAAGCCAAGATGTCAAGTTTTGGAACAAGAGAGCTCATCACATGTTGATTTGCCATATAGAAAAAGTCAATGGTTTGATGCTTGTACACATTCTTGTGAACCATATGACCATAGAAAGCATCTTCCTGCACCCGAGTATGAAAGAACAAGTTTGAGGTATCCCGGGGCAAACCATATTGATAGGGAGCCCTAGCATCTCTGTATGAGTTCTGACTCCACTGTCTTCCTGCAAGATTCACAGTCTCATCAATCAATTCATCTTCAGCCTCCTCAGCCTCTACCTCAGTATCAGTTTGCGCATGCTCTGAGTCACTAGGCAAATATTCATCCCCTGATTCTGAGTCATCTACTCTAGGCCTTTTAGATGAACTTCCCTTCTTTTGCTTCGATGTCACAACCTTCTTAGAACGACCACCAGCACTGCCATAAAGCATTTCAATTATAAGTGATAACATTGAGAATTGAAACATCCAACAATCAATAGGCTGCTGTCCTGGTTGCTGTCACAGGCGACAGGCGGACTGTCCGCCAGGGGGCGGTGGACGGTCCGCAGGTCACCTGGAGACCGCGACCAGCACAGTAACCATCCCCTAATCCAATGCCCGATCTCTAAGTATAGCCAACAAAACTGCACCAAATCATAGCCATGACATCCCCTTGACTTGCTCAACATATTCCACCAACTAATTTCACAAATCCATGGTTGAAATTGAAATCCCCATATCAAACCCTAACCAAGAATATGAATGAAATCCATGAGAATCACTGAGGGTTTTGACAAAATACCGAGAGGACATGATCCTTGAGGCGCGGAAGGTCCGGGGGATGAGCTCCGGTTGGTCCGGGGATGCGCCAAGATGTCTCTCTAAAAGCGTTCTTGACTTTTGCTTTGGAGGAGAAAAAGAATGAGAGAGAGAGGTGGCTGTTCTGAGAAAGAGATGGGTTCCTCGGTAGTATATCCCTTCGGTCCGGCGCGGGTCCACTTCCTCCCGACCGTCGCGGACGGTCCGCCATAAGGGCGCGGACGGTCCGCCTCTGACCTTATTTTCTGATTTTCCAGATCCAAAATAATATTCTGAAGAATATTCCACAACACCTGCGGAAGGTCCGCCCTGTCCTCGCGGACGGTCCGCGACCCGCGGACGGTCCGGTCCATATGTGGCGGACGGTCCGCTATACCAGAAATTCCAGCCCGAGAACTGCTGTCTTTTGTCACTTGTTGAATTTCTTTCATGGATTTCTTCTCAAATATTTTCACAATGATTTCACTGAGATGTATGTGATTACAATAAGATCTTGAGAGAACTTTTGACCAAGAATCATGGAATTTATGCAATGAAGTGAATACTAGATAAAAATGCACTAATAAATTGCATAAAAGTAGGGTTAGATAAGCAATAAACATGTGAGCTAAGTTTCAAGCCACATTTGAGAAGTCAATAACATTGAGCTCATTTCTCAAGAAACAAAACCTTTGTTCATCCAATGGCTTGGTAAAGATATCCGCCAATTGATCCTTGGTGCTAATTCCATCAATTATGATATCCCCTTTGCTCACATGATCCCTAAGAAAATGATGCCGTATATCAATGTGTTTGGTTCTAGAATGTTGAACCGGATTGTTAGCTATCTTCACGGCACTTTGATTATCACATAAGAGAGGTATATTCTTGAAATCCACTCCAAAATCAAGAAGAGTTTGCTTCATCCACAATAATTGAGCACAACAACTTCCCGCCGAGATATATTCCGCTTCGGCGGTAGAGAGAGCCATTGAATTTTGTTTCTTTGAAGACCAAGAAACAAGAGATCTTCCAAGAAATTGACAACCACCGGATGTGCTCTTCCTATCAACTTGCATCCCGCATAATCCGAATCCGAATACCCAACCAAATCAAAATGAGCACCCTTAGGATACCAAAGACCAATATTAGGAGAATACTTCAAATATCTTAGGATGCGCTTGACGGCGGTCAAGTGACATTCTTTAGGTGCGGCTTGAAACCTTGCACACATGCACACACTAAACATAATATCGGGCCTAGATGCGGTAAGATAAAACAAACTACCAATCATGGATCTATAAAGTTTAGGATCTACCGGTTTACCTCCCTCATCAAGATCAAGATGTCCATTAGTAGCCATAGGAGTTTTGATAGGTTTAGCATCTTCCATACCAAACTTCTTCAATAGATCCTTCACATATTTAGATTGGCAAACAAATGTGCCTTCCCTCATTTGCTTGATTTGAAGACCAAGGAAGAAGCTCAATTCACCAATCATAGACATTTCAAATTCATTTGACATCATATCACCGAATTCCTTGCAATAATCTTCATTGGTTGAACCAAAGATGATGTCATCAACATAAATTTGGCATATGAATATGTCATTTTCAATCTTCTTAGTGAACAAGGTATTATCAACCTTTCCAATTTTGAATCCCCTAGATATGAGAAAGTCCCTAAGCCTTTCATACCAAGCATGAGGTGCTTGCTTCAACCCATAGAGAGCTTGTATACATGATTTGGCTTGTCAAGATCTTCAAAACCGGGAGGTTGTTCAACATATACTAGTTCACTAATCTTGCCATTTAAGAAAGCACTTTTGACATCCATTTGATATAGCTTGATATTATGAGAGCAAGCATGGGCCAATAAGATTCTTATAGCTTCCAATCTAGCCACGGGAGCAAATGTTTCACCAAAGTCCAAGCCTTCAACTTGAGTGTACCCTTGAGCAACCAATCTTGCCTTGTTTCTCACAACAACACCATCTTCATTTTGCTTGTTCCGGAATACCCATTTTGTGCCAATCACATTATAATTCTTGGGTCTCTCTACTAGCTCCCAAACTTTGTTCCGGGTGAAATTATTCAATTCTTCATGCATGGCATTCACCCAATCCGGATCATTTAGTGCTTCATCTACACGGTTAGGTTCAACACAAGATACAAAAGAGAAATGTTCACAAAATGAAGCAACACGAGATCGAGTTTGAACACCCTTACTAATATCACCCACAATTTGATCAATGGGGTGATCTTTGGCGATGGCATGATGAATTCTTGGTTGATCAATAGATTCTTGTATAGAGGTTGAAGGTTGTATGGGAGTGACAATTTGCTCACTAGATGAAGTTGCATTGACATTACTTGCTTCACCATCATCTTGAGATTGAACATTATCACTTATGGTTGAAGTAGAGGGATTCACTCCAATCGAGATTGATGGACCATTATCATCATCCTCTTCTCTTCTAGGTCTAATATCACCAATAGACATGGTCTTCATAGCTTCCCTCAACTCATCATTTCTCACATCTTCAAGATTTTCTTTCTCATCTTGTGAGCCATTTGTTTCATCAAATTCAACATCATAGGCTTCTTCTACAAATCCCTTGGACTTGTTGTACACTCTATAAGCTTTGCTACAAGATGAATATCCAAGAAGAAATCCTTCATCACACTTGCTTTCAAACTTTGATAGTCTTGTGCCTTTTCTCAAGATATAGCACTTGCAACCGAAGACCCTAAAATATGAAATGTTTGGCTTTCTTCCAATGAGAAGTTCATATGGTGTCTTGTTGAAGAATCTATGACAATAAAGCCTATTTGATGCATGAAAAGCGGTATTGATTGCTTCGGCCCAAAAAGAATCCGAAACATTGTACTCCGATAGCATTGACCTTGCCATATCAATCAATGTTCTATTCTTCCTCTCAACAAGACCATTTTGCTCCGGTGTATACTTGGTTGAGAATTCATGTTTGATTCCCTTCTCATTACAAAATTCCTCAACTCTTGTGTTGTTGAATTCACTACCATTGTCACTTCTTACTTTCTTCAATTTGTGCTCAAATTCATTTTCAGCCCTTGTCACAAAATTCTTGAATATATCATAAGTGTCGGCCTTGTCATGAAGAAAGAAAACCCATGTGTATCTTGAATAATCATCAACAATCACAAGACAATAGCAATTTCCCCCAATACTTCTATAAGTTGTAGGACCAAACAAATCCATATGCAATAATTCCAAAGGTCTTGTGGTTGACATAGCACTCTTGTTAGGATGAGAGTTTGACACTTGTTTGCCGGCTTGACAAGCACTACACAATTTGTCCTTGTCAAACTTCACATTCTTCAAGCCTTCTACTAGATCATGCTTCAATAATCGGTTGAGTTGTTTCATTCCAACATGAGCTAGCCTTCTATGCCACAACCAACCCAAAGATGATTTAGAGAACAAGCAAGTGGTCAACTTGGCATGACTAGATGAGAAATCCACCAAATATAAGCTCTCATGCCTAAACCCCTTGAATATGCTAATGCTTTCATCTTTACTAGTTACTTCAAAAGTTTCACTAGTAAAAGAACACTTATAACCAAGATCACAAAGTTGAGATACCGACAATAGATTAAACTTGAGAGAGTCAACTAATAGCACATTTGAGAGAATACTCATTAGAGATAGTGATTTTGCCCAATCCCTTTACTTCACCCTTGCCATTGTCACCGAAGGTGATATCATCATAGTCGGATTCTTTGTCAAGAGTGGTAAAGATCTTTGCTTCGCCGGTCATGTGTTGAGAGCATCCACTATCAACCACCCAATGTTTCCCTCCGGCCTTGTAATCCACCTACAAAAAGGAATTCAATTTCTTTTAGGTACCCAAATTTGCTTGGGTCCTTGGATGTTAGTCACCAAAACCTTAGGCACCCATATGGCTTTCTTCTTAGTGCCACTAATGGGAAGACCAACAAACTTAGCACAAACTACACCCTTTTTATCTTTCTTAAGAACATAGGATGCATCAAAGGATACGGGCTTCTTGCTCTTGCATTGATGATTAATATCAACCTTCTTCTTGCAAATGTGACACGACATATGAGTTTCTTCTTCATTTCGAAGGACCTTTGACTTGACAAATTCATTCACAACGGGGGTGAAAGCCTTTTCCCCTTTCTTGGGCAAATATCCAATGCAATTCCAGTTCAAGGTGAACTTTTGATTTGTCCAACAATGATTGAATCTTATATGGCTACCAAACCATTTAGTAAGATCCTTGGATAAGCAATCAATCTCCTTCTTCAAGGATTCATTTTCCAATATAAGAGAGGCATCACATGAAAATCCTTCACTTGTGCAAGAGCCATCATTTGTGCTACAAGATGGGTTAGAAGAACTAGGAGCACTAGATAAACTTTCAAGTTTTTCACATTTAGCACATGAGTCATACTTAGGTTTCATGGACTCTTGTGCAAGGAGAGTGTGATGAGCTTCCTTAAGCTCCTCATGCTTTTGTTTAAGTATCTCATTCGAGGTTTTAACCTTGTCATGAGAGTCCTTAAGATTTTCATGAGAAGTCTTTAGCTCCTCATGGATTTCTTGAAGAGAGAAGTATTTTCTCTTCAAGTCCGATATCTTTTCACTCTTCTTGCGCAATAGCTCATTTGAATCATTAAGCATTTGAACTAGATCATTATAAGATATTTCATCATCATCATCATCACTATCATCATCTAGTTCATCATCTAGTTCATCATCATTTGATACCTTTGCTTCACTTTTTGCCATAAGACAAAAAGGCTTGGAGAAGAGGGATGGAGCTTCCTTGATGGCGATCCCGGCAATTCCCTTGGAGGGCTTCTCATCATCATCATCATCATCCGAGTCGGAGCTATCATCGGAATCCCACTCCACATAGTATGCTTGACCATTCTTCTTCTTCTTGAAGAATTTCCTCTTCTTCTTGTCTTTCTTCTTCTTGTCCTTCTTCTTGTTTGGGCAATTGATAGCTATGTGCCCAATTTTATCACACTCAAAACACTTCTTGTCTTCAAATGGATTCTTCTTTGAGGATTGACCTTTCTTGTCATAATTCTTCTTCATGATTCTATTGAATCTCCTCACAAAGAGAGCCATTTCTTCATCGGATTCAACCTCATTTCTTCCTTCATCATCATTGACTTCTTTGGTTGACTTGGCCTTGAGAGCAATGTTCTTCTTGTTGTCATCATTTGCTAATCCATGAGCTTCCTTTTGAGAATTCTTGAAGATATCATGAGTAAGTACTTCACCAAGCACTTCGGTGGGTGTCATTTTCTTCAAGTTGGATCTCACAAGTAGTGTCACAATAGTGTCATACTTTTCAGGGAGACACCTAAGGAACTTGTGAGAGAAGTCTTGATCTGGGACATCAAATCCAAGACCCTTGAGCTCATTCACAATCTCATTCAACCGGTTGAACATGGTGGACACATCTTCATCAATTTTCATGATGAACTCATTGAATTTTCCTTTGTACACATATAGCTTTGCTTCCTTCACCGTAGATGTTCCTTCATGAATTTCCATTAGCTTCAACCAAATATCTTTAGCGGTTTCAAGATTCTTCACATGGTTGAACTCATTAATGGATAGAGCCTCATAAAGCACATTCATTGCTTGATCATTGAGTGATTCATTTGCTTCATCTCTTGGAGTCTTGTTTTCTTGATCAAGAATGACAAAACCGTCATCCACAATTTCCCAAATTCTCTTGTTCATTGCCTTGAGATGAACCCTCATTCTTGCCTTCCAATAGTCATAATTATTGCCCTCAAAGAATGGTGGTTTCCCCACATTGTTGAGGTTGATTGGCTTTTCTTCACCCATTTTATCCTACTCCGGGATGGTTAAATCCTTCAAATATGGAGTCCTCGGCTCTGATGCCACTTGTAGGATCTAGGATACCGACTAGAGGGGGGTGAATAGGCGGTTTTAAACTTCAATCACAAAACTCAACAAGTTTTATTAGTAACACAAGGTGAAACCTATTTCTACCAAGTCTATGCCTATGTCAAGGTTTGCAACCTAGGGTGACAAGAGACAAATTAATCTCTAGGAAAGTAAATTGCTCAAATTAAATGTGGTAAGCAAGTAGAGCAAAGAAATAACCGAACAAGAGAGACGAATTTTATCCCGTGGTATCGATGACTTGCCGGTCACCCCTAATCCACGTTGAAGTGGATCCAAAGCTTCAACCGCTCCTCTATCAAGACCTCTCTTGATGTATGAGCCGGCTTGAATCAATGAACCTCTCCAAACCTCGATTCCACTAGTGTTGCTCTTCCCACTACGGTGAGGTGAGCACAAACCTCTCACAATCAAGGCGGGAGCAACTTCACAATCTTCTTCGAAGTGCTTCAACCGGCCACAACCACCAAGCCGTCTAGGAGGCGGCAACATCCAAGAGTAACAAGTCGATGACGCTTGCTTGATGAACTTCTAGTGCCCCAAAGCTCAAACTCTTGATGCAATGCACTAGAACTCTCTCACACTCACAAGGATGCTACTCTAAGCAATAGGAGTGAATGAGAGGTGGAAGAAGGCTCAAGTATTGCAAATATGCTTCAGAAGTGCCAAGAGAACTTCTCCCAACCCGTGGGTGGAGTATTTATACTCCCCCACCACCAAACTAGCCGTTACCTTCAAAACCCGTGAAAACAGGGGACTGGCGGACCGTCCGCTACCCACCTGGCGGACCGTCCGCCTAAGCCCCAACGGCTACTGTCCAAAAGTCAAACGTGTCAGAGATAACCGTTACGCAGCTGGCGGACCGTCCGCCCCCTCAGGCCGGACCGTCCGCCTCAGAGTTAGAAGCTCAGCTCTCCACGCGACTAAGGACCCAACAACCATAACTGCGGACCATCCGCGATATAAAAGAGGCCTGGAACCCCTAGAACACACTCCTGCGTAAACGGTCCGCCACCTACGGTCCGCCTCACAAAAATGACAGGCAGACCGTCCGCCATTTCCAGCGGACCGTCCGCCTCCAAAGACTCGGCAGACCCTTCCAACACTTAGTCAATTTCACATCAAGATAGATGACATGCGGACCGTCCGCTTGCCACCGGCCGGACTATCCGCCACCCGCGGACTGTCCGCCGGTAGCCTGCAGACCGTCCGCAGTACCACATTAGGCACTAGATCTTTTCGCTTTTTCTTTCCCACTTTCTCAACGGTGTTAGCTCTCATGCCTGCAATACAACCATTTGAGCAAAGTGGCACTAGAAACTCATCATGCAAATGAAAATGACCCCTCTTGATAGTACGGCTATCTAGCCTATCAATCCGGTCAAAAAACTTCTCTAAACACCTCATGACCGGTAAAAGAAAATATCCTATCTTTTACCTTTGCCTTGAGCTTCCTTGGTTCCAACACACATATCCAATGTTAATTCACCGTTGAAGCTCAACCATCTCACCGGACTAACCTATTCTCATATCCTCAATGAAATAGTTAGTCCAATATGGTTATCATTAATTACCAAAACACACTTAGAGGGCCTAGATGCTTTCAGTCCCCCCCATCGGTCTCCCTTTGTCCCCTTTTATAGTCTCAAGGGAAAAAAGAAATGGGGAGGTAAAAATAGAGAATTACAAGAGGAATTACTACGCCGAGGTCTTCAATTTCGTCTTACGCCCCGAGCCGTACGGGGAGTAGGTGTTGACGGGGTGGGCGCTCCGTTTGACCTGGGATCGTATATACCTGGGTGGTTGGAGTACGGGGCTTCTCGGGCACGTCTCTGAGTAGCTTTCGGGTCGTGGTTGACTTGCACTGTGTCCTCTTGGACTCCAGGTGTCCTCCTCGGGCTCCAGGTGTCCTCCTCGGGCTCCAGGTGTCCCCTCCTGGGTGTGCATGTGTCCTTCCCCAGAACTGTAGTGTCCCTGTGCGGATGAGACGGGTGTTCCTGTGGCTGCCGTGGCGAAGGACAGCGCCCATCCCATTCTGACATAGTTAGTACCAAGCGAGTACGGCCAGGGATGGCAAAAGCGAGATGGAGCCGAGTGGTCCAGTCGGGTGAATCAGAGACTCCTCGGAGGCGGAGACTTCCCGGGCGAATCGGAGACTCCTCGGAGGCGGAGACTTCCCGGGCGAATCGGAGACTCCTCGGAGACGGAGAATCTGCTTGATCCGGGTCTTCAGATTTTGTTTTTGAAAGGTTGATTGGCGTCGTGTCGTAGATTAGGGGCCTGATTGGTCACCCCTGATCTAGACCCTCGTCACTCACGCTGCGAGAACGCTTGTGGGTTCGGGGAACAGTCACCTTGGGGCTGCTCGGGATTTCTTTCTCCACAGCAGGCGAGGGTTCGGGCTGTTCGTCGGTCGGGGCCTCGATGCCTTGGTCTACGGGCTGCTCCCCTTCTTCCTCAATATTGATGGCTCCGCTCACGGTGGGGGGCATCAACAATGGGAGGAACCTGTTCGGGAGAAAGAAGATATATCATATGAACATTAAGCAAGAAAATAAGCTTTCTGAGAGACAGTTTACCTCTGGAGGAGGGTTGTCAGCGCTGTAAGGGGTTGGGACGCCTTCCCAGTCTGGGAGATCGGCCCCGAACATTCTCTTCGGGCGAGCAGCCACCTCTGTTTCTGGGACAACAGCTAGTTAAGAGTCATGGTTTCAAAATGACCGAACAAACTCAGAAAGATTATCAAACGAGAAAAACTACAGACCAACCTTCGGGTTTCATTATGTTCGGATCGTTGTCGCCCCTGAAAGACCAAGCGTAGCGGTCATGAGTCATGAGTGAAATAAATCTCCACCTGATGAAGACTTCTGCTACGTGAACCGCTGTCAGGCCGGCATTGCGGAGCTCCAAGATCTGATCGATGTGCTTCTGCATTTCTGGAGTCACTCTTGGCAAAGCCTTGGTTTCTTCCTTGAGATAGGGCATCAAATGCTTCCCTTTCACCACTGAGGCCTGGGGAAGGGTGATGTAGAACCAATGACACTCATATCCTTTCCAGCAATCTTTTACTGGAAAGGGGATATAGATCTCCCGATCTCTCAAGGAAAACCCGATGGACCCAATCATGACTTGATTCTTGTAAAATGCAGGAGTATAAAAGTGTCTCCACTAAAGCAATGAGGGCTTAATTCCTAACCAAGCTTCGCATAGAAAGGCAAAAATGCTAAGCATGGTCAAGGCGCCGGGCTTGAGGTGCACAAGCTCGATCTGGTAATGCTCGCAGACGCTGTGGAAGAAATCCGATGGATAGACCCCAAATCCACAATGGAAGAACTCCAAGAAGGCCACTAACTCAAGAGTGTTGGCGGTCGGGAATAGCTGACCTTTGGCATGACGGTGAGGGAAAAGGCTGGTGTCAGGGAGCAGTCCAAGGTCCTCCAGTTTCTGCAGTTGCTTCGCCGTGGTGGTGGACTTGTGCCAGTACTTGTCCGTAGTAAGGATCGTGTTGCCGCTGCGAAGTTCTCGTCCGTTGGTGGCGCTGCTCTGATCTCCTGATGATTCACCATCAGATGAGGAGTGGTGCGAGGATGCCATGGTGGTGAGGAGCTGGCTCGAGAGGCTAGAGGAATAGATGGATAAAGGGGAGAAAATGGATGAAGAATGGCGAGTGTTTGTAGATGCAAGCGAGGAAGACGAAGGCCCAAATGGAATCCGAGCGGTTGCGCCAGGGGACTTTATGATTTCACGAGGGAGCTCGAACCCCGAGAAATCTGACCTTGAGCCGTGCAATGCGCAGTCACTGTTGGGTCAAAAAGGTTCTTTCCTTTTTCTGTGGCACGCATCGTTTCGAAAACTGTGCAGGTCAAATTCAATGCATTTAAGATTGCTGGCTTGCTTAGGAAGCCATCAGTTTTAAATGACCAAACACTTGGTGTGTATAGAGGAAATGCCCCGATCATGATTTATTAGAGTCGAATTTCCCGAACATACTAAGTGTTGGTTGATCTGTTCGGGGGAAACTTCTGTTCGGGGAATTTCATTCTTTGAACGGGCAGTTTCGCAAACAGATTGACATGAAAAATTTCCAAACAAGGCAAGAAGGATTATTATGGCATCTCTCAAAGTGAAATTGCTTCATTTGTCCAAAAGGAAGTACATTTCACAGAGGATCGATAATTATCCTAAAGCTAAAAACATCAAAAAATAACGATGTTCGCCTGACTAGACATCGTCGGTGAGGATCAGGGCGGTGCGGCGCCGGCCGGTGGATCATCTATCGCGTTCTCTTCTTCAGAGTCGCTGACAAGATCCACGAACGCTCCGTCTCCGGGGATCTCGATAAGGTCGCGGTTCAAGGAGACGAAGAGGCGCCGGGCGAGTTCCTCGTCGCCGCTGGTGTCCACCGGAGCCGAAGACGAAGATGCGCCTGCGCGCGACGATTCTGGCTTCAGCCGAGCTCCGCTTCCTCCTCGTGATGGCTCGTCGTTGGAGGAGAGGGAGATGGGAGATGCCGGGGCTGGAGAAGAAGGCGCAGGGCGCTTCCCGGCGGCAATGCTCGACGGAGCAGCCTCGGGAGCCGGAGACGCCATGGCCGGAGCCTCCTCTGGTGGCTCGATCTCGACTCCTTCATCCCCATGCCAGGGGAGGGCAAGGAGAGGAGCCTGAGGAGGAGCAGTAGGTGGGGTCGTCGCCGGCGGATCCTCTGGCTTGTCGGGCGGCGGTTCGGCAGAGCTGCGGGGAGAAGGAGACGAGGAAGCTTGAACTTGCGGCTGAGCTTTTTCTTTCCCGTGGCAAGGGGAGGGGTAAGGTTTGGAAAGGAAGGTTCAAGTACAAATCAATCCAAGGGATTCGGTATTTAAATACTCAGAGGTGACGCTTTGCACGAAAATCGAGGAACCGGAGCAGGGCCGTAAATGCCGCGTGCACTGCTAAAGTTTCGGGAGACATGCGGAGTGGGTTTTAAATGCGCTGAGCAGCCGTTACATCAATCCCTGGTCTTCCAACTTCCGAGATGGAATGTTTGTTTATTATTATTATGGCTAATATTTTCTCTAACCTTATCATTCAGATGCAGGTCTCACCATTCAAGAGTTCGGGATCTTTTCTGGTTCTCGTCTACATGTGATTGTCGAGGTATAACCATACCCAAAAATCACCCGAAGAGCAAAAAGACTCGAAGGCTACTTAAAGATCGACCTTTTCTGAACAAGATAAGCTCGGGGGCTACTGTTGAGGCCATAATACCAGGGTGCCCGATCACCGACTCCGAACGATGAAGACTCCGAACAAGACACGATGGCCGGATCGCAGAAGGAAAACCCGATGATAGTTAGAGTCCTACTAGGTTTAGGTCTGTTTTGTCTTGTAAGGCACGTCTCCCTGGATATAAATAGCGGGGGTCCTATGCGTAGAGGGTATCTCCAATCTTAGCCGATACACCCGAGGGTACTTGTTACACCATTGTAATCTGCACTCGCCGAGATAATACAAGCAACAACTGGACGTAGGGTTATTACTCGATCTCGAGGGCCCGAACCAGCATAAAAATCCCGCGTTTCTCTGTTCATCCACCGTGGTCAATCTTCGCACAAGGTGGGGTGCTTGCCGGACAAATATCTTCTGAGTACAACCTCGACAGAAGGTAACCCTCAGTTCCTAATACAATGAGCAAGGCCCTGGCCTGCTTCGTTTCTCGTTGCATGGCAGGTCGAGTGCGATGCTAATAGCTTCAGGAACCAAAGAGGGAGGTCGTCGCTGCTTGGGCACCGAAACAAGTAACGAAGGCAGTTGATTTCCCCTGAGCACCAACGAAGCCAAGGAGAACCGGGTCCAAACCGAGTCCAACACGGTGTAACTGGTCCACGCATTCACATTGATAGTTGTGAATGTACAACTGTGTCCCTAGAACATCTAAGTTGTATAGTCTAGAGGATGATGTCTGGTCTTTAAGGGCATAAGTGGAATGTAAAGATGTCTTTTGACCTCCTTATAAAAGGAGACCCCCCACCAAGTGTAAAGGGCTGATTCCTGAGAGTACTATTGATGAGTAATACATTGTTACTTTCTCTATTTCTCTGTCTTAGCTATTGTTTGGGCGTATTAGCTTCGGCAATATCCCAACAATGTGAAATGATATGCTCTGAACCTGATATTTTGTTTTTGGGTACTTTTGCTGATCATTATGTCAAATATATGTCAAATGATATGCTCTGATATGCTTTGTGTTTTTGGGTACTTTCTAAATATGTGAAATGAAATGCTATGTCAATGATGTTTCTAAATGTGTGAAATGCATTGCACTAAAATAGATCTGTACTTAGCAATTTTCAGTACTTGGGACAGCATCAAAAGAGACGCGGGTAAAGCAACCCGCGTCTCCTATAACTTATTGGAGACGCAGGTTAGGCAAACTGCATCTCCTTTATTGCCTTTTCGCAAAAAATGTGTCGTGGTTACGAATCGAACCCACGACCTCCTGCGTCCTAATCGGCGTCCAAACCATTGCACTAGTCAAGTATATCCACTCAGTGGCAATACATGGCTTCTTTTTAGGTAATAACTGCCTATTCGCAAAATAAAAAATTTGTATCGCGGATACGAATCGAATCCGCGACCTCCTACGTCTGAATCGGCGTCCAAACCATTGCTGTAGTCAAGTATATCTGCTTAGTGGCGATACATGGCTTCTTTTTAGGTAATAACTGCCTATTCGCAAAATAAAAAAATTGTGTCGCGGGTACGAATCGAACCCGCGACCTCCTGCGTCCGAATTGGCGTCCAAACCATTACACTAGTCAAGTATTTCCGCTCAGTAGCGATACATGGCATCTTTTTAGGAATAGCAGCCACCTTTCAATTTCTTATAAGAGTAACAGTTGCCTCCCCAATCTCGACCTCTTCGTCTTCATGCCTCTCGTCTTTTCTTTGCGCTTTTGTTCTCCACCTGGCCTCTTCGTCTTCGCTCTTCGTCACCAGTCGTCACAAGCTCACGGGATGGCTACCTCGAAGCAATCGTTGATCACGAGAAGCTAGGAGAGGGACCCTGTGACTGGCCGCTTCGCGAGGGCCGCATCCGCCTCCGCCTCCGCCTCGCACACGCCGGCGAGTCGTCGGGGACACCGCCGGCAAGTCTCGGGCGTCGCGTCGACAAGCCGGCCTCCTCCGGCTGACACCAGACGTGTCACAGCGTCCACAACCCCGTCGCTGCTCTCGTCATCGCTCCTCCATCGGGATTGGTGCCCTTGGGCAAGGTGAGGTTGAAGGACGAGCCTACTAAATCCGGCAGTTCTCCCCTACCTCCTCTGGCAGTCCAATCCCCCTTAGATGCACCCAAGGTGAATCCCCCTCCCGCTCTGTTGGGGTTTTTTTTGCATGTCTCTGTTGATTGGGTTTTTTCTTTTGCTTTGTCTCTTTTGCATTAATTGATTGGTTACAATTGATCGATGATCGATGAAGGGGAAGGAGGCTGCAGCAGCTGCAGACAAGGGCAAGGGCAAGGAGAAGGCGTTGCCGGTGTCGTCGACCATCCACCAAGGGCAGGTGATATGTTCTTCTTCTGTTTTTGTTCAAAGATTTTCTAGATTTCATTGCTGTTGATCAGAGGACAAGGGAAGAGTATGTTCAATTGTTTCTGTTTCTGTTCAATTTATGTAAATTATGATCAGAGTAAAAGTGATGAGCAGGTGATTTTTCTAAATTTTCTCTTGTTTTTGGCAACTGATGTTAATCTCTTGGTATTTTTCTAGTTTGATCAAATGAAGTTCTACTTCCCAAAGATGGTTGTCAGTCTGGACTGGGACTCCGACAGCGAGGCTGAGGATGGACCTGACCCCTTTAGTGAGGAGGTGTTCACCTATTCCCTTTTATTTTTAATTTGGACATTTCTTTTGATTTTGGGCAATCTTTATTTGGAGCATCTGCTATAACCAATTTTTCTAAACTTTGTTGTCAGATCTTCGCTAAGGCAGAGGAGCTTCGGTAAGCCATCAAGTATAAGGGGAAGGTCATCAGCAAGCTCAAGGCCTTCCAGGGGTTCCTCATGGACAAGGAACCTTGGAAAAAAAGCTAGTTAGGAAATTAAGCATTAGGAAGTTAGTTTGAACAAAATTAGTTTGATTAGGAAGTATGGGAGCAGTTTGTAATGGCCTTAAGGCCATTCAGTACTTGTGGCTTATTTAAGTTTGAAATATATGTCACATGATATGCTCCGAAAACCATATTTTGTACTGGCCTTAAAGCCATTCAGTACTTTTGCTGATCATTTAGTGAAATGCATTGCACTGAATATCTGTGTGTGTCAATGATCTATCTGTATGTGTCAATGATATGTCAATGATGTTTCTGAATATGTGAGATGCATTGCACTGAAGATCTGAAGTGAGGATGATTGAGAAATATAGATCTGTACTTAGCAGTTTTCAGTATTTGGGACTGCATCAAAGGACACACGGGTGAAGTAACCCGCGTCTCTTATGACTTATTGGAGACGCGGGTCCTTTGATGCTTCCCCAAGTATAGAACAAGTTTAGTTCAAATATGCTGCCACAAATACAGACTAGTTCAGATACTAATCAGTTCAGTTGAGATGCTGCCACAAATACAGAATAGTTCAGATTTAGTCCAAAACAAGTTCAGAGCAACAACCAGTTCAGAGCAATAACTAGTTCGGATTCATCAGCTCAGAGCTTGATTCAGTTCAGATTCAGGTTCAGTTCAGATTCAGTTTCAATTTTAGTTTAGATTCAGTTTCAGTTCTTTGAAACATTCTCATAGCTGGCCTCATTCTCAAATAAAACATACATCCCAAATAAAATTGAGTTGACATCTCATTGAAAATAAAATAATGTCACACACTTATGCATCCTCCCATTTTTATCTTACATGACATGCCAAACATCTTGCAAATTATCTAACAAAATTTTCATAAAATATTTTCAGATCTGCTGTCTTGTGATAGCAACCCAACTAGGGATGGAAGAATGCTTCATTATTCTTTGCCTTGTTTTGCGGCCTTTTGCCTCGGTGACACCTTTGTGATCTACTTTATGGCTGCTTCGTCGGTAGGGAGTGGTCTCACTTTCTAGTATACTTGGAAGTTTGCAGTTACTAAATGGAGGGACTTCATCGAATTGATTGTACTCCTCTTCACCCACAACATTTTCAACACCAACAACCATCTTTTTCCAGGTAGAATGACGTGTCATTTCTTGTTTCTTGTGTTCGGCACATAGAAGACTTGTGAAGCTTGAGCTGCTACTATGAATGGCTCTTCCTTGTACCCAACTTTTTCCAGGTCAACTATGGTAAATCCACACTTGTCTTTTAGGATGCCCTTTGTGCCCTGAACCCAGTGACACCTAAAAATTTGCAACTTAAAATTGACAAACGTCAGCTCCAAAATCTCCTCTATTTGTCCATAGTATGCAGCCTTCTGCAAATTATTGTCAAAGGCATCTATTCGAACACTGCTATTTTGGTATGTGCTTTTCTTGTCCTGGGCAATCGTGTAGAATGTGTACCCATTTATGTCATACCCTTGATAGCTAGTAACTGTGAACAGAGGACTGTTCGCCAAACATCTAATATCATCATCTGTGCATTGGTTAGTTTGTATTCGGTTTCTAAACCAGACGTTGAGCCCATCCATATGTGCCCTAGCTATCCAAGCCTCGCTCCGGTTAGGGTTACCTTGACGTAGGTGCCCTTTATGCTCTTCAATGTATATAACCTCTCTGCGTGCGTGGCAGGCCGGTGATGAAGTCCATACCAACTTCTTCCCACTTCCATTCTGGTATCCGGAGTGGTTGCAGTAAATCGGCAGGTTTCTGATGTTCCGCCTTGACTCTCTGGCATGTATCACACAAAGCAACATATTCTGCAACTCCTCTTTTCAGTCCATACCACCAGTATCTCTCTTTGATATCGAGATACATCTTAGTACTGCCTGGATGAATCGAATAGGCTGAGTCATGAGCTTCCCTCAATATAGCTTCTCTGATGTGTTTCACCTCCGGTACGCATAACCTTTTGCCATACCACAACGTTCCTTGATCGTCGACTCTAAAACCCGGTGCGTGACCAAGCGGGATCTGCTCTGCGATTTCCTGCAGCTTCTTATCCTCTAATTGTGCCTTACGAATTTCTTGTTCCAGAGTAGGCTCGACTTCAAGTTCTACCAAGTTATCTACCATTCCCAGGTTCAAACGTTCAAACTCCTTGGCTAACTCATCTGGCATCTGAGCCACTTCTATCATATTGGCTTAGCTTCTTCTGCTCAGGGCGTCAGCAACAAGATTCGCTTTCCCTAGATGATAATGAATCTCTAGGTCATAGTCCTTGATCAACTCTAGCCACCTTCTCTGCCTCAAGTTCAGGTCAGCCTGAGTGAACACGTACTTCAAACTTTTGTGATCTGTGTATATATCACATTTGTGGCCAATCAGATAGTGTCTCCAAATCTTCAAGGCATGTATCACAACTGCCAACTCTAGATCATGAGTCAGGTAGTTGACCTCATGTTTCCTGAGTTGTCGAGAGGCATATGAAACCACTCTGCCTTCCTGCATCAACACACATCCCAATCCCTGTCTAGAAGCATCACAGTAGATCGAGAAACTCTTGTTCAGATCTGGCAGAATTAATACTGGTGCAGTTGTCAACCTCTTCTTGAGTTCTTCAAAGCCTTTCTGACACTGCTCAGACCACACAAACTTCGCATTCTTCTCTAGTAATGCGGTCAAGGGTTTGGCGATTTTAGAGAATCCCTCGATGAATCTCCGATAATAGCCTGCCATTCCCAAGAAACTCCGAATCTCACTAACGTCCTTCGGTGGGTTCCAGCTAAGAACATCTTTCACCTTCTTCGGATCAACTGCCACTCCTCCATTAGAGATAACATGTCCAAGGAATGACACTTCCTTCGGCAAAAATCACACTTGCTGAACTTGGCATACAGCTGTTGTTCCCTCAATCTCTGTAGTACCAATCTCAGGTGTTCCTCATGCTCCTCTTCATTCTTGAGAAGACCAAGATGTCGTCAATGAATACCACTACGAATTTGTCCAGATAATCCATGAACACCTTATTCATTAGGTACGTGAAGTATGCAGGTGCATTGGTTAGCCCAAAAGACATCACAGTGAATTCATATAATCCATACCGGGTAGTGAAGGCTGTCTTAGGTATGTCGGATGGACGAATCCTCAGTTGGTGACATCCCGATCGCAGATCGATCTTAGAAAACACACAAGCTCCTCTTAGCTGATCGAACAGGTCGTCAATCCTAGGCAAGGGATACTTGTTCTTGATGGTAACCTCATTTAGAGCTCGGTATTCTACGCACATCCTCTGGGTGCCATCCTTCTTCTCTACGACAGCACTGGTGCTCCCCAAGGTGAAGAGCTAGGATGGATGTAACCCTTATCTAACAGTTCTTTTATTTGTTTCTTTAGTTCTTCTAGTTCATTTACTCCCATCCTATATGGTCTTTTAGCTATAGGTGCAGTTCCAGGTTTAAGCTCAATAAGAAACTCAGTGTCGCGTTCTGGTGGCATACCTGGCAACTCCTCTGGAAAGACATCCAGAAATTCCCCCACAACTCTGATATCTTCCATGGCTGCTCCTTTCATCTGGTTGATCTGACAAGTTCCCAATGTAGACGAATCTTCTTGAAACTCAATCTTTTCTCTAGTCTTGGTTGTCAGTTCTACTACCCTCTGAGCATACTTGATTACGGCATTATGTACGTGCAACCAGGTCATTCCCAAGATGGGATCAATTCCCATGGAATTCAGGACCACAGGTGTGGCACAGAACTCTACCCCCCTTATTTGTACACTTACATCTGGACATGCTAATGTTGCCCTTAATTCCCCTCCAGGTGAATTAACTATCAACGTATGTGGCATGGGTTGCATAGTCATTCTATACGTTTTCACAAACTGAGCGGATATGAAAGCATGTGTAGCACCAGAATCAAATAGAACAGATGCAGGGTGTGAGTTGACTAGAAACGTACCGAACACCACATCGGTTGCTCCTTGAGCTGCCTCCACGCTCAGCTGGTTCACCTTGCCACTTACAGCGTTCTGCTGTCCTCCATTGTCGCGGGGCTGCTGGGGGTTCTAACCGTTGTTCCTTGGGGCATTGTTCTGCCCATTAGCATTCTGGCCTCTCTTAGGGCAGTTGTTAGCATAATGCCCGGGGTCACCACAGTTGTAGCAAACTCTGCCTGCCATGGGGGCTACAGGCACAGCATTACTCTGAGTGAGGCGTGGCGCCTGGTTCTGCGGCTGCTGCTGCTGGTACCTCTGTTGGTAGGGTTGTTGCTGGCGCTGTTGCTGTTGCTGCTGCTGTTGATAAGGTGGGCGCTGCTGGTACTATTGGCGCTGCTGCTGATTCCCAGAGTTCGGTGGGCCTTGAATGCGGAGCTGGCCACCAGACTGTGGGTTGAAGCGGGGGCGCGAGCTATTCCCACCCGTCTGGTTGAGGAACTTTCTTTTCTTGTCCTCCATCTCCCGACGCTTGTGCTCCAGCATCAGGGTGTTGTCGACCAACTCGTGAAAGTTGTCGAAGGTGTGAGTGAGCAGCTGGTACTGAAGGCCATCATTCAATCCCTGAAGGAACTGCCTCTGCTTCTTCTTGTCATCCGCCACGTTCTCAGGAGCGTAGCGAGAGAGCTCGATGAACTTGTCACGATAGGCAGTGACAGTCATTGATCCCTGCCTCAAGGCCAGGAACTCCTCTTGCTTCAGGGTCATGAGACCCCCTGGAATATGGTGAGCACGGAAATGCTCACTGAACTCTGCCCACGTGATATGGTCAGGGTCCTAGTGAGAGTACAGATATGAGTCCCACCATTCTTGGGCAGCTCCTTGTAACTGTCTAGACCCATAAAGCACCTTCTCCTTGTCGGTGCACTGAGCTATATCCAGCTGACGATTCACTGCCTTGACCCAATCTTCAGCTTGTAGTGGCTCGCTGGCGTGGGTGAAGATAGGCGGGCGTCCCTTCATGAACTCCCCACGCCGATCTCTGACTTGTGGCTGATGCTGAGGTGGCGGCTGGTTCTGCAGGTTCTGCTGTACAACTGCGAATGCGTTGGCCATCTGCTGCAGCATCTGATTCTGATTGGCCAGTAGCTATTCGAGCGGCACTGGAGGTGGCGGTGGTGGCGGGCTTAGGTTGGCACGACCTCCACGAGCATTCCTCTGGTTGGCCATCTGTTACAGACACATGTCGCTGTTACTTTTCAATTCCATACCATGAATCAATTCTGACTGATCATAGGCACAAGGTAGAGACAGATTTGAGAGAATTCAGCAGACAGAGAGCAGATAAAGGATATGGAAGCAAAGTAAAGAGACAGATAGATTATAGAAACCCAACTATTTATTCATTAACGAGCTAAACCAATATTCTAGATGTATGTGAACAATAGGTTCACATGCACCACACTCATTACAAAGATCCAAATCACACAAGTTCACAAGAATAATAAAACAAGCACTCATTAATACGGTTCAAACACTAGGACTCAGACGACTCACACGACTCAAATGACTCAACTCACATGACTAGCGTTTTTATTACAACTCAAGATCATCTAATGCTCATCTATGGTGGTGCGGCTAGCAAAAGTCCCATAGCGAGTCCTCTTGTGTGGCGGTGCTTCTGCAAGGTACTCCGGTTCCTCCATAGGTGGTTCAGCACTGGGGTGCTCCAAATCGGCGATCCTAACCCTTGCTGCTTGAAGCTCTTCCCACATCCTGGAGTGCTCATCCAGCAGTGAATCAAACTCCGTGTTGATGGTTGCAGCGAAACCCACGGTCTCCACGAGTCTGGCACTCTGCTCTCCAGCTGGGTTGGTGATCCTGCTAGTCCTCCTCCCACGGGGCACACGTGGAATGTAGCGCTCTGCTCCATCGCGGATGTTGGTATTTCTTACGATCACAGATAAATCCGCAAGCGCACGGATACCGTTGTAGCTTTCACCTGGAAGTATTCAGGGTATCGAATCCACAGGGAACGTGTGTACTAGTCTTCTAACTAGATCGTCCAAGGACAACAAGAGAAATGATTGGTGAGGGTAGAGAGGATTCCTATGGCAAAGGACCTTGATGAAGAATAAGTTCAATGTCTATAGTTTACTTACTTTGGGCACCGGGGTCTCCTAGGCCTCTAGGAAATTGCCGGCCAACAGCTCTACGCTGTACCCGTACGTGGAGGATTACAAAGGACGGACAGGGCTGTCACCACCTGCCGCCTACCTCTTCTAATCCGTGGGGCTACGAGGCAAACAAAGGTAACTTCTAGCCCAGACACCACGTCTATGCTATCAATTACTACTTTAGTCTTGTTCCTAGACCAAAGTATTCACTAAGCATTCACAAATGATTAATGAACGATGAACCCACAAGCAACTATTGAAGAGAACTTACTTAATCAAGAGAACTTAATACCATAAGAGATCACGAACACTTACTAGAAGAAGAAAGCATCCGTTGAGGTACAAGATCGGGGAAGAGTGCCGACAGCCCCGGCACTTCCCCCGGACTACCCCTCACTCTCTCCCTATTCTCTAGATACTACAGTGGAGTAGAGCTTCACCTTGAAGTGGAGCTTGTAGCTTCTCAATCTTGTGTGTCTCTTCAATGACCGGTATGCAGCTATTTATAGCTTGTAGAGGCGGTTGGGAGTGGACACGTGGAAGATGAGGACGAACGGACTCAGTCACAGGTCGGGCGATTCGGGGAGATCGGCCGACGTTTGATCCACCGCCTTGAGTGATGCAAGGCACAGATGGACTTCTGGAGGCGGTGGGAACCCGTACCAGAAGGATGAGGCGGTTTAGCCTCTTGACCAGGTCGGGCGACCGGGCTCGGTCGGGCGACCGTCTATCGGCACCGATCGGGCCCATCTTCGGCTGAGTGACTGTTTAGTGGGTCCTCATGGCGGTTCCAGGTGGTATAGGTGCATTTGAGTACGTTTAGTTTGGAAGGTGGGCCATTCTATCCATGTGACCTCCCCTTGGACCATTCCCATCTCTTGGATCCAACTGACATGGAATCAGTGGCTTGGATGGTCTTGGAGTGTGCTTCTTTGCTGTGGACAAAGATGGGCTTTATTGGGCTTAGGCCCAGGTCGGCCGACCTAGGTGGGTCGGGCGACCTGGCCCTGAGCCCAATTGTCCTCCTCTTTTGCCAATTATTTCCTGCAATCACATATTCACCAAAACTCGTGGAATTGATTAGATATAAACCTTATCACTATGTTTGGTGATTATATTTGATATATTTTCTACAGGAATTGATGGCCAAAAGTGGTACCTAAGGACAGTCAACAGCGAACAAGGCTGAAGTAGAGTCCACGATAGGCGTAGAGTGCCCGGCGAGCAGCATCTGTAATGCCAGCCTCCTGCGTCTCCCTGGGAACCAGTGCGGGGTGCTCTGACTCAGTCCTGGCGGCGCCTAGCAGTCCTGCAGACACTCGAACACAAGCTGTGGTCTTCCAGAAGTCAGTGTAACTGTGATGAGTCCACCACTCACTGCGGTAGTCCACACAGACACGGCCATGTCCATAGTGGCGCTGAAGTAGACGAAGCAGACGACGATGGAAGTAGCAGTCTCCTCCATCACGAGTAGTCTCCACCACCTTCCATCCTGTTGCTGGAGGTGGATGGTCTTCCTCATAATCATCAGAGTCCTCAGAGCCATCATAGTCAGAGTCCTCTCCATCTGAATAATCACCATCGCCTTCAGGGTCCTCTGGGCCTCCTCTGGCAGCGGCACCTTCTTGCTTGACTGGAGCTGGTGGCGCCGGTGGTGGAACAATAGGAACGAACTGGTCCTCCTCCTCATCGTAGATCTCGACCATCTCGGGATCTCCTTCAGCATCCTCCACTGGTGGCTTCTGAATAGACGGCAGCTTTATCTCCCCAACTGGATCAGGGTTGAAGAACTGCAGGGCGTGCTCAGCAACTCTGGAAGGCAAGAACTCTCCAACACACTTGCGTGGAGTGACCTTAGTGCGAGCCATCTATAGAGGAAAGAAACAAGGAATGAATTAAAATTTGTAATAGAATAAGATAGAATAATAAGAATAAAGATTTGTATAAAATAACTCAAGGTGAAACAAGAGATTAAAGTAAATTGGGAATAAGGAATAATAGTAATAAGGACAAGTAAAATAATCAAGATTAAAACTTTAAATGAAATAAGGACAAGGACAAAAGAAGACTCTAAACGACCGTTCTAATTAGGCTGTGTGTCCTACAGTCAGCACTGCTTTGATACCAATCTGTCACACCCAGATTTACGAATAAACCCGAATGCTACTATATGTGTACCCAGGAAGTCCAACACACACATATAGCTTTAGGATAACAGAATATCAAAGTAAATCAAGTGCTCGAATACAAAAGAATAGCATCTCAAACTTATTACAAATAAGACTCAAGTCTTTAATCAAAGTTTACGCATACGAAAAGATAAACTCTCGTGGCACCACAAACTCCACAAGGACACCGACTGGTTGACAGCTGCCTAGAAGTCCGGAACATCTTCAGGAAACTCCACAACACCTTCAGGTTCATCTGATTACCCATCCGGGATTTTGTTGAATAATGCAAGTGTAAGTAAACCAGCTTTACTTAACAAATATAACACGAGAGATGAAGGCTAAAAAGGCTAGACATGGTTTAACTGCGGTAAGCACTTTTAGTTGTTCAATTTTAACATTAAACCAAATTACTACAATGTATAGGTAATTCCCAGTTGTATCATAGTCCACCATCATTCCAGTTTCATTCCATTTTTAAACATCACCGGGGTAAAAGTCACTGTCAAAAAGGATCCAGGCCACTCGTAACCGTGAGTACGGCTGTTATAACAGTTTTACACTCTGCAGAGGTTGTACACGCTTCCCCACTGGTCGCGTAAAAGTTCAGAAGAACATTATAACCCAACCACGCAGTGCTAGCTATGCACATTCATCACACTACCTTTGGTGTGACTACATAGAGACGCTACGAGACCTTTCAAAATTTACTTAGTCAAGACCAGAGCCCATTTGATTCCCGTGGTTGCACTGTTTTCCCGGGTTGCCACTTTAAGATAGACCATAACTAGTGATGCCCAGAACAAAGCACACAGCAATTATTCCAGTTTAAAGGTTGATTAAGAACAAAGCACACAGCACATGTTCCGATTTAGGTTGAATGGAGCAAAGCACACAGCACATGTCCAAATTAAGGGTTGCCTAGAACAAAGCACATAGCACATGTTCTAGATCGTGAATTGCCTAGAATAAAGCACAGAGCACATATTCTAGAACAAGAGTTTGCTGAGAACAAAGCACATAGCACATGTTCCAGCTACCTAACCAGGTTGCTAAAAAGCAAGTTTTAATCATTCACAAATGATCATAAGTATCCAAGTTTCGTCGTCCAAAGACGGTAAGATCACGTTGTATAGCCTAGTTTTTGCTACCCAAAAGATGCATAACGCGGTTGAACAAGAAAGTAAGTCTCAAAAATACTAGGGATATCCTAAAACAGATTAACTCATGCATGAATGTAAGTGATTATTAATGTGTATAGGTATCAAGGAAATCTCGTGTTATACTTGCCTTCCTCTTGGTACTGCAGCTGCTGCTCTTGTTCTTCAAAGTGTTGCTCGAAGAACGGCTCGAACGGCTCACCGGCTACACTCGATCAACAATCACCAACACACAATCCAGACAAGCCAGTACATGCATATCAAGTGAATTAAATTAGAACAATACATCAATCAATACAAACAGTGGCTAAAAATCTAACAAAACTATTCTACGCATTACTACGGACACATGAGCGCAAGAATCACTGAAATCGGAGTTAAAACGCATAATCTAGGGCTAAAACAAGGTCTAGGGGCTTGCTGGCAAAGAAACTAAACTTTCAGGGACCTATCTGCAAGAAAACAGGGACCTAAACATATTTACGTATAAAAATTGAAGGTCTAACATGTAAATATTACAACCTAGGATGGCGGGTTCAATTATTTAAAAGCTTAGGGTTCAAACTGTAAGAAAAATGACCTAAACCTAACTATTTTTGAACTGCGGTGGACTGCGGGTTGATTCCCAGAAAAAAAGGGGCCTAAGTGCAAAATGGGCGTTATGTGGCTAGCTGGTTGACGTGGCGCTGACGTGGCGCCCACGTGTCAGCCACGTGGCGCTGACAGGGCTGTAGACCGAGCCGTGGACTCGGCCCACGGGTCCACGGTGGACAGGTTAAGGGGTGAAAGGGTACGGGCTGATCTCGTTCGCCCATATCAGATCGGACGGTCGAGATTTGAGCGGGCGGCGGCGGCGACCGGCGGCGAGCTGGGACGCGGTGGCAGCGACGGTGAGTGGTGGCGCAACTCCAGCAAGACCAAAACGGGCGCTAGGGGCCTCGGTTTCGAGAGGTTTTTGGCTTGGGAGCAAGAGGGGAGAACGGCGAAGCTTACCTAGGGCTCGGGTGCGTCGATTGAGCGGCGGAGAGGGGTCGTCAGCGTCGAGGAGCGGCGGGCAAGCTCGGTCCTTGGCGGTCACGGTGTTCCGGGGCTTGGCTCGACTCGCGGACGACGGGAAAAGGTGCGCGGGGTTCCTGCGAACATGACCACGGGGTTAGGGGCGGCGTTGGGTGGCCGGACGGCGGTGTGCGAGCTCGGCGGCGTGCTCACCTTCACGGCAATGGCGGTGGCGGCGGTTGTTCGGGAAACGGGTCAAGGGGAGGGGGTCCGGGGTTTATATAGGGCGAAGGCTCGGGTGGTTAGGCTAGCGCGAAGTCCGGGGCGGATAGGGGCCGGGCGCACGCGAATCGCGGTGGCCGTTGGGGGTGGCGGCGTCAGACTCGGACGGGGAGTCCGGCTCGGCGGAGACGACGGCCCTGACAGGTGGGCCCCACCTGTCAGCGGCACGGGAGAAGGCGCCCAGGCGCCGGGCGTTTTCTGGGGGAGGCGGCGGCCTACGGGCCGACGTGGGCCGAGGCCAAATGGGCCGAGCTGAGGGAGGAATAAAGAGAGGGAGGTTAGGCGGGCCAGGTTGGGAAGTCCAGGGGGCAAAAGCGAACAAGTCCAAGAGTTTAGGGGCCAGAGTCAGACTTAAAGCAAAAAGAACAAATAAACACTCATTCAAGAGCAAATTCAGTGGGGATTTCAAATAGAAATTCAAAACCCATTAAATGAATTGCTTGCAAACAAAAATATGCTCCGGCATGAATGCGCATACATGTTTTTCTACGCTTACCTTTGTTTTTAAATTACTACCATAATTTTAATAAATTCCTATATGACATGGTCAATTCATAATTAAATATATTAAATCCTAATTTTTATTTAGGACTAATTTTTAGGGGGTTACACGTGGCGCTGAAGAGATTTTGGGGACTTACAATACGAAGGAGCACAGGAGCTGCATAAAATTTGTGAAGGGAAAGAGATTGAATAGAGTCTTCAATGAGTTGAAGATTGCATATTCTGATCGTGAAGCTCCTCCTCTCCCAAAGAAGAAGCTGCAAGGTTTTGACCATCCTAGTACCAATTTGCCACCGAAGCCAGTCCGTGGTAGGGGCAGAGGTCAAGGTCACGGTGGTTGTTGGCATTTCTTAGCGTCACCACTAGGTTAGTGATGGCACTAGAGATGCCTTATTGTAAATCTAAACGGTACAGAGGTTCTGCAAGCGCATAGAAGTACGTTGTAGCATTTCACCCAGGAGTATTTCAGAGTATCGTTATTTGTTTATCCGCAGGGAAAGCATTTAGTTAAAGAGAGGTGCATAAAGGCCTAATATCATCTCCCGAACGTGGAGGATTACAAAGAACGGATAGGACTGTCACCACCTACCGCCTGCCTCTACTAATCCGTGGGGTAACAATACCCTCAACAATATTCCGTATTCTAAATACCATGTTTGCAATATGAAATACAACTCTATCTATCACGTTAATAAATAGAGCAACCATTAGGCACATTGAGCCAATGTCATAGCATACGTCAACCCAAACAAGGTGCAAGACATAAGTAGTATATACTAAGTAAGTAAAGTACAGTTGAGGCATACAACATAAGTATGAGATACGTCCAATAAGCTCTGGGGGTATTACAAGTAAGTAAAGAGATACAAAAGCTGAACTTTAGAACTTACCAAGACTCCTCCGGAAGCCCTTCGGAAGCTCAATTACTAAACTATCAC
This sequence comes from Alloteropsis semialata, assembly GCA_004135705.1. Lineage (NCBI taxonomy): Eukaryota > Viridiplantae > Streptophyta > Magnoliopsida > Poales > Poaceae > Alloteropsis > Alloteropsis semialata. The sequence continues at coordinate 44,507,600 of CM014272.1, read as the reverse complement.
TATTAAGACTAAGACTAAGCTTGTAGCAAAGGAGAGCTCTTCTTCTATTGTGTGTTGAGTACGGCGCCCTTTGCAGGTATTTATAGCATCCATAGGAGGTGGAGAGCCAGCCAGAGGCGGTTGTGGCAATTTGGAAGTGGGCCCAGGTCAGCCGAAGAGGGCACGTCGGCCGACCCTTGGATGCACCGTCTTGAGCATTGCACGGTTGAGATGAACTCCTGATGGCGGTTTACAGGCACTAGTCAAGGGAGAGGCGAAACGGCCACAGGGCCATTTTCAGCCCCACTCTTCTCTGGTTGACTGCCAAGAGGGTCCTTATGACGGTTCCAGGTGGGTACCCTTGTTTTGGGTGCATTTGAGTTGAGGTGTGGGCCCTTCAATCCATGGGAGTGACACGTGGCTCGTCCTCACCCTTGACTTCAACCGACCTTGAATCAGCGTCCATGATCATCTCTTGATGTGCTTCTTGACCTGCGTGGAAGATTGGCTCGAATGGGGTTCAGGCCAGGTCGGCCGACCTAGCCAGGTCCGCCGACCTGGGCCTATGCCCGTTTTCCTCCATCTTTTTCGCCAAGGTCCCTACACACAAATATATTTTATATATGCATGCTACAACATTGAATGCAAATGCCTAAGTTATGCTTGATCTCTATTAGTTTTCTGAGATTATTGACGGTCGAATTTTCGTTATAAGGTCATCAACAACTGCCCCAAACTTAGCCCTTTGCTCGTCTCGAGGAAAGACTAGAACTTTTAGGGTCAGTGGGTCAGTGTCGGGGGTAGACCCCCAGGGGTACCCAGAAGGCGGATTGGCCCAACCAACAAGGGGCGGCCCAATCCGAGTGCTATCGGGCTGGTTTGTCAGACTGGGTGGCCCACCAGCCGGGAGGCCCACCAGTCGGATGAACCGGATGAGTACGGCGACGCGCGCGGCAAGGAAGAAGACGGCGTACCCCGCAAGAAGCTCGGAGATCAAGATAAACTAGCCGGAATTTTAGGGAAAGATATCTGTAATCGTTATAGGATCTGATCCTTGTATTTCAGGTAGGTTATGATCTCTAGCCGACTTGTAACTCAAGGCAACCGGACTATATAAGGTGCCTTGGGACCGCCCTCCAGAACACGATCATTCACAACACCCACGATACGAAACCTAGGACAGAACCCAACTACGGAGATCCTTCAGGAACTTCACACACAGCAATACAAACACCCAACACAGGACGTAGGGTATTACGTCATCCTGACGGCCCGAACCTGTTCAATCCTTGCGTCTTGTGTTACCATCGACTTCTGATCCTCGATCTGTCCCTCAACAAATCAACCACGCAGACTACCCTGTGTGGACTGCCGGGTCCATAAATCCGACAGTCAGGAGTTGCTTCCTCATTACTCCTCAAACGTACCAGTGGTTCAGCAAGATATTCTACCAAGAATTGAATAAGCTGGTAAAAGAAACTTCCCTTATTACCTTGGCCCTTTATGGGGCTTGTAGCTTCTCCTTGTCTTGGGCGGTTTGTAGCCAGAATGACTTAGACCAATCACCTTGCTTTCTACCTTGCTTGACAATCAAACCAGAGGTTTTGGAGATTTTCAAAAAGGCAGAGTTCCTTAGGTGGTACTCTTGAGTCACTCAAGGTGTATTTCCTTACCAAGATCCTCTCTCAACTCTCATTTCACTCATTGAAGTGGAGTTTGTGCTAGGAGAGTTTTGTAGCTTACTTGCATTGCACATATTGTAAAGTCAAAACCAGGATTCGAAGAGAAGTAAGTCATACTCTCAAACCAAGATGTGCATGTGTGTGGATGGCATGATAAATGATAGCTCCCTTTTTTGCGGGTTCCTCTTCCCTTATAAGACTTGCTTTTAGAGACATGACTATTCTTTCTAAATTGAGAGCCTTCATGTGCTCTTTTTTTTCTTTTTTTACATACTTGGACCTTCATGTGTCCATATATTTTTTTTTCATCAGCCCAAGTGTCTTTCTGTAATATAGTTTTAGAGAAGAGTACCATACTTTCTGTGGAGCTTTTATTTAGTGGATGGACAAAAGTCATGCTTACTTCCAGAGTAGAAGTGTAACATGTATATGGTGGCATGTGCATGACCTTGGTTTTAAAAGCATGAAGTAAGTCTCTAAGAATCACAATAATCTTGACAAAACTCAATGCAATAGCAAGTAGCATTTGTAGGGGTTTAAACAATATGAGCTTTGGTAGGAATTTGAATCACCATAAGGAACTCTTTATTTTATTCTTTTTAAAAGAAAACTCCGATTATCAAGTCTTACTTGGTATAAACTTAAGGTAACTCAAGCCTTCTCATATCATAGCTAACAACAACCTAGACTAGAGCTTGCATATGCTACCCACAGATAGACAAGATAACAGGAAAAGATCATGCTCAAACCAGCAAACTCAAAGCTTAGGAGAATAGCAGGTTGAAACATAGGTACAAGAAAGAAATAAGAGCAACTATTCATCATATCCAAAATAAGGACTTTAGCAAAAACTTATGACATTAAGGGACTAACCTAGATTGCTTTCATTTACTAACTTTATTTTGAAAGAAAACTTTATTCATAGATACTTACCTGAACTTACCTGATTGGAGGTCCCGCCCAAGCTGTTTTGTTGACACCGATGAGCCCGTTGGCGCAGGACTCGTGTTCTATGTCGTTGAGTGATGACGTCTCCTTTGTTAGATTGGTTTGAAGAAGCAGCATCTGAACCTGGAGATGAGGATACAGATGATTTAACCCACCATACCTATTTTACCTTCTTCTAGCGGTCTTTAGCTTGTTCCAGTGTCTTTTGCCTATGCTTTTGCACCTTGTATAGGCTTCTTGTTCTTAGCGTGGTACCTGATGGGGAATTCCTTCCCCCAAAAATTCTCCATGAACTTTATCAAGCTGTCCTTTTCTGGAGGCGTGACTTCTACCTCCTTGACATTCTAACTATTCCTCCCATACTTGATTTTAATCACGGAGCATTGCTCCACTTTTGGCCTGAAGTCAAACTTCTCCTTCTTCCCATTAATATAGAGCTGGATCTCTCCAGCACCCACATTAATGTGAGCATCTGCATTGCTCCAGAAGGGTTGCCCTAGGATGAGTGACAAGTCATTGCTTACATCCATGTCCAGCACCACGAAGTCAACAGGGACGAAAAAATCCCGGATGCGCACCAGAATGTCTTCAACTATCCCCTCTAGGTAGCGGACCGTAGAGTCGGCCAACTGCAGTCTCATGGGAGTCGGGGACAAGGTAGTATAGTTGAAGCGGTCAAAGAATACCTTGGGCATGACGCTGACACTTGCCCCTAAGTCGCAGAGTGCATGCTCAAAGCACTGGGTTCCGATAGTACAAGTGATGGTAGGGCACCCTGGGTCCTTCTTCTTTTCTGGGGCCTTGTTGTACTTGGGAGTGGACGTTTGTTGTTTAGTATGTCCTTCAAGTACTTGGCGTAGGTCGGCACCTGCATAGCATCCAATAGTGGCACATGTATATTTAACTTTTGAATGACCTCTATGAACCTAGCGAATTGTTCGTCTGCCGATGGCTTCTTTTGGCGTTGAGGGAAAGGCAGGACGTTGGTGTTGTAGAACTCGTGGGGCGCAGTCCTTCCTGCTGGTGCTAGCTCGGCTTCTGGCTCAGCCTCCTCAGCTAGGATCACCTTCCTTGGCTCTGCTGTCTTCCCTACATGGTTTGGTTGAACTGGATCCCGAGTAGCCTTAACGCTCCTCGTAGAAACAGCCTTTACATTCTCAAAGGAGGAATCCGGTTGCCCGGGAATTTGTCCCTTGTCACCGGAGGGAACAACAATGGCTACCTGAGCTAATTGGGTTTCTAACATCTTATTAAAGCTCCACTGGCTCTAGAAGGTGAAGGACAAACTTTCTATTTTAGAGTTTATGCCTTCCAGAGACTTATCATTGGCAGGAAGTATTTTAGAAATAGATTCGTTGATCTTGGCCTGACCAAGGACCAGATCTTTCAGAGTGGGTTGGTTAGAAAAGGAATTGTTGCTACTACCTCCCTGGTAGAACAGGCGTTGCTGATTCCAGTTCCCTTGAGGTCGGTACCCGCTATTGCCGTTTACGAACTGTACCTCCTCTTACGTCTCGGGGCCGTTGTTCCCCGAATGGCCAGTTTCTTCACAGACTTCACACGTCATGTGTGAATCCAGTGGCCCTTCATTGTTGTCGGCCCCATCCTTGGTGCGGTCATCGAGGCATTTCATGATGAGGTCCATCTTGGCGGCCAGCATGTCCACCTCCTTCACGGTGTGCATACCGCACTTGCGCTCCTGAATGCGGTCACAATTCCAAACTTGGTTTGACACCATCTTCTCTATGAGCAGCTTGGTGGCGGCCATAGTCAGGGAGAGGAATGCCCCTCCAGCAGCAGCGTCCATGTGTTCACGGGCTATCTGGGAGAGCCCATGGTAGAAATTCTAGAGCAGGAGCCACTTGCATACCATTGTGTGGATGTGCCAGGACATAGTCCTGGAAATGATCCCACGCCTCTGATACAGTTTCTTCGGACTCTTGCTGGAAGCTGGAATGTCTTTCCCGAAGGGGGTTGGTTTTCCCAATGGGGAAGAACTTAGCCAGGAATGCGTTGGAGCACTTCGTCCACGTGTTCACCGCATCACAGTTGGAGTAGAACCATTGTTTGGCTCTTTCCAACAGTGAAAACAAGAACAAGCAGAGCCTAATTGCCTCTTGATCCACTCCTCGGATGGTGATGGTACTACGCACCTCCAGGAAATGCTGTAGGTGGGCACTAGCATCTTCATTGGCCTTCCCACAGAAGGGGCTGGCCTACACCATGTTGATCAGCGGGGCCTTGAGCTCGAAGGCATGATCCCCCACAGCCACTGCCGGACCCATTGGGATCTGAGCAGCCGAAGGGGCGGAGTAGTCATGGATCGTCCTCTCGGCCATAGCTTCTTCCGGTTGGGGTGCTATAGGGACGGGCTGTTCTCCTTGGTTGGATGATTCTCTGATGACTGGCTCGGTCTCTGACAAGAACACATAAGGGATTACGACATGAGAACGTACCCTCCTTCCTATGGCATTCAGGTTCTCGACGTAGTTGGATGGTAATTGGAAACCAGTCATACACTACCCTGTTTCATGTCACAGAGAAATAGCGCAAAAAGGGTAAACCTGCTAGATTACTGGCAATTAATCATGCTGCATTAAATACATGGATGATCAAGACTCTTTAACCATTGCTTTCCCCA
>CM014272.1:44482374-44501350 GCA_004135705.1 Alloteropsis semialata | reverse complement strand
CAGGCACGCTGGCGAAAAGTTGCTGGGCTGGGGCTCTCCAACATGGGCCTGGATTTCTCTGACAGCTCGTTTTAACCTTCTCTTTTAACACTGACACTAGTGGAAAGGTGAGCCTGATGAGTGTTTGACCTGCATCTAGCACAGTTGAGCTCAGGACATGTATCTTCGGTCAATCAAGCACCGCCCAAATGCCAAACCAGACGCCACTCTCTCACAAACCCTATGACAAACCTTGTGCCATGGTATATCTTTTTCTCAAGGCTTGGGCTGATGATGGAAACTTCTCCAGGCACTACCCCGTGTTTTATGGATCTAGGCGATCCTGGCGACGGTGAAGACATTCGCGATCCTGGCCTAGGTTCTAGTCATCTCCGACGAATCTCGGCTGCCTCGTCGTGGACGCCATTACTCTTCAGGACGACTCAGGTAATATATTCAAGGTAAATGGCCACCGCTTAAAAGTTTATTTTGAGCCTGAAAAGATGGAGGAAGTTGATGAAATCGAATTCCTCAATTTTGGTGATTAAATGTTTCACCATTAATAAAATAAAATAAAATAAAAACCTTTGAAAAAAAATATAAATAAATGCTTCGCTTTGATTTGGCTAGTACACTTGTACTAGCCAAATCCTTGTATCTCATCATTGTATCTAAGAATGTGTAGGAGAAGACATCGCAGCAGAAGATAGTGTGGGGGAGGCACCAAGGACATCCTCTTTCAACACTCAAAGGGAAACCATGGTTTGCTCAATTCTATCTCTCAAACTCCCTGATTCATGAGTTTATTTAATTCATGCTTATCACTAAATTAAACTCAATGAATCCTGGTGCTCCATTGATACACATGATTTTCCCTTGATTGGCTTGCATATTCTTTATTCCTAGTACATACACCTGTTTCTTGTTAACTTATATATCATTAGGAAAGCATGTTAATCTAAATGGTTGATGAATGAGATATGGTATGATGACATGAACCTTGCTTATTCTGTATAAGTGCTTGGGATGTTTTACTAGAAATAAATTTAGCCTTACAAACTCCTCAGTGATATATATTCCTACCAAAGCCATATGTTGTTCACATTGCCAAACCTCATACATTTGCCGCTTTTTATTGCATTGAGCTTTGTCAAATTGTTGTGACCCTTGTAAGATGCTTTTCATGCTTTCATGATCAAGATCATGTACACTCCACAATCATAAGCTAAACTTCTACACTGGAAGTTAGCAATATTCATTTCATCCACAAAATAAATGCTCCATATGTTTTGTGAATCTCTCTCCTAGCTATTCCTTTAAAAGAGACATGGGCTAAAGAAAAAAAGAGAGAAAATACATGCTTAAAGAGAAATTTATTCTCAAGCATGAAAAAAAATAAAAAAAGGAGATAGTCATGTTCTCAAAATTAAGAGGAGAGAGATCATATAAAAAGGAGCATCATAATTTCCACATACATTCTACATTCACACACATGCACATCTTGATCAGATTGTATGATTAGTTTTCTTCTTGGATCCAGTCTTTGGCTTTGCAATATTATGTGATACAAGTGTGCCTCATATTTTCATTCCCTACCTGGAGCTCCACATAAGCCTTTTAGAAGTAGGATGAAAAGAGGCAAAGCAATGCCTTGGTGAGGAAATATACACACTGAGCGATTTGAGAGAATCATTTGAGGAGTCAAGTAAGGCTAAGTTTTTAAAATTTATCAAAAACCCAAGTTACTCTACAGAATGAGTTGAGGTGATTCGAATCAAGACCGTTCCATTTCTCAACCATCCAAGGTGACATGATAGACACTTCAGAAAGTCACAAGAGAAGGTATGTCATGGAATAACTTATATGCCCGCATCATATCTTTTGGAATCATGTTGTTCTCTACCTTAGTCCTAAGCTTTACTCGAGGACGAGCAAAGGCTAAGTGTGGGGGAGCTTGTTGACGGTCGTTAAGTGCTACTTTTTGACCGTCAATTCCTGCCAAATATATGTCAAATATGATCACCAAACTTAGTGGTAGGGTTTATTTCTGACTAGTTCCACAAGTTCTGGTGTTTTAAAACGTCATGCAGGAATTCACACTATAGGCCTGAGAAAGATCCAAATATATCATTATCACAAATTATCTCAAATGGCGAGATGGATTGCACCACTGCATAGGGCTCGTCGAGACGATCAAAATGAGTATATATTTCATATTTTTTGGAGCTCAGGAGAAAAAGATGCAAAAACTCCAATTTATTATGCAGCGCTGACGTCATCGCTGACGTCAGCGCTGCTGACGCCAGCACCAGATGGGCCAGCGGGCCCAGCGGCCAGGCAGGGCCCAGCACCGGCCCACGCGGTTCCTGCGCGCGCGCCCGCGGGAGGCGTCCCGCCCAGGACGCGTGGCGAGCTGCCACTGGCCGCACCGAAACAGACGAGCCCGTCCGCGCAGGCGCGCGGGAACCTGGTAGCGTGAGGACAGGTCGCACGTAGAGGTTGGCTCGCGCGCGGTTTTGCGGGTGGGAGAAGGAAAACCGACCGGTTTTGGCAGAGGTTCTCCGGTTTTATTTCCGAAGAGCGGTTTTCCTACGGTTTTGCGCTGGTTTTCTCTCCACCGACGTACAGGAAGGCTACAGAGGCGCGGTTTTCTCTGTTTGGATCCGGTTTTTGACCCTACACTCCCGGTTCTACACGGTTTTCCTTCGGTTTTCATCCCCACTGACCCCAGAACGTCGGTGGGAGCTATTCTGCCGCCCCAACTGACCCTGAGTACGTCGGTTTGCTGCTAGATGTCGCGAGGGAAGGAGGGGTACCCCCTAGTTTCTAGTGGGGATTCTCCACATGCCCAAGTTTGCTCCCCCTATAAATAGAGACCCCCTCCTTCACTCCAAAACACACAGAGAAGGCACAAGATCAAGCGAAGCTCTATCTAGTTAGTAGAAATAGGTGAGAGTTGAGGTGCGAGCCGGGGAGAAGCCGGGCTGTCGGCTTCCTCCCTTCTTCTTGTACTTCGGCGGATGCGGCTCAGGTTCGAGTAACATCCGGGTATTTTCTCTTGTATTTCTGGATTAATATTTACAGAGAAGGCACAAGATAGTATTTAATTGAGTAGATGGATGTCTAGTCTGTTGAATACCTCGGAGTGCGCCTAGTGCCACGGATTTGTAGTGGTAGCCCCAGGTGGTGACAGCCCTGACGGCCTACATAGTCCACCACGTGAGAAGCACTAGAGTTCAGTATGACCATTGCTTGGCTTGCTTAGTCCCCTTCGCATCCCTTTCCAGACTAGGACGGTTGGGCGTCCCGAAACAAGTAAATTGTAAACAACTTGAGCTCATCCTTAATTATCCAGAATACATAGAAATAACCCTCTCTACCTTCTACATAATTATCCCTTCTCTTGTCCTCGGTCGTTCTTAATTCTTAACTAATACACACACGTTCCCTGTGGATTCGATACCCTGGAATACTCTCGGGTGAAAGCTACAACGGTATCTGTACGCTTGCGGATTCATCTGTAATCGTTAAAAAATACCAACAATGACCTACGACCCCTCCCGGGAATGCTTCATGTGCCACACCCTCGACGGGGATGTGCAAACGGCTAGCAGCTCAACCGGGGACGACCCTCGCCGAACACCGCCCCGGAACGGCCCCGTGGGGGATGCCCGGCGGGTCAGGCTGCAGGAGCTCGACGAGGCGCGTCGTCAACTCCACCACGAGCTCGGAAGGAACGCGGACGGAGGGGCCGCTCGTGCGCATGCACGGGACGTGCAACAGCACATCGTCAACGACGGCAACAACGCCAACGACGCGCCGACCTTCAAGCGAGCGTCCCAGAACCTCGCGGCGGCTGCCGTCCTACTCCGCGAGCATCCCGAGTCGGCGGCCCCCGAACACCGAAGGTTTCATCAACAGCTCCGCGCGCTCCTGGAGACCGCAGCAGTTCAGCAAGCGGAGAGCTCCGCGTCACGCCAGCGGGTTCCAAGGGAGCATGCCCGGGAGCAGTCGGTACATCATCACGGGGCCTCGGCAGACAGAGACGCTCGACGGCGAGACGAGCACCAAGAGCACCGCCCGCGCCGAGCCTACAGCAGACGGCGCGGAGGCCGGTACGATAGCGGTGAGGACCGGAGCAGGAGTGTGTCTCCTGATCCCAGGGGGCCGCGTGCCTTTGGACCTCGTGTCCTCGGCGCCCGCGTCCCTCCGCGCTTCCGGGCACCTACAACGGTGCCCAAGTACGACGGGGATACCAACCCCAGCGTCTGGCTGGAGGACTACCGGCTAGCCTGCCATGCGGGCGGAGCACAGGACGACTACTTCATCATCAAGAGCCTCTCCCCTCTACCTCGCCGACTCGGCGCGAACATGGTTGGAGCACCTCCCCGACGGCAGGATCGACAGCTGGGCGCAGCTGCGCGATGCGTTCATCGGCAACTTCCAGGGGACCTACACCCGTCCTGGGAACCCCTGGGATCTGCGCAACTGCCTCCAAAGGAGGGACGAAAGCCTGCGCGACTACATCAAGCGTTTCTCCAAGCGCTGCACCGAACTGCCGAACACTGCCGACACCGACGTCGTCTCAGCGTTCCGGTTCGGAACCACCTGCGCGACCCTTATTCACGAACTAGGGTGCAAGAAGCCACGAACCATCCGGGAGCTCCTCGACATCGCCACCGACTACGCCGATGGGGAAGACGTCGTCGCCTCAACCCTCGATCGCTCTCAAGGCAAGGGCAAGCAGTCGGGGGACGCCGGCGAAGGCGCCTCCGCTCAGCCCGACAAGAAGAAGAAGAAGGACAAGCGGCGGCGCGATGCCAACGTGGTGGCGGCAGCTGAGCGAAAGCCTACCAAGCCCAAAGGGAACACGCCAAGGGATCACTTCGAGAAGCTCCTCGAGGCACCATGCACCAACCATGAGGGCCCCGTCAAGCACGCCTTGAAGGATTGCAAACTCATGAAGAGTTTCCTCGCCGAAACTCTGAAGAAGAAACCCCACGAGATGGCCAAGGACGAGGCCAGGGGCTTGAACGACGACGACGATGGATACCCCAAGGAGGACGGCGCAGTCCTAATGATCGTTGGGGGATCGGCGGCCTACCCGTCAAGGCGCGACGAGAAGCTGATCAGAAGAGAGGTCTGCAAGGTAGAGCCCGTGGTGCCCTCTTACCTCAGGTGGTCGGAGGCCCCGATCACTTTTGATCGCTCCGATCACCCCGACCATGTCCCGCAACCGGGAAGGTACCCACTCGTCGTCGCGCCTCTATTCGGAACAAAGCGCATCCACAAGGTGCTGATGGACGGAGGGAGTGGCCTCAACATCCTCTACACCGAGACGTTGGACGAGATGGGGATCCCACGATCCCGGCTGCTCTCGTCCACGGCGCCCTTCCATGGAGTCGTCCCAGGCGCGGACGCAATGCCCCTCGGGCAGATCGACCTCCCCGTCACTTTCGGGACTCCACGCAACTTCCGGAGGGAGACCCTCACTTTCGAAGTGGTAGGATTTCCCGAGACGTATCACGCCATCCTCGGGAGGCCGGCATACGCCAAGTTCATGGCCGTCCCGAACTATACGTATCTCAAGTTGAAGATCCCCGGGCCCCAGGGCATCATCACTGTGGGGACTTCATTTGAGCACGCGTACGCATGCGATACCGAGTGCTTCTAGTTCGCGGAGGCACTCGTCCGGTCCGAGAAGCTCACCGCTGAGCCTTCCTCCAGGGACCTGGATATCCCCGAGTCGTCCAAGCGTGCCGCGTGCTCCTTTGAGCCGGCCAAGGACGTCAAGGAGGTGGCCGTGGCCGACGATGGTCGCACCCTCCGTGTCGGGACGGTGCTCGATCCTAAATAGGAAAGCGCGCTCATCGACTTTCTCCGAGCAAACCTCGATGTGTTTGCATGGAAGCCCTCGGACATGCCGGGGATTCCAAGGGAGGTCGCCGAGCACAAACTAGACATCAAGCCTGGCTCACGACCGGTCAAACAGAGGCTTCGACGATACGACAAGGACAAGTGCAGAGCCATCGGCGAAGAGCTCAAAAAGCTCCTTAGTGTAGGCTTCATTAGGGAAGTGTACCACCCCGAGTGGTTAGCAAACCCTGTCCTTGTAAAAAAGAAGAATGGGAAATGGAGGATGTGCGTTGACTATACTGGCCTTAATAAGGCATGTCCAAAAGACTCCTTCCCTCTTCCTCGCATAGATCAAGTGGTCGACTCCACTGCTGGGTGCGAAACCTTGTGCTTTCTCGATGCGTACTCCGGTTACCATTAGATCGCGATGAGCTTGGCCGACCAGCTTGCTACGTCTTTCATCACACCTTTCGGCACCTTCTGCTATTCGTCTATGCCGTTCGGGCTGAAAAACGCGGGCGCCACGTTCCAAAGATGCATGCGTCGCGTCTTTGGCGACCTCATCGGCCGACTGGTCGAGGCGTACGTAGATGACATTGTGGTGAAATCCAAGCGCATCGGTGACTTGGTCCCAGACCTCGTGGCAGTCTTTGAAAAGCTCCGCTAAACAAGGTGAAGCTCAACCCCGAGAAGTGCGTTTTTGGGGTCCCGAGAGGCATGCTCCTCGGCTTTGTAGTTGAGAGTTTCCCGAGTGTCGCGGGTGCGACGGTTACGTTCGAGCTGCGGCCTCATGTCGCGCCCCTCGTGCGGGCGATAGCGGCGTCATCCTTTAACAGATCGGGAGCGAACCGGTTGCGGTTCACCAGGCCTGTTTGACGGAGCCTGTGGTGCGGCAGCGGCGGCCTCGAGGCGCTCCTTGGCCTTGTCCGCTACTTCCCGAGCCTTCTTGGCGATGGTGGCCGTCGGGGTTCCCTTGGCCATTGCTTCCATCATATCCAAGAGAGTTTGGATCTGCAGGTTGTCTTGCTCGACTGCCCAGAAATCGTTGTTAAGATTTCGGGGAGCCAGTGAGGACGCGACCTGTTGTGTACGGGTTTTAGCCGTCTGAAGAGTTGGTGTGTTGCTAAAAACGCGGAGAAGGTATTGATCTGCGTGAGTTGGAGGACTCAGCAGCGGCCTCGCTCCCGTTTTCAGCTAGCACATTAATGCGGCGGTCATCGGGCTGTTCCAACCCATCGCTAGATCCACTATAGTCGAGATCCAACCGTGCAGTGCGATCAGCAATGTCCTCGGGAGTTGGCTCCGTGAAGGTGGCGAAAACTTCCCGACCGGCGCATGTGAGATCGGGATCATGGATCCCTGTCAGCTTGAGCTCGTAATCGCCTTGGTGCTCGAACACAAGATCCCCAAAGTGGATCTCCCGTGTAGGCACTAGATGGCTGTGAGTGTAGAGATCGGAAGCGGAAGCAGAACTCCCGATGGTTTCCGATTTGAGGGAACTGGGCATGTAGGGCATCGAAGAACTCGATGCGTCGGCGATCCAGACTCCGTTGACGATCGGCATGATCTTTCTTCACGCAAGGGCCCCTACCTGGCGCGCCTCTGTCGAGGTTGTACTCGGCAGATATTTGTCCGGCAAGCACCCCGCCTTGTGCGAAGATTGATCACGGTGATGAACAGAGAAACACGGGATTTTATACTGGTTTGGGCCCTCGAGATCGAGTAATAACCCTACGTCCAGTTGCTACTTATATTATCTCGGCGAGTGCAGATTACAATGGTGTAACAAGTACCCTCGGGTGTATCGGCTAAGATTGGAGATACCCTCTACGCATAGGACCCCCGCTATTTATATACAGGGAGACATGCCTTACAAGACAAAACAGACCTAAACCTAGTAGGACTCTAACTATCATCGGGCTTTCCTTCTGCGATCCGGCCATCGTGTCTTGTTCGGAGTCTTCATCGTTCGGAGTCAATAGTCGGCAATCCACGTGACCGGGCACCCTGGTATTATGGCCTCAACACCTTCATTTTATTCAAGTAGCTATCCGTGCTACTCCTGAAACCATGTTTCTGTGTTTCCTACTGTTTGTGGAGCGAAGCCATTGTCGCGTCCATTTATAAATACGAAACCAAAATGATCCGCCCTTCCTCGGAATGAAGGCAAAGTGTGTGCAACAATGCTTAAAATTTATCAGAGGTGTTTCTTGGCAGGCCAATCCCCCAACAGTAGCCCCTCACGGACGAGGGCTTTCTTCAATAGGCCGAGTTCCTCAACACCTGGATTGCCTTCACCTGTCAAAGAAACGCCTCCTCTTGTTGGAGAAAGCCCCGATTTGGTGTTATTTTGTGTTTTTGGATTTTCGCAGTGGCTTCATTGCTTTGAATTGGATTTTTGCAGTGGCTTCGTTGCTTTGAGTTGGTGTTATCTTGCTTCGCTATTTTTGAATTGGAGGGGTGGTTTAGTTTTAAGATAGCTAACGGTCATTTTTTGTAACATTGCTTTTGATTTGCCTTCGTCGATTTTGAATCGTTGCGACGGTTCGTTTACCGAGACGGTTAATGGTCATATTATTTCACCCCCTATAAATAGGACCGAAAGGGGGTGAATTTACTTGCTTCATCTCTAAATTTTCTGTGCTAGCTTGCTGCTGATGCTAGTTTCCTGCTTCGTGAGCTCTAGCTTTTCAGCTTTTTCTTTGTTTCGGTAACAAGTTAGTTTTTTAAGATTTTTGTTATTCTGCTTCGTTTGGACTTTCATTTTTATTTATTTGCCTCGTTTACTTATCGTTATTTTTGTTTTTTGTAGCGGCTCACACAAAGCAGACCGCTCATTTGATTGGGGTGTCTGATTCTGACGAAGACATTGCTCATAGTCCTGCTGTAATGACAGAGGACGAAGCTGCTGCCTTTGCTCAGCAACTTGAGGAGGGGGTTGATACCATGGAGGTTGATCTGAGGGGCAAGGCCCCTGTAGAGGAAGGCGAAATCCCAGAGGAGGATGATACTGAGGATACTGAGTCCGTCGCTTACGAGACTCTTGAGGATGTAGAAGCTGATGTTTCGGATCTCATAGATTCGAAGAAGAAGCCTTGGACCACTATCTTCGGGAAGTCGTTTGTGAGTACCAATTTGATCAAGTTCTACGAGGAGAAAGGGTTTTTCCTTGTTGGTCATGGCCGAACTCCCGGTAACGAGGTTGTTCCTGCTCCTGAGCCCGACGAAGCAGTTGTATTTAGAGATTTCTTTATAGCTGGGCTTCGGATGCCCATTCACAACATTATTGCAGATATGCTTGGGAGGTATGGGCTACAGCTTTATCATCTTACCCCCAATGCTATCACACATCTGCTTTGGTTCTTTTGGGCGGTAAAGACCAATGGCTTCGACGTCGATGTAGAGGGCTTTGTCCGCTATTTTAAGGACCATCGTCAGATGAAGGCCGTGAAGATTGATGGTGTTGAGTACGAGCCTGATTATTGATTCATGTGATGGGTGAACTCTGATGTGTATGTGACTGTTGATGGGTAAACTATGATTCTATGATGTGTAAGTGACTCTGTGGATGCTGTTTCTGATGCATCAAATGGTGTTGATGTGATTCTATTCATGCATCAAATGGTGTTGTTTCTGTCAATTTGAGAGCTAAAACGTGGCCCTCTCGGAAACGCACATGAGGTCTAGTCGCAACTGGACACATGGCGGCTTCATGATGAAACACGCGGCAAACCAGAAAAAACACGTGGTGCATTCACCGCCAAACACGTGGCGCAACAAAAAGTGACACGTGGAACGACGAGTAAGTGACATGGAAACGTCCCGAGCCGACACGTGTCAAGACAAAAAATTGGCACATGGCGAGGTCCCGGGCAGACACGTGGAGCAATCACGAACTAACATGTGCCAAAACCACATCACGACACGTGGTTACACCAGAGCGCACCATGTGGCACAATTAAAAAAAAGACACGTGGCACCTCGGGAATGGGACATGTGTAACAGCCTGGTGATGCCATGTGGCACTTTGTGAACACGACATGTGTACAAGCCTGGTCATGACACGTGGCTTAGCCTAAGCGCAGCACGTGGCCCAATCAGAAATGGACACGTGTCACTTTAGCGAAGCGGCACTGTCACAAAACAGTGATGACACGTGGCTGCGCCTAAGCGCAACGCGTGGCGGCCCACGGAGTAGACAAGTGGCTCACTGGCAAGACGACACGTGCACGGATACGATCTCAACACGTGTGCAGCCACGTGGACAAGCCACGTCATCTGACAGCGTGGCCAGTGCCACATAGACTTGCCATGTCATCGCCATGGTGGCGTGCAGCGTCATCAATGACGTTTTTCTGCGGCGTCATAAAACACAAATCAGTTCTGTGACGCGAAAACATTTCGTCATAAAAGAGAGGTCTTCTATGATGAACGTGACGATTCGTCACCGTACATCTTTAGCGACGCGTATACTATGACGAATCCAATCCAATTTCGTCATAAATTCGTCACAGAAAACCTTTTGTGACGAATTTTCGCACTGCTGTGATGAAAATGAAACGTCATTGGTCTGTGCATTTCTACTAGTGACTTTTTCCAATAATATGAGTCTGATCTATCCTTTTGCTATCCAAAATCCTGAGCTACCCTCGCTATCTGCTGCACTTGTATTTCTTCTCTTGTCCTTGGTCGTTCTTAACTCTTCCCTAGTACACACATGTTCCATGTGGATTCGATTACCTGGAATACTCTCGGGTGAAAGCTACATCGTTTCCGGTACGCTTGCGGATTTATCTGTGGTCATATAAAATACCAATAGGCTGGCGATCTCCGGGTGCTCCATATCTTCTATTGTAGTCGCGACGGCGTTGGAGTTCGTTCTCTTCGCATTCACGGCGTAGTCGCATGTAGTTGTTGTACTTAGCGCGGCAGAGTTCTTCTTTGCCGCATCTTTCATGGCGTCAGTTGAGGTTATCACACCGGGCCCTGTTGTAGAAATTATCTCAGAGATCCCTTTGCTACACCTCTTCATCTTGGTCGTACTATTGGTCGTCGTTGGGCCGTTGTTGACGGTCATTAATGCACATCTCACACCATCACCTTTGACATACAAATATACATTCACCATAGCTATAGGACTTATATCACATCAATTCCACAAGTTTTGGTAAATATGTGAGTGCAGGGACTAAATGGAAAAAGATGACAACATTTGGGTGCAGGGCCAGGTCGCCCGAACTCTCTAGGTTGGTCGACCTGGGCCCAAGCCCCAAGAAGCCCATCTTTGGCCACAGTAAAGAAGCACACTCCAGGATCATCTCAACCGCTGATTCCAAGGAGGTTGGATCCAAGAGAAGGGAATGGTCCAAGGGGAGGTCACATGGATTGAGGGGCCCACCAACATATATAAACGTACTCAAATTGGGCCACCCACCTAGAACTGTCATGAGGACGCACTCTACAGTCACCAAGGCGAAGATGGGCCCGAGAGGAGTCGGTGCCAAGTCGGCCGACCTAGCACATCGCCCGACCTGGTATTCACGCCAACACGCAAAGCTTTGATGGGGTGCTTCCTTTCGCCTGCGGGAGTCCATCCAGGCCGTGCACCACTTGAGTCGGTGAAATCCAAGGGTCAGTCGACCACCCTGGATCGGCCAACCTGGCCGCATGCCTGACTCGACCCCTCCCTTGACCGAAGGCTTGTGACCAATTCCAGTAGCGCATCTGAGACGTGCATCACTGAAGGCGTTGGAATCAGAGGGTTGGCCAACCTAGTGTGTGTCGGTTGACCTAGGCCCATGGCCAAATGGCGTAAACCGACTCGAGTTGCCTCTCCACCGCTCTACCATGCTATAAATAGATGGCCCGGTTCCAGTTCAACACACGCATGTTTGGAAGCTCTTCTCCAAGGTGATGCTCTACATCAACTCCTACTTGCAGAACAGGGAGAGAGTGAGGGGTAGTCCGGGGAAAGTATCGAGCTGTCGACACTCTTCCCCAATCTTGTACCTCGATGGATGCTTTCTTCTCATAGTAAGTGTCCGTGATCTCTTATGGTATTAAGTATTATTGATTAAGTAAGTTCCCTTCTACTTTTGCTTGCGGGTTCATCGTTCATTAATCATTCACGAATGCTTAGTGAATGATTTGGTCTAGGAACAACACAAAGTAGAAATTAATAGCATAGACGTGGTGTCTGGGCTAGAATTTACCTTTGTTTGCCTCGTAACCCCACATATTAGTAGAGGTTGGCGGCAGGTGGTAACAACCATGTCCGTCCTTTGTAATCCTCCACATTCAGGTACGACGTAAAGATGTAGGCCGGCTCTTTCCTAGAGGTCTAGGATACCCAGGTGCCCAAAGTAAGTAAGCTATAGAAGCTGAGCTTATTCTTCATGAAGGTCCTTAAGCCACAGGAATTCTCTCTACCATCGCCAATCTTTCTCTTGTAGTCCTTGGACGATCTTGATAGAAGATTAATACACATGTTCCCTATGGATTTGATAACTTGAATACTTCTAGGTGAAAGCTAGAACAATATCTGTGCGCTTGAGGATTTATCTGTGACCGTAAGAAATACCAACAAGCTTTTTGGCATCATTGTCGGGGAAAAGTTGCTATATTATCTTCGAAACTCGTTTGCCCTCGTATCTTTTTATTTTCCTTTTGTTCTCTCTTACGTTATACCCTCTCTACCATTGGAACTATCTATTCTGAAATTCTTTGCTCCAAAGCACGAGTTCAATGAGCCACCACCTTCTGATCAACCAATCACCACATCCAGCTTTGAACTCCGCCCTGGCTTTTTGGCCATGGTTCGGAAGAAATTCTTCTCAAGAGCCGACAATGAAAATCCTTACGATCACCTACGAGAATTCAAGTTGTTGTACTCATGTCTGATGATCTTTGGTATGGTGCAGGAGACCATAAGATGGAAGTTATTGTCGTTCCCTCTCAAGGAGAGGGCACGGAAATGGTATTACCATACCGTCGGGGACGTAAATGGAAACTAAAAAAACTATGGGACAATTTTTTTCTTTATTTCTTTTCCATTCACTGTATATGTGCCCTTCGGAGGGAGATCATTCGCTTCCAGCAAGGTCAGAAGGAAACTCTAGGTGCAACTTAAGAGAGACTCAATTTGCTGAACAATTTCGGCCTAGACATAGACATACCCAATTTCTTGCTTTTGCAACATTTTCGATCGTGCCTAAGATATGAAACTGCTTTACTCCTAGATAATGTTGTTGGAGGTTTGTTCATGCACTAACCCTGGATGAAGGAAGAGTTCTTCTAGACAAGATTCTAGAAAACACTCCCTCCACTGAGACACATCACAAACCCCAGCACAACATTGAGGCGAGATCCGAGAAAGATGATCCTAGGATGGTAATATCCAAGCTATACCTATCCATCTTATGCGATCGAGCCTTAGATCCCACTCCCGAACCAAAATCCTTGAAGGAAGAAGAAATTCAACCTTCGGGATTCGCTTTTAAATTCGAGGATGATCTATTTGAAAATCATAGAAATGCCTTGAATCGAACTAGGCACAAGAAGGCTACGACACCACCTCTTTCTCATCTTCCCGAACCTTCCAATGAAGTATTTCTCGTGAAAGCCACAATGGAGGAGTGGTCGCATGGAAGGAGGCATTTTTCTGAAGCAATTTGGAATAATTCACCCTCCATAATCCTTCCATGTTTTGTAAGGGGAATTGTCGTAGAAGCCCACTTTAACCCCATCATGGAGGTAAATTTCATGCCATGGCACATAGCGTGCACTCTCTTGGGCAATATTCCGCTAAGGCCATCTGACATGCTCCTCAAAAGTTGTCCTTTTGGACACATCCTTCAATGTCGGGGGGTCGCAAGTGCAGTGGCGATCACGCTAGACAAAATCGTGGTCAACTTAGACTTCCAATTCTTCAATATCCTTGATTTTGATCTTCTCCTAGGCTACACGCTAGAAAATCTTCTCCAAAAAGAAGCATCTCAAGGGAGTCACAATGGAGATCTTGGGAAAGCTACTCTCGTCACTCATGTTTCTTGCCCAAAAATTCTTTTGGTCATGTTTGTGTTGCCGTTCGAACCTACTTCTGATCTCCATGAAAATGAACGACCTCCATCACCCTCGATCGAGCGTAAACTTTGTCCCTATGGCCCTCGTGGCGTTCTCGACAGCAGTCAAGAATCAACCCCGATGATGTACAATGAATCTTTTGAGAAGGAGAACATTTATGCCATGGACAATCTTGAAGCATCAACCTGGAGGAAAAGATAAATGATTCCACACATGAGCATGAAAGCCTCTCTTCTGAAATTCCCCAAGATTAATGCTCAGTGTTTCTAGAGTTCTTTGCACTTTGTGCCATAAGCGCAGCCGAGGACTACAACCACCTTACAGTCCTCTCTTGCAAAATGTTTAGAAATGGTTGTAGATGCATTTGTTTATCATAAACATTGCAGATTTTGTGGATGTATCTTTGGCACTAATCTGTAGCTTAAGCTTCAATGAGTACATCAACAATAGGCAATGAAGTTGGGAAAAACGTCGCAAATGATAGCTGCAATGTGAGAATTCCCCATGGTCTAGCTTCGGACCATAAACAAAGCACAGCCGGAAGATGGCCCGGATAATCATTTCCTCACGAATAAAAATTAAGAACTTGTTTTTAAGTTAAGCTTTCCTTCGAGTATCTTTAGTCGCTAACCATTTTAGGTGGAGATTAAGAAGAATGATGGATAGGTGATTCTTAAGAACATGGGGCTACATCAGTGGTAACACCTTGGTAAGTTTTGATCATGGAACAAATTTTGAAGGAAGCCAAGACACTTGGTTTTTGGTGTCCCCCGACACAAAAATCCAAGTGTGGGGGAGGACGGTAAGCATTTCACAACAAGTTCCATGCGTACACAATTTTATCTTGGTTTTCAGGTGATACCAGCTCTTGTTTCTTCTTATAAAAAAACATAAAAACTTGCATAACTAAAAAAACAGAAATATTTTGAATCGAGTAAGGGCTCCTAGTCTTTAAAACCAAAGAGCCATTGTTTTGTTTCCACCATGTGTGAATAAATGCAGGTAAAAGATCAAGTGTGGGAGTCTCTCGAGTTTCCTGATGTGCACATATTCGAGACCACCCACAGATAGGTTGTACAACATGGCTCGAGATTACACAAGAAAGATCAAGGTGACCAAGGCCCATAAGGGGTCGACCAACTCCCCTGGTCGGCCGAAGGCCCTTTGATACCACTCATCTCCATTTTCATCCAGAGTGATGGTTTGCTCACCCTATCCCTCATATTATCTGATTCATGAGCTTAACAAGCCTTATCTTGAGAGGATCATTGAACATAATGCTCTTTTTGTTTACAAGCCCATCCTTGATTGGCTTGCATATTCATTATTCCTTACACATACACCTACTGCTTGTGAACATATTTCTTTAGGAAAACATGTTCATCTAAGTGGTTGATTAATGAGATATGGTATGATGAAAGAAATATTGATCTTTCTGTATAAAGTACTTGGGATATTTTTCTTGCAAAAATCTTAAAGTCAGTAGCCTTACAAAGCTCCTCGGTGATGCCTTATTCCAATCAAGCCATATGTTCACATTGCAAATCCCATACACATATGCTGATTGTTATTGCATTGAGCTTCATCAAATTGCTGTGACCCTTGTATGATGTTGTACATGCTTTCATGATCAAGTTCACGTACACGCCACATAAACATGCTAAACTTCTACACCGGAAGTTAGCAACCTCCTTCCATCCAAATAAATGCTCCAATTGTCTTATATATCTCTCGCCCAATATTTCTGTAAGAGACATGAGCTATAGAAAGAAAAATGAGAAAAAAATATGGACACATGAAGGTCCAAGTAAAAAAAAGAAATTGGGCACATGAAGGCTAAGATATTATGGAAAAAAATTATATATGGCCATGTTCTCAAAATAAATTCAAATGGAGAGAGATCATACAAAAGGGAGCTACAATTCTATTGTTCCACACGCATGCACATCTTGATCATATTGTATGAATAGTTTTCTTCTTGGATCCGCTCTTTGACTTTGTAATATATGAGATGCAAATGTGCCTTATCTTTACTCCTACCATGAGTTCCACATAAGCCATTTATAAGAAGGGTGGAAGAAGGCAGATAAATGCCTTGGTGAGGAACCATACACATTGAGCGATTTGATAGAATCATTAGAGGAGCTAAGTATGGTTACATTTTGAAAACTTATTGAAAACCCAAGTTACTTAACGGAAGAGTTAAGATGACTTGAATCAAAGTCGTTCCATTCCACAACTACCAAAAGATGGCATGACAGACACTTCAAAATTCACAAGTGTAGGCATGTTTTGGAATAATTTATATGCTTGCATCATATCAATTGGAGCCATGTTTTCCCACCTTAGTCTTAAGCTTTACTCGAGGATGAGTAAAGGATAAGTGTGGGGGAGCTTGTTGACAGTCATTAATGCACATTCCACACCATCACCTTTGACATACAAATATACATTCACCATAGCTATACGACTTATATATCATCAATTCCATAAGTTTTAGTGAATATGTGAGTATAGGGACTAAATGGAAAAAGATGACAACAATTGGGCTCACGGCTAGGTCGCCCGACCTGGGCCCAAGCCCAATGAAGCCCATCTTTGGCCATAGTAAAGAAGCACACTCCAGGATCATCACAATCGCTGATTCCATGGCGGTTGGATCCAAGAGAAGGGAATGGTCCAAGGGGAGGTCACAGGGATTGAGGGGCCCACCAACACATCTAAACGTACTCAAATTGGGCCACCCACCTAGAACCATCATGAGGACCCACTCTACAGTCACCCAGGCGAAGGTGGGCCTGAGAGGAGTCGGTGCCAGATCAGCTTTGATGGGATGCTTCCTACCACCTGCAGGAGTCCACTCAGGCCATGCACCACTTGAGTCAGTGAAATCCAAGGGTCGGCTGACCCCCCTAGATCGGCCAACCTAGCCGCACGCCTGACTTGACCACTCCCTTGACCCGAGCCTCGTGATCGACTCTAGGAGTGCATCTGAGACATGCATAACTGAAGGCGGTGGAATCAAAAGGTCGGCTGACCAGGGCCCATAGCCAAACGACCTCAACCGACTCGAGCTGTCTCTCCACCGCACTTCCATGCTACCAATAGATGCCCCCAGCTCCAATTCAACACACACAAGTTTGGAGGCTCTTCTCTAAGGCAAAGCTCTACATCAACTCCTACTTAGAGAATAGGAAAAGAGTGAGGGTAGTCCGGGGAAAGTGCCGGGCTGTCGGCACTCTTCCCCAATCTTGTACCTCGACTGATGCTTTCTTCTCTTAGTAAGTGTTCGTGATCTCTTTCGCGTTCGCGCTCGCTCGGCGAAGAGGAGGACTAGCGGAGTAGTCGTCGTCGGAGGCGATGGATCGGTACCAGAGGGTGGAGAAGCCGCGGGAGGAGTCCCCCATCGGCGCCAACGAGATCCGCATCACGGCGCAGGGACGGCCCCGCAACTACATCAGCTACGCGCTCGCCCTGCTCCAGGTTCGACGGATACGATCCTCTGCTCGCTCGTTTGCTTCGCGCGTTCGGTTCCTCTAGGCGGAGAAGGATTGAAAAATCGCGGTTTTGGTCCCCCAAGGAATTCTGGCTAGGGTTTAGTGCGGGTTCCGTAAGCTTGCCCTGAGCGAGCCGCGCGACGCGAATCGGGTGTCTCGATGTCCTTGCTGCGGTTAGGGCTTCGAATTTGAATTCTTTACTGTTCTAGGGCTCTACTGCCCCATGGAGACAGCCAGGCTTGGAGGCAGTACTGGTTTGCAACCTCCTTGTCCGGTGCATGTGGGCCTCTGTATCCAGATTCATCTTTTTAGGCACCCAATTCTTAATTAAGCTATTAAATTGGGGTTCAGTGGATAATGGGATGAGATTTTCACATCCATTAGCTACTATGATGCCAAGATTGGTATTGTTCATTAATGAATCTTCTTCTTTTAGTACAGTTCCTTGTAATTGTGCTGATGTTCTTGCCCCTAGGCTTTTGTGGTAGTAGGTGTATTTAAGATGTAGGATGGCAGTCTGTGGAATATCCCTGTGTCTAGCAAAGCACCTATTGCTGTTTGCCCTAAATCCAATATTCACTGTTTTTGGTTTTGTGTTCCTTTCTGTTACAGGACAATGTGGTGGATGACATTGTCATCAAGGCTATGGGAAGGGCAATCAACAAGACAGTTGTCATCGTGGAGCTTCTTAAGGTGGAATTACAAATTCATAATACCACTTGGTAATGATACCCTGTGATGCCGATTATTGACTTGTATGTTATCCCCTGAGCAGAGAAGGATTGCTGGTCTCCATCAGAATACCTCTATTGAATCCATTGACATAACTGATACTTGGGAGCCACTGGAAGAAGGCCTTGTCACGTAAGGGGCATTGGATATTTTTCTTATATTTATATTCTTTTGAAGAGATTTTACTTGATCCCTTCATGTTTCCATGACAGTCTTGAGACCACTCGCCATGTGTCCTTGATTACCATTAAATTGTCAAAGAAGGAGCTGGATACATCATCTCCTGGGTATGTGCAGTCACAATTTTCCATGCATGTTTGAAATTTGAATAAAGGCTATACATAATTAATACGCTTTGCTTATGCTATCATCACAATTTTTTTTATTTATTTTCTTCTCAATAATATTGTTCCTGTCTATAAGCTTTTTAGATAGTAATAATATGAGAGTGTAATGGACAGACGTTCCTTCAATAGTTAGCTTTTGGAGAACTCGGGGCATTGATTTGCTAGATTTGTAATGTGATGTGTGGTCACTTAGCAGTTAGGAACTTTGGATAGCCTTTCTCTGATTCTAATTCTTTATCCTATCTTCTTGAAATTCAAGACATGAACATTACCTCGTATTCTTGCAGTTACCAGCCACCGATACCAGCTGACCAGGTCAGGCCAGCAGCTGAGTTCGACCAGGATGCAGGTGTGCTGTCGTTGATTAATAAACTTGTACGGCATTTTCCCTGCTTTTGTCTATGTAATGAAACTTTTTTTATTTAAATTTCGCCAGAGGCCATACCAAGTGGTCGTGGAAGAGGACGTGGTCGTCGGGGAAGG
>CM014272.1:44467901-44481374 GCA_004135705.1 Alloteropsis semialata | reverse complement strand
CGTCTGCGAGCATTACCAGATCGAGCTTGTGCACCTCAAGCCCGGCGCCTTGACCATGCTTAGCATTTTTGCCTTTCTATGCGAAGCTTGGTTAGGAATTAAGCCCTCATTGCTTTTGTGGACACTTTTATACTCCTGCATTTTACAAGAATCAAGTCATGATTGGGTCCATCGGGTTTTCCTTGAGAGATCGGGAGATCTATATCCCCTTTCCAGTAAAAGATTGCTGGAAAGGATATGAGTGTCATTGGTTCTACATCACCCTTCCCCAGGCCTCAGTGGTGAAAGGGAAGCATTTGATGCCCTATCTCAAGGAAGAAACCAAGGCTTTGCCAAGAGTGACTCCAGAAATGCAGAAGCACATCGATCAGATCTTGGAGCTCCGCAATGCCGGCCTGACAGCGGTTCACGTAGCAGAAGTCTTCATCAGGTGGAGATTTATTTCACTCATGACTCATGACCGCTACGCTTGGTCTTTCAGGGGCGACAACGATCCGAACATAATGAAACCCGAAGGTTGGTCTGTAGTTTTTCTCGTTTGATAATCTTTCTGAGTTTGTTCGGTCATTTTGAAACCATGACTCTTAACTAGCTGTTGTCCCAGAAACAGAGGTGGCTGCTCGCCCGAAGAGAATGTTCGGGGCCGATCTCCCAGACTGGGAAGGCGTCCCAACCCCTTACAGCGCTGACAACCCTCCTCCAGAGGTAAACTGTCTCTCAGAAAGCTTATTTTCTTGCTTAATGTTCATATGATATATCTTCTTTCTCCCGAACAGGTTCCTCCCATTGTTGATGCCCCCCGTGAGCGGAGCCATCAATATTGAGGAAGAAGGGGAGCAGCCCGTAGACCAAGGCATCGAGGCCCCGACCGACGAACAGCCCGAACCCTCGCCTGCTGTGGAGAAAGAAATCCCGAGCAGCCCCAAGGTGACTGTTCCCCGAACCCACAAGCGTTCTCGCAGCGTGAGTGACGAGGGTCTAGATCAGGGGTGACCAATCAGGCCCCTAATCTACGACACGACGCCAATCAACCTTTCAAAAACAAAATCTGAAGACCCGGATCAAGCAGATTCTCCGTCTCCGAGGAGTCTCCGATTCGCCCGGGAAGTCTCCGCCTCTGAGGAGTCTCTGATTCACCCGACTGGACCACTCGGCTCCATCTCGCTTTTGCCATCCCTGGCCGTACTCGCTTGGTACTAACTATGTCAGAATGGGATGGGCGTTGTCCTTCACCACGGCAGCCACAGGAACACCCGTCTCATCCGCACAGGGACACTACAGTTCTGGGGAAGGACACATGCACACCCAGGAGGGGACACCTGGAGCCCGAGGAGGACACCTGGAGCCCGAGGAGGACACCTGGAGTCCAAGAGGACACAGTGCAAGTCAACCACGACCCGAAAGCTACTCAGAGACGTGCCCGAGAAGCCCCGTACTCCAACCACCCAGGTATATACGATCCCAGGTCAAACGGAGCGCCCACCCCGTCAACACCTACTCCCTGTACGGCTCGGGGCGTAAGACGAAATTGAAGACCTCGGCGTAGTAATTCCTCTTGTAATTCTCTATTTTTACCTCCCCATTTCTTTTTTCCCTTGAGACTATAAAAGGGGACAAAGGGAGACTGATGGGGGGGACTGAAAGCATCTAGGCCCTCTAAGTGTGTTTTGGTAATTAATGATAACTATATTGGACTAACTATTTCATTGAGGATATGAGAATAGGTTAGTCCGGTGAGATGGTTGAGCTTCAACGGTGAATTAACATTGGATATGTGTGTTGGAACCAAGGAAGCTCAAGGCAAAGGTAAAAGATAGGATATTTTCTTTTACCGGTCATGAGGTGTTTAGAGAAGTTTTTTGACCGGATTGATAGGCTAGATAGCCGTACTATCAAGAGGGGTCATTTTCATTTGCATGATGAGTTTCTAGTGCCACTTTGCTCAAATGGTTATATTGCATGCATGAGAGCTAACACCGTTGAGAAAGTGGAAAAGAAAAAGCGAAAAGATCAAGTGCTTAATGTGGTACTGCGGACGGTCCGCAGGCTACCGGCGGACAGTCCGCGGGTGGCGGATAGTCCGGCCGGTGGCAAGCGGACGGTCCGCATGTCATCTATCTTGATGTGAAATTGACTAAGTGTTGGAAGGGTCTGCCGAGTCTTTGGAGGCGGACGGTCTGCTGGAAATGGCAGACGGTCTGCCTGTCATTTTTGTGAGGCGGACCGTAGGTGGCGGACCGTTTACGCAGGAGTGTGTTCTAGGGGTTCCAGGCCTCTTTTATATAGCGGACGGTCCGCAGTTATGGTTGTTGGGTCCTTAGTCGCGTGGAGAGCTGAGCTTCTAACTCTGAGGCGGACGGTCCGGCCTGAGGACGCGGACGGTCCGCCAGCTGCGTAACGGTTATCTCTGACATGTTTGACTTTTGGACAGTAGCCGTTGGGGCTTAGGCGGACGGTCCGCCAGGTGGGTAGCGGACGGTCCGCCAGTCCCCTGTTTTCACGGGTTTTGAAGGTAACGGCTAGTTTGGTGGTGGGGGAGTATAAATACTCCACCCACGGGTTGGAGAAGTTCTCTTGGCACTTCTGAAGCATATTTGCAATACTTGAGCCTTCTTCCACCTCTCATTCACTCCTATTGCTTAGAGTAGCATCCTTGTGAGTGTGAGAGAGTTCTAGTGCATTGCATCAAGAGTTTGAGCTTTGGGGCACTAGAAGTTCATCAAGCAAGCGTCATCGACTTGTTACTCTTGGAGGTTGCCGCCTCCTAGACGGCTTGGTGGTTGTGGCCGGTTGAAGCACTTCAAAGAAGATTGTGAAGTTGCTCCCGCCTTGATTGTGAGAGGTTTGTGCTCACCTCACCGGAGTGGGAAGAGCAACACTAGTGGAATCGAGGTTTGGAGAGGTTCATTGATTCAAGCCGGCTCATACATCAAGAGAGGTCTTGATAGAGGAGCGGTTGAAGCTTTGGATCCACTTCAACGTGGATTAGGGGTGACCGGCAAGTCATCGATACCACGGGATAAAATTCGTCTCTCTTGTTCGGTTATTTCTTTGCTCTACTTGCTTACCACATTTAATTTGAGCAATTTACTTTCCTAGAGATTAATTTGTCTCTTGTCACCCTAGGTTGCAAACCTTGACATAGGCATAGACTTGGTAGAAATAGGTTTCACCTTGTGTTACTAATAAAACTTGTTGAGTTTTGTGATTGAAGTTTAAAACCGCCTATTCACCCCCCTCTAGTCGGTATCCTAGATCCTACAAGTGGCATTAGAGCCGAGGACTCCATATTTAAAGGATTTAACCATCCCGGAGTAGGATAAAATGGGTGAAGAAAAGCCAATCAACCTCAATAATGTGGGGAAACCACCATTCTTTGAGGGCAATAATTATGACTATTGGAAGCAAGAATGAGGGTTCATCTCAAGGCAATGAACAAGAGAATTTGGGAAATTGTGGATGACGGTTTTGTCATTCTTGATCAAGAAAACAAGACTCCAAGAGATGAAGCAAATGAATCACTCAATGATCAAGCAATGAATGTGCTTTATGAGGCTCTATCCATTAATGAGTTCAACCATGTGAAGAATCTTGAAACCGCTAAAGATATTTGGTTGAAGCTAATAGAAATTCATGAAGGAACATCTACGGTGAAGGAAGCAAAGCTATATGTGTACAAAGGAAAATTCAATGAGTTCATCATGAAAATTGATGAAGATGTGTCCACCATGTTCAACCGGTTGAATGAGATTGTGAATGAGCTCAAGGGTCTTGGATTTGATGTCCCGGATCAAGACTTCTCTCACAAGTTCCTTAGGTGTCTCCCCGAAAAGTATGACACTATTGTGACACTACTTGTGAGATCCAACTTGAAGAAAATGACACCCACCGAAGTGCTTGGTGAAGTACTTACTCATGATATCTTCAAGAATTCTCAAAAGGAAGCTCATGGATTAGCAAATGATGACAACAAGAAGAACATTGCTCTCAAGGCCAAGTCAACCAAAGAAGTCAATGATGATGAAGGAAGAAATGAGGTTGAATCCGATGAAGAAATGGCTCTCTTTGTGAGGAGATTCAATAGAATCATGAAGAAGAATTATGACAAGAAAGGTCAATCCTCAAAGAAGAATCCATTTGAAGACAAGAAGTGTTTTGAGTGTGATGAAATTGGGCACATAGCTATCAATTGCCCAAACAAGAAGAAGGACAAGAAGAAGAAAGACAAGAAGAAGAGGAAATTCTTCAAGAAGAAGAAGAATGGTCAAGCATACTATGTGGAGTGGGATTCCGATGATAGCTCCGACTCGGATGATGATGATGATGATGATGAGAAGCCCTCCAAGGGAATTGCCGGGATCGCCATCAAGGAAGCTCCATCCCTCTTCTCCAAGCCTTTTTGTCTTATGGCAAAAAGTGAAGCAAAGGTATCAAATGACGATGAACTAGATGATGAACTAGATGATGATAGTGATGATGATGATGAAATATCTTATAATGATCTAGTTCAAATGCTTAATGATTCAAATGAACTATTGCGCAAGAAGAGTGAAAAGATATCGGACTTGAAGAGAAAATACTTCTCTCTTCAAGAAATCCATGAGGAGCTAAAGACTTCTCATGAAAATCTTAAGGACTCTCATGACAAGGTTAAAACCTCGAATGAGATACTTAAACAAAAGCATGAGGAGCTTAAGGAAGCTCATCACACTCTCCTTGCACAAGAGTCCATGAAACCTAAGTATGACTCATGTGCTAAATGTGAAAAACTTGAAAGTTTATCTAGTGCTCCTAGTTCTTCTAACCCATCTTGTAGCACAAATGATGGCTCTTGCACAAGTGAAGGATTTTCATGTGATGCCTCTCTTATATTGGAAAATGAATCCTTGAAGAAGGAGATTGATTGCTTATCCAAGGATCTTACTAAATGGTTTGGTAGCCATATAAGATTCAATCATTGTTGGACAAATCAAAAGTTCACCTTGAACCGGAATTGCGTTGGATATTTGCCCAAGAAAGGGGAAAAGGCTTTCACCCCCGTTGTGAATGAATTTGTCAAGTCAAAGGTCCTTCGAAATGAAGAAGAAACTCATATGTTGTGTCACATTTGCAAGAAGAAGGTTGATATTAATCATCAATGCAAGAGCAAGAAGCCCGTATCCTTTGATGCATCCTATG
The DNA here is from genome assembly GCA_004135705.1 of Alloteropsis semialata. Taxonomy (NCBI): domain Eukaryota; kingdom Viridiplantae; phylum Streptophyta; class Magnoliopsida; order Poales; family Poaceae; genus Alloteropsis; species Alloteropsis semialata. The sequence goes on along the minus strand of CM014272.1, from coordinate 44,476,196 downwards.
TTCTTAAGAAAGATAAAAAGGGTGTAGTTTGTGCTAAGTTTGTTGGTCTTCCCATTAGTGGCACTAAGAAGAAAGCCATATGGGTGCCTAAGGTTTTGGTGACTAACATCCAAGGACCCAAGCAAATTTGGGTACCTAAAAGAAATTGAATTCCTTTTTGTAGGTGGATTACAAGGCCGGAGGGAAACATTGGGTGGTTGATAGTGGATGCTCTCAACACATGACCGGCGAAGCAAAGATCTTTACCACTCTTGACAAAGAATCCGACTATGATGATATCACCTTCGGTGACAATGGCAAGGGTGAAGTAAAGGGATTGGGCAAAATCACTATCTCTAATGAGTATTCTCTCAAATGTGCTATTAGTTGACTCTCTCAAGTTTAATCTATTGTCGGTATCTCAACTTTGTGATCTTGGTTATAAGTGTTCTTTTACTAGTGAAACTTTTGAAGTAACTAGTAAAGATGAAAGCATTAGCATATTCAAGGGGTTTAGGCATGAGAGCTTATATTTGGTGGATTTCTCATCTAGTCATGCCAAGTTGACGACTTGCTTGTTCTCTAAATCATCTTTGGGTTGGTTGTGGCATAGAAGGTTAGCTCATGTTGGAATGAAACAACTCAACCGATTATTGAAGCATGATCTAGTAGAAGGCTTGAAGAATGTGAAGTTTGACAAGGACAAATTGTGTAGTGCTTGTCAAGCCGGCAAACAAGTGTCAAACTCTCATCCTAACAAGAGTGCTATGTCAACCACAAGACCTTTGGAATTATTGCATATGGATTTGTTTGGTCCTACAACCTATAGAAGTATTGGGGGAAATTGCTATTGTCTTGTGATTGTTGATGATTATTCAAGATACACATGGGTTTTCTTTCTTCATGACAAGGCCGACACTTATGATATATTCAAGAATTTTGTGACAAGGGCTGAAAATGAATTTGAGCACAAATTGAAGAAAGTAAGAAGTGACAATGGTAGTGAATTCAACAACACAAGAGTTGAGGAATTTTGTAATGAGAAGGGAATCAAACATGAATTCTCAACCAAGTATACACCGGAGCAAAATGGTCTTGTTGAGAGGAAGAATAGAACTTTGATTGATATGGCAAGGTCAATGCTATCGGAGTACAATGTTTCGGATTCTTTTTGGGCCGAAGCAATCAATACCGCTTGTCATGCATCAAATAGGCTTTATTGTCATAGATTCTTCAACAAGACACCATATGAACTTCTCATTAGAAGAAAGCCAAACATTTCATATTTTAGGGTCTTTGGTTGCAAGTGCTATATCTTGAGAAAAGGCACAAGACTATCAAAGTTTGAAAGCAAGTGTGATGAAGGATTTCTTCTTGGATATTCATCTTGTAGCAAAGCTTATAGAGTGTACAACAAGTCCAAGGGATTTGTAGAAGAAGCCTATGATGTTGAATTTGATGAAACAAATGGCTCACAAGATGAGAAAGAAAATCTTGAAGATGTGAGAAATGATGAGTTGAGGGAAGCTATGAAGACCATGTCTATTGGTGATATTAGACCTATAAGAGAAGAGGATGATGATAATGGTCCATCAATCTCGATTGGAGTGAATCCCTCTACTTCAACCACAAGTGATAATGTTCAATCTCAAGATGATAGTGAAGCAAGTAATGTCAATGCAACTTCATCTAGTGAGCAAATTGTCACTCCCATACAACCTTCAACCTCTATACAAGAATCTATTGATCAACCAAGAATTCATCATGCCATTGCCAAAGATCACCCCATTGATCAAATTGTGGGTGATATTAGTAAGGGTGTTCAAACTCGATCTCGTGTTGCTTCATTTTGTGAACATTTCTCTTTTGTATCTTGTGTTGAACCTAACCGTGTAGATGAAGCACTAAATGATCCAGATTGGGTGAATGCCATGCATGAAGAATTGAATAATTTCACCCGGAACAAAGTTTGGGAGCTAGTAGAGAGACCCAAGAATTATAATGTGATTGGCGCAAAATGGGTATTCCGGAACAAGCAAAATGAAGATGGTGTTGTTGTGAGAAACAAGGCAAGATTGGTTGCTCAAGGGTACACTCAAGTTGAAGGCTTGGACTTTGGTGAAACATTTGCTCCCGTGGCTAGATTGGAAGCTATAAGAATCTTATTGGCCTATGCTTGCTCTCATAATGTTAAGCTATATCAAATGGATGTCAAAAGTGCTTTCTTAAATGGCAAGATTAGTGAACTAGTATATGTTGAACAACCTCCCGGTTTTGAAGATCTTGACAAGCCAAATCATGTATACAAGCTCTCTATGGGTTGAAGCAAGCACCTCATGCTTGGTATGAAAGGCTTAGGGACTTTCTCATATCTAGGGGATTCAAAATTGGAAAGGTTGATAATACCTTGTTCACTAAGAAGATTGAAAATGACATATTCATATGCCAAATTTATGTTGATGACATCATCTTTGGTTCAACCAATGAAGATTATTGCAAGGAATTCGGTGATATGATGTCAAATGAATTTGAAATGTCTATGATTGGTGAATTGAGCTTCTTCCTTGGTCTTCAAATCAAGCAAATGAGGGAAGGCACATTTGTTTGCCAATCTAAATATGTGAAGGATCTATTGAAGAAGTTTGGTATGGAAGATGCTAAACCTATCAAAACTCCTATGGCTACTAATGGACATCTTGATCTTGATGAGGGAGGTAAACCGGTAGATCCTAAACTTTATAGATCCATGATTGGTAGTTTGCTTTATCTTACCGCATCTAGGCCCGATATTATGTTTAGTGTGTGCATGTGTGCAAGGTTTCAAGCCGCACCTAAAGAATGTCACTTGACCGCCGTCAAGCGCATCCTAAGATATTTGAAGTATTCTCCTAATATTGGTCTTTGGTATCCTAAGGGTGCTCATTTTGATTTGGTTGGGTATTCGGATTCGGATTATGCGGGATGCAAGGTTGATAGGAAGAGCACATCCGGTGGTTGTCAATTTCTTGGAAGATCTCTTGTTTCTTGGTCTTCAAAGAAACAAAATTCAATGGCTCTCTCTACCGCCGAAGCGGAATATATCTCGGCGGGAAGTTGTTGTGCTCAATTATTGTGGATGAAGCAAACTCTTCTTGATTTTGGAGTGGATTTCAAGAATATACCTCTCTTATGTGACAATGAAAGTGCCGTGAAGATAGCTAACAATCCGGTTCAACATTCTAGAACCAAACACATTGATATACGGCATCATTTTCTTAGGGATCATGTGAGCAAAGGGGATATCATAATTGATGGAATTAGCACCAAGGATCAATTGGCGGATATCTTTACCAAGCCATTGGATGAACAAAGGTTTTGTTTCTTGAGAAATGAGCTCAATGTTATTGACTTCTCAAATGTGGCTTGAAACTTAGCTCACATGTTTATTGCTTATCTAACCCTACTTTTATGCAATTTATTAGTGCATTTTCATCTAGTATTCACTTCATTGCATAAATTCCATGATTCTTGGTCAAAAGTTCTCTCAAGATCTTATTGTAATCACATACATCTCAGTGAAATCATTGTGAAAATATTTGAGAAGAAATCCATGAAAGAAATTCAACAAGTGACAAAAGACAGCAGTTCTCGGGCTGGAATTTCTGGTATAGCGGACCGTCCGCCACATATGGACCGGACCGTCCGCGGGTCGCGGACCGTCCGCGAGGACAGGGCGGACCTTCCGCAGGTGTTGTGGAATATTCTTCAGAATATTATTTTGGATCTGGAATATCAGAAAATAAGGTCAGAGGCGGACCGTCCGCGCCCTTATGGCGGACCGTCCGCGACGGTCGGGCGGAAGTGGACCCGCGCCGGACCGAAGGGATATACTACCGAGGAACCCATCTCTTTCTCAGAACAGCCACCTCTCTCTCTCATTCTTTTTCTCCTCCAAAGCAAAAGTCAAGAACGCTTTTAGAGAGACATCTTGGCGCATCCCCGGACCAACCGGAGCTCATCCCGGACCTTCCGCGCCTCAAGGATCATGTCCTCTCGGTATTTTGTCAAAACCCTCAGTGATTCTCATGGATTTCATTCATATTCTTGGTTAGGGTTTGATATGGGGATTTCAATTTCAACCATGGATTTGTGAAATTAGTTGGTGGAATATGTTGAGCAAGTCAAGGGGATGTCATGGCTATGATTTGGTGCAGTTTTGTTGGCTATACTTAGAGATCGAGGATGGTTACTGTGCTGGTCGCGGTCTCCAGGTGACCTGCGGACCGTCCACCGCCCCCTGGCAGACAGTCCGCCTGTCGCCTGTGACAGCAACCAGGACAGCAGCCTATTGATTGTTGGATGTTTCAATTCTCAATGTTATCACTTATAATTGAAATGCTTTATGGCAGTGCTGGTGGTCGTTCTAGGAAGGTTGTGACATCGAAGCAAAAGAAGGGAAGTTCATCTAAAAGGCCTAGAGTAGATGACTCAGAATCAGGGGATGAATATTTGCCTAGTGACTCAGAGCATGCGCAAACTGATACTGAGGTAGAGGCTGAGGAGGCTGAAGATGAATTGATTGATGAGACTGTGAATCTTGCAGGAAGACAGTGGAGTCAGAACTCATACAGAGATGCTAGGGCTCCCTATCAATATGGTTTGCCCCGGGATACCTCAAACTTGTTCTTTCATACTCAGGTGCAGGAAGATGCTTTCTATGGTCATATGGTTCACAAGAATGTGTACAAGCATCAAACAATTGACTTTTTCTATATGGCAAATCAACATGTGATGAGCTCTCTTGTTCCAAAACTTGAGCATCTTGGCTTGAGGCAGTTTATGGAACACAGGTGTGAATGGAATGAAGCTGTCATTCGTCAGTTCTATGCCACAGCTGAGGTGAACATAGAGGAGAAGAAGCTTGAATGGATGACAGGCACAAACAGGTACTCTGCTACCTTTGCTGAATTTGCAGCAGCTAATGAGTTTAATTATGACTTCATCACTGGGGAAGATAGTTTTGACATATCTAATGAGTTGCACTTGGACCTTCATAGCATCACTCCATTCTATGAGCCTGCAAGAACCAATATTCATAGAGTGCACTACAAGACTACAGGGCTAAGGCACCATCTAGCTGTGCTAAACAAGATTGCTAGGGTCACTGTTCTTCCCAAGAGTGGCTACAAGGATGCTTTCATTGGATGGGCACCAAATTTTGTGAAGCATGTCATGTCAAATCAGAAGATGGATGTGGTGAAACTCATTATGTATCAAATCAATGAAAAGAAAACCAACTATGAGATAAATCTTTACCATGCTCCCTACATTATGTCACTCATTCTTGCCAAGACAAGGTTCAGGGGACCTCGCAATGTGAAGCATCTCCCATTCAGGCCATTCAAGAATGACAGAGCATTTCTTGAGAGGGATGTGACTGAGTATCTAGATGTGGATGCCAATGAGGCTTGGGAGGAGTATGTGCCTCATGAGCAAGGAGGAGCACATGATGCTCAAGATGCCGATGCACAGGCTATGCCACCTCCACCTCCTCCTCCACAGCAGCCACAGCAGCCACAGTGGGCACCTCCAGCTGGATATTTTGATCCATACTTCGCCTCTATGCAGCAGTCCATGATAAATCAGTTTGAGCAGATGCAGATGGGTTTCAACACCCACTTTGAGGCATATGGGCAGCAGATGAATGCCAATCTTGAGAGCATGCAGACTCGTCTTGATAGCCAGCATCAGCAGCTTATGGAGAGGCAGCAGCAGCTTGAGACTCGCTTTGACAACTTTCAGACTACCTTCTCAGGCTTCACTGATCACTTTTACTCATATTAATCGGCTCCAGTGCCTCCTCCACAGTTCTACCCTCACCAGCCATTTTATCCTCCTCCACCGCCGCCTCAGGACGACTAGGACCCTCTTTTGGTCTTTGATGACAAAGGGGGAGAAGAATTTGGAGTGATTCCTTGAAGATTCTCATGGAAATAGGGGGAGCTTTGGGCTTGGGATCATGGAAACATTGCATGTGCATGTTTAATTCTCGCCTTGCATGAACTATTTGTGTGCTTGTAATATCTTATGCTGTGATGTGTGTGGAACTAGAACTTGTGTTTGAACCTTGTTGGATGTAATTGCATTTCCTTAGCTTAATATGGCTTGTTCTAGTTCTTGTGGTTTTTCGAGGCTAACCCTTTATCGCTTATGTTCATTGAATATTATATATATCTTGTGTAGCCTCGATTGCCCTTTTGTAGGGGAAACTCCGGAATTTTCTTATCAAATGCATATGAAGATATTCCAAATGCAAAATTATATGCACATATGAAGGGGGAGTTCTTCTCTACAAAATGAATTTTGAGTTTTTTTATCCATTCATAAATATTGGTTTCATTGAAATGGGTAAGCGTTCTCAAAGTTCAAAAACCTTCTCTTATCACTCCTTTCAATGGTTGTCATCAATTACCAAAAAGGGGGAGATTGAAAGCATCTAGGCCCTCTAAGTGTGTTTTGGTAATTAATGATAACCATATTGGACTAACTATTTCATTGAGGATATGAGAACAGGTTAGTCCGGTGAGATGGTTGAGCTTCAACGGTGAATTAACATTGGATATGTGTGTTGGAACCAAGGAAGCTCAAGGCAAAGGTAAAAGATAGGATATTTTCTTTTACCGGTCATGAGGTGTTTAGAGAAGTTTTTTGACCGGATTGATAGGCTAGATAGCCGTACTATCAAGAGGGGTCAATTTCATTTGCATGACGAGTTTCTAGTGCCACTTTTCTCAAATGGTTGTATTGCATGCATGAGAGCTAACACCGTTGAGAAAGTGGGAAAGAAAAAGCGAAAAGATCTAGTGCTGAATGTGGTACTGCGGACGGTCCGCAGGCTACCGGCGGACAGTCCGCGGGTGGCGGACAGTCCGGCCGGTGGCAAGCGGACGGTCCGCAGGCTACCGGCGGACAGTCCGCGGGTGGCGGACAGTCCGGCCGGTGGCAAGCGGACGGTCCGCATGTCATCTATCTTGATGTGAAATTGACTAAGTGTTGGAAGGGTCTGCCGAGTCTTTGGAGGCGGACGGTCCGCTGGAAATGGCGGACGGTCCGCCTGTCATTTTTGTGAGGCGGACTGGCGGACCGTTTACGCAGGAGCGTGTTCTAGGGGTTCCAGGCCTCTTTTATATAGCGGACGGTCCGCAGTTATGGTTGTTGGGTCCTTAGTCGCGTGGAGAGCTGAGCTTCTAACTCTGAGGCGGACGGTCCGGCCTGAGGGGGCGGACGGTCTGCCAGCTGCGTAACGGTTATCTCTGACACGTTTGACTTTTGGATAGTAGCCGTTGGGGCTTAGGCGGACGGTCCGCCAGGTGGGTAGCGGACGGTCCGCCAGTCCCCTGTTTTCACGGGTTTTGAAGGTAACGGCTAGTTTGGTGGTGGGGGAGTATAAATACTACACCCACGGGTTGGGAGAAGTTCTCTTGGCACTTCTGAAGCATATTTGCAATACTTGAGCCTTCTTCCACCTCTCATTCACTCCTATTGCTTAGAGTAGCATCCTTGTGAGTGTGAGAGAGTTCTAGTGCATTGCATCAAGAGTTTGAGCTTTGGGGCACTAGAAGTTCATCAAGCAAGCGTCATCGACTTGTTACTCTTGGAGGTTGCCGCCTCCTAGACGGCTTGGTGGTTGTGGCCGGTTGAAGCACTTCGAAGAAGATTGTGAAGTTGCTCCCGCCTTGATTGTGAGAGATTTGTGCTCACCTCACCGGAGTGGGAAGAGCAACACTAGTGGAATCGAGGTTTGGAGAGGTTCATTGATTCAAGCCGGCTCATACATCAAGAGAGGTCTTGATAGAGGAGCGGTTGAAGCTTTGGATCCACCTCAACGTGGATTAGGGGTGACCGGCAAGTCATCGATACCACGGGATAAAATTCGTCTCTCTTGTTCGGTTATTTCTTTGCTCTACTTGCTTACCACATTTAATTTGAGCAATTTACTTTCCTAGAGATTAATTTGTCTCTTGTCACCCTAGGTTGCAAACCTTGACATAGGCATAGACTTGGTAGAAATAGGTTTCACCTTGTGTTACTAATAAAACTTGTTGAGTTTTGTGATTGAAGTTTAAAACCGCCTATTCACCCCCCCTCTAGTCGGTATCCTAGATCCTACAGGGACGAAGAGACGCACGAACGACCAACCGAACAACAACACACCCACACCTCCACACAGGGATCTGGGATCATTTCCCTCTCCCGACTAGTTTGTACCCCCTACTACAGACTTGGACTCGAGAACACTGGATCTCACTGGATGTAGGGTGTTACTCTCAGGAGGCC
>CM014272.1:44413368-44461336 GCA_004135705.1 Alloteropsis semialata | reverse complement strand
GGAAGCACATGATTCAGCTTACTCCATACACCCGGGAAGTACAAAGATGTATTTGGATATTAAAGAGAGATACTGGTGGTATGGACTTAAGCGAGATGTAGCAACATACGTCGCTCTATGTGACACGTGTCAAAGGGTTAAAGCGGAACATCAGAGACCTGCCGGTTTACTCCAACCCTTGAAGATACCAGAGTGGAAATGGGAAGAAGTCGGAATGGACTTTATAGTTGGTTTGCCCCGTACTCAGAGAGGTTTTGATTCTATATGGGTAATTGTGGATCGACTAACAAAGGTGGCTCATTTTGTTCCGGTAAAGACCACCTACTCGGGCGCAAAGCTAGCAGAGCTATACATGGAGCGAATAGTATGCTTGCATGGAGTTCCAAAGAAGATAGTGTCAGATCGGGGATCACAGTTTACATCACAGTTCTGGCATAAACTTCATGAGTCAATGGATACAAAACTGAACTTCAGTTCGGCTTATCATCCACAGACTGATGGGCAAACTGAAAGGACGAACCAAATCTTGGAAGATATGTTGAGGGCTTGTGCTTTACAGTACGGGACAAGTTGGGATAAGAGTTTGCCATACGCAGAATTCTCCTATAACAACAGTTACCAGAAGAGTCTACAAATGGCACCATTTGAGGCACTATATGGCAGGAAGTGTAGGACACCTTTGTTCTGGAATCAAACGGGAGAAAGCCAAGTGTTTGGACCTGAAATTCTTAAAGAGGCTGAAAGACAGGTGCAGACAATCAGGCAGAATTTGAAGGTAGCACAATCCAGGCAAAAGAGTTATGCGGATGTCAGACGTCGAGACCTTAGTTTTGACATTGGCGACTACGTATATCTCAAGGTGTCACCGATGAGAGGAGTTCGCAGATTCAATGTCAAAGGCAAACTAGCACCAAGGTACATTGGACCATTCAAGGTGTTGGACAGAAAAGGTGAGGTGGCTTATCAATTGGAATTGCCAACTAGATTATCAGGTGTACATGATGTGTTTCATGTGTCACAACTAAAGAAATGTTTACGGGTGCCAGAAGAACAGTTACCTTTGGATGAACTCGATGTACAAGAGGATCTGACTTATAAAGAGTATCCCGTCAAGATACTAGAAGTGCAGAAAGAGTCACAAGGAGTAAAGTGATACGGATGTGAGGTGCAGTAGAGCCGGCACTCAATGGATGTGGCAACTTGAGAAAGAGAAGAAGATCTAAAGGCAGAATATCCACAGCTGTTTGAAGGCTCAGCCGAATCTCGAGGACGAGATTCCTTTTAAGGGGGGTAGGCTTGTAACACCCTGAAAATTTCCTTTCTAAAATAGTAATTAAATTGCTAAGTTCTTGTGTGTGCATTCACAAATTTAGGTAAATATAAAACCTTTTCGGAAATTAAAATCAACCCTAGGTTTAGAAACTTGTTTGTGCATTTCATGCCGGTACATTGTTTTCTTGTATGAGTGTTCTTTTGTGCTAAGTACCCATAACCCGGCCCAACCGTCTCTTTTCCTTTCTTCCCGAGTCCGACCCAAAAGCTCGACCCCGATCTAAATCCAACCCAAATCCTTTTATCGGCCCAACCTTAACCCTTGGCCCAACCCTTCTTCTCCTTGGGCCAGCCCAGGCCGAACCCCCTTTTCTCTCCCTTCATCTCACGACCCCTCCTCCTTTGCACGCACGCAGAAAGACCAGAAGCCGCGCCCCTTCGTCCTCCCCTCCAGAAACGTCGCTCCTTTAATCCAGAAACCGTCGCCCTGCAGGAATACCGCCCCCCCTTTCAATTCCAGACCAAAGGCTCTCTCATCCCCTGCAGGAATACTCTGGACGAGCTCCTTCCCATCCTTCCTCGCGAAGCAGAACGCCGTCGCCCCCTTGTCTCTCCGTCCTGCGTCGCCCGTGGAAGTTCTGGACACGCTACGGCGGTAAGAAACATGGCTGGCCTTGTTCTGCTGCTGCCCGAGCACCCCCTCATCCGTCCTCTCCTTTTCATGGCCACACAGGACTCCAGGAGCGCGATCCTCGACGCCCAAAACCCCGGAACCAAAGCTGCAGCTCCGCCCGCACCGCACAGCCACACCGGCGTCCACCCTTTGCCGTCGCGCGCCCGCTCCCCAACCAGGTTCGCCTCGTCTCCCTCCCTCTCCTGGTTCAAACAGCATGCGAAACGAAGCCCTGTAGCCCCAGGCCTCAACGCCGGCGAGCAGAACTGCCGACGGCGTGTTCTGGGCGGCGCCCTTCTTTCTGCTCGCGAAAAACCGATGAAAACCGGCGCCGCTGTGTCCTGCTCGCGAAAAAAACCCACGAAACCGGCAGAAGACCGGCTGTGTTCCTTCCTGTGCCGATCTGAACCAGCAGAAGACCCCTCTTACCGTTTGATCTCCTCCCAACGGCCAGGATTAGAAGCAACTTACCCCTTCGTTTCATAAAGATCCGGCCATCCATCCTTGATCCAACGGCCCAGAACAGATCCCAGGATACCCCTTCGCTCTTTTGTTAAAGAGACCCTGAGTTTTTCCACAATCAACCCGCCGTCCTTTCTCAGTTCAGAAAACTCCTCTGCTACCCCCTAGGGTCTACGGTTAATTACGTTTAAGTCCTCGGTTTATCGCAGGATAGTCCGTTATCTTGTTTTTAGCGTAGTTTCTTCACCGTAAATCCGATTAGAGTGATTTTCGCGTTGTTGTGTTCGTAGAAATGCGTAGATTAGTTTTCTATCCTTTTTGCTTCTGTTTTCATTGTATGATGTACTGTTCTAATAGAAATACTTTTGTATGCATGTACTGGCTTGTGATGGATGTATGTGTGGTGATTGGAATGCGTGTTTAGAGTGCGAGCAGTACGAGGCCGGCTTTGATCAAGACTTTGAAGACCAAGATCAGCAGCACTATTTTGAGGAAGGCAAGTGTAACATGATTTATCCTTGATACCTATTCACCTATTAATCATGTTATTCATTCATGCATGTGTCTAATTTGTTAAACCATAGGATTGACTAGTCTTGTTTATCCTATTTACCTTGTTACCTTGGGTTTATGCATATGGGTAGATATGTTAGTTGTCGCTATGCTTGCCAACCGCTAATGTTCGTTATGAAATAATAATCATGACTAATGATATACTTGGAACCTTATTAAAATGTGCTTTTTAGCAACTTGGTTTAGGGAGCTTGAGCATGTGTTTGCATTGCTCTAAGCGTCTCTTTTTAAGGTTCCGATCTTAAAGCGGCCACCCAGGAAAACCGTACAACCACAGGAACCACATGGCTCTGGTCTTGACTAAGTAAACTGTACGGCTCTAGCTTGTCTAGTGGTTACCGAAAGGCGCAAGTGGGGCTGCCAGGTTTAAGTGTGGACCTCGGTCAGTTCTCGTTGGGGTTTGTGTGTGATGGTTTTGTGTGATGTTTTGGCTGGAGCCTGGAGGGGTCCATGCGCCTGTCAGGAAACCGTAGCGGCCACTAGCTTGTTAGAGTGTCTTTTGAAAGGTCTCGTAGTGAAACCCTGTACTCATTTCACGTAGTGTGAAGGGAGTGCGTGCCCAAGGCAAGGGGGATCACGACCGGTGGTGAAAGTGTACAACCTCTGCAGAGTGTAAAACTGTTATAACAGCCGTGCTCACGGTCAAGAGCGGCCTGGATCCTTTTTGAGCGGTTCCTTGTTTTCTAAAGTAATGGTTAATGATGATGTTGGTTACTTATAATATCTTCACATGTTTTCATAATGTGGGTTACAACCGGGGTTGTCATATAATCGTAGTAATTCAGGTTAATTCTAAAATCAATCAACTAAAATGCTAACCGCAGTTTAAACCTTGTCTAGCCTTTTGAGCCTCATTTAATCATGTTATGCTTGCTAAGTAAGATGGATTACTTACACTTGCTTTACTTCAACAAAATCCCGGATGGGTACTCAGAGGAGCCGCCAGTGGATGCTTTCGTTTTCCCCGAGGAGTTCCCGGACTTCTAGGCAATGCATTCCCCCAGTCAGAGTCCCTGTGGAGATGTTCTGGAGTTAGACTACGTCAGGCTTCCGCTACTTTGATAAACTCGTTAATAAATGTAATGCCTGTGATGTAAGACTTGTTATGTTTTATGTTATCGAGCACTGTTTTTCCTTTCTTTGATATTCATTTCTGAGCTATATGTGTGTAAAGACTTCCTGGGTACACATATAGTAGCATTCGGATTTCCTTCGTAAATCCGGCTGTGACACACACTTGATTACGGCATTTTGTACGTGCAACCAGGTCATTCCCAAGATGAGATCAATTCCCATGGAATTCAGGACCACAGGTGTGGCACAGAACTCTACCCCCCTTATTTGTACACTTACATCTGGACATGCTAATGTTGCCCTTAATTCCCCTCCAGGTGAATTAACTATCAACGTATGTGGCATGGGTTGCATAGTCATTCTATACGTTTTCACAAACTGAGCGGATATGAAAGCATGTGTAGCACCAGAATCAAATAGAACAGATGCAGGGTGTGAGTTGACTAGAAACGTACCGAACACCACATCGGTTGCTCCTTGAGCTGCCTCCTCGCTCAGGTGGTTCACCTTGCCACGTACAGCGTTCTGCTGTCCTCCATTGTTGCGGGGCTGCTGGGGGTTCTGACCGTTGTTCCTTGGGGCATTGTTCTGCCCATTAGCATTCTGGCCTCTCTTAGGGCAATTGTTAGCATAATGCCCGGGGTCACCACAGTTGTAGCAAACTCTGCCTGCCATGGGGGCTACAGGCACAGCATTACTCTGAGTGAGGCGTGGCGCCTGGTTCTGCGGCTGCTGCTGCTGGTACCTCTGTTGGTAGGGTTGTTGCTGGCGCTGTTGCTGTTGCTGCTGCTGCTGATAAGGTGGGCGCTGCTGCTGATTCCCAGAGTTCGGTGGGCCTTGAATGCGGAGCTGGCCACCAGACTGTGGGTTGAAGCGGGGGCGCGAGCTATTCCCACCCGTCTGGTTGAGGAACTTTCTTTTCTTGTCCTCCATCTCCCGACGCTTGTGCTCCAGCATCAGGGCGTTGTCGACCAACTCGTGAAAGTTGTCGAAGGTGTGAGTGAGCAGCTGGTACTGAAGGCCATCATTCAATCCCCGAAGGAACTGCCTCTGCTTCTTCTTGTCATCCGCCACGTTCTCAGGAGCGTAGCGAGAGAGCTCGATGAACTTGTCACGATAGGCAGTGACAGTCATTGATCCCTGCCTCAAGGCCAGGAACTCCTCTTGCTTCAGGGTCATGAGACCCTCTGGAATATGGTGAGCACGGAAACGCTCACTGAACTCTGCCCACGTGATATGGTCAGAGTCCTGGTGAGAGTACAGATATGAGTCCCACCATTCTTGGGCAGCTCCTTGTAACTGTCCAGACCCATAAAGCACCTTCTCCCTGTCGGTGCACTGAGCTATATCCAGCCGACGATTCACTGCCTTGACCCAATCTTCAGCTTGTCGTGGCTCGCTGGCGTGGGTGAAGATAGGCGGGCGTCCCTTCATGAACTCCCCACGCCGATCTCTGACTTGTGGCTAATGCTGAGGTGGCGGCTGGTTCTGCAGGTTCTGCTGTACAACTGCGAATGCGTTGGCCATCTGCTGCAGCATCTGATTCTGATTGGCCAGTAGCTATTCGAGCGGCACTGGAGGTGGCGGTGGTGGCGGGCTTAGGTTGGCACGACCTCCATGAGCATTCCTCTGGTTGGCCATCTGTTACAGACACATGTCACTGTTACTTTTCAATTCCATACCATGAATCAATTCTGACTGATCATAGGCACAAGGTAGAGACAGATTTGAGAGAATTCAGCAGACAGAGAGCAGATAAAGGATATGGAAGCAAAGTAAAGAGACAGATAGATTATAGAAACCCAACTATTTATTCATTAACGAGCTAAACCAATATTCTAGATGTATGTGAACAATAGGTTCACATGCACCACACTCATTACAAAGATCCAAATCACAGAAGTTCACAAGAATAATAAAACAAGCACTCATTAATACGGTTCAAACACTAGGACTCAGACGACTCACACGACTCAAATGACTCAACTCACATGACTAGCGTTTTTATTACAACTCAAGATCATCTAATGCTCATCTATGGTGGTGCGGCTAGCAAAAGTCCCATAGCGAGTCCTCTTGTGTGGCGGTGCTTCTGCAAGGTACTCCGGCTCCTCCATAGGTGGTTCAGCACTGGGGTGCTCCAACTCGGCGATCCTAACCCTTGCTGCTTGAAGCTCTTCCCACATCCTGGAGTGCTCATCCAGCAGTGAATCAAACTCCGTGTTGATGGTTGCAGCGAAACCCACGGTCTCCACGAGTCTGGCACTCTGCTCTCCAGCTGGGTTGGTGATCCTGCTAGTCCTCCTCCCACGGGGCACACGTGGAATGTAGCGCTCTGCTCCATCGCGGATGTTGGTATTTCTTACGATCATAGATAAATCCGCAAGCACACGGATACCGTTGTAGCTTTCACCCGGAAGTATTCAGGGTATCGAATCCACAGGGAACGTGTGTACTAGTCTTCTAACTAGATCGTCCAAAGACAACAAGAGAAATGATTGGTGAGGGTAGAGAGGATTCCTATGGCAAAGGACCTTGATGAAGAATAAGTTCAATGTCTATAGTTTACTTACTTTGGGCACCGGGGTCTCCTAGGCCTCTAGGAAATTGCCGGCCAACAGCTCTACGCTGTACCCGTACGTGGAGGATTACAAAGGACGGATAGAGCTGTCACCACCTGCCGCTTACCTCTTCTAATCCGTGGGGCTACGAGGCAAACAAAGGTAACTTCTAGCCTAGACACCACGTCTATGCTATCAATTACTACTTTAGTCTTGTTCCTGGACCAAAGTATTCACTAAGCACTCACAAATGATTAATGAACGATGAACCCACAAGCAACTATTGAAGAGAACTTACTTAATCAAGAGAACTTAATACCATAAGAGATCACGAACACTTACTAGAAGAAGAAAGCATCCGTCGAGGTACAAGATCAGGGAAGAGTGCCGACAGCCCCGGCACTTCCCCCGGACTACCCCTCACTCTCTCCCTATTCTCTAGATACTACAGTGGAGTAGAGCTTCGCCTTGAAGTGGAGCTTGTAGCTTCTCAATCTTGTGTGTCTCTTCAATGACCGGTATGCAGCTATTTATAGCTTGTAGAGGCGGTTGGGAGTGGACACGTGGAAGATGAGGACGAACGGACTCAGTCACAGGTCGGGCGATTCGAGGAGATCGGCCGACGTTCGATCCACCGCCTTGAGTGATGCACGGCACAGATGAACTTCTGGAGGCGGTGGGAACCCGTACCGGAAGGATGAGGCGGTTTAGCCTCTAGACCAGGTCGGGCGACCGGGCTCGGTCGGGCGACCGTCTATCGGCACCGATCGGGCCCATCTTCGGCTGAGTGACTGTTTAGTGGGTCCTCATGGCGGTTCCAGGTGGTATAGGTGCATTTGAGTACGTTTAGTTTGGAAGGTGGGCCATTCTATCCATGTGACCTCCCCTTGGACCATTCCCATCTCTTGGATCCAACTGACATGGAATCAGTGGCTTGGATGGTCTTGGAGTGTGCTTCTTTGCTGTGGACAAAGATGGGCTTTATTGGGTTAGGCCCAGGTCGGCCGACCTAGGTGGGTCAGGCGACCTGGCCCTGAGCCCAATTGTCCTCCTCTTTTGCCAATTATTTCCTGCAATCACATATTCACCAAAACTCGTGGAATTGATTAGATATAAACCTTATCACTATGTTTAGTGATTATATTTGATATATTTTCTACAGGAATTGATGGCCAAAAGTGGTACCTAAGGACAGTCAACAGCGGACAAGGCTGAAGTAGAGTCCACGATAGGCGTAGAGTGCCCGGCGAGCAGCATCTGTAATGCCAGCCTCCTGCGTCTCCCTGGGAACCAGTGCGGGGTGCTCTGACTCAGTCCTGGCGGCGCCTAGCAGTCCTGCAGACACTCGAACACAAGCCGTGGTCTTCCAGAAGTCAGTGTAACTGTGATGAGTCCACCAGTCACTGCGGTAGTCCACACAGACATGGCCATGTCCATAGTGGCGCTGAAGTAGACGAAGCAGACGACGATGGAAGTAGCAGTCTCCTCCATCACGAGTAGTCTCCACCACCTTCCATCCTGTTGCTGGAGGTGGATGGTCTTCCTCATCATCATCAGAGTCCTCAGAGCCATCATAGTCAGAGTCCTCTCCATCTGAATAATCACCATCGCCTTCAGGGTCCTCTGGGCCTCCTCTGGTAGCGGCACCTTCTTGCTTGACTGGAGCTGGTGGCGCCGATGGTGGAACAACAGGAACGAACTGGTCCTCCTCCTCATCGTAGATCTCGACCATCTCGGGATCTCCTTCAGCATCCTCCACTGGTGGCTTCTGAACAGGCGGCAGCTTTATCTCCCCAACTGGATCAGGGTTGAAGAACTGCAGGGCGTGCTCAGCAACTCTGGGAGGCAAGAACTCTCCAACACACTTGCGTGGAGTGACCTTAGTGCGAGCCATCTATAGAGGAAAGAGAACAAGGAATGAATTAAAATTTGTAATAGAATAAGATAGAATAATAAGAATAAAGATTTGTATAAAATAACTCAAGGTGAAACAAGAGATTAAAGTAAATTGGAAATAAGGAATAATAGTAATAAGGACAAGTAAAATAATCAAGATTAAAACTTTAAATGAAATAAGGACAAGGACAAAAGAAGACTCTAAACGACCGTTCTAATTAGGCTGTGTGTCCTACAGTCAGCACTGCTTTGATACCAATCTGTCACACCCAGATTTACGAATAAACCCGAATGCTACTATATGTGTACCCAGAAAGTCCAACACACACATATAGCTTTAGGATAACAGAATATCAAAGTAAATCAAGTGCTCGAATACAAAAGAATAGCATCTCAAACTTATTACAAATAAGACTCAAGTCTTTAATCAAAGTTTACGCATACGAAAAGATAAACTCTCGTGGCACCACAAACTCCACAAGGACACCGACTGGTTGACAGCTGCCTAGAAGTCCGGAACATCTTCAGGAAACTCCACAACACCTTCAGGTTCATCTGATTACCCATCCGGGATTTTGTTGAATAATGCAAGTGTAAGTAAACCAGCTTTACTTAACAAATATAACACGAGAGATGAAGGCTAAAAAGGCTAGACATGGTTTAACTGCGGTAAGCACTTTTAGTTGTTCAATTTTAACATTAAACCAAATTACTACAATGTATAGGTAATTCCCAGTTGTATCATAGTCCACCATCATTCCAGTTTCATTCCATTTTTAAACATCACCGGGGTAAAAGTCACTGTCAAAAAGGATCCAGGCCACTCGTAACCGTGAGTACGGCTGTTATAACAGTTTTACACTCTGCAGAGGTTGTACGCTTCCCCACTGGTCGCGTAAAAGTTCAGAAGAACATTATAACCCAACCACGCAGTGCTAGCTATGCACATTCATCACACTACCTTTGGTGTGACTACATAGAGACGCTACGAGACCTTTCAAAATTTACTTAGTCAAGACCAGAGCCCATTTGATTCCCGTGGTTGCACTGTTTTCCCGGGTTGCCACTTTAAGATAGACCATAACTAGTGATGCCCAGAACAAAGCACACAGCAATTGTTCCAGTTTAAAGGTTGATTAAGAACAAAGCACACAGCACATGTTCCGATTTAGGTTGAATGGAGCAAAGCACACAACACATGTCCAAATTAAGGG
This sequence comes from Alloteropsis semialata, assembly GCA_004135705.1. Lineage (NCBI taxonomy): Eukaryota > Viridiplantae > Streptophyta > Magnoliopsida > Poales > Poaceae > Alloteropsis > Alloteropsis semialata. Next base: position 44,451,611 of record CM014272.1, on the reverse strand, counting down.
TTGCCTAGAACAAAGCACATAGCACATGTTCTAGATCGTGAATTGCCTAGAATAAAGCACAGAGCACATATTCTAGAACAAGAGTTTACTGAGAACAAAGCACATAGCACATGTTCCAGCTACCTAACCAGGTTGCTAAAAAGCAAGTTTTAATCATTCACAAATGATCATAAGTATCCAAGTTTCATCGTCCAAAGACGGTAAGATCACGTTGTATAGCCTAGTTTTTGCTACCCAAAAGATGCATAACCCGGTTGAACAAGAAAGTAAGTCTCAAAAATACTAGGGATATCCTAAAACAGATTAACTCATGCATGAATGTAAGTGATTATTAATGTGTATAGGTATCAAGGAAATCTCGTGTTATACTTGCCTTCCTCTTGGTACTGCAGCTGCTGCTCTTGTTCTTCAAAGTGTTGCTCGAAGAACGGCTCACCGGCTACACTCGATCAACAATCACCAACACACAATCCAGACAAGCCAGTACATGCATATCAAGTGAATTAAATTAGAACAATACATCAATCAATACAAACAGTGGCTAAAAGGCTAACAAAACTATTCTACGCATTACTACGGACACATGAGCGCAAGAATCACTGAAATCGGAGTTAAAACGCATAATCTAGGGCTAAAACAAGGTCTAGGGGCTTGCTGGCAAAGAAACTAAACTTTCAGGGACCTATCTGCAAGAAAACAGGGACCTAAACATATTTACGTATAAAAATTGAAGGTCTAACATGTAAATATTACAACCTAGGATGGCGGGTTCAATTATTTAAAAGCTTAGGGTTCAAACTGTAAGAAAAATGACCTAAACCTAACTATTTTTGAACTGCGGTGGACTGCGGGTTGATTCCCAGAAAAAAAGGGGCCTAAGTGCAAAAGGGGCGTTATGTGGCTAGCTGGCTGACGTGGCGCTGATGTGGCGCCCACGTGTCAGCCACGTGGCGCTGACAGGGCTATAGACCGAGCCGTGGACTCGGCCCACGGGTCCACGGTGGACCGGTTAAGGGGTGAAAGGGTACGGGCTGATCTCGTCCGCCCAGATCAGATCGGACGGTCGAGATTTGAGCGGGCGGCTGCGGCGACCGGCGGCGAGCTGGGACGCGGCGGCAGCGACGGTGAGTGGTGGCGCAACTCCAGCAAGACCAAAACGGGCGCTAGGGGCCTCGGTTTCGAGAGGTTTTTGGCTTGGGAGCAAGAGGGGAGAACGGCGAAGCTTACCTAGGGCTCGGGTGCGTCGATTGAGCGGCGGAGAGGGGTCGTCGGCGTCGAGGAGCGGCGGGCAAGCTCGGTCCTTGGCGGTCACGGTGTTCCGGGGCTTGGCTCGACTCGCGGACGACGGGAAAAGGTGCGCGGGGTTCCTGCGAACATGACCATGGGGTTAGGGGCGGCGTTGGGTGGCCGGACGGCGGTGTGCGAGCTCGGCGGCGTGCTCACCTTCACGGCAATGGCGGTGGCGGCGGTTGTTCGGGAAACGGGTCAAGGGGCGGGGGTCCGGGGTTTATATAGGGCGAAGGCTCGGGTGGTTAGGCTAGCGCGAAGTCCGGGGCGGATAGGGGCCGGGCGCACGCGAATCGCGGTGGCCGTTGGGGGTGGCGGCGTCAGACTCGGACGGGGAGTCCGGCTCGGCGGAGACGACGGCCCTGACAGGTGGGCCCCACCTGTCAGCGGCACGGGAGAAGGCGCCCAGGCGCCGGGCGTTTTCTGGGGGAGGCGGCGGCCTACGTGCCGACGTGGGCCGAGGCCAAATGGGCCGAGCTGAGGGAGGAATAAAGAGAGGGAGGTTAGGCGGGCCAGGTTGGGAAGTCCAGGGGGCAAAAGCGAACAAGTCCAAGAGTTTAGGGGCCAGAGTCAGACTTAAAGCAAAAAGAACAAATAAACACTCATTCAAGAGCAAATTCAGTGGGGATTTCAAATAGAAATTCAAAACCCATTAAATGAATTGCCTGCAAACAAAAATATGCTCCGGCATGAATGCGCATACATGTTTTTCTACGCTTACCTTTGTTTTTAAATTACTACCATAATTTTAATAAATTCCTATATGACATGGTCAATTCATAATTAAATATATTAACTCCTAATTTTTATTTAGGACTAATTTTTAGGGGGTTACACATGGCGCTGAAGAGATTTTGGGGACTTACAATACGAAGGAGCACAGGAGCTGCATAAAATTTGTGAAGGGAAAGAGATTGAATAGAGTCTTCAATGAGTTGAAGATTGCATATTCTGATCGTGAAGCTCCTCCTCTCCCAAAGAAGAAGCTGCAAGCTTTTGACCATCCTAGTACCAATTTGCCACCGAAGCCAGTCCGTGGTAGGGGCAGAGGTCAAGGTCACGGTGGTTGTTGGCATTTCTTAGCGTCACCACTAGGTTAGTGATGGCACTAGAGATGCCTTATTGTAAATCTAAACGGTACAGAGGTTCTGCAAGCGCATAGAAGTACGTTGTAGCATTTCACCCAGGAGTATTTCAGAGTATCATTATTTGTTTATCCGCAGGGAAAGCATTTAGTTAAAGAGAGGTGCATAAAGGCCTAATATCATCTCCCGAACGTGGAGGATTACAAAGAACGGATAGGACTGTCACCACCTACCGCCTGCCTCTACTAATCTGTGGGGTAACAATACCCTCAACAATATTCCGTATTCTAAATACCATGTTTGCAATATGAAATACAACTCTATCTATCACGTTAATAAATAGAGCAACCATTAGGCACATTGAGCCAATGTCATAGCATACGTCAACCCAAACAAGGTGCAAGACATAAGTAGTATATACTAAGTAAGTAAAGTATAGTTGAGGCATACAACATAAGTATGAAGATACGTCCAATAAGCTCTGGGGGTATTACAAGTAAGTAAAGAGATACAAAAGCTGAACTTTAGAACTTACCAAGACTCCTCCGGAAGCCCTTCGGAAGCTCAATTACTAAACTATCACTATTAAGACTAAGACTAAGCTTGTAGCAAAGGAGAGCTCTTCTTCTATTGTGTGTTGAGTACGGCGCCCTTTGCAGGTATTTATAGCATCCATAGGAGGTGGAGAGCCAGCCAGAGGCGGTTGTGGCAATTTGGAAGTGGGCCCAGGTCAGCCGAAGAGGGCACGTCGGCCGACCCTTGGATGCACCGTCTTGAGCATTGCACGGTTGAGATGAACTCCTGATGGCGGTTTACAGGCACTAGTCAAGGGAGAGGCGAAACGGCCACAGGGCCATTTTCAGCCCCACTCTTCTCTGGTTGACTGCCAAGAGGGTCCTTATGACGGTTCCAGGTGGGTACCCTTGTTTTGGGTGCATTTGAGTTGAGGTGTGGGCCCTTCAATCCATGGGAGTGACACGTGGCTCGTCCTCACCCTTGACTTCAACCGACCTTGAATCAGCGTCCATGATCATCTCTTGATGTGCTTCTTGACCTGCGTGGAAGATTGGCTCGAATGGGGTTCAGGCCAGGTCGGCCGACCTAGCCAGGTCCGCCGACCTGGGCCTATGCCCGTTTTCCTCCATCTTTTTCGCCAAGGTCCCTACACACAAATATATTTTATATATGCATGCTACAACATTGAATACAAATGCCTAAGTTATGCTTGATCTCTATTAGTTTTCTGAGATTATTGACGGTCAGATTTTCGTAATAAGGTCATCAACAACTGCCCCAAACTTAGCCCTTTGCTCGTCTCGAGGAAAGACTAGAACTTTTAGGGTCAGTGGGTCAGTGTCGGGGGTAGACCCCCAGGGGTACCCAGAAGGCGGATTGGCCCAACCAACAAGGGGCGGCCCAATCCGAGTGCTATCGGGCTGGTTTGTCAGACTGGGTGGCCCACCAGCCGGGAGGCCCACCAGTCGGATGAACCGGATGAGTACGGCGACGCGCGCGGCAAGGAAGAAGACGGCGTACCCCGCAAGAAGCTCGGAGATCAAGATAAACTAGCCGAAATTTTAGGGAAAGATATCTGTAATCGTTATAGGATCTGATCCTTGTATTTCGGGTAGGTTATGATCTCTAGCCGACTTGTAACTCAAGGCAACCGGACTATATAAGGTGCCTTGGGACCCCCCTCCAGAACACGATCATTCACAACACCCACGATACGAAACCTAGGACAGAACCCAACTACGGAGATCCTTCAGGAACTTCACACACAGCAATACAAACACCCAACACAGGACGTAGGGTATTACGTCATCCTGACGGCCCGAACCTGTTCAATCCTTGTGTCTTGTGTTACCATCGACTTCTGATCCTCGATCTGTCCCTCAACAAATCAACCACGCAGACTACCCTGTGTGGACTGCCGGGTCCATAAATCCGACAGTTGGCGCGCCAGGTAGGGGTGGATCGACGAGATCAATCTACAAGCTCGATGACAGTATCAATCTCGTGTTGCTCTAGAAACCAGGTAATTCACTCCAATTATCGCTGACCAAATCAATCTGTTATTTGGATTCTCTAATCGCCGATTTGTTTTGTGTGATCCATTGCCGCCGACGAATGGATGGGAACTGGCGGCGCCGTGGTACCTGGTGACCTTGAGTGTTGCGTACTCGGGGAGCACATGCCTTAATCCGTGAAGCCTCGACTCTTCCGTACGCCTACGCTCCTACGCGTGCATGCGGCCCAGCTCCCTGCGCTACGGACTATGGCTATCGGGGATCAGGTGCATAAACGTAACAGGATAACTACCAGAGGAAATTAATAGACTTAAAGAGTTGGAAGTAGAAATTCTGTTACATACAACGCCGAATGTTTTTCTCCAGAATTAGTATTTGCTACACCATATACTACCTATCCTTCATATCTTCATTGCAGGGCACAGGTTTGGATCCCGAGCTTGCCTGTTACACTCGAGGGCTGGACCACTCCGGCATCGCCGCCAGCTGAGTACTCGAGTCAGTCAGAACTCGGGCTGGTACTACACTCCACGACGGTCGCTAGCCGAGTGCTTTGCAGCACTCGGGCTGGCGCTACACTCCACAAGGATCGCTAGCTGAGTGCTTTTGAGTACTGGGCTAGCGCTACCGCATGACGAGGAAGACGAAGACTTGATGGACCCTCGACTCGGCCCTCGCGCTCGGGGGCTGGGCGCGGGGCGACTACTCGGCGTGCCTCGGACGGCTCGACTCGGCCCTCACGCTCGGGGGCTGGGCGCCGGGACGACTACTCGGCGTGCTCCGGCCCTCACGCTCGGGGCTGGGCGCCGGGACGACTACTCGGCGCTCCGGCCCTCACGCTCGGGGGCTGGCGCCGGGACGACCACTCGGCGTGCCTCGGCCCTCACGCTCGGGGGCTGGCGCCGGGACGACCACTCGGCGTGCCTCGGCCCTCACGCTCGGGGGCTGGCGCCGGGACGACTGCTCGCCGCGCTTGCCCGCCGAGTCCTCACGCTCGGGGGCTGGCGCCGGGACGACTACTCGGCGTGCCTCAGCCCTCACGCTCGGGGGCTGGCGCCGGGACGACTGCTCGGCGTGCTCAGCCCTCACGCTCGGGGGCTGGCGCCGGGACGACTACTCGGCGTGCTCAGCCCTCACGCTCGGGGGCTGGCGCCGGGACGACTACTCGGCGAGCTCAGCCCTCGCGCTCGGGGGCTGGCGCCGGGACGACTACTCGGCGAGCTCCGGCCCTCACGCTCGGGGGCTGGCGCCGGGACGACCACTCGGCGTGCTCGGCCCTCACGCTCGGGGGCTGGCGCCGGGACGACCACTCGGCGTGCTCGGCCCTCACGCTCGGGGGCTGGGCGCCGGGACGACCACTCGGCGTGCTCAGCCCTCACGCTCGGGGGCTGGCGCCGGGACGACCACTCGGCGTGCTCAGCCCTCACGCTCGGGGGCTGGCGCCGGGACGACCACTCGGCGTGCTCAGCCCTCACGCTCGGGGGCTGGCGCCGGGACGACCACTCGGCGAGCTCAGCCCTCACGCTCGGGGGCTGGCGCCGGGACGACCACTCGGCGTGTCTTGCAGGACTCCGCCGGTCCTCACGCTCGGGGGCTGGACGCCGAAATCAACGCCAGATGATTCAGTCAGATGCTCCTCGATAAAGCCTTGAGCCGATTCCTACGGAATCGCCTTAAGGCTCGGGGGCTACGGCCAACGGACGCACCTCGCGGCGCATCCGTTGAGTGTCTGGCGACCTCAGAACAAGGCTACTAACCCTTGGACCGATTCCTTCGGAATCGCTTCAAGGCTCGGGGGCTACGGACTTACTTCGTGGCGCATCCGTTGGGAAACGGCTCTCTTTTTTCTCTCCAGTATCACGCGGTTTTGCTTCCAACCGCAGCAAGCTCGAAGCTCAGCTGATAGCACGACCTCGCCGAGTTGTTNCCTCGCGCTCGGGGGCTGGCGCCGGGACGACTACTCGGCGAGCCTCAGCCCTCACGCTCGGGGGCTGGCGCCGGGACGACCACTCGGCGTGCTCAGCCCTCACGCTCGGGGGCTGGCGCCGGGACGACCACTCGGCGTGCTCAGCCCTCACGCTCGGGGGCTGGCGCCGGGACGACCACTCGGCGTGCTCGGCCCTCACGCTCGGGGGCTGGCGCCGGGACGACCACTCGGCGTGCTCAGCCCTCACGCTCGGGGGCTGGCGCCAGGACGACCACTCGGCGTGCTCAGCCCTCACGCTCGGGGGCTGGCGCCGGGACGACCACTCGGCGAGCTCAGCCCTCACGCTCGGGGGCTGGCGCCGGGACGACCACTCGGCGTGTCTTGCAGGACTCCGCCGGTCCTCACGCTCGGGGGCTGGACGCCGAAATCAACGCCAGATGATTCAGTCAGATGCTCCTCGATAAAGCCTTGAGCCGATTCCTACGGAATCGCCTTAAGGCTCGGGGGCTACGGCCAACGGACGCACCTCGCGGCGCATCCGTTGAGTGTCTGGCGACCTCAGAACAAGGCTACTAACCCTTGGACCGATTCCTTCGGAATCGCTTCAAGGCTCGGGGCTACGGCCAACGGACGCACCTCGCGGCGCATCCGTTGGGAAACGGCTCTCTTTTTCTCTCCAGTATCACGCGGTTTCGCTTCCAACTGCAGCAAGCTCGAAGCTCATCAGATGGCATGACCTCGCCGACTTGTCGCTCAACCACGTACTACTCGGGGGCTTGTCGGGGATAGACCCCCAGGGGTACCCAGAAGGTGGATTGGCCCAACCAACAAGGGGCGGCCCAATCCGAGTGCTATCGGGCTGGTTTGTCAGACTGGGTGGCCCACCAGTCGGGAGGCCCACCAGTCGGATGAACCGGATGAGTACGGCGACGCGTGCGGCAAGGAAGAAGACGGCGTACCCCGCAAGAAGCTCGGAGATCAAGATAAACTAGCCGAAATTTTAGGAAAGATATCTGTAATCGTTATAGGATCTGATCCTTGTATTTCAGGTAGGTTATGATCTCTAGCCGACTTGTAACTCAAGGCAACCGGACTATATAAGGTGCCTTGGGACCCCCCCTCCAGAACACGATCATTCACAACACCCACGATACGAAACCTAGGACAGAACCCAACTACGGAGATCCTTCAGGAACTTCATACACAGCAATCCATACACCCAACACAGGACGTAGGGTATTACGTCATCCTGACGGCCCGAACCTGTTCAATCCTTGCGTCTTGTGTTACCATCGACTTCTGATCCTCGATCTGTCCCTCAACAAATCAACCACGCAGACTACCCTGTGTGGACTGCCGGGTCCATAAATCCGACAGTCAGGAGTTGCTTCCTCATTACTCCTCAAACGTACCAGTGGTTCAGCAAGATATTCTACCAAGAATTGAATAAGCTGGTAAAAGAAACTTCCCTTATTACCTTGGCCCTTTATGGGGCTTGTAGCTTCTCCTTGTCTTGGGCGGTTTGTAGCCAGAATGACTTAGACCAAGCACCTTGCTTTCTACCTTGCTTGACAATCAAACCAGAGGTTTTGGAGATTTTCAAAAAGGTAGAGTTCCTTAGGTGGTACTCTTGAGTCACTCAAGGTGTATTTCCTTACCAAGATCCTCTCTCAACTCTCATTTCACTCATTAAGGTGGAGTTTGTGCTAGGAGAGTTTTGTGGCTTACTTGCAGTACACATATTGTAAAGTCAAAACCAGGATTCGAAGAGAAGTAAGTCATACTCTCAAACCAAGATGTGCATGTGTGTGGATGGCATGATAAATGATAGCTCCCTTTTTTGCGGGTTCCTCTTCCCTTATAAGACTTGCTTTTAGAGACATGACTATTCTTTCTAAATCGAGAGCCTTCATGTGCTCTTTTTTTTTCTTTTTTTACATACTTGGACCTTCATGTGTCCATATATTTTTTTTTTCATCAGCCCATGTGTCTTTCTGCAATATAGTTTTAGAGAAGAGTACCATACTTTCTGTGAAGCTTTTATTTAGTGGATGGACAAAAGTCATGCTTACTTCCAGAGTAGAAGTGTAACATGTATATGGTGGCATGTGCATGACCTTGGTTTTAAAAGCATGAAGTAAGTCTCTAAGAATCACAATAATCTTGACAAAACTCAATGCAATAGCAAGTAGCATTTGTAGGGGTTTAAACAATATGAGCTTTGGTAGGAATTTGAATCACCATAAGGAACTCTTTATTTTATTCTTTTTAAAAGAAAACTCCGGTTATCAAGTCTTGCTTGGTATGAACTTAAGGTAACTCAAGTCTTATCATATCATAGCCAACAACAACCTAGACTAGAGCTTACGTATGCTACCCACAGACAGGCAAGATAACAGAAACGATCATGCTCAACCAGCAATCTCAAAACTTAGGAGAATAGCAGGTTGAAACATAGGTACAAGAAAGAAATAAGAGCAACTATTCATCATATCCAAAATAAGGACTTTAGCAAAAACTTATGACATTAAGGGACTAACCTAGATTGCTTTCATTTACTAACTTTATTTTGAAAGAAAACTTTATTCATAGATACTTACCTGAACTTACCTGATTGGAGGTCCCGCCCAAGCTGTTTTGTTGACACCGATGAGCCCGTTGGCGCAGGACTCGTGTTCTATGTCGTTGAGTGATGACGTCTCCTTTGTTAGATTGGTTTGAAGAAGCAGCATCTGAACCTGGAGATGAGGATACAGATGATTTAACCCACCATACCTATTTTACCTTCTTCTAGCGGTCTTTAGCTTGTTCCAGTGTCTTTTGCCTATGCTTTTGCACCTTGTATAGGCTTCTTGTTCTTAGCGTGGTACCTGATGGGGAATTCCTTCCCCCAAAAATTCTCCATGAACTTTATCAAGCTGTCCTTTTCTGGAGGCGTGACTTCTACCTCCTTGACATTCTAACTATTCCTCCCATACTTGATTTTAATCACGGAGCATTGCTCCACTTTTGGCCTGAAGTCAAACTTCTCCTTCTTCCCATTAATATAGAGCTGGATCTCTCCAGCACCCACATTAATGTGAGCATCTGCATTGCTCCAGAAGGGTTGCCCTAGGATGAGTGACAAGTCATTGCTTACATCCATGTCCAGCACCACGAAGTCAACAGGGACGAAGAAATCCCGGATGCGCACCAGAATGTCTTCAACTATCCCCTCTAGGTAGCGGACCGTAGAGTCGGCCAACTGCAGTCTCATGGGAGTCGGGGACAAGGTAGTATAGTTGAAGCGGTCAAAGAATACCTTGGGCATGACGCTGACAGTTGCCCCTAAGTCGCAGAGTGCATGCTCGAAGCACTGGGTTCCGATAGTACAAGTGATGGTAGGGCACCCTGGGTCCTTCTTCTTTTCCGGGACCTTGTTCAAGATGGCTGCACTGCACTCCTCAGTTAACTTTATGACCTCTGTACTTGGGAGTGGACGTTTGTTGTTTAGTATGTCCTTCAAGTACTTGGCGTAGGTCGGCACCTGCATAGCATCCAATAGTGGCACATGTATATTTAACTTTTGAATGACCTCTATGAACCTAGCGAATTGTTCGTCTGCCGATGGCTTCTTTTGGCGTTGAGGGAAAGGCAGGACGTTGGTGTTGTAGAACTCGTGGGGCGCAGTCCTTCCTGCTGGTGCTAGCTCGGCTTCTGGCTCAGCCTCCTCAGCTAGGATCTCCTTCCTTGGCTCTGCTGTCTTCCCTACATGGTTTGGTTGAACTGGATCCCGAGTAGCCTTAACGCTCCTCGTAGAAACAGCCTTTACATTCTCAAAGGAGGAATCCGGTTGCCCGGGAATTTGTCCCTTGTCACCGGAGGGAACAACAATGGCTACCTGAGCTAACTGGGTTTCTAACATCTTATTAAAGCTCCACTGGCTCTAGAAGGTGAAGGACAAACTTTCTATTTTAGAGTTTATGCCTTCCAGAGACTTATCATTGGCAGGAAGTCTTTTAGAAATAGATTCGTTGATCTTGGCCTGACCAAGGACCAGATCTTTCAGAGTGGGTTGGTTAGAAAAGGAATTGTTGCTACTACCTCCCTGGTAGAACAGGCGTTGCTGATTCCAGTTCCCTTGAGGTCGGTACCCGCTATTGCCGTTTACGAACTGTACCTCCTCTTACGTCTCGGGGCCGTTGTTCCCCGAATGGCCAGTTTCTTCACAGACTTCACACGTCATGTGTGAATCCAGTGGCCCTTCATTGTTGTCGGCCCCATCCTTGGTGCGGTCATCGAGGCATTTCATGATGAGGTCCATCTTGGCGGCCAGCATGTCCACCTCCTTCACGGTGTGCATACTGCACTTGCGCTCCTGAATGCGGTCACAATTCCAAACTTGGTTTGACACCATCTTCTCAATGAGCAGCTTGGTGGCGGCCATAGTCAGGGAGAGGAATGCCCCTCCAGCAGCAGCGTTCATGTGTTCACGGGCTATCTGGGAGAGCCCATGGTAGAAATTCTAGAGCAGGAGCCACTTGCATACCATTGTGCGGATGTGCCAGGACATAGTCCTGGAAATGATCCCACGCCTCCGATACAGTTTCTTCTGACTCTTGCTGGAAGCTGGAATGTCTTCCCCGAAGGGCGTTGGTTTTCCCAATGGGGAAGAACTTAGCCAAGAATGCGTTGGAGCACTTTGTCCACGTGTTCACCGCATCACGGTTGGAGTAGAACCATTGTTTGGCTCTTTCCAACAGTGAAAACAAGAACAAGCAGAGCCTAATTGCCTCTTGATCCACTCCTCGGATGGTGATGGTACTACGCACCTCCAGGAAATGCTGTAGGTGGGCACTAGCATCTTCATTGGCCTTCCCACAGAAGGGGCTGGCCTACACCATTTTGATCAGTGGGGCCTTGAGCTCGAAGGCATGATCCCCCACAGCCACTGCCGGACCCATTGGGATCTGAGCAGCCGAAGGGGCGGAGTAGTCATGGATCGTCCTCTCGGCCATAGCTTCTTCCGGTTGGGGTGCTACAGGGATGGGCTGTTCTCCTTGATTGGATGATTCTCTGATGACTGGCTCGGTCTCTGACAAGAACACATAAGGGATTACGACATGAGAACGTACCCTCCTTCCTATGGCATTCAGGTTCTCGACGTAGTTGGATGGTAATTGGAAACCAGTCATACACTACCCTGTTTCATGTCACAGAGAAATAGCGCAAAAAGGGTAAACCTGCTAGATTACTGGCAATTAATCATGCTGCATTAAATACATGGATGATCAAGACTCTTTAACCATTGCTTTCCCCAGCAATGGCACTAGAAATGCTTGTTGGCATTTCTTAGCGTCACCACTAGATTAGTGATGGCACTAGAGATGACTTATTGTAAATCTAAACGTTATAGAGGTTCTGCAAGTGCGCAGAAGTACGTTGTAGCATTTCACCCAGGAGTATTCCAGAGTATCATTATTTGTTTATCCGCAGGGAAAGCCTTTAGTTAAAGAGAGGTGTCATTCAATGTATTTACTTACAACATCATTAATATACTATAATCTAGACAGGGGTGAATGATATGGAAGTGTAAGGGTAATGTGACACACAGAAGTTCATTGCTCATCATTAAGGCAGTCTTAGTTAGTACGAGTACAAAGGGTTCATTAGCATTGTACAAATGGAACTTGGATATACAACATTATCCTATACAAGCTCATACAAGGGACATATGCAAGAGGACATATCGAGGTGTCCAGTGGTTCCCTCATCAAGGGACAATAGGAGGACATCTTATCATAAAGGCCTAATATCATCTCCCGAACGTGGAGGATTACAAAGGACGGATAGGGTTGTCACCACCTGCCGCCTACCTCTACTAATCCGTGGGGTAGTGATACCCTCAACGATATTCTGTATTCCAAACACCATGTTTGCAATATGAAATACAACTCTATCTATCACGTTAATAAATAGAGCAACAATAAGGCACATTGAACTAATGTCATAGCATACGTCAACTCGAACAAGGTGTAAGACATAAGTAGTATATACTAAGTAAGTAAAGTATAGTTGAGGCATACAACATAAGTATGAAGATACTTCCATTAAGCTCAGAGTATTACAAGTAAGTAAAGAGATACAAAAGCTAAACTCTAGAACTTACCGAGACTCCTCCGGAAGCCCTTCGAAAGCCCAACTACTAAACTATCACCACTAAGACTAAGACTAAGCTTGTAGCAAAGGAGAGCTCTTCTTCTGGTGTGTGTTGAGTACGGTGCCCTTTGCAGGTATTTATAGCATCCATAGGTGGTGGAGAGCCAGCCAGAGGCGGTGGTGGCAGTTTGGAAGTGGGCCCAGGTCGGCCAAAGTTGGCACGTCGGCCGACCCTTGGATGCACCGTCTTGAGCATTGCATGGTTGAGATGAACACCTGATGGCGGTTTACAGGTAGTGATTCAGGGAGGGGCGAAACAGCCGCACGGCCAGGTCGGCCGACCTGGCTCCGCCACCTTTTGGCCCCACTCTTCTCTGGCTGACTGCCAGGTGGGTCCTTATGACGGTTCCAGGTAGGTACACTTATTTTGGGTGCATTTGAGTTGAGGTGTGGGCCCTTCAATCCATGGGAGTGACACGTGGCTCATCCTCACCCTTGACTTCAACCGTCCTTGATTTAGCGTCCATGATCATCTCTTGATGTGCTTCTTGACCTGCGTGGAAGACCGGCTCGAATGGGGTTTAGGCCAGGTCGCCCGACCTAGCCAGGTCGGCTGACCTGGGCCTGTGCCTGTTTTCCTCCATCTTTTTCGCCAAGGTCCCTGTACTCAAATATATTCTATATATGCATGGTACAACATTATTTGAATACAAATGTCTAAGTTATGCTTGATCTCTATTAGTTTTCTGAGCCTATTGACGATCGGATTTTCGTTATAAGGACCGTCAACAGTGGTGGTTGTGGAGAAGGCAAGGTTAAGCCTAGTAGTACGAAGGTATCTTCTTCATCTACTCCTGTGAAGCGGTCTAGCACTTGTGCACTCGAGCAAGCGCAAAAACGCCTTCACCAAGGACAAGCTATTACAGTTGTTCCTTTAGCATCTGCTGCTCCTGCTGCTAGTACTGCTGGCCAATCTCCTTGAGCAACTTCCTCAGCCCCCAGCGCACCTATTCAAGTTGTTTGGTGTCAGTTTTTTTTATACTGATTAGCCTACTATGGGGGGTCCCCAAGGTAGAGATTTGTGCGGTGTGGGATCACCAGACCTGAAGCATGAAGGTAAACGCGAGACACAAGACATGATTTAGACAGGTTCGAGCCACCAAGGCAGCGTACCCTACATCCTGTATGGGGTGTATAGTATTGTGCATTGCGCTGGTGTTTTTCGATTGCCCATCTCTAGGTACCCGGCCCTCCTTTATATAGTCCAGGGGGCGGGTTCCTAGTCGGCTACAAGGTAGGAGTCCTAGGATTACACAGTATGAGTCCTAGTAGGATTACAGGGTAATTCTAATAGGAGTCTGCCTTCTTGCTTCCTTGCGGATACTGGAGATTCTATCCTCGGCAAGCCCCCGAGCGCTTTATTGCCGTATGCAGCAGTCTTTGAGTACTTTTCAGATCCTCGCTGAGTAGTTTTAGTGCTTCTTGAGTACTTGTTTGGCTGAATCATCAAAGTGAATCAAAGCTGCCATGAGGATATGGTGTGCTCAAAGTCTTCATGTTCGCCGAGTTGTTTTCCAACAAATTTAGCATCAGCCGAGTTGTTCCTCGCACTACTGCACCTTCGTTGAAAACCTCCAGCAGTGAATATCTTGATATATGGAGAGCGGCAAAAGTCGCACTCCATATGGAGTAGCCCCCCGAGCCTTAGGTTGAATCGAAGAATCAGGCTAAGGGTCAAATCTTGAATCTGCTTCTTTTGTCTTGAAAAAAGCGATTGATGGATGTAGCTTATCAGCCCCCGAGTCTTGGAATGATTGAATAGTCAATCTAAGGGTCTTTGTCTTCACAAAAGTAATCATCCGAGTAGTTCTGCAGCATCCCCTGTGGACAACAATCTTCTTTGAACCTATGACCTTCTGCTTTAGGAAATAGTCTTCTCATCCGAGTTCTTGAAGCATCATCCGAGTTCTTCAAGCTTCATCCAAGTTGTTTTCCAACAAATTTAGCATCAGCCGAGTTGTTCCTCGCCCTACTGCGTCTTCGTTGAAAACCTCCAGCAGTGAACATCTTGATATATGGAGAGTGGCAAAAGTCACACTCCATATGGAGTAGCCCCTGAGCCTTAGGTTTTGCACCATCCAGCCCCTGAGCTTATGCGCCAGGTGAGCTGCTGGAGCCACGCCAAGTAGTTTTACGGCGTCCTGGAAAGTCGTCACCAAAGCTTGACCTGAAAGAAAAAATGCATACATTATGTAGCATTTTTTTATAGTACAATGAAAGTACTAAAATTCATTGGATAATGAATATAAGCGTAAAAGCTGTGTCATGCTCTTGTTTCGGTCATATTTCTCCCGAGTATTTAGCCTATTCCGTTTAAGCACCTGGTCCCTGCATTAGCTGTTGCTCGTAGCATGTATGAGACAGACTCGTTTACACATGTAGAGACATTAGTCATGACAGAAAGAGCCAAGGTTTCACGGATTAAGGCATGTGCTACCCGAGTGACCTTAAGAGGTAGACAAAATAAGGAGTCGGCATTGCGACAAAAGAGATCGCGGATTGTGTGCAAAAGATTTGTGCCTCCTTAGGGTGTAGCCACTGTGGTGCCTCCAGTACTCAGTACACAAAACTTCGTGGCAAAGCCTCCTGATTCAGTGTACCAAGCATGTGGTGGCGCCCTACGAATTCAATCTACCAAGTGCGTGGGCAGCACCCTACACACTTGATCTACCAAGCCCATGGCTATTTGTTAGCAGACCCCAGAAGTAGTCGATCACGGAGTAGCCCCCGAGGGTAATTCCCGTCGAAGAGCATACCAAAGTAGTCGGCGCATGCCAAACATGTAGAAAACATGTTAAAAATATAATATCAAAAGAAATAAACGACTTAGCTTGATTCGTGTCCGAGAAGGAGAATCAGCGCATCGTTGCCACGTTCGAGGATAAGCCCTCGGGCGTTGTCTTGGTCGATGTGACCGAGTAGTCTATAGTTGATGAAGCCAAACTAGTCGGAACTGGTCCTTAATTAGGTCTTAAATCAAACCGAGTTGTTTCGGGTTGAATCCGAGTAGCTCTGAGTTGTTCCAAGTCGAGTCGAGTAGTTCATCATCGGATCCGACTAGTTTGAAGTAGTTGGCAGCGAGTAGTCGAAGTAGTCGGCGGTGAGTAGTCGAAGTAGTCGTCAATGAGTAGTCGAAGTAGTCAGCGGCGAGTAGATCGACTTTGCTTCGGATTCGGCAATGACGCAATCAACGCCTTGAACTCGACTAGGAAAATCTAACCGCAAGTCGTCGAATAGGAATCCACTACGAATTGGGCACCAACACCCGCCGAGACAACGTGCTGCTGCCTCACGCTGGCCAGATCGAAGTCGATGATGAGGTCCTTCAAGCTTGCCCGATGATCTCGACGATCACCCCTACCTGGTGCGCCAGCTGTCGCTTTTTTATACCGATTAGCCTACTATGGGTGGTCCCCAAGGTAGAGATTTGTGTGGTGAGGGATCACCAGACCTGAAGCATGAAGGTAAACGCGAGACGCAAGACACAATTTAGACAGTTTCGGGCCACCAAGGCAGCATACCCTATGTCCTATACGGGGTGTATAGTATTGCACCCTACGCTGGTGTTTTTCAATTGCCCATCTAGGTACCCCAGCCCTCCTTTATATAGTCCAGGGGCGGGTTCCTAGTTGGCTACAAGGTAGGAGTCCTAGTAGGATTACACAGTATGAGTCCTAGTAGGATTACAGGGGAATTCTAATAGGAGTTCGCCTTCTTCCTTCCTTGCGGATACGCGTGATTCTATCCCCGACACTTGGGTTGGTGCTCCTTCATCCTCGAGTTGTGATGGCTCCAGCTCTACATTTGCTGGTGAGATGGAAACTTTTGGAAACTCTTTACAGGGTGGCAGTAATTATTTATTGCAAAGGTATTTGTTCAAGAACATTTATATTGATGTTAACATTGCTTATGAAGGTGTTGAGCATGGAACACCTCAGGATAGTCGGAAGGTGTCTGCTTTCGGTGATGAGGATCTAGATCTGAGTCATTTTGCTTCAGAGAGGGAGATTTTGCCCGGGGCTTCTGATGCTGAAGAGCCCCCTTCTATTAATGTGCCTGCTAGTGGTTCAACTCCTCCTCCAGCTTCGCCTACCAAGGTACAAGATCCATTGGTTATTCTGGCCCATGCAACATGAGCTGCTGGTAGCGAAGCTGGAGAAAAAGAAAAAGATGTTGAAGCCGGTGCCTCTGGGCCCACTGAAAGGGTGTCTAGCCCTATTTTGACTGAAATGTATATTGAGCATCGTGACCACTCCTCTCCCACCGAAGGTAGTTCTAGCAGTACCTCCTCCTACTCTAGCTAGCCACTCCGGAAAAGGGACCTCTCGAACGAAACCAGCTTTGAGCAGTCAGTTGATTTCTTTGTTAATGGCGTCTTGTTTCTTCAGGGTATATCTTCTTTGCTTCTGCTTGACTAGTCGGACGCCAGTTCGTATGCCAAGCTTGTGCTCTATCACCTCCCTAGTGATCCCAGGCATATCGGACGGTTCCCAAGCGAACACGTCAGCATTTGCCTGGAGGAAAGTAATGAGTTTGAGTTCCTATTTGTCACCTAGACCAGTGCCCACATTTGTGGCCTTGGTCAGGTCTACCTTGTCAAGCGCCACCGCTTTTGTGCCTGGTTCGACATGCTTTGTTGTCGGCATGATCGGTGAAGCCTCAGCTGGTGACTCGCCTGCCGCTTGAGGTGGCGTCCCCTTGCTTGGGGTTTGCTTCACCGAGGTCAGCTGTTCCGCGGCGCGGTCATCGGTATTTTTGTCAGCCGTGAGCACTGGCTGTGCTTTTGCCTTTGATCGGGCTTTGGCTGCCCGTTAAGTTTTAGCGACTACAGACTTTTAGGCTTCTTCTTGGCAGGTTCGGTGGCCTTGACTGGGTCCTGCTCTCCTCCCTTGATCATGTTCAGGGTTTTCATATCACATTGAACTGCACCCTTGCGATCACCGCACACGGTGATTGGGCCTAATGGCCTCGGGATCTTGATCGTGGAGTATGCGAAGTGAGCGACCGCCATGAGTTTTTTCAAAAATGGCCTGCCCAAGATGCAGTTATAGGCTGATGTAAGGTCTGCCACCTTGAATATGAGGAACTCTGATTGGATGTTTTTCCCCTCCATGAGAGTCACCTCCAGATCGATCCTCCCCAATGGGACGGCTTGGATGCCTGGAATAACCCCGTAGAAGGCCTTGTCCACTGGGGACAATGACCTCCTCGGGATTCCGAGTTCGTCGTAGGCATTGACGAACAACAAGTTGAGGGTGCTCGCACTATCGATCGGGGTTCGCCCGACCTTGCGTGAGCTGATCCAAGGCTTGATGCATAGTGGTAGTAGTGGCCCATCGTACAGCGTGTCGGGGTGGTCTCTTTGATCAAAGGTGATCGGGACGTCAGACCACCTCAATGGCTGCTTGCAGGGTTCGGTGCTTGCTATCTGTCTCTCGACCAGTTTCAACTGGGATTTGGAGGTTCGGGTCGAGCAACCACCGAACATGGTAGCGATCTCCAGGTCCTCGGGGAGTTGAGGCTCATCGTCGCCCTCCATGTAGTTTGCTTGCGGAGAGTGTTGAGCGGCCTGGTCGCGTGGAACCCCTTGTTGCTGGCTCTCCTCTTCCTGCTTTTGTTTCTTGTACACCGTGCAGTCCACAAAGTGATGCTTTGTCGATCGGTGAATAGGGCAGTACATTGCGAGGTCCTCAGGTTTTCCATGGCGGCGTTACGGGGGTTTCCTGTCTACTGCCAGGACTTCCTCATCCTCGGTCTTGCACTTCTTGTTCTTGTGCTTGTCTTTCTTCTTGCTTTCCCCAGGCGGCTTGCTCTGATCGGGCTTCGATTGAACCCTTGCTCGGGCATCTGCCATCTTGGCAGTTTCTTCGAGGATCTTGTAAAGTTCTGCAACCGTCTTTGGGTTCTTTTTGGCAAGCTCTTCCGCCGTCTACTCATCCCTGCATCCCTAATTGAAGGCTACAATTACCTGATCATCTACCATATCAGGAATCGTGTTACGGGTGTCGCTGAACCAACGGATGTAGTCCTGAAGAGATTCTCTGGTTTTCTGCATACAGTTGAGCAGATCTCCCTCATGTCCGGGGCATTTATAGGTGCCTTGGAAGTTGGCTTCAAATGTCTCCCGAAGATGAGTCCATGACTTGATGCCGGCCTCGGGCAGGTTCATGAGCCATTTTCGGCCTGATCCCTGCAGGGCAGTCGGCAAGTATTTGGCTTTGACGTAATCGTCTCGTCCAGTGCCATCGATGATCGTGGAATAGATCTGAATCCACTCGCGGGGGTTGGTTGTTCCATTATACTTCTCAATGTTAGTAGGACGGAACTTCTCTGGCCACCTGACCTTGCGCAAGCTCGGTGAATACGCAAGGCATCCTTCGGTGCTTGGTCGGGAGTCATGTGGTGGAGAGTCTGGATGAGACCGATAGTAGCCCTGACATGCTTGGTAATCTCGGTTGTAGTTGAGAGTTTCCCGAGCATCATGATATCTACGATTGTGTTCGAGCTGCGGCCTTATGTCACGCTCCTCCTAGGGGCGATACTAAGGATGTCCGATAACAGATCGGGAGCGAACCGGTTGGGGTTCGCCGGGCCTGTCTGACGGAGCTGGTGGTGCGGCGGCGGCGGCCTCCAGCCGCTCCTTGGCCTTGTCCGCTGCTTCCCAAGCCTTCTTGGCAATGGTGGCCATCGGGGTTCCCTCGGCCATAGCTTCCATTATCTCCAAGAGGGTTTGGACCTGCAGGTTGTCCTGTTCGACTGTTCGGAAGTCGTTGTTAAGATTCCAAGGAGCCAATGAGGATGGAGCTATAAACGTATGGGACTTGGCAGTATAGAGGGTTGGTGGATTGCTGGGACGAGGAGCTGGAGGTCTGTGCAAGCGAGATGACTCGGCTGCAGTGCTTTCCGCGTTCCCAGTGAGCACGTGGATGCGATGGTCTTCAGGCTGTTCTGACCCATTGCTTGATCTGCTGTAGTCGAGATCCAACTACGCAATGCGAACAGCAATATCTTCGGGAGTTGGATCCCCGAAGGTGGCGAAAACTTCCTGACAGGCGCATGTGAGAACGGGATCATGGATCCCTGTCAGCTTGAGCTCATAATCGCCTTGGTGCTCGAACACAAGATCCGCAAAGTGGATCGACCGTGTAGGCACTAGATGGCTTGGAGCGTAAAGATCGGAAATGGAGACGGATCTCCCGATGGCTTCCGACTTGACGGAACTTGGCATGTAGGGCATCGGTGAACTCGGCACGTCGGCGAACCAGACTCTGTTGACGATCGGCATGATCTTTCTTCACACAAGGGTCCCTACCTGGCGCGCCTCTGTCAAGGTTATACTTGACAGATATTTGTCCGGCAGGCACCCTGCTTCGTGCAAAGAATGATCATAGTAGACAAATAGAGATGAACAGAGACAAGGGATTTTTATACTGGTTCGGGCCCTCGAGATCGAGTAAAAACCCTACATCCAGTTGCTTGCTTGTAATATATCAGCGAGTACAGATTACAATCGAGTAACAAGTACCCTCGGGTGGATTGATGAAAGTTTGGACACCCTCTACGTGCAAGATCCCCCACTATTGATATCCAGGGAGACGTGCCCTACAAGACAAAATAGACCTAAACCTAGTAGGACTCTAACTATCTTCGAGCTTTCCTCCTGCGACCCAGCTGCCGTGTCTTGTTCGGAGTCTTCTTCGTGTGGAGTCGGTAGTCGGCAATCCTCGTGGTCGGGCACCCGGGTATTATGGCCTCAACACTATTATAGATCTATCTACGCCTGGTAGATCTTTGCATGACCATGCGAAGACGTCTTTGTTGTTCCTTAGGAACTCAATGAGTCTCTCCTCCTCTTCTACCTCAAGGTCTAAGCAAATGATTACCTTTCTATCAAACACATCAGGTTGCAGCTGCACTTGCTTTGTTACTATGGCTTCTTTCATGCTCTTGCTATTTTTATCAATGTTTGGCTTCTCTTCAGGATATACTGGCTCTCTATCTTCGAGCAAGTGCACATTGCGTTGCCTGGGTGTTGTTGCCCATTCAATGTTTCTGGCTTCTTTTTGGTCGTCGAAGATGGTAATGACCTCCTTTAATGTCGAAGGTGTTAATTACTCCTCTACCAAAGATAACATTGTAATCAAATATCATGTCAATGACATCGAAGGTAATATATTCAATTCTCACATTCGATGTGTCACCAATGGACACTAGTAAGGTTATCTTACCTAAGGTCTTTGTACGCTTCCCCCCGAAGCCAACCAGCGGTGTGTCTGATGGTTCAAGATTGTCTCGGTTTATGTTTGTCATGGATCTGAAGGTATTGGCTAAGATAATGTCTGCTGAGTTGCCTGTGTTTACTAACACTTTCCTAATTGTCCAGCTAGCTATGTTGGCTTCGATTGACATTGCGTCGTTGTGAGGGAATTGCGTAGCTTTAGATCTTCTTCGCTGAAGGCAATTGGCATGTGAGCGACTCTGATTTTTTATAAGGCCCTTCCACTGAGATATTGTTTACTTGCCAAAAGTAACATTTTCTCTGTTTCTTTGTTTCAAAGGTAAGTGAAGATCCTCTAGTTATGGGAAGAATATGACCATAACTCGGTGAGGGTTGGGTGGGTTTTGCTCTTGCGCTTGTGGTTTTTGTGGAGGTGGTGGCAGCTCTTCAACTTTGATGTTTCGAGATGTGGATGGGTGGGTAGCTTGGGAGTATAGCTGTGGATATAGTGTTTGTGGGAAGTAATGTTGGAGAGTTTGAGGCGAAGGCACATATTATGCAGCCATAGTTGTTGGATGTACAACATTGGAGTTTAGAGATGGGAAAACAGGGCAATATGGTTGTATTGATTGGGAACTGCCGTTGGAAGTTGGTATTGGCTTCGTTTGATGAGATTGAATCTTATCCGCCTTCATCTTCTCAATTGTTTTCTTGATGTCTCTGCACTGCTCGGTTCCATGAGTATGATTCTTGCCGTGATATTGGCAAAATAGCTCTGGGTCCAAGAGCGGGCCCTTCTCTCTTCCTCGGCCTCTACCGGCTCTTCCTGCTCTTTGGCTTGGTTCACCCCTTGGGTCTACATATGCATTTTGTAGATATGGAGGCTTATTCTCTTGGAACGAAGGTGGATTCTCAACATTCATGATGAATTAAGATGGGGAACGCTGGTAGTGGGTTGGCTTGTAGTGGTTTTTCTTGTTTTGTGAATCGGTTTCATTCTTCAGCATAGGCTCTCTTGCTAGCCTCATTCCACTGTCATTGTTAGATCGACAGTGCTTCCTGAATTCCTCATACAGATCTGCAAGGGTAGCTGGTGGTTCTCTTCCAATATGCTATGCAAATGGTCCTAGCCGAAGCCCCTGAATAGCTGCGAATTTGGTAGCTTTGTCTGGTATGTGAGGTGCTTGGGATCTCAAGTTTACAAACCTCTGAAAGTATTCTTCCAAAGGCTCTTTTAGTTGTTTGTGTACTGTTAGCTCTGCATATGATAGGGCTTGATCTTCCATGATGTTAAAGTTCTTGATCACTTCTCCTTTCAATTGATGCCAGCTATTGATAGAGAGTCCAGGCAGCGTTGTGTACCAGCTCATTGCAGCGCCATCGCAAACAATGATAAATGATTTTGCAAGGACTATATCATCTCCTCCTGCCAAAGCTATTGCCGCTTCATAACTCATGATGAATTGCTTAGGGTCAGTGAAGCCATTGTACCTTGGTAATTCGATCTGTTTGTATGAAGGCGGCCATCTCGCTAGTTGCGAAGCTTCTGATAAGGGACAGGCATGCTCGAATGGGCGGGTGTGCAACATCCATGGTCCAGTTCCCAATGTGGAAACACGGTTTGCCCCTGCGTCAAGGAAGGTGCTTGGCTCATTCAGCACGGCCTGCAAATCAGTGACCTACTTCTTTGCTCTCTCCAGCTCCGTGTGAAGCTGGGTGGCTCTTGTATTAGTGTTGTTTACCCTCCTCTGCTTTTCTTGCCTCAATTCAGCTAGCTGTTGTTGGATTTGCAACAACTCTTGTTCTTCTTCTTCTTCTTCTTCTTCTTCTTCTTCTTGCTGCAGCTCTCTCTGAGCGACTTCAAGCTATTTCTATTGTTCGATGCGTCGGAGGCATAGCCTCTCCTCAAGTCTGCTTAACCTCTCCCCTTGGGTGAGGGTGGCTTCGTCATCTTCTAGCTCTTTAGTTGCGGCTTCGGTGTCGGTTTAAATGGTTTCTTGTGTGATTGGAAGTTGTGTTTCGGCTTCAGTTTGAGTTGTGGTTTGGTAGCTGTTTTCAATACTCTCCTGGGTGGCATGGTGGTTTCATGGGCTTTTTCGTGCATAGCAGAAAAGATGGGCACCAACTGTTGTGATGTGGCCAATGGCGAAATGCACAAACAGTAGCTAAGACAGAGAACAAGGGACAAGCAACAATATATTACTCATCAACAGTATTCTCAGGAATCAGTCCCTTACCTGTTGGTGAGGTCTCCCCTTTTATAGAGAGGCCAAGAGACATTTTTACATCCCATTCATACCCCTGAAAACCAAGCATCATCCTTATGACTAGACAACTGGGATAGTCCAAGGGTATAGTGGTACATATACATCTCATGGTGTGAATGGTTGGACTATCAGCACCGTGCTTGACTTTCTCCCCCTTGGCTTCGCTTCAGCATCGGAGGCTTTAGACGCCTTTGTCGCTCGATTTGATCTTGGGCGAGAGTTGGCCTCCATCGCCGAGCGCGAAGCCAGTGTTGCACTAGTTCGGATCTGTTACATGTTAGAATGAAGGAAAATCGCACATATTCGATTGAGTCCAAGCTCGGGATCATCTTCGCTCCCTCTGGATCTGTGTTACTGTTATCCGAAGGCGACACTCTGCGCATCGTCTTAGATCCTTGAACGAAGGTGATCAGTCTGTCTTATACCTAAACGAAGGTAAATACACGAAGATAAATCTCGGTCCTACCATGGAGGGGTTTCTTGGCATGCCAATCCTCCAACAGAAGTTGTTCACAAGATCAAGGATATAAGCAAGGAATAAAGAGTATGCAAGTTAATTGAAGCAACTCAAGGAGTGCCTTGAGGCCTTTGAGTTTGAAATCATGAAGGATTGAATTTGAGCACAAATGATTCAAATTTCATTGAGTAAGGAGTGTGGATGGAGGTGCGCATACCAGAGCTCAGGAGGAAAGAAGGGCAGCGAAGGTTCAGAATTGGTTTGGCCATACCATAGGTTCGACCAACCCTTTCTTAGGTTCGTTATTCCCTACCTTTTCGCATGTTTATCCTTTTGGAGTTGCGCAGTGTGTTGGGGGTGGACTCATGTGGGTGTATGTCAGTAGCATCAAGGAGGCCTCCCCCACACTTATTTTTGTACCTTCTTTTATTCAATAGAGAAAACAAAGGTGGAAACAAAAAGGGACTCTACTGGTATGATTCCCGAGGAGTGTGATTTTTATTGGAATTATTCAAGGCACATGAAGAGTTCAAAGGGCCACAATTTCTTTTTGCTCTTATTTGTTATATTTTTTGTTTACTTAATCAACTTGTTTTTAATTTTTTCATGGTGGAATTTAGCATGATCGGTAACTTTGCAGGAGGGAAACATGGGAAGAGGATCCATGAGGGGTTTAGGATACTTCCCAGTAGATCTCGTCAAGCAAAACAAATGCAAAAGCTTAGAATCAAATGTAAAAGTTTATACTTTATGAATGAAACAAAGTTTTGCATTTGTTCTGCTTGGTTCCTCGTGTGTCATTTTTCCTGTGACTCCAAGGAGCGATGAATGAATGTTGGAGTGTCATTTTATTGTTGCCTCAAGATTAGATGTTCACATCCACACTTAAGGGAGATCAGATTCAAAGCTTGAGAGGCATGGATCCCAAACTGTTTGCCATCTTTTATTGGTAGACTCTTTGTTTTTTAGAAAAGGATTTTTATTCATTTTTATGGTTCACCATATTTTTTATCTTTTCAGCATACTCACACAAGACATGAACAAAAAGAAGGGGGCATTTGAAATATTTTCACAGTGCACCTGGAAAGGTGATATGTGCCTCCCTTGCATGTTGTGCAGCTTTTGTTGCAATGTACCACGGGCCTTGGTTATCTCCAATATGAATTTCTCTTAGGGACGTACCCATTCTTGAATGTTTTTTTTTGCAGGGGTTAGTACACACAATGGATATGCATCTAACATCTATCACAGTATTAACTCCAAAGGTTCATTAACCAAACTCAACTCCATGTCTTATTTGGTTAAAGAAGGCTATTTAAACTAAGCACCATGCTTAATTTAAAAAGCCTATGGAAGCATCGGGTCCGAAGCATCCAAACCAGAGGATACGAAAATAGATAGAGGAAGCAAGGATTTGAATGATCAATCGAAGTTCTAATGGAGATAAACGAATGAGTAAAGAACTGGTGAACATTTCTTTTGCTTACCTGAGTATATTCGCTGCCGGCATGTAGGATGAATGTTTTGAAATTTCAGCAGTTGTGGCGTGGTCGTGTTTGGTTGTCAAGGAGTCCTCCGTGTCGACATGGACTACAGCGGAGGAAGTCACTTTGACTACGGCAACTCAGGTGATTGGCAATGCTGAGTTGTACACACGGCTGGTGTGTATCACCACAGGCCTTGGTGGCATGATTAGTTGGAATCTTGCTAAAGAGTTGGAGGTGCAGAGTTCATCTCCTCTCGAGAATGTATGCAAGTGCCAAACTAAGTAGAGCAGCAAAGCATGGAAAGGAAGAGAAACTTTCCTCTTGCACGCATGCGCAGGAGCTGCGGTAGTGGAGCTATGCAAGCCACGAGTGGATGACGACTCAGCAAGGGCTTGCATGCATGCATGAGGGTGAGGCTGGTGGAGGAAGCGGCAAAATAGTGGCTGCCAAGGTATAATGCAATGAGGGCACACATATGGCAGCTTTTCATTCGTGTGGGACTCACCAGCTCATTCCCTTTCTTCTCTCTCTCTCTCTTTCTTCTCTCATTTTTATATTATTTTTTCATTCTCTCTTTTTGTCTCCCTCTTTTTTTCTTTTCATTTTTTACTCTCTCTTTTTTATTCCCTCTTTTTTTCTTTTTTCACTCTCTTTTTTCTTTGCATCTTTTCTCTGTCCTCTTTTTTTTATTGAGCTTTCTTTTTCTTTTTGACAAGATAGAACTATCACAATGTTTACGATGGACTTTGGAGCTGATGGAACTTGTCATGCTATACTCTCCAACCTCCCCCACACTTGGACTTTTGTGTCTCAGACATGAAAGGTCAAGTGTGCGATGTCAGAGTCTCCATCAGAATGCGTTCCATCACCAAATGGTACCAAAGTGTACAGTTGATGTAGTCCCCATGCTTTCAAGCATCGTATGTCCATCATTCTTCTTAATCTTCACCTGAAACTAGTTAGCAACCAAGAATACCCGAAGGTGCATACTATACTAAAAAAATGTTCTTGCTTTTATTGTTTAAAAAAGAGTGTTAGTCTTTTTTTATGCTAATCCAGGGTATCTCCTAGTAGTGCTTTGTTTATGGTCACAAGCTTGACCATGGGATCCTTGCAGCCTTCATTGGCAATGTAGTCCTAGCTTCATCGACAATTGTTGATTTATCAAAGTTTTAGTTGCAAGGTTAGTGCCATAGTGCAACAAGTTTTGCAAAAAAAAGTGATAACCATAAGAATTTACATCCATTCATATGAAGAATTATGAAATAAAGCTCAATGAGGATGTAAAACTTGTAGCACTGGCACAAAAGGCCTTGACTCTAGAGAACATGGATGGGGTCTCTTTTTTTTTGAACTCCAAAGTCGATCGCTCAGGTAGATCATAGCCCAAGAGTTCTTTGTAGAACAACATAATGGAGTTTGAGGGCTAGAGAAGCAAGGCCTGGATTTTATAGAAGGGATGTTGTTCGTTCGGTTTCACCAAGTTGAAATGAACGGGGAAACAAACATCACCTCCTTGAATGGGTGAGCTCATAGCCAGAAGCCATGAAAGGCATTGAAAAGGCTGATGCCTCTAAAAACTTGCCCGTCGGAGCAGAAAAGAATTCTTTTTGTTTCGAGGTTGAAAAAGGGTTACAGGGTTACCAAAGGATAAAAAGAAAGATAAATGATAAAATTAAAGGATACATAGGTGAACTAGGTTCGAAGACAATTACGACAACCATTCCTTGATAACGGCGCCAGAAATGCTTGTTGGTATTTCTTATGTTGCCGAATAAGATCTTCAAGTGGACAGAATTACCGTTGTAGCATTTCACCCATGAGTACTCATGTATCGTATTTTGTCAGAGAACGGATGTGCAAAGGTCAACTAGCTAGTCAACCTAAGAAGACAAAAGGACAACTGGCCAGGGGTTGCAGGGTTGTCTGTTGATGAGATCCTAGGATAGGTTAAACTAGGTTGTCAAGAGCTTGCTTCAGGCACTGGGTTACACCTGGTCTTCCAAGCAATTCCGGCATAAGGCTCTATGCCGAACCCGAACATGGAGGGATACGAAGGATGGATAGGACTGTCACCACCTGCCGCCTATCTCACTTTCCGTGGGGAACAGAGCAACCAACCATTAGTTGATAGCCCAGACACCACGTCTGCGCTAACGGCTACTACTCTAGCATCGTACAGGTTTTCCCATCTCTATCAGGGGCCCTCTACTAGAGCATCCATCACGGGGACGAACGATCGATCCCACAAGCAACTGACAATGGAAACATAACTGTTGGGGGGATTGGCATGTCAAGAAATCCCTCCCCTGAACACATCGAAGAAAAACCTTCATGTGTTTGCCTTCGTTATGATCAAAGATAAAAACAGTGCCTTCGGTTGCTTATCCAAGGCGGCTCACAAACTATTACCTTCGCTACATAGATATTAATATATGATTGCAAGGAGCGAAGGCGACCCTGAGCTTTGGCTCACTTGAACATGCGGGGTTTACCTTCGGACTAACATGTAACAAATCTACACCAATATACTATCGGCTTCGTGTTTGGTAGGGAAGGAGAGCCAAAGCCCGGGAGTAAGTCAGGCAACGAAGGCGATCGGAGCCCCAGATGTTGGAACGAAGCCGGGAGGAGAACGGTCAAACATGACACTAATAGTCAGACTGTTCATACCTTGAGATGTAAACATACTCCTATACCCCTAGCAAGATTAAGTTGTATAGTCATGGGCATGATGCCTGGGTTGCAGGGGTACAAGGGGAATGTAAAGATGTCTCTTGACCTCCCTATAAAAGGGGAGCCCTCACCAACGTGTAAAGGGCTGATTCCCGAGAATATTGTTGATGAGTAATATATTGTTGCTTGTCTCTTGTTCTCAGTCTTAGTTACTGTTTTGATAAAGGAGGCATGGTTATCAGGATCAAGCTGCGATCACATGGAGATAATTTTGAGTAACAGTGGTGAACATTTGATTACCTTTAACTTACTAGAGTATACTTGCTGCAAGCATGTAAGATGGATATCTTGAAGCTGCTGCAGCGGCGGCGTGGTCACGAATGGGCGTCGATGACTCCTCTGTCTTGTCGTGGACTGCAGTAGAGGAAGGCACTTTGACCACGCCAACTCAACTGACCGACAAGGCCAGGTTATACACACGCTTGGTATGTACGAAGTACAGGCCATGGCGGTATGATTCGTGGGCACAATGTTAGGGTTGGAGGCGCAGAGTGTGTCTCCTCTCATCTATGTACGCAAACAACGAACAGAGTGGAGCAGCAAGGCCTAAAGAGGAAAAGGAATTTCCTCTTGCATGCATGTGCAGGGGCTACGGTAGTGGAGCAGTGCAAAGCCATAAGTGAATTATGAGTAAGCCATGGTTTGCACGCGTGCTTGAGAGTGAGGCTGGGCGCAGCTATGCGGCAAAAAAAAATCATATGCATTTTGGTATGATGCCATACTGAGGCCACGCTCACATGGAGACTTTTGATCGGAGTGGGACTCGCGAGCTCTCACTTTTTTCTTTTTTTTTGTTTTCGGCTACCATTTTTTGCATTTAATTAATTTTTCTTTTCTATATATTTTTCTTGTCCCACTCTCTCTTTTTCATTCCCCTTCCTTTTTTCTCTCCCACTATCCTTTTTCTCTCCTACTTAAAAATTTCATCGTGCTTCCCGGTTCCGCCTCGTCCGCACTTTGCTCCACATCATCATTTTCTGTTTTCACCCTCGTCTCCATTCCGCACCCTGCAGCTGTAGTGTTTGGCCCCGTGCCGCCCACTCGCTCCAATCAGCGGCCTAGTCCCCGCAACAATCCGCGAGACACTACGAGGCCCAATAACTACATTGGCTTCCTCTCCTTCTAGTCGATCCCTCCCCTGCGGCGATCCGCGTGAAACGGCGACCCCCAATCCATGTCGATCCCTCCTCTCAAATCGGCCTCCACCTCTCCTCCATCCGTGTTGATCCTCGGCCTCCACCTGCTTCCTATTGCGAGTCAGTAATGGCACATAGGAGGAGGATGGTGTTGGGAACATATATCTCCCCAATGAAATACGTGTGCCTTATACGGGAATGGATACAGACCTGAGTAAACTAATAGATCATGTGTTCCCATTGCTCGATGATAATCTGGCCGATCCAAACTATATCACGTCAAGAGCCATCTTGTCCACACAGAATGACTATGTGGACAGGATCAATATGAGGATGATTGGTCGCTTTGGAGGGGAGAAGAGGTGTACCATAGTTTTGACCGTGCAGAGGATGACTCCCACAACCACTACCCCCCCCCCCCCCAGAATTTCTTAACTCTTTGACCCCTAACGGCTTGCCTCCCCATGTTCCAAAGCTCAAGGTTAACACCCCGGTTATACTTCTTAGAAACATTGATCCAACCAATGGATTATGAAATGAGACAAGGTTGGTGGTTTGGTGGTTTCAGAAAAATGCTATAAATGCAGAAATCGTATTATGGCAGCATGCTTGAAAGAAGGTCTTCATTCCTCGGATCCCGTTATGCCCCTCTGATGATGAGATGTCCCCTTTCAGGTTTAAGAGGAAGCAGTTTCCTGTCAGGCTCAGCTTTGCCATGACAACCAATTAATCACAAGGACAAACAATCCCACACATTGGTGTGTACTTGCCTGAGCCAGTGTTTTTCTTGGTCACATCTATGTGGCATTGTCTAGAGCAACTGCTAGAAGTAACATAAAGGTCCTTGCTACCGTAGATAAAGACATGACAGAGAAGCACTCAAAATGAGGCAAGACAAAAAATGCACTCAAAACGAGACAAAACAAAGAATAACTCAAAACAAGACAAGACTAAGAAGAATTCTGAACAGGGTGGAACATACAACAGAAGCATCGTCTATAAGGAGATCCTCACACCATAACTAAGCTATTTTGAATTCTTATTATATGCCAACCGACGACAACTAATTATTTTTATCTTTTCTCATGATGTTGCCATACATCTAAGAAATATTCTCATCAATGCAAGAAAACATATTGATCTGCAACTAGACCGAACTAATTTGTTACAAACTTATGCATGTCTCCCTGGATCTGGGAAGTTTCTCTTTCACGGTATCCCTTTAGCTTTGTATGTATTTTATTGTAATGCATATGTATTTGGTGTAGTAAAATTCTACACGAACTATTCCGATAACAATTCTATATTTTTGGTGCATGGATACTATACCGCACATCCATATTATTTGCAATACACGGGTATATATGCTCCTATATGAATTAGCTGTAAAACAAATAAGTATTTCACATAATATGTTTTTTTTGCCCGAAGCAACACACAGACATTTAACTAGTGTGTGTGTATATATATATATTCTTCTTCTTCTCTCTTTTTTTGGCAAGATAGGACCAACATCATTCCTATGATGGTCTTTGGCATAGATGGACCTTGTCGCACGGCCCTTCCCTCCACACTTGAACTTTTGTGTATCAGACACCAAAAATCAAGTGTGCGGTGTTGGGATCTCCTTTAGAGTGCGATCTATCACCAAAGGGTACTGAGGTGTACAGTGGATGTTGTCTGGATGCTTTCGAGCATCATATGTCCTTCATTCTTCTTAGTCTCAACTGAAATGGTTAGCGACCAAAAATACCTAAGTTGTATACTATGCTAAAAACATGCTCTTGCTTTTATTGTTTATAAAAGAGAGTTATTTTTTATTATAATTTGGGGTATCTCCCGGCAATGCTTTGTTTATAGTCACAAGCTTGAGCATGGGGTCCTTGTAGCCTTCATTGGCGATGTAGTTCCCAGCTTCATTGCCAATTGTTGATTCATCATCAAAGTTCTCACTACTAGGTTAGTGCGATAGTTCAGCAAGTTTTGCAAAAATATGATAACCAAAAGCATTTACATCCATTCATATGAAGAATAATGAAATAAAGCTCAAATGATGTTGTAAAACTTTTAGCACTGGCACAAGAGGTTGTCAACTCTGGAGATTCATAAGAGGGATCAATTTTTTTTTGAACTCTAGAGTCGATCGCTTAGGTTATTCATAGCCCAGAGTTCTTTACAGAACATCAAAATGGAGTTTGAGGGCCTGAGGAACAAGTCCTGGATTTTATTTGGCTTCACCAAGTTGAAGCAAATGGGGAAACAAACATGACCTCCTTTAATGGATGAGCTCATAGCTAGGAGTCGTGAACAACTTTTAGAAGAGTGGAGGCTCCAAGAACTCGCCCTTTGGAGTAGAAAGGGGTTTTATTAGGTAAGAAAAGGCTCTAGGGTAACGGAAGGATAACATAAAGAGAAAGAATAAAATAAACGAATACACAAGTGAACTAGGTTCAAAGACAGATACAACAACTGTTCTCCGGCAATGGCGACAGAAATGCTTGTTGACATTTCTTAGCGTTGCCACCAGGTCTGTATCCCTAGAAACAGTGCTAGAAATGCTTGTTGGTATTTTATACATCACGAACGAATCCATAAGCGCATAGACATACCGTTGTAGCATTTCACCCGTGAGTTCATGGGTATCGTATTTTCTCAAGGAATGGATGTGCAATTGTCTTCTACCTAGTCACCCCAAGAAAACAAAAGGTCAACAGGCCTAGATAGCAGGATTGTCCATGGATGGAGATCCTAAGATATGTTAAGCTAGCTTATCAAGACCTTGCTTCAGGCACCGATTTAAACCTAGTCTGCCAAGAAATGCCGGCATAAGGCTCTACGTTGAACCCGAATGTGGAGGGATACGAAGGACGGACAGGGCTGTCACCACCAGCCGCCTACCTCACTTTCGGTGGGGAACGGAGCAACCAACCTGCAATCTACTCTAGCGTTGTATAGGGTTTACCTGTCTTTATCAGGGCCCTCTACTAGAGCATCCGTCACAAGGACGAATGATCGATCCCACAAGCAACTAATAATGTGAACATAACCAAACCAGAGAACTAATCACATAGACAAACTCGGGTATTTACAACAACATGATCATATTGGACGAGGTACAAAATGGAGTAGAGGGCCGACAACCCAGTGCTCCTTAGGACTACATCCTCACACACTCTCAACAATTACACTACCGGAGTAGCTCTAGGCCTAGGAGTGACTCTTCCCGATTTTGCCTCTTAGTTGTGTTGTGTGGAATAGAGTGCATGAATTAGAGGAAGAGGGGGTCCTATTTACAGTGGAGGAGGAGGCCTTGAGATATTTTCCTCCTTTTATTCTTCTTCCCCACCATTCCTTGATTCTTTCTATGTTCATTGGTGGTAGAATGGGCGTTGGCCTTGAATCGCACGCCAAACCTCGCGCGCCTTCATCTGGCGTCCTGCGCCCTTGTGCCTAGGCGGCTGCTAGCTAAGCTCACCAACCTTCCCGCATGGAGACGCGCATTGACTTGCGTCCCAGCAGATTGCGACCCAGCAGATTCTCGCGCCATGTGGTGACAGCCCGCAAGGCTTCGGTCCCCGTGTGGAGAGATCATGCACCCCTGGCGTGGTTCCCACCCGTGTGTACACTGGCCAGTGGGCCTGCAGGGTGCTGCCCGCTCATGCGCACACGGTCCTGGCAGCCTGCCTCCCAGGGACTTAGCCCAGTGGACCTCTGTTGGTATTTCTTAGCATCACTACTTAGAGTAGTAATGGTACTAGAGATACTTCATCGTAAATCTAGACGTTACAGATATTCTGCAAGCGCACAGAAGTACGTTGTAGCATTTCACCCGGGAGTATTCCAGAGTATCGTTATTTGTTTATCCGCAGGGAAAGCGTTTAGTTAAAAGAGAGATGTGCCATCCAATGCTCTTACGTACAACAGTATTAATATACCATAATCTAAACAGGGGTAAAAGATATAGAAGTGAATGATTGGGTTGACACACAGAAGTTCATTGCTCATCATTATGGTAGTCTTAGTTAGTATAGTACACTAGTGAAGATTAACAAGGGTTCATTAGCATCATACTTATGGAACTTGGATATACTACAATACCCTATACAAGCTCATTCAATGATCGTATGCAAGAGGACACATCGAGGTATCCAGTGGTTCCCTCATCAAGGGACAACAGTAGGACGTCTTATCATAAAGGCCTAATACCCACTCCCGTACGTGGAGGATTACAAAGGACGGACAGGGCTATCACCACCTGCCGCCTACCTCTACTAATCCGTGGGGCAGCGGTACCCTCAATAGCTATACCGTATCCCAAACACCATGTTTGCAATACGAGATACAACTCTATCTATCACGTTAATAAATAGAGCAACCAAAAGGCACATTGAGCCAATGCCATAACATACATTCACTTGATTGAGGTGTAAGACATAAGTAGTATATACTAAGTAGATAAGGTATAACTGAAGCATACAACATAAGTATGAAGGCATTTCCATTAAGCTCAGAGTATTACAAGTAAGTAAGAGAATACAAGAACTGAACTCTAGAACTTACCAAGACTCCTCCGGAAGCCCTTCAGAAGATCTAACACTATGACTATCACTACTAAGACTAAGACTAAGCTTGTAGCAAAGAGAGCTCTTCTTCTGGTGTGTGTTGAGTACGGTGCCCTTTGCAGGTATTTATAGCATCACAAGGTCGGTTGGAGCTAGCCAGAGGCGGTTGAAGCCGGTTGGAGGTGGGCCTAGGTCGGCCGAATTCCCCACGTCGGCCGACCCTAGGATCCACCGTCTTCAGCAACGCACGGCTCTGATGAACTCCTGATGACGGTTTACAGGTACTGGTCAAGGGGGAACCGAAACGGCCGCAGGGCCAGGTCGGCCGACCTAGCCAGGTCGGCCGACCTGGTTCCGCCGCCATTCGGCCCCACTCCTCTCTGGTTGACTTCCATGTGGGTCCTCATGACGGTTCCAGGTGGGTATACTCCATTTGGGTGCAATTGTGTTTATGTGTGGGCCCTTCAATCCATGGGAATGACACGTGGCTCATCCTCACCCTTGACTTGAACCGACGATGAATCAACGTCCATGATCCTTCTTCAGTGTGCTTCTTGACCTGTACCGAAACTGAGCTTGATCGGGGCTCAGGCCAGGTCGCCCGACCTAGCCAGGTCGGCCGACCTGGGCCTGTGCCCAGTTTTGCCCATCTTTTGCACCGTAGTCCCTGTACTCAAATATATTCCAGATATGCATGGTATACCATTATTTGAATACTAATGTCTAAGTTATGTCTTGATCTTTATTGGTTTCTGAGCCTATTGACGGTCGGATTTTATGTTATAAGGACCGTCAACAACTCCCCCAAGCTTAACCCTTGCTCGTCCCGAGCAAAGATTAGGACTTTTAGGCTCAGTGGATTAGAGGTTGCTTCCTCATTACTCCTCAAAAGTACCAGTGGTTCAGCAAGATATTCTACTAAGGATTGAATAAGCTGGAAAAATAGACTTCTCTTATTACCTTGGCTTCTCATGGGGCTTGTAGCTTCTCATTGTCTTGGGCGGTTGATGGCTAGAATGACTTAGACCAAGCACCTTTCCTTCTACCTTGCTTGACAATCAAACCGGAGGTTTTGGGTTTTTCAAAAAGTGGAGTTCCTTAGGTGGTACTCTCAAGTCACTCATGGTGTATTTCCTTACCAATTTCCTCTCTCAACTCTCGTGGCACTCATTGAGATGGAGCTTGTGCTAGGAGAGCTATATTGCATACTTGCAATGCACATATTGTAAAGTCAAAATCAGGATTCAAAGAGAATTAAGTCATACTCTCAAACCAAGATGTGCACGTGTGTGTATGGCATAGAAGATGATAGCTCTTTTTTTACAGGTCCCTCTTCCCTTTTTATACAGTTGCTTTTTAGAGACATGGCTTTATTTTTTTTTGAACTAAGAGCCTTTATTTGTGTTGACGGTCGTTAAGTACCACTTTTGACCGTCAACTCCTGCAGAGAATATGTCAAATATAATCACCAAACATAGTGATAGGGTTTATATCTAATCAATTCCACAAGTTTTGGTGAATATGTGAATGCAGGGACTAATTGGCAAAAGAGGAGGAGATTTGGGCTCAGGGCCAGGTCGCCCGACCCACCTAGGTCGGCCGACCTGGGCCCAAGCCCAATGGAGCCCATATTTGGCCACAGCAAAGAAGCACACTTCAAGACCATCATAGCCGTTGATTCCATGACGGTTGGATCCAAGAGATGGGAATGGTCCAAGGGGAGGTCACATGGATTGATGGGCCCACCAACATATCTAAACATACTCAAATTGAGCAAACCCACCTGGAACCGTCATTAGGACCCACTCTGCAGTCACCCAGACGAAGATGGGCCCGAAAGGAGCTGGTGCCCGGTCGCCCGACCTAGCCCGGTCGCCCGACCTGGGATTCGCTCCAAACTCGGTCAGCTTTGACGTGGTGCTTCCTACCGCCTCCAGGAGTCCATCCCGGCCGTGCATCACTCAAGTCGGTGCATCCTAGGGTCGGCTGACCTAGGAGGATCGGCCGACCTGGTCCTGGGGCCAAACGGCCTCAACCGCCTCGAGGTGCCTCTCCACCGTCCTACCAAGCTATAAATAGATGGCCACGGCTTCAGTTCAACACACACCAAGAAGGAAGAGTTCTCTTTGCCACACATTCTAGTCTTAGTTTGTAGTGAAGTAGTCTTAGGAGTTGAGCTTCTACGGGTTTCCGACGGAGTCTTGGTAAGCCTAGAGCTCAGTTATCTTGTATCTTTTATTTACTTATAAGACTTAGAGCTATTAATGGAATTACTCTCTTGCTTATGTTATTTGACTTATAGTCTTGTGTGTTCATCATATAAGATGTATGTCTTACACCTTAGTATAGTGGATGCATGTTATGGCAATGGCCCAATGTACCACAAGGTTGCTCGGTTTATCTGGACAGTAAATAGAGTAGTATTTCGTATTGCAAGCATGGTGTTTGGAATATGGAATACAGTTGGGGATACCCTACTCCACGTATTCAGAGGTAGGCGGCAGGTGGTGACAGCCCTGTCCGTCCCTTGTAATCCTCGCCGTTCGGGTTTGGGCGTTTGCAGGCCATAGTGATAAACATCGTGACAGTACCCTTGGATGAGGGGATCCCACGACTCCTCGATTTGTCCTCTATCATGTATCCCTTACTAAGCTTGTATAGTATACTCTTGTAGGAATGTAACCCATATGCAAGAAGTACATAGAACCCCTAGTTCTCTCTTAGGATCTTCATATTAACTAGACTATTATAATGAGCAATGAAACCTTCTGTGTGTCACACTACCCATCTATCAATGTTTACCCCTTGCTAGAGTTTGGTATATTAATAATGTTATGATTGAATACAATGGATAACTACTCTAGTCAACCACTGCCTTTCCTGTGGATTCGATACCCTGAATACTTCCGGGTGAAAGCTACAATGGTATCCGTGCGCTTGCGGATTTATCTGCGACGTAAGAAATACCAACAATTTGCTCTCTCTTTTTTTTTCAGCTCCATGTCTCTTTTTGCAACAAAGTTAGGGAAGAGTACCATACTTTATGTAGAGCTTTTATTTTGTTGATAGATGGATGTCATGTTCACTTCCAGAGTAGAAGCATAACATGTATATTGTGGTGTGTACGTGACCTTGGTTTTAAAAGCATGAAGTAAATCTCTAAGAATCACAGTGACCTTGACAAAACTCATTGCAAAACAAGTTGCTTATGTAGGGGTTTAAAACATTATGAGTTTTGGTAGGGAATTTAATCACCATAAGGAACTCTCTGTTTTATTTTAGAAGAGAAAACTCCGGTTATCAAGTCCAGCTTAGTAAGATCTTAAGGCAATCAGATCTTATCATATCGTAGCTAACAACAACCTAGACCAGAGCATGCTTATGCTACCCACAGACAGACAAGATAACAGAAAAGATTATGCTCGACCAGCAAACTCAAAACTTAAGAGAATA
Organism: Alloteropsis semialata; assembly: GCA_004135705.1. NCBI lineage: Eukaryota > Viridiplantae > Streptophyta > Magnoliopsida > Poales > Poaceae > Alloteropsis > Alloteropsis semialata. The sequence continues at coordinate 44,414,768 of CM014272.1, read as the reverse complement.
ACAGGTTGAAACATAGGTACAAGAGAGAAATAAGAGCAACTTTTCATCATATCCAAAGGAAAAGATTTAAGCATAGACTTAAAACATTTATGGGATTATTATAGATGGCTCTCATTTACTAACTTTATTTGAATGAAAAACTTTATTCAATTAATACTTACCTGAACTTACCTGGTGGAGGGTTCTCCCCCAAGCTAGCCAATTAACACCGATGTACCTGTCGGCGCAGGACTCGTGTTTTACGTCGTCGAGCGAAGACGTCTCCTTTGTAGGATTCAGCTTGACGAAGCAGCATCTGATCCTGGAGATGAGGATACAGATGATTTAACCCGCCATACCTGTTTTCCCTTTTTCTGGCGGTCGACAGCCTGTTCCGGTGTTTTCTTCGTCTGTGCTTTTGCACCTCATGTAGACTTCTTGTTGTGCTTTGCATAATACCGGATGGGGAAATCCTTCTCCCAGAACTTCTCCATGAACTTAATTAGGCTGTCTTTCTCTAGGGGTGTCACTTCCACCTCTTTGACGTTTTGACTGTTTCTCCCGTACTTGATCTTTGTCATGGAGCATTGCTCCACTTTTGGCCTGAACTCAAACTTCTCCTTCCTTCCATTAATGTTGAGCTGGATCTCTCCAGCACCCACATTAATGTGAGCGTCTGCCGTGCTCAAGAAGGGTCGCCCAAGGATGAGCGATGAATCGTTGCTCATGTCCATGTCCAGTACCACGAAGTCGACAGGAACGAAGCAATCCCGGATGCGCACCGGAATGTCCTCGGCTATCCCCTCCGGGTAGCACCCCCCCCCCCCCCCCCCCCCCCCCCCCCCCCACCCCCCCCCCCCCCCCCCCCCCCCCCCCCCCCCCCCCCCCCCCCCCCCCCCCCCCCCCCCCCCCCCCCACCCCCCCCCCCCCCCCCCCCCCCCCCCCCCCCCCCCCCCCCCCCCCCCCCCCCCCCCCCCCCCCCCCCCCCCGCCCCCCCCCCCCCCCCCCCCCCCCCCCCCCCCCCCCCCNGCTTTACGACCTCGGTACTTGGGAGTGGACATTTGTTGTTGAGAATGTCCCTCAAGTACTTTGCATAGGTCGGTACCTGCATAGCATCCAGCAAAGGCACATGTATATTCAATTTCTGTATGACTTCTACGAACCTGGCGAATTGTTCGTCCGCGGATGGTTTCTTTTGACGCTGCGGGAATGGCAAGACGTTGGAGTCGTAAAACTCATGCGGCGCGGTCTGTCCAGCTGGTGCTAGTTCGGCTTCTGGCTCTTCTTCCATAGTAGGGATCTCCTTTATTGGTGCTGCTGTTTTCTCTGCATGGTTAGGGGGAACCGGGTCCCGAGTAGCCTTTCCGCTCCTTGTGGACACGGCCTTAACATTTTCAAATGACGAATCCGGCAGTCTGGGA
>CM014272.1:44294921-44412368 GCA_004135705.1 Alloteropsis semialata | reverse complement strand
ATAGGGTTTATATCTAATCAATTCCACAAGTTTTGGTGAATATGTGAATGCAGGGACTAATTGGCAAAAGAGGAGGAGATTTGGGCTCAGGGCCAGGTCGCCCGACCCACCTAGGTCGGCCGACCTGGGCCCAAGCCCAATGGAGCCCATATTTGGCCACAGCAAAGAAGCACACTTCAAGACCATCATAGCCGTTGATTCCATGACGGTTGGATCCAAGAGATGGGAATGGTCCAAGGGGAGGTCACATGGATTGATGGGCCCACCAACATATCTAAACATACTCAAATTGAGCAAACCCACCTAGAACCGTCATTAGGACCCACTCTGCAGTCACCCAGACGAAGATGGGCCCGAAAGGAGCCGGTGCCCGGTCGCCCGACCTAGCCCGGTCGCCCGACCTGGGATTCGCTCCAAACTCGGTCAGCTTTGACGTGGTGCTTCCTACCGCCTCCAGGAGTCCATCCCGGCCGTGCATCACTCAAGTCGGTGCATCCTAGGGTCGGCCGACCTAGGAGGATCGGCCGACCTGGTCCTGGGGCCAAACGGCCTCAACCGCCTCGAGGTGCCTCTCCACCGTCCTACCAAGCTATAAATAGATGGCCACGGCTTCAGTTCAACACACACCAAGAAGGAAGAGTTCTCTTTGCCACACATTCTAGTCTTAGTTTGTAGTGAAGTAGTCTTAGGAGTCGAGCTTCTACGGGTTTCCGACGGAGTCTTGGTAAGCCTAGAGCTCAGTTATCTTGTATCTTTTATTTACTTATAAGACTTAGAGCTATTAATGGAATTACTCTCTTGCTTATGTTATTTGACTTATAGTCTTGTGTGTTCATCATATAAGATGTATGTCTTACACCTTAGTATAGTGGATGCATGTTATGGCAATGGCCCAATGTACCGCAAGGTTGCTCTGTTTATCTGGACAATAAATAGAGTAGTATTTCGTATTGCAAGCATGGTGTTTGGAATATGGAATACAGTTGGGGATACCCTACTCCACGTATTCAGAGGTAGGCGGCAGGTGGTGACAGCCCTGTCCGTCTTGTAATCCTCGCCGTTCGGGTTTGGGCGTTTGCAGGCCTTAGTGATAAACATCGTGACAGTACCCTTGGATGAGGGGATCCCACGACTCCTCGATTTGTCCTCTATCATGTATCCCTTACTAAGCTTGTATAGTATACTCTTGTAGGAATGTAACCCATATGCAAGAAGTACATAGAACCCCTAGTTCTCTCTTTAGGATCTTCATATTAACTAGACTTATATAATGAGCAATGAAACCTTCTGTGTGTCACACTACCATCTATCAATGTTTACCCCTTGCTAGAGTTTGGTATATTAATAATGTTATGATTGAATACAATGGATAACTACTCTAGTCAACTACTGCCTTCCCTGTGGATTCGATACCCTGAATACTTCCGGGTGACAGCTACAACGGTATCCGTGCGCTTGCAGATTTATCTGCGACGTAAGAAATACCAACAATTTGCTCTCTCTTTTTTTTTCAGCTCCATGTCTCTTTTTGCAACAAAGTTAGGGAAGAGTACCATACTTTATGTAGAGCTTTTATTTTGTTGATGGATGGGTGTCATGTTCACTTCCAGAGTAGAAGCATAACATGTATATTGTGGTGTGTACGTGACCTTGGTTTTAAAAGCATGAAGTAAATCTCTAAGAATCACAGTGACCTTGACAAAACTCATTGCAAAACAAGTTGCTTATGTAGGGGTTTAAAACATTATGAGCTTTGGTAGGGAATTTAATCACCATAAGGAACTCTCTGTTTTATTTTAGAAGAGAAAACTCCGGTTATCAAGTCCAGCTTAGTAAGATCTTAAGGCAATCAGATCTTATCATATCGTAGCTAACAACAACCTAGACCAGAGCATGCTTATGCTACCCACAGACAGACAAGATAACAGAAAAGATTATGCTCGACCAGCAAACTCAAAACTTGAGAGAATAGCAGGTTGAAACATAGGTACAAGAGAGAAATAAGAGCAACTTTTCATCATATCCAAAGGAAAAGATTTAAGCATAGACTTAAAACATTTATGGGATTATTATAGATGGCTCTCATTTACTAACTTTATTTGAATGAAAAACTTTATTCAATTAATACTTACCTGAACTTACCTGGTGGAGGGTTCTCCCCCAAGCTAGCCTATTAACACCGATGTACCTGTCGGCGCAGGACTCGTGTTTTACGTCGTCGAGCGAAGACGTCTCCTTTGTAGGATTCAGCTTGACGAAGCAGCATCTGATCCTGGAGATGAGGATACAGATGATTTAACCCGCCATACCTATTTTCCCTTTTTCTGGCGGTCGACAGCCTGTTCCGGTGTTTTCTTTGTCTGTGCTTTTGCACCTCATGTAGACTTCTTGTTGTGCTTTGCATAATACCGGATGGGGAAATCCTTCTCCCAGAACTTCTCCATGAACTTAATTAGGCTGTCTTTCTCTAGGGGTGTCACTTCCACCTCTTTGACGTTTTGACTGTTTCTCCCGTACTTGATCTTTGTCATGGAGCATTGCTCCACTTTTGGCCTGAACTCAAACTTCTCCTTCCTTCCATTAATGTTGAGCTGGATCTCTCCAGCACCCACATTAATGTGAGCGTCTGCCGTGCTCAAGAAGGGTCACCCAAGGATGAGCGATGAATCGTTGCTCATGTCCATGTCCAGTACCACGAAGTCGACAGGAACGAAGCAATCCCAGATGCGCACCGGAATGTCCTCGGCTATCCCCTCCGTGTAGCGAACCGTGGAATCGGCCAACTGCAGTCTCATGGGAGTAGGAGACAAGGTAGTATAGTTGAGGCGGTCAAAAACTAACTTTGGCATTACGCTGACACTTGCTCCTAGATCACAGAGCGCATGCTCAAAGTGTTGTGTCCCGATTGTACATGTGATGGTGGGACATTCTGGATCCTTCTTCTTCTCCGGGATTTTATTTAGGATCGCTGCACTGCACTCCTCAGTCAGCTTTACGACCTCGGTACTTGGGAGTGGACGTTTGTTGTTGAGAATGTCCCTCAAATACTTTGCATAGGTCGGTACCTGCATAGCATCCAGCAAAGGCACATGTATATTCAATTTCTGTATGACTTCTACGAACCTGGCGAATTGTTCGTCCGTGGATGGTTTCTTTTGACGCTGCGGGAATGGCAAGACGTTGGAGTCGTAAAACTCATGCGGCGCGGTCTGTCCAGCTGGTGCTAGTTCAGCTTCTGGCTCTTCTTCCACAGTAGGGGTCTCCTTTCTTGGTGCTGCTGTTTTCCCTGCATGGTTAGGGGGAACCGGGTCCCGAGTAGCTTTTCCGCTCCTCGTGGACACAGCCTTAACATTTTCAAATGACGAATCCGGCTGTCCGGGAATTCACCCCTTATCACCAGACAGAACAGCGGCAGCTAACTGAGCTAATTGGGTTTCTAACATCTTATTAAAACTTAGCTGGCTTTGGAAGGTGGAGGACAAACTTTCTATTTTAGAGTTTATGCCCTCCAGAGCCTTATCATTAACAGCAAGCCTCTTAGAGATAGATTCATTAATCTTGGCCCGACCAAGGACAAGATCTTTAAGGGAAGGTTGATTGGAGAAAGAGTTATTATTGTTACCTCCCTGGTAAAATGAGCGTTGCTGATTCCAGTTCCCTTGAGGCCGGTACCCGCTGCTGCCGTTCACGAACTATGCCTCCTCTTGTGTCTCGGGGCAGTTGTTCCCCGAGTGGCCAGTTTCTCCACAGACTTCACACGTCATGTGTGAGTCCAGTGGCCCTTCATTGTCGGCGCCTCCATCCTTGGTGCGGTCATCAAGGCGCTTCATAATAAGATCCATCTTGGCGGCCAGCATGTCCACCTCCTTCACGGTGTGCATACCGCGTTTGCGTCCCTAAAGACGGTCGTCATTCCATGATTGGTTTGACACCATCTTCTCGATGAGGAGCTTGGCGGCGTTCACAGTCAAAGAGAGGAATGCCCCTCCAGCAGCAGCATCCATGTGTTCACGGGCTGTTTGGGACAGCCCATGATAGAAGTTCTGAAGCAGGAGCCACTCTTGCATGCCATGGTGGGGGCACGCCAGAATGTAATCCTGAAAGCGATCCCACGCTTCCGGGACCGTCTCCCCGGACTCGTGCTGAAAACTGGAGATTCTTCCCCGAAGGGCATTGGTTTTCTCAATGGGGAAGAACTTTGCCAAAAAGGCGTTGGAGCACTTGGTCCATGTATTCACCACCTCACGGTTGGAATAGAACCATTGTTTGGCTCTACCCAGCAGCGAGAACGGGAATAGACGGAGCCTGATGGCCTCTTGATCCACCCCTCGGATGGTGATGGTACTGCACACCTCCAGGAAGTGCTGCAGGTGAGCACTGGCGTCTTCATTGGCTTTCCCACAGAAGGGGCTAGCCTGCACCATGTTGATAAGCGGAGCCTTCAGCTCAAAAGCATGATCCCCCACTTCCACTGCTGGACCCATAGGGATCTGGGCAGCGGACGGAGCGGAGTAGTCACGAATGGTTCTGTCGGCCATGGCTTCTTGGGGTTGGGGTGCTACGGGAACAGGTTGTTCTCCTTGGTTGGAGGATTCTCTGATGACTGGTTCGGTTTCCAACAAGAACACCTGAGGGATTAACACGAGAGCGTACCCTCCTTCCTATGGTATTTGGGTTCTCGACGTAGTTGGATGGTAGTTGGAAACCAGTCATGCACTACCCTGTTTCACATCACAGAGAAACAGCGCGAAAAGGGTAAACCTGCTAGATTACTGGCAATTAATTTTGTTGCACGAAATGCATGGATGTTCAAATCTCTTTAACCACTTGCTTTCCCCGGCAACGGCGCCAAAAATGCTTGTTGGTATTTCTTAGCATCACTACTTAGAGTAGTAATGGTACTAGAGATACTTCATCGTAAATCTAGATGTTACAGATATTCTGCAAGCGCACAGAAGTACATTGTAGCATTTCACCCGGGAGTATTCCAGAGTATCGTTATTTGTTTATCCGCAGGGAAAGCGTTTAGTTAAAAGAGAGATGTGCCATCCAATGCTCTTACATACAACAGTATTAATGTACCATAATCTAAACAGGGGTAAAAGATATAGAAGTGAATGATTTGGGTTGACACACAGAAGTTCATTGCTCATCATTATGGTAGTCTTAGTTAGTATAGTACACTAGTGAAGATTAACAAGGGTTCATTAGCATCATACTTATGGAACTTGGATATACTACAATACCCTATACAAGCTCATTCAATGATTGTATGCAAGAGGACACATCGAGGTATCCAGTGGTTCCCTCATCAAGGGACGACAGTAGGACGTCTTATCATAAAGGCCTAATACCCACTCCCGTACGTGGAGGATTACAAAGGACGGACAGGGCTGTCACCACCTGCCGCCTACCTCTACTAATCCGTGGGGCAGCGGTACCCTCAATAGCATACCGTATCCCAAACACCATGTTTGCAATACGAGATACAACTCTATCTATCACGTTAATAAATAGAGCAACCAAAAGGCACATTGAGCCAATGCCATAACATACATTCACTTAATTGAGGTGTAAGACATAAGTAGTATATACTAAGTAGATAAGGTATAACTGAAGTATACAACATAAGTATGAAGGTATTTCCATTAAGCTCAGAGTATTACAAGTAAGTAAGAGAATACAAGAACTGAACTCTAGAACTTACCAAGACTCCTCCGGAAGCCCTTCAGAAGATCAACACTATGACTATCACTACTAAGGCTAAGACTAAGCTTGTAGCAAAAGAGAGCTCTTCTTCTGGTGTGTGTTGAGTACGGCGCCCTCTGCAGGTATTTATAGCATCACAAGGTCGGTTGGAGCTAGCCAGAGGCAGTTGAAGCCGGTTGGAGGTGGGCCTAGGTCGGCCGAATTCCCCACGTCGGCCGACCCTAGGATCCACCGTCTTTAGCAACGCAAGGCTCTGATGAACTCCTAATGATGGTTTACAGGTACTGGTCAAGGGGGAACCGAAACGGCCGCAGGGCCAGGTCGGCCGACCTAGCCAGGTCGGCCGACCTGGTTCCGCCGCCATTCGGCCCCACTCCTCTCTAGTTGACTTCCATGTGGTCCTCATGACGGTTCCAGGTGGGTATACTCCATTTGGGTGCAATTGTGTTTATGTGTGGGCCCTTCAATCCATGGGAATGACACGTGGCTCATCCTCACCCTTGACTTGAACCGACGATGAATCAACGTCCATGATCCTTCTTCAGTGTGCTTCTTGACATATATCGAAACTGAGCTTGATCGGGGCTCAGGCCAGGTCGCCCGACCTAGCTAGGTCGACCGACCTGGGCCTGTGCCCAGTTTTGCCCATCTTTTGCACCGTAGTCCCTGTACTCTAATATATTCCAGATATGTATGGTATACCATTATTTGAATACTAATGTCTAAGTTATGCCTTGATCTTTATTGGTTTCTGAGCCTATTGACGGTCGGATTTTATGTTATAAGGACCGTCAACAACCTCTTGAGGGAGGTAGCTGGAACAAGGGTGGGTGAGGCCTGCCCGCTTGGCGCAGTGCACCGGACGCATGCTGGGCGTGTGGCCTCAGCCAGCCTGCTGGCCCCACTGGCAATCGGGCCCTGCTGAGCTGGCCTGGTTGGGCCTAGTCTGGTGGGGCTCGACTGCATATATAATATATTGTAATATTATCTTTTCTCACCAACTCCAAATAATATTAATATTATATCCATTGGAATTGTCTCAACAAGCTCCTTGGAATGGTGTGGTTCAAATGAGCATTTGAGATAAACGGTAATAATGTCATTTTTATTTCCTATCCTAAGCTCATAAATTCATTTTGTGCATCAGAGGGTGAAACAGCAAAACTGAAGGAACTCGTTAATGGAAAACCATATTTCATTGCTTGATGTTTATTATTGTATTGATTATGGATATAGTTGATCGTCATATTTGGCATTTAAGGACCGTTAATAGCGTGCGGCCAGCGATGGTGGAGGGAAGCCCTGGGGACAGACCGGGGATGGCCGGCGATGACACACGATGGAGAAGCTTGGGGAGGCGTGCGTGAAGGGATGGGCCGGGCCGGTGACGGCGGAGGGGTCCGGTCGTGGCTCAGGACCGGACACTGCAATAGCAAAAGGACGAGGCGGGGCTCGGGGACAGCCGACCGGGGACGACGGAGTGGCGTCGGGGATGGTGGAGGGGCAACGATGGACGAGCGTGTGCGCGGGCACAGGCGACAGCATGGACAAGATCGCGAGAAGAGAAGTGTGCGGGCCACGGGGAAGAAGGGTGCGGTGCCGGTGATATATATGCCGATTAGTATTTTCTATTCACTGTTGATGGTCATTAACATTGAATCCCGACCATCAATCCCCACATGGCGCCAACATTTCACCATAGCTATAGGGGTTATATCTAATCAATTCAACAAGTTATGGTGACTTTGTGTATGCAGGAGGCAACAGGTGAAATTTGAGGCGAAACAGGCTAGGTGGGTCGTCGCCCGACCCCCTAGGTCGGCTGACGCCCAATCGAGGCCAAATGAGCCCATCTTTGCATATATTCTAGGAAATCCACTCTAGACCAACCCTTGCCAATGCACAAAGGTAGGATCAATCCCATAGACAAGAAGGATCTCAAGAGAATCACATATATCAAAGGGCCCATATCCACAAGTAAACATACTCAAATGGAGTGAAGGCCACTCAGGTAGGACTCTAGGGCCTATAGGATAGTTCCTGGCAAAAGATGAGGTCTCATGGATTGAGGGGCCCATATCCACAAGTAAACATACTCAAATGGAGTGGAGGCCACTCAGGTAGGACTCTAGGGCCTATAGGATAGTGCCTGGCAAAAGATGAGGTCTCATGGATTGAGGGGCCCACCAACACATCTAAATGCACTCAAATTAGGGCCACTTACCTGGAACCGTCATGAGGACCTACTCTACAATCACCCGGGTGAAGATGGGCCCGAGAGGAGTGGGTGCCACGTCGGCCGACCTAGCACGTCACCCGACCTGGTATTCGCGCCAAACTCGCTCAGCTTTGATGGGGTGCTTCCCACCGTCACTAGGAGTCCATCTCGGTCGAGCACCACTTAAGTTGGTGAAATCCAAGGGTCGGCTGATGCCTCCCCCCTCCCCCCGGATCGGCCGACCTGGGCCCACGGCCAAACGGCCTCAACCAACTCGAGCTGCTTCTCCACCGTCCTACCAAGCTATAAATACCTGCCCCCGACCTCTTCATCGACACACACCAGAACAAGAGCTCCATTTCCTACAAGTGTTAGTCTTCGTCTAGTAGTGAAGTTAGTCTTAGTATTGGAGCTTCTGAAGGGTTTCCAAAGGAGCCTCGATAAGCTTAAGAGTTTAGCTTTGTACTTCTTATCTTACTTGTAAGACTTTGAGTTTCAATAGAAATATCTTCTCTCTTATGTTATATGCCGTAGCTTTGCCTTAATTGTTTGGTATATGAGTTATATGTCTTGCACCTTAGTTCAGCTGACGCATGTAATGGCATTGGCCCAATGTGCCGCAAGGTTGCTCTATTTATCTGTACAATAGATAAAGTTGTATTTTATATTGCAAACATGGTGTTTGGAATATAGAATATCATTGGGGGTATCGCTACCGCATGAATTAGTAGAGGTAGGCGGTAGGTGGTGACAGTCTTGTCTGTCCTTTGTAATCCTCCATGTTTGGGAGCAGATATTAGGCCTTTATGATAAGAAGTCATGCGTCGTCCCTTGATGAGGGAACCCCATGATACCTCGATATGCCCTCTATCATGTATCCCTTTACTAAGCTTTTACAGCGTATAAACTTGTATGCTTGAGACCTATAAGTGAGAAGTATGTAGAATCCTTTGTTCTCTTCTTGGATCTTCACGCTAGCTAAGACTTATATATTCTGAGCAATGAATTTTGTGTGTGTCACAATACCCCTATATCATTGTTTACCCCCTTGTTAGACTTTGGTATATTAATAGTGTTATGATTGAGTGCAATGGATAACTACTTTCTTCAACAACTGCTTTCCCTATGGATTCGATTCCCTGAATACTTTCGGATGAAAGCTACAATGCTATCCGTGCACTTGCGGATTTATCTGCGACCATAAGAAGTACCAACATTCACCTTCTTTTATATTTATTATTTGCTAATAACTTCTTTACTATTTAGTATTTTCTCGTTACCTTTTTTAATATTTAGTTTTTGCTACTAACTTATTTATTATTTAGTATTTTCTTTTTGGTATTTTCAATTTACGTTCATTAATATTAAGTATTATATATTAACTCCTTTACTATTTAGATTTGGCCATTTAAGTTAACTACTATTTCATATATTCTTTTAACTTCCTTACTATTTCGTATTTTCCATGTCTTCAAATAAAATAACACTTAAACATAAGTACTACATTGCATACCATCATGCTTGAACATAGTACTACATTACAAACCATAATGCTTGAACATAAGTAGCATTACATACCATCATGCTTAAACATAAGTACTACATTGTGCTTGAAGAATAATAAATGTTTTCTTTGTAAGAGTGCCTTTGTTATGATCATTGTGAACGTAAGGAGCATCTTCATTGGACAATAGCATGCTTGTGTCAACCTCCACACCGAATAGAGACATCTCATCACAAGTGGTGGACCTAGAGGATTGGTAGAGCCTAGGCATATGTTGTAGTCAGCAGACCCAACACCTATTGTGTGCCTTGGCAAGTTACCAACGAGTCATTGCTAATGAGGTTTATTTGCCCACTTATGTATGTATGCAAAAGACTTCCTCACTAGAGCCCGGGCTAGCGCCCATTGTCGCCAGGCCCTAGGGCTGCCCCTGCTCATCACACCTTTTATAATCATCTTCATTTGTGACATCCTCGACACACATGATTTTTCCTTTTCGCACGAGAACTATGTGGCATTTGGCCCAACTTTAGAATTGTTTGTTTGCAGAAGCCCCATCTTGCACTACAACATATCCTTTTGTGACGAATATCTCATGACATCACAGCTAATCGTCACTATGGCAGCCTACTTTGTGACGTTTTGTATCGAGTACCATGGTTTAGTGATGAAAATATGGCGTGCGTACCTAACACCAATTACAAATCGTCACAAACGAATCTAGTTACATATCGTGACAAACACGATTTCGTCATAAAGGTTGAATAACAAACGTCACAAAAATTATGACAAATAACAATGCCCATTTCATCATAAAGGCTAAATGACAAACGTCACAAAAATTATGACAATGCTACTCCTTCGTAAAAGAACTATTTCCAAACAAATAAAAAAAATCACCCACACGATTTTTCTATCTCATTTTTTCTCGGCAAAACTACTTTTTTAATGGGCATGTCATAGAATTATGCAGCGGCTGTAGCAAAAATCAGAAAAAAAAGAGGACAAGAGGTTTTAAACCTACAACTTTTAACACATAAGGTCACGTTGTTACCACCAGATTATGAGATGTTAGTTGAAGATAGTGAACAATTACTCTATTTGTACAAGTAAGTATCAGCCAAAAGTTTAAAAAATTTTATAAATGGGCTAAAGCCAAAATTAGCCGGACTGGGCCGGCCCTAGGCCATGGGCAGACTGGGCCACCACTATTACCACCAGGCCACGCCCCTGTTGCTGACTTTTATGGGAAACTACAGTATTTGTATAATTATATTGTTACTGGATTATCACGGAACCTCATTCCGTTCTGTTCCCATCACGGACGAGGGCGCTGTGCCGTCGGCCGCTCACCAGACCCACGGCGCCGCGCCGTCCATGCTGGGCCCTGCGCCCTCCACCCGTCCGCCTGCACGGTCTCTTAGCCTGAACCTCGGCGAGGGCAGGCAGCCGTAGCTAAGCCCCATCACCCGCCCACCTGATCCCACGCTGTTGCCGCTCACCTGACCCCGTGCCATCGCCGCTCACTCGACCCCACACCGCTACGCCGTCCGTGCAGCACCCTCCGTCCGTCCAGAGCCGGCTCACAGTTTTCAAAGGCCCCGGGGCGAGTAAGACACTTGGGCCCTTTAGGCCAACTATTTTTCATTTGAAATGATAAATAAAAGGAAGATAAAAATTTTAATAATATGCGTGATTCATGAAGAATAATGTCAATATTACAATCTAAAATGACAGAAAAATTAAACTAATATTACGATGATATGAATTATAATTACCTCAAATGACTTCATGCATAATAATCCTTCAGTTCTTTTTGAAGAAACTTCGACGGGCTTTTCTTGATGCAAAATCATTAAGGACAACATCAAGATCAATATTGTCCAAGATCTCCTTCTCAATGGAGCACAAAGCCAAGCCATTCAGTCTATACTGTGACATTGTTGACCTCAAATAATTTTTCAATATCTTCAATTTGGAGAAACTTCTTTCAGCCGAGGCTACAGTAACATGATAGCAGCAACTATTCTTACCAAAACCTTCCTCCAACGCTCCTTTTCATTTGCAATCTCCCACTGCATCTCATCGTCAATTGTTTTATTTGTCATTAATCTCTTACAAAGCTCATTCCATGTGCTCATGTTTGTCATATGCTCCTTACTGTTCTCATGTGTTTTCAGTTTCTCACTGAGATGCTTCCAATCCTTTAATCCATCGGATGCTAATAAAGACTTGTTCTGATCTGATTTGAACAACTTGCAGCAAAAACAATAAACCTTGTTCACATGTTTAGAATAAACCAACCACTTTCTATCAACAAACTCACCATTATTTAATTTTCTGGAGCAGTAAGCATATGAAAAATGTCTGCCAAGTGGATCACAGGGGAATTCTAAATCCATTTCTCTCACAGGGTCTTTCTCAACCAAGATATCTCTCTATCTATTGTCAAGATTTTCCCAAGTTCTGGGATCAAAGATAGTCAACAATGAATCTTCTTGTGCAGCAATATTTACAGTTTCAGTATGATCTGATGGCTGTAAAGTTTCACCTTCCGGAGCATGAGCAAACTCATTGGCATCAGCTTCAGCATCTAAATTTTGCTCCTCTGTAACACCTTCATTGGGATCGACTTCTGCAACATGTTCCTGCCCCTCATCTTGAGCATTACTCGAAACTGAAAAAAAATTATGTAGAGCACCCCTTTGCAATTCAATGAACTCATCTTCTTGTTTTCTTTTTCTTCTTTTCTGAGCACCCGACACATGCTTCTTAGGCAACATCTAACATATTCAAATAAATATATTGAATTAAAAATTGACAAATTATAGCCCTAGCAATTAAACAAATAAGAACCTGCCAGTGCTAGCTATTTAAAAAATTGAACGTACCTAGCTATTTAAACAAAAATACGAGCAGTAGCAGTCTAGCAGATGAGATCAAGATCCGCACAGACACAGGCGCACAGCAGTAGCAGTCTAGCAGATGAGATCAAAATCCGCACAGGCTGACAGGCGCACAGCAGATGCACAGCGCCGCTGGAGGGACGACTCGCGGCACGGCCGCCGAGCGTCGAGCGAAGTAGCGAACGCGGAGACGGCGGAGTCACGGACGGTCAGACGCCGGACAGACGATTCGTGTCGTGCCTTGCAATTGGCGGCCGAGGCGAGCGAACGAAACGACGCGGGGCTTCTCTTTCTCTCCGTCGTCTGCTCGTATTCTCTCATTCTCTGCCTGCGTCTGGGCTGCAGACCTGCAGTCTGCTCATTGGGCTGTGGGATGTGTACTAGTACTAGTAGTATATACATACTAGGATATGGGCCCCCTTGATCCTTGGGCCCCGGGCTGGCGCCCTGCCTGCCCCTCCCCTTAAGCCGGGCCTGTGTCCGTCGGCCTGCACGAGCCCTCAGGCTGAACCCCGGCGAGGGCAGGCAGCCATATTTATTTCTACAATTTCTTTTTCATGAGTATAAACTAGGACATTCCATATTTATATTTCCATTTCTGTTTGATGCTGAATACGATGACTACTGTGTCTGTGCAATAGGTAGCTATTGTACCCACACTATTTCTATTGATGGTGAATACGATGACTACTATTTCGTATCTTACTAACATGTTTATTAACATGTGCCTTATAGGAGAAGTGTGAGAAAGCAAAAGTGAGTTGTGGGCTCATTAAGTATCCGCACCACTACAAGGTTTTCTGTCTAATGCAACACCGAAAAATGGTTGCAATATGGACAAAATGGTTGCAATAGACACAATGGCAACGGAATTTTTTGGTTGCGAGGCGTTGCCATTGTAACCGTAGTCTAAAGTTTGCACCACGGTTTATTTTGGCGTTGCCATTGTGTTTTTCCTATTGCAACACCAAAAATGTTCTTGCAACTCAAAAATAGCGTTGCAAGTCTCTGTATCAGCAACCACCATAGGTGTTGCAATCGTAACTATTGCAACACACCTAGCGTTGGAAGAGCTATCTGTTACCACATACATAAAGCGTGGCAACAGTGACAGTGGCAACGACATTGAGTGTTGCAACAGACCCTATTGCCACGCGTCAGTAGCATTGCAATATATAGACCCTCTATTACCACACTACTCTCATGGTTGCTATAGGAGGAACCCTCTATTGCCACGCCAAATGCTTTGGTTGCTATAGGTGACCTCTCTATTACCACGCGTCAGTAGCATTGCAATATAGACCATCTATTGCCACACTACTCTCATGGTTGCTATAGGAGGAACCCTCTATTGCCACGCCAAATGCTTTGGTTGCTATAGGTGACCTCTCTATTACCACGCTACGTCAGTGGTTGCTATATGTGGTACCCTCTATTACCACGGCAGATACTTGGTTGCCAGAGGCTTTTCCCTTATTGCCACACTAAATATTGTGGTTGCAAGAAATGCTGAAAACCACTTTTTTTCCTGTGTACCTCAAACCGTTAGGAAAATATGGAAAAACCGTCAGAAACATTATTTCTGTCGGCATCCCGACAAGCATATACCGACAGGAATAGCTCGACAGAGAAACAATAATTGCCTGTGGGTTTCCCAACAGAAAAATATTTCCTGGCGGTATTTCCCTGATGGTTCCCCTCACAGGATTTTTCCTGTCGTCAGGTTTTGCAATATATCAGCGACCGACAAGGTAAATGAATTTCTTTGTCGGTTGGCACACAGGAAAACCCAACTAGAAAACAAAAAAAAATCACAAATTACCCTATTTAAAGGACATTGCAAATTCAAATTTACAGACATCAGATACACATTTGTACATGTGGCCAGGTTCAATAAAAAGGCTTATAGACCAGTACAGTCCCTAGAAGCAACCATTATTTCTCATTGAATTTCTAGCACATACAAATGCAACTCTCCATATTTCATTTCAAAGTGAAATCACACATAATCACTAACATAAATCAAGAAATTGCTTGTGTATTGTGCTCTGCTCAGCACGATCACTTTTTGTTGTCTTTTGTCCTTCCAAGTGACAATAAATCAAGAAATTGCTTGTGTATTGTGTTCTGCAACATAAGACCATGAATAAGTAAATGTATTGGTTAAATAAACCACAAATGCATTAATCAGCAAGAGAAAAACTGCAGGGGCAGGTTACTAGAATTCAGATATAGTAATGCACAGATTAGTGAGCCTGCCTTGTAGACTCAAGAAGCTGGCACCACCATTGACATCAACCTTTTCTGTTCTCTTCTTTCCTAGCAAATGACAAAGAACTTAACATTAGCATGTGAAGGCGACATTGTAAAAAGAAACAACCAAAAAAATTGAACTGCAATTTATCATAATAGGCATGTACACTTGTTTCAGAAATAAGATGTCCAAATGACAGCAGTACTATACCTGAGAAATTGCCCCCTAACTGATGCTCAACCCCTTCTACAGCAGACACAGTTGTAAATTAGCTCTTTATCCACATGTTTAACTTGTTCCTGCAGATGGGACAGAAGTTTCAGTTTGAACTCAGAGGAATTATTGAAAGAAAAGACAGTCTAGCTATCTACAAAATAATAATCTGTAACTGTTTGCAGAGCAATGAAAAGACAAGGGAAGAAAACCAAACTGCTGCTGTCCTTAATTTCCCATTACAAAAATCAAGCCACGAACTAGCATGAGGCTTCAAGGAAAAAAGTCACAAGCTAAGTTAAGCCTACTGATTCAATTGGTTAACATGGTTGTAGTCTTCAGTTAACCAAGTATGTGTTAGAGAGGCATTAGAGAGTGCAGATTAAGGCCCTGTTTAGTTCCACCTGCAACTTCACTATTCATCGCAACTTTACTATTCATCAAAGGGAATCTTGCATGCATGGAGTATTAAACGTGATTTAATGACAAAACCCATTCCATGACCCCCCCTAACTTTGCGAGACGAATCTAATGAGCCTAATTCGGCCATGATTAGACAATGTCGTGCTACAGTAAACAATCTCTAATGACGGATTAATTAGGCTTAATAGATTCGTCTCGCGATTTCCCATCCATCCGTGTATTTAGTTTTATAATTAGATCATGTTTAGTCCTCCTAATCTTAGGTTTAGAATTGCTACAGTAAAGGATTCAAAATAGTTGCACCAACTAAACAAGCCCTAAAATGATATCATTGTATTGTCTTTCAGAACTTCAAAGAAGTACAGTCCGACAGAGTTACAAGTGGACAAATGCCAAGCAAAATATACCAATCTTCGACCACACACCAAGTACAATTCTAACAGTTAAGAATTCACGTAGTCATGCGCAAACAAGAACAAGTTGGCATCAGGGAATGCTCCACAGAAACATTTTTTTTCACAGCACACATGCCTGTATTCAGTTCAATCAAAATTCTTGAAAGCCACAACAAACAATCAAGCAATACGGGTAGTTGTGAGGGATCTAGGGGTTGAGAGCAAACCTTGACAAGGTAGTAGAAGATCCAGAGGCCTTTGGGGTCCTTGCTGGACTGAAATCGATGAGGGAAATGATTTTGGATCTTGGACTCCCGCAGGGACTCCTCGGACCTCCTCCGTGCTGTGGCCCGGCGCCACTAGCGCCAGCAACACCCACCTGCTGCTCGCCCCCTTACCTCCTCAACCCGCTGCCCCGCTCCTCCTCCCCCTCCACGCATAGAGGAGGCGGCGGAGGACGCCATGGGCGGTGAGATGACCAGGGAGGAGGTGGATCTGAGGAGTCGATGCGCAGCTCGCGCTTCATCGTCCCTGTTCGCTGTCCCCGTCCCGCTCCACTGCGGCCTCGCGGTGCCACCGTCACAGCCCTGCCTCCTGTCGCTGCTGCGACCTCGCCGCGCCCCCACGCCGCTGCGGAGGGGAGCAGTGCACAGAGAGGGCGGAGACCGAGAGGAGGCGGAGGTGGTGGGAGGTGGATCTGAGGAAAGGGAGGAGTGAAACTGGTCCTAGGGTTTCCCGGTTTTATACCATAGAGACGCGATCAGAGCCATTAGATCTGCAATGGACGGCCAGAAATAGTTGGACCATTTGGGCCGAGATGGGCCTCATGTCATTCTTTCACTGCTTAATATTTTCTTTTTCCTTTTAATTTAATTGCACATTGTGAAGTAACACATACAAATAATTATTTTATATATATCAATATATTTTTTATGTATAATAGACTATATATAAGTTGTCTCGCAGAAATTTTAATAATTTTTGAACTCATTTACTATTTTTAGTAGTTTAAATGAATTTCTGCTTGCTTACCCAATATAATTTCAAGTTGAACTATGTGTACCTCCAATAATATTCGAAATATTGCATAAAATTATATTTAGGATCATATGATCCATTATAGCCCGTGATATAGAGATAGATGAAAAATTCAATTGTCTTATAGGCAATATTCAAACTTCTATGTCCGAATTACCACATAAGAATTACAATAATATCTAAATTTGGTAAAAAATATCTACAAATTGACGTGGCAACATATTTTTCGTCCACAAGGTTGGAATAAAAAATTGAAATGATTTTAATAAAGTGGGATCATATATTGTTCACAAGTAGATACATCTTTCACAAAGTTTCCTATAAGTCAAGTTAAAGTTTAAGATTAGAAACACCTCAAATTTGGACATAACCTTAGGTTAACATAACATTAGAAAAATATAAAGTTACATTACCAATTGTCATGCAAAAACATGTTTTTCTATTATGTACTTGTATGGGAGAAAATAGGACATATGCAAAACATCCAAAAAAATAGTAATTAACATATAAACAATGCAATTAGATGAAAGATAGTGAATTTAGAAAAAATAAGGAAAAAACCATTAAATTTGGAATTTAGAGGAGGGAGAGATACCAATTACAAAATTTAATTCTAAATTAAAAAGAGAAAAATGAGCCATACATGCGTTCTTTGTTGTGGTGCCACGTGATCCATTGCGTTTAAATAGTTTCACTACTAAGCACAAACATAACTGCAATCATGGTGTAGTGGTAGCCATGTTCGAGGGGAACATGTTGGTGAGGTCTCTGGTTCGAATCCCATCCTTGTCAGTATTTTTGCATTTTAGATCTGTCAAAGTTCAATGAAGAATCTTCACCTAACACAACCTGCTCAAAATTCAAACAACCTGGTCGTGTCTCAGTGGTTAAGACACTCGAGGGTTTGAAGATGGGGAGCCCAGTTCGAGTCTTGCCTCCCTCTGTTTTGTTTTCCTCATTTTTTCTGTGGGTTTTGTGGAACCGTCAAAAAAATTCCTGGCACACAGGGTAATAGCAATTTTCCTGTGAGGTATATTAGCCGGCATGCAATCAGTGGCATTCTTCAAACACATTCTCAAAGCATAGAAACAAAGATAAAATAAGATACAGGATCTGAATCACAAAGAATACAGTCAGCTTCAGAATGTCACACATACATTGTTCTTCATCTCAGTTCACGTTGTCTTTAGTTCAAGTAGGTTTAATGCCTCGACCAACCACAAACGTGCCATTGGTCCAATGGTAAGGGATGCTTTGCTGGTCTGTGAGCTCTCGGGTTCGAGTCCCCCCACCCAACCTTTTTGCCATTTTAACGCTAATATTTCTTTTATTCTTCTTTGGCATTGTTAAACCAAAATAAATAACAGAGCTTCGCACAACTGAGAAGGTGGTCTGGTGGTAGATGTGCTCCACTCTTACTCTTGTGTGCAGGGTTCGAACCCCACCTTTTGAGCAATTTTTTGATGATTTTTGTGGGCTGTGGCTGGGGCGCTGGGCTCGCGGCCGTATGACGTGGCTGGGCGCGGCCGGGTGACATGGCCCCCGTGGCCGGCTGACATGTCTGCAACATAAACGTGCCTGTAACATGTAGATAGAACTTGTTACCATCAAAGTGATACATACATACACCTGGTTTAGTGGTAGTGCAGCTGGATGTCAAACATGTGGTTTGGAGTTCGAATCTGGGGTAATGTTTTTTTTAGCGTCCAAATTTATTTTTTTGTCTTCAATATTTCAGCAAAAATGTTTTTACATTAGCAGTTGTAGTGCAAAATTTTTCCATTTGCGATTTATTTTTTTGGTCTTCAATATTTCAGCAAAAGGTGTCTACATTATTAGCGATTGTTGTGCAAAAAGTTTTAAACGATCAATAAATATTTTGTGTATTTGCAGCTTGTTGAGTTCTTTTCAATATTGATTGTTTTTTAGCCGCATTTTCCTTCATTGCTTTTGTAGTAGTAAAAGAAACTGCCGTATCCCCTCCTTTGTTTTGAGCTGTGGACCTTCTAGTTATGCGAGTAGTACCATTAGAAGCAGCAGCACCTGCAGGACGAGCAGCACCTGGAGGAGCAGCAGAAGCACTTGTTCATATGAAATTTCTTGACTCTCTGTAGTAGTAGTTACATTTGCTTGAACCATCTTGGTTGCAGCAGCCACCTCTGCAATTTGTTGCCCATCTTTGTTCACCTGCATTTAAAATAGAGAGAGGATACGTGTAGGGCACGTAGTCGGCGTTGGAGGAGTCGGCGTGGGATACAGAAGGGCACGACGATACAGAAGGCGTGAGATAGAGAGAGGATGCCAGAGGCTGGCCCATGTTAGCCCATCTAACATGGTAGTAGTTTGTAGCAACACTCACAAACCGTTGCAATAAGAACGCCATATTGCATCTATTTAGTTGTTTTGTTGCAATAGACAACTTACAATTGCAACGCCAAAGAAGGTTTTTGCAACCCTAAAAAGTCGTTGCAATAGGTTCAAGCTATTGCATCTACATCGAAATTCCTGTTGCAATAACCATCTGTCAATTGCAACACCATAGGAAATTATTGCAACCCAAAAAAATCGTTGTAAAAGCACCAAACAAAAGCAACCACTGTAAATATAGTTGCAGTATCATCACATTATTGCAACGAAAATCAGTGCTAATGCAACTCCAAAATAGCGTAGCAATAACACGAAGTGATTGCAACCATAGCATAGGATAGTTGCCATAGCACATCCCTATTGCAACCCAAAATCATAGCTCAGGCAACCATTTTTGTCCGTTGCATTAGAGGCACATATTGCTACCATTTTGGGCAAAGGTTGCGATTTGGCCCCCCCATTGGCAACCAAAATAGTGGTGTTGCAAATGTGTAGCGTGGCATTAGCCAGGAAACCTTGTAGTGCACATGACAGGTTCGCGGTGCTACATTGCACAGACAGATGCTGTGGTAAGCTCAGAAATGTTGCCTCTATGTTTTCTTTTCTTTTACATCTAGCTTAGTTTGTGAAGGAAAATGGTGTTTAAATTTAGGGAATGGGCACCTTCTTTCTACCATGTGCGAATAGAAAGATTAATTAATGTTTTGTTTATATTTGTCAGCAAGCTGGCTCCTGCAGTTCTCCTACATCTTACCAGCAAGTACAATACAATAGGGCCACTTTAGTTATTAGCAAAATCATGTACTGCTGGGCTCCTCCTATCTTTTTAAATTTATAATCTGCTTAGGCCTCAGGAGTTTCCTGTACGTCTACATCCTACTGGTACTGTAAAGTGTATCAGCTAACTTCTGTTGTGTGTTTACTATTTAACCTCTTTGGAAAATCCTATAAGAAAAATCTCTGTAAACTATTAAGTATGTCTGGTTATGAATGGCCGAAGCACAGAAATTTACTGTCCTTATTTTAGTCCCTTTCCAGTAACTAGTGTTTTAGTAACCTCTTTGTACATATCAAGTATAAGAAATAACTCTTTATATTTCGTAAAAAAATAAATAGTTCTTTGTAAAATACTAGTATGTCAAGATACACAGTATGAACGGCGCCTGCATTGCAGTCCTTATATGAGTCCCTGTTTTGATGGATGACCAATATATTTTCAGGATCAAGGAACCACTAGTAGTAGAAGGAATTGTCACTACTAACAAAACAATACTAATACAGAGCGGATTAGTTGACATTGTGGTCATGATTTCCTGCCTACTAAATCTGATGACCTAAAAAAAACTTAGGGATTTTCTTATGCCACACCACACCATATGGGTTTTTGTGATGTACTGTTGTATGTAGCGATAGCCAAATGGTGGTTATATGTTTATTCAATCTAAATGTACAGTCTCATATATATTGTATGTTAACCCATTTTTTCAGATTTCAAGCTAATATTTAGAACATTGATTGAATTTTGTTTTAGAAACAAGATAAATATAAAGATGAGCCACCCAATGCAATTGACCTTTTCAAGGAGTTGCATTGCAGTAGCAGGACTGGTTTCACTGAGCCGGTAAAGGAAGCCGTTGTAAGTACATGTCCTATTTTTCCATTTGCTATTGCATGCTTCTGTATATATATGATCTGTACTATTCTGACTACATCACTGTGTACCATCAAAACATTTAGAGCACCTGGAATTTGTATCTTTAGCTGTTACTGCTAGCATTCTGAATTCTACTTTAACATTTCTTCTGTATGTGTGTGTGTGTGTGTGTGTGTGTGTATATATATAATTATGGATTTTAAGTTCTAGACATGACTATAAATGCACATGTACTTCAGCTGGGTTGGTATGAGTATGACAGCATACATGAAATCATCTTAACCTGCATATTTTGGTTAGAGATTTATGTGTTTCATGTTGTGAAAACTGTTGTATTATCTCATGCAGTCATGCTGTTCAAACTTCCATTTACTGTTGCATGCATGACTGGTTGGGCAGCAAGCATTTTTTGTATATTGATGCAACTGTTTTTTTTGTGTGTTAGGCTCGAATGGAGTCAATCATGGCTGAACCAGCATAAGAAGGACAAGAACCAAAAACACCTACTGAAATTGTTGCTCAAGTTCTTCAATCGTCCAAGTTTCTACATAATGTTGGCCTTCAGCCGGCTGGGATGAAGAAGTGCGACAAAGCTGCTGTGGCTGCACATGTGCAGGAACTTGAAGCTGAAGTTGAGATGGAGAAGCAAGGTGATGCAGCCCTTGGAGATAAGATTGAAAGCTGTCACACCCGGTTTAAAAACAAAACCAAGTGCTAACTATATGTATGCCAGGATCTAGTTTCATACATATAGTGACATCATAAATGAATAACAGTAACAGTATCACGTAAATAAAGAGAGATTATCACAGAATATTTTGGGATGTGAATAGATTACACTAAATATCTAAACAATTTGAGAATCTCTAAAATTTTCCAATATTTGTATTTCTTTACAGGGAATTTAGTATAGGAAAATATTGTTTTCTAGGACAAATTAAAACAACATAGGCTTTAAGCACGATTGTTGTGTTCTTGTTGTGGTGTGTCTTCAGCTTTTAGCATTCCATGTCCTCTCAGATATACAATAGATTCCTCTAGGAATTTTCTAGATCATTTCTAGAATTTATTCCTATTTTCGTCAGTGGAGGCCTATTGGTATTTTTAACGATCACAGATATCCGCAAGCTTATGGAGACCGATGTAGCTTTCGCCCAAGAGTATTCCAGGGTATCGAATCCACAGGAAACGTGTGTGCACTAGTTAAGAACTAAGAACGGCCGAGGACAAGAGAAGTGATGAGTGTAGAAGGTAGAGAGGGCTATTTCTATGTATTTTGGGTAATTAAGGATGAGCTCAAGTTGTTTACGATATTACTTGCTTCGGGATGCCCAACCGTCCTAGTCCGGAAAGGGATGCGAAGGGGACTAGGCAAGCCAAGCAATGGTCCTACTATACTCTAGTGCTTCTCACATGGTAGACTACGTAGGCCGTCAGGGCTGTCACCACCTGGGGCTACCACTACAAAACCGTGGCACTAGGCGCACTCCACGGTATTCAAAAGACTATACACCACATATACTCAATAAAATACTATCTTAGCTTTGCAAGTACTAAGACACTTATCACAACAAGAGGCCCACAAGTATATAAAGTAAAGCTTAAACTATATTAAATAAATATTAATCCAGAAATACAAAGGAAATACCCGAATGTTACTCGAACCTGAGCCGCATCTCAACTCTCCCCTATTTCTACTAACTATGAAGATATAACTTCGCCTTGGATCTTCACTGCTTCTCTGTGTGTTCTCAAGTGAAGGATGTGGGTCTCTATTTATAGGAGGAGCAGACTTGGCCATGTGGAGAAGTCCCACTAAAAACTAGGGGGTATCCCTGCTCCCTTCGCGACATCTGGCTCAAACCGACGTACCCAGGGTCCATTGGGGCTCCCACCGATGTCCTGCAGGCGGTAGGGGCCAAAATGAGAGAAAATCCCATAGAACCGTGCGCCTAGGTCAAAGAATCGAAGCAAAACCGGATATACTCGGCATCTATAGGTCGGCAGCACCTAGACCCGGACCAAAACCGGACTAAAAGCACAAAAAATCGGTCATCAGGAATAAAATCGGAGCTGAACCCGCAAAACCGAGCGCAACTAGCCTCCCAGCTGCCACCTGTCCCCGAACCGGCGGCCGAGTTCTCCCGCGCGTGCGCAGACGTGGAGCTGGCCGCAGCCAGTCCGTGGCCGCCACCTGTCCCGGCCCCGGCTGGTTCTCGTGCGTGCGCAGTGCGCGCAACCGCGTCGCGGGTTGGGTTTCTGGCCGCGCCACGTGGGCCCCGCAGGGCCACGCCGTGTGGGCTCCGCCAGGCCGCAGTAGTGCTGCAGTAGTGTTGACGTCATGCTGACGTCAGCACTACTGTTTGTTTTTTCTTTTCTTTTTTTGATTTCAACATCTTTTTATTTCGAGCTTCAAAATATATGAATAATATATCCATCGGAATCGTCTCGACGAGCTCTACGCAATGGTTCACTCCAACCTGCCATTTGAGATACTTTGTGATAATGATATATTTGGATCTTTCTCAGGCATGTTTTGTCATTTCCTGCAGGACAAGGTAAAACACCAAAACTCATGTAAATCGTTAGTAATAAATCCTACCACTATGTTTGGTGATCATATTGGACACATATTTGGCAGGAATTGACGGCAAAAAGTAACACTTAACGATCGTCAACAAGCTCCCCCACACTTAGCCTTTGCTCGTCCTCGAGTAAAGTTCAAGACTAAGGCGGAGAACAACATGATTCCAAAAGATATGATGCGAGCATATAAGTTATTCCAAGACATTACCTACTCTTGTGACTTTTGGAAGTGGCTATCATGTCATCTTGGATAGTGGAGAAATGGAATAGTCTTGAATCGAATCACCTCGACTCCTTACGCAAAGTAACTTGGGTTTTTGTTAAATTTTCAAAACTTAGCCTTACTTGATTCCTCAAATGATTATCTCAAATCGCTCAGTGTGTATGTTTCCTCACCAAGGCATTGCTTGCCTCTTTTCATCCTATTGACGCCTTTCGCGGTCAACACACCGATTTTGCGCTAGAACGCGCGGATCCGCAACGGATCGAGCAACTGCAGCAGGCCCAGACAAAACCGGTGAAACCGGTTTGTAGATTCGGTGAAACCGGTTCCTCGGGAGTTGCTGCGTAGACCTAAGATCGCCGGCCCGGGAGGGACCCCGTCAGGGCAGGCGCGCCTAGGGTTTCTCTGAGATCGGCAGGCCACTCAGAGAGCCGTCAAACGCCGTGGAGACGTAGAACGAACAGAATTAGGGTTGGAAAAGCTAGGGTTTGGAGATGACAAAAAAGTAAAGGTAATAAATGTTTTGATCGATTGGATGATACTCAATCGGCCGTGACCCTTCATATTTATAGGGTGGGGAGGTCGTACCCCGCAAGGAAAGTCCTATTACAACTCGGATCTACAAAAGAGTCCAAACCTACTAGGACTCGGGGAAAACCGGTTCCACCGGTTCCACCAGTTTGCTCTGTCAGACGAGCAATAGTGAACAAACCGGTTCCACCGGTTTGAGAATCCAGTTCCACCGGTTCTTCCTGCCTTGCTGTCCTTGTGCCAATTTTGATCGCCAACATATGCCCCCCTGTTTTTTGGTAAAGCTTGCATACCAGAAAACATTTTAGCACAAGAAAACACTTCTAAGGGCGATGTTTAAACAGAATTCATCGTCCTTTTTATTCTAGGGGCGATATTTAAAACTATCGGCCATATAAATCAAGCTCCTTGCCAAACACTTGGATAATATCGCTTTAAGTATCTTCCATTAAGTGCCCTTGGCAGCTGCTGACCTTGCAAAGTCTCCACCATATAGGAATTACCGAAGATCACTCTAATCACCTTGTATGGACCTTCCCAACTTGGAGACCATTTACCAAACTTGTTGCTCTTCGATCCTATAGGTAGAATTGTCTTCCAAACCAGATCACCAACCTGAAAAGACTTATGTTTTACCTTCTTATTATAAGCTTTAGCAACTCAAATCTTATCCTTCTCAATTTCCTTCAAGGCCTTCAATCGCTTGTCGGTCACCTCATCAATATTGTCCATCATCAAATCATGATAATCAACAGCATTAAGATCATTTTGCTTAGCTAACCGATAAGCATTCAATTCACTTCAACAGGCAAAACAGCTTCTTGACCATACACAAGCTCAAAAGGAGTAACCTTAGTAGCACCATGTTTAGATATACGATGAGCCCACAAAGCCTCAGATAAAACCTCATGCCACCTCCTAGGATTCTCCTCTATTTTCTTTTTAATCAACTTGATCAAGATCTTATTACTAGACTCGGCTTGACCATTAGCCTGAGCGTAGTATGGAGATGAATTGAGCAATTTAATACCATACATATCAACAAACTCATGAACTTCTTTTGATATAAATGAAGTACCTTGATCAGTAGTCAAAGTTTGTGGAATGCCAAATCTATGGATAATATGTTCAGTAATAAACTCAATTACCTCCCGATGCGTCATATTCTTCAAAGGTAGCGCTTCGGTCCACTTTGTAAAATAATCAGTAGCCACTAACACGAAGCGATGTCCCTTTGATGAAGGAGGATGAATCTGCCCAACAAAGTCCAATCCCCATCCTCGAAAAGGCCAATGTTTGATAATAGGATGTAATAAAGCTATTGGAACCATCTGAATATTCCCAAACCTTTGACACTCTTCACATCCTTTGTAATACCGAAAACAATCAGCTATCATATTAGGCCAATAAAAACAAGCTCTTCTCAAAAGCCACTTCATCTTAGGAGCCGATTGATGTGTACCACAAATCCCTTCATGAACTTCACCCATTGCAACCTTAGCTTGATCAGAATCCAGACATTTCAACAATAAATCTTCAGCTGTCCGACGATACAATTCACCATTAACCAAAGCAAATTTAAACTCCCACCGTCGGACTTTTCTGTCAACTTTATGATTAGGATTCTGCAAATACTCAACAATAGGCATTCTCCAATCAGCAACTTCATCCTTATTAATTTTTGATTGCTCATGGACCGAAGCGCTGCTGTCAGCGGATGAACCGGTTTCACCGGTTCTGGAAACGGTGTTACCGGAATTTCCGGTGGAACCGGTTTCGGAATCCGGTGGAACTTGTTCTTTCTGGGCAGATGTCTCGGCTATGCAAAGTGTCGGCTTTCTTTCATAAAAATTTCTTTTCTGAACATCATAGCCAGACGCTTGCTGAGCCAGAGCATTCGCCCTTGGATTCTCATCTCTTGAAACATGATATATAGAGAATTCATCAAATTGAGTAATCATATCCAAGCACTTATCAAGATATGTATTTAGAAATCCATCAAAGCATTGGTATACTTTATTAACTTGCTGTACAACCAGCAGAGAATCACCAAATGCTTCTACATGTTTTACCCCCATGTCATGCAAAATCTCTAGTCCGAATAATAAAGCTTCATATTCGGCTTGATTATTAGTACAATCATTTTCTAATCGGTTAAGAGCTTCAAATTCAGCACCACTAGGTGATATAAAAACAATACCAATGCCACAACCGCTCTTACAAACCGATCCATCAAAATGCAACTTCCATGGGGTAAAAGTAATATAACCGATATCTAGATCATTTTCATTAATGCTATGCTCAACAATAAAATCAGCAACAATTTGGCCTTTCATTGATTTTAAAGGTTCACAAACCAAATCATATTCAATAAGAGCATAAGCCCACTTACCAATTCTACCATTTAAAATTGGTCTATGGAACATGTATTTAATAATATCGGTTTGACAAGCTACTATGCAAGTATTGGATAACAAATAATGCCTCATCTTGGTACAAGCATAATACAAAGATAAGCAAAGCTTTTCAATAAATATATACCTCATTTCGGCATCCAATAATCGTCAACTTGCATAGGTAATAATGTGTTCCTTCCCTTCGGTTTCTTGAGTCAAAACAGCCCCAATTACTTGATCTTCAGCACCCCATATAATTTAAATGGAATTCCTCTCCTAGGAGCTTTCATGACCGGCGGCGAAGACAAGTAATATTTGATCTTCTCAAAGGCTTCTTGCTGTTTTGCCCCCCAAGTAAATTCGGCTTCATCTTTTAACCGAAGAATAGGAGTAAAAGCATTGACCATCCCAGACAAATTACAAATAAATCTTCTGAAGTAATTCACCTTGTCTAGGAATTTCTGCAAACCTTTCTTGCATGTAGGAGCTTTAATCTTCTTAATAATATCAATCTTTTTAGGATCTATCTCTATGCCATTCTCATGAATAATAAAGCCTAAAAACTTTTCCAGCCGACACACCAAATGCACATTTAAGTGGGTTCATCTTTAATCCATATCGACGCATTCTTCCAAAAGCAAGTCTTAAATTAGCCAAATGAGAATTTAAACCAGCCGATTTAACAACAATATCATCGATATAAACTTCTATGATTAAATCAAGCAAGTCATGAAAAATTAAATTCATTGCCCTTTGGTAAGTAGCACCAGCATTTTTTAAACCAAAGGTCATGACTACCCACTCAAACAAACCAACAAAACCTGGACATATAAAAGCCGTTTTAGAAACATCCTCTTCGGCCATGAATATTTGATTGTAACCAGCATTACCATCAAGAAAACTAATAACTTTATGTCCAGAAGCATCGTTAATAAGCATGTCGGCTATAGGCATAGGATATTCATCTTTAGGAGTAGCTCTATTAAGATTTCTAAAATCAATGCAAACTCTGAGCTTACCAGAATCCTTTTTCTCAACAGGCACAATATTAGATAACCATTCAGCATAACGACAAGGCCTAATAAAATTTGCATCCAACAACCAATTAATTTCTTCTTTAATTCGGTCATACATATTAGGATTGAAACGCCTAGCAGTTTGTTTAAAAGGTCTAAAACCAGGCTTAATAGGCAGCCGATGTTCAACTAACTCGTGGCTTAAACTAGGCATCTCTTGATAATTCCATGCAAAACAATCAACATACTCTCTCAACAGCTCGATTAATTCAGCTTTATAATCAGCTTTCAAATTTTTATTTACAAACGTCGGCCTAGGTACAGTGCCATCACCAATATCAATCTCCTCTAAAGGATCAGCCGACGTAAAGCCTTGTCCTAATTTACTCATGTCATCAAAATCTTCAATGGCTCCACACATATCGTTCTTTTGTGCCCGATAGTGCTCAAGTCTCTGCTGTAACCATTCTGTACTATTCATTGATTCACAACAAATGGTTTAGCCGATATTCAACCGGCTTTAGAACAGCAGGCACAAAGCCATCTCTAGTGCAACTGATCATCTCATAATCAGAAATATCTAAACCTGTTAAGCACTTAACATGATCATGCATAGACATGGTAGAACCATCAGCCACTGCAACACAAGCCGATATGTCTCCATGCACAACCTCAATGTCTTCGTCTACCCATTGAATAAGAAACTAATGCAAACTAGAAGGCACACATCTATTCGCATGAATCCAATCATGACCCAATATTAAATTGAAGTTACCTTGGGTCTCAGCGACGAAGAAAGCGGTAGCCAACGTCTTGCTTCCAACGGTGAGCTCCATAGAAGCAACGCCCTTAGCACTCATAGGCTCGCCTCCTCCCACACCGCTGATAGTCATGTTGGTCTTGATCAGCTCATCATCTAGTCCACCAAGCTTCTTGAACACGGCATAGGGCATCAAGTTGACAATTGCCCCGGTATCAACAAGCATCCTTGAAATCGGCTTCCCATTGATATGCCCCTTCATGTACAGTGCCTTCAAGTGATTTTCAGAATCCTTTGGCCTTTTAAATATAGCTTCTTTCGGGCCAAAGTCTAAATGAGCGATCTCATCCTCCGGAATAATGTAATAATCCGAAGATAGGTGCACCACATTAGCATCAACATTCATATGTTCAGGTGACGACCCATAATCAACTAGCTGTTCATCGTCCACATTCTGGGAATCCGATGACAACTTCTGATCAAACACAGGAGTGACAGAAATTTCAGAAGCAATTCGAGATGAATCTGGAGCAGCAGAAACCGGTTTCACCGGTTCCACCAGTTCTGACGCAGCAGTGGACGGCGAAGGGGGTAGAACCGGTTCCACCGGTTTGGAATCCGGTTCCACCGGATTTTGCTCTGGAGCTTCGGTCTTCTTCCACCCCTTGCTCGGAGGAATCATAGGCCTGTACTTGTTGAAGTGCTCCTCCCTCTGCTTCTCCAGTGCCTTCTCTTTCTGGTCCTGAAAGCGAAGCCGCTGCAACTTCCTCTTTTGTGTGCGTGTCAAACCTGGAGGACACCATCTAGGCATAAGGTATTTAGTTTTATCAATTTCAACCTTCTTACCCACATCAGGCTCTGCAGCAATGTTCTCCTGGACTGATGACTTGACTTCACCACCAATTATCATAGGCATTTTGCCATCGTCCTTCAAGTTTACTTGGAAGTCACCAATCTGAATAATATCAGCAGCAGTAGTTCTCTCTTGATCGACCTCCATCTTCTGGACAACTTCCTCCATCTTCTTAGGCTGATAAACTTGCTTAGGAGGAGAAGGCTGTCTTCTCTGGGGAAACCGGTTCCACCAGTTTTGGGAAACGGTTCCACCGGTTTGAGGTGCCACATCCCAACCTGATCGACGAGGAGCCGAACGGTTATCTACCAACCTCTCATGCGCTGGAACTCTATTATTACCCCATCCTGGATGAAAAGGAGGATGCTGCATAGGGTAATAAGGCACATTCATCCCGTTGTGATCCCATGCCGGATATTGATAATTATAATATGGAGGCATCCATGGCATGTTCTGATATTGGTTCTGTTGGGAATAAGAACCTGCACCATCACCCTTCCATCTGTTATTCGCCCTTGGAGGCGAATTTGGCTTCTCTTGACGCATAGGTGACCTTTTCCTCTTTTTTGCTGGCCAATCCTCATCAACTGGCCTTTGATTAGCGTATTTGGAAAACAACTGGTCATAGGTCACTTTTGGCTTTGCAACTTTGCCCTGATCCTTGGCCACATTGACTTTCCAGGTTCCAATCTCGGGACGCTTAGGCTTCAACATTTTCTGGCGCCCCTGAGTAGAACTGGTTATACCGGTTTCAGGAACCGGTTTGTCCTGTACAGGCTCAAACGGTCCTTTTGACGATCCTTGCCCCCCGAGATCCGTGACTCTTGCAGTAATTTTGAAAGTTTCTCTGCCATTGGGGGTCTTCTCACACACCACTTCCCTGATGATTGATTTTCCCTTTAGATTTTTAGGTTTTGGCTTCTCATCACCCACAACAATATTTTGTCTTTAGTTGATTCAACTTGATGCGGCCGAATTAGAACTTTAGGAGATTGCATCTCAAGGGTGTTGACAGGGAAAGGCTCTTTATCCACCTACATCTCATGTAGTGTCAAACGTCCTTCATTCAAGGCCGATTGCACCTGTCGACGGAAAACATTGCAATCATTAGTAGCATGCAAAAAAGAATTATGCAACTTGCAATATGCTCGTCTTTTGAGTTCTTCAAGTGGAGGAATAGTATGAGACATTTTAATGTTTCCACTCTTTAACAATTCATCAAAAATACGATCATACTTAGAAACATCAAAAGTAAATCGCACTTCTTCTTTTCGATTCTTTTGAATTGGCTTAAGAGATGGACAAGTGTATGATTTATTCTTAGAAGGCCATACAAGTTCAGCAACATACACATCTTCATCATCGTCCGAACTACTAGAATCATAAGTAACAACATGAACATTAGAACGATGTGTCTTATAGGTATCTTTGCTATTTTTAATTCGGTTTTCAGTGGCTAAAGCTCTTACTTGTACTCGATTAACCGAAAAATGTTCAAAGCCTTCTATCTTTTCTTTAATAGAGGATCTTAAACCATTAAAGGCAACATCAGCAAGATCCCTTTCAGAAAGTGACAAATTAAAACATCGGTTTCTAGTTTCTTTGAATCGTTTAAAATAATCAACAACAGATTCATCTCTTTGTTGCTTAACCGATGTCAAATCTGTCAATTTCAATTGAGTACTCCCACTATAAAAATGATCATAAAATTTTTGCTCCAATTGATTCCATGAATTAATTGAGCCAGGAGTTAATGAAGAAAACCAAGAAAAAGCAGTTCCAGTTAAAGACAATGAAAACAAGCGAACTTTTAAAGCATCATTGGAACTAGCTTCTCCTAGTTGAGCAATATATTGGCTAATGTGTTCCCAAGTGGTTTTGCTATCATCACTATTAAATTTAACGAAATCGGGAACACGCCAATTATTGGGGTAAGCTACAGCATCAAAATTAGCAGAATATGGTTTTTGATATAATCTAGAATTACCCATATCAATGCCAAGCTTATCCTGCATCATAGTAGCTAACTCGTCCTTCATTTTATAAAATTCAGCATATAAATTTGAACGAGCTAGATCAGATTGCCCTGTGGCTGTACTTTGAACTGGAGCAACATGAGGCATGCTAGTAGAACTTTGCCGCAAATATTGGTCATATACATCATTAGGAATCCCGCTAGTGTTTTGATTAGGTATAGGGGGTGATGTATAAGCACGTGTTTTAATATAAGCAGATCCATTGGCCACCTCTGGATTTCGGCTAGGAACCACCGAAAGAGAAGGTGTAGTGTGCGGTACCAGCTGCTGTGTAGCCTGAGCAGCAGAACCGGTTCCACCGGTTTTTGGAACCGGTGAAACCGGTTTCGCCAAGGCTGGCGAAACATGTGTAGGCGGCGGTACCTGTCCTGGATAAAAATTAGCCGGCATACCATATAAAGGGTTTTCAGGTGTTTTTCCTGGTGTAGCCGACACACTAGCATGCATATTCTCATGTTGTATAGGTTGCATGTTTTGTGAATAGTAAGACGATTCTAACAACCTATCTTTCTCAATGTTATCTATCCTGTCCATAAGAGTGCTTACTACTTCGTTGGTATGCAAAAAAGCGCAGCACCAAGATCATTATCAGGATTAGAAGTAGAAGGTTCAAGTGGATGTGCAGTTACCGGAGGGATTTCTTCCACCTTTTGATCCTTCATCGTAAACGCTGGCATCATAAAGTCTTGAGTTCTTGTCACCTTGCCGTGGCGATCCTTCTTGAGCCCCATCAAGAATTGAGTCTTGAAGAATTCTTGGGCCGCTTCAAACTTCAGGCGTTCTTCCTCGCTGATCTCCTCCATGGAGGGAACAACGATGTTATCCTTGTCCAAATCTGAGATAGATCCCATCTGGCTAGGGTTTGATAAATCGGTTATTAAAACCAAGATTTCCAAATTTCCCAGCGGAGTCACCAAAAATGTGTTGACGCCTTTTGCGGTCAACACACCGATTTTGCGCTAGAATGCGCGGATCTGCAACGGATCGAGCAACTGCAGCAGGCCCAGACGAAACCGGTGAAACCGGTTTGTAGATCCGGTGAAACCGGTTCCTCGGGAGTTGCTGTGTAGTCCTAAGATCGCCGGCCCGGGAGGGACCCCGTCAGGGCAGGCGCGCCTAGGGTTTCTCTGAGATCGGCAGGCCACTCAGAGAGCCGTCAAACGCCATGGAGACGAAGAACGAACAGAATTAGGGTTGGAAAAGCTAGGGTTTGGAGATGACAAAAAAGTAAAGGTAATAAATGTTTTGATCGATTGGATGATACTCAATCGGCCGTGACCCTTCATATTTATTATTGGGTGGGGAGGTCGTACCCCGCAAGAAAAGTCCTATTACAACTCAGATCTACAAAAGAGTCCAAACCTACTAGGACTCGGGGAAAACCGGTTCCACCGGTTTGCTCTGTTAGATGAGCAATAGTGAACAAACCGGTTCCACCGGTTTGAGAATTCGGTTCCACTGGTTCTTCCTGCCTTGCTGTCCTTGTGCCAATTTTGATCGCCAACACATCCTACTTCTAAAAGGCTTATGTGGAGCTCTATGTAGGGAATGAAAATATGAGGCACACTTGTATCACATATTATTGCAATGCCAAAGACCGGATCCAAGAAGAAAACTAATTATACAATCTGATCAAGATGTGCATGTGTGTGAATGGAAAATGTATATGAAGATTATGACAACTCCTTTCTGAATGATCTCTCTCCTCTTAATTTTGAGAACATGGCTATCTCATTTTTTTCTTCTTTTTTCTTATCATGCTTGAGAATAAATTTCTCTTTAAGCATGTACCTTTTTTCACTTTTTTTCTTCTTTTTTTAGCCCATGTCTCTTTTAAAGGAATATTTAGGAGAGATTCACAAAACACATGGAGCATTTATTTTGTGGATGGATGGATGTAGCTAACTTCCAGTGTAGAAGTTTAGCATATGAATGTGGTGTGTACATGATCTTGATCATGAAAGCATGAAAAGCATCTTACAAGGGTCACAACAATTTGATAAAGCTCAATGCAATAACAAGCGGCATATGTGTAAGGTTTTGCAATGTAAACAACATATGACTTTGGTAGGAATATATATCACTAAGGAGTTCGTAAGGCTAACTTTATTTGGAGTAAAACATCCAAAGCACTTATACAGAGTAAGCATGGTTCATGTCATCATACCATATCTCATGTTGGGAATTTGGCCCGCTGACAAACGCCTTCTACTTGTTTTGCTTCATCTCACGCATAAGGGCAGCAATGAACGAAGGAGATAGAGCCAATTTAGCTTCGTTTTACTCTTCAGATCTCTAATTCGGCTTCGGTGAGCATGTCTCGCTGCATACGAAAGCCAATCGGCTTCGCTTGTCACATCTTGCAGAATATAAAAGCCAATCGGCTTCGGTTAATCACATCTCACTATATGCGGAAGCCAATCGGCTTCGGTGATTGTGTTGCAGGAAGCCAATGCGGCGTTATCGAAATCAAGTTAGAAGCCAATTCGGTGAAATATTGATACTGTTGAATGTCAAAAGCCATGAACAAGTTAACGACGAGCTTCGGTTCACTCTAAACTGCAGGTTCTTGCAGGAGCTATCGGCTTCCTGGACGCTGGGAAGTGGCTTAGGGTCATCCTGACTCAGAAGAAGCCAATTCCAGGAGCTACAGAGCCTTTGGAAGCGGACGAAGCCGATTTGGACCGAGTCCAAGGGGACCAAGTCCAAGCCAAGTCAAACACGGAATCACAAGTCTACGCATTCACATTGGGAGGAGTAAAAGTACCAAAGCGTCCATAGGCTATTTGTATTGTATAGTTTAGAGGATGATGCTTGATCTCAGGGGTACAATGGGAATGTAAAGACCCTTGGTCTCCCTATAAAAGGGGACCCCTCCCCTCCATGTAGAGGTTGTTGATTCCAGGAATACTGTTGATAAGTAATAAATTGTTGCTTGTCCCAGTCATTCAGTTTCAACTGTTGCTTGGGTTCATTGGCTTCGGCTACTAACCCAACAACTGGAGCCCACCGTTTGTGCAGTGCACGAACAAAACCCACGATAACTACCATGCCACCAAAAAAGCCAACCAAGCTAACCAAACCAACCCCCACCGTGTCAAATGCAACCCTCAGCATCGAAGCTGCCCCCCGACCCACAAATCCACCAACAAACCCACCACCAATAACCGAAGCCGTTCTCGACGATCAAGAGACCGATGAAGAAGCACTGACCACCCAGGAGAGAATGCAACGAATCGAAGAAAGGCTTCGTCTCCGACGCCTTGAGCAGCAGAGAGAGCTGGATGCT
This sequence comes from Alloteropsis semialata, assembly GCA_004135705.1. Lineage (NCBI taxonomy): Eukaryota > Viridiplantae > Streptophyta > Magnoliopsida > Poales > Poaceae > Alloteropsis > Alloteropsis semialata. The sequence continues at coordinate 44,377,997 of CM014272.1, read as the reverse complement.
GCACAGCTCGAACTAGAGCAACAAATGCAAGAGGAGGAAGAGGAGCAGCAACATCAATTGCTGCAAGTCAAGAAGCAGCTCGAGGAGCTGAGGCAAGCGAAGCAGAGGAGGCTGAACAACACAAGCTCCAGAGCTGAAAAGCTACGCCAAGAACTCGAGAAAGCCAAAAAGCAAGTCGCTGAGCTCCAAGCAGAGCTTAATGAGCCAAACACCATCAACCCATCAAACCACAACTCTTCATCCCAAACTGGCTTCCAAACACTCCATACTCATCCCATCGATCATATGTGCCCACTTTCAGAAAGCCTCCAACTGGCAAGATGGCCATCTTCCTACAAACCCCTCTCTCTACCAAGATACAACGGCCTCACCGACCCAAAGCAATTCCTAATGAGCTATGAAGCTGCAATAGCTTCGGCAGGAGGAGATGATGTTGTGCTAGCAAAATCCTTCATCATTGTCTGCGATGGCACAGCAATGAATTGGTACACGAAGCTGCCTGGCCTATCAATCAACAGCTGGTATGATCTGAAGAGGGAGCTTATCAAAAAGTTTGGCATTATGGGAGACCAATCACTCTCATATACCGAACTCACACTACACCAGCAGCCGAAGGAGCCACTAGAGGACTACTTCCGCAGATTTGTCACTCTACGTGCTCAAGCCCCACATATCCCTGATGAAGCAGCAAAATTCGCAGCAATACAAGGGCTTCGCCCAGGATTGTTTGCACAGCATATCGCAAGAGAGACACCAGCTACTCTGGCAGACCTGTATGAGGAGTTCAAAAAATACTGTCGCTCTGACAATGACAACCGAATGAGATTGGCAAGAGAAGCCATCATGAGAAACCAATATGAGTCACAAGCCAAAACCCATCACCACAGCCACAACTACCAAAACTACTCCCACCAAACAATCATGAAGGTGGACAATCCGCCTCCTTCTCACGAAACCAAACCATCGTACCCAGAAAGCCAATACTACAACCAGAGAAATGAGCCCACTCAGAGGGGTGGAAAAGCCGGCAGAGGCCGAGGAAGAGGAAGAGGTCCAGCGGGACCTGAGCTGTTTTGCCAATACCACGGCAAAAATCATACCCATGGCACAGAACAGTGCAGAGATATCAAGAAAACAATAGAAAAGCTAAGAGCAGAGAAGATTCAAGCAACCCAAACGAAGCCAATATCGGCTTCGCAAACAAATACCCAAAACCCTTCCCAAGCTATCCAAGCATACTGCCCAGTATATCCTTCGCTAAACTCAAACACTGTGCATCCATCAACAGTGATGGCAACCCAATATTTGCCTTCGCCACAAACCTTTCAGCACTATTACCCACAAGCCATATATCCTCACCTATACCATCAAACCTCCCAGCAAGCTGCTTCGCAAAACATAAAGGTTGAGGAGCTGCCACCACCACCACCACTCTCACAGCAAAAAGCCAATCAGAAAGAAGCTCCAAGTCCACTCCCAAGTTATGGACACATCATGCCCATTTCTGGAGGATCATCGCTTGCTTTTGAGAATAAAAAGCAAAGGAAAAGCTATTTTCGCCAAGTCAATAACATCTCTGTTGATGGCCCGTACAAGAGGTCGGAATGGTCTCATATGCCCATCACTTTCACTGAGGAAGATCTCAAGCTCCACAACTACCCACACAACGATGCTATGTCGATCGAAGCCAATATTGCTGGCTGGACGATTGAAAAGGTGCTCGTGGACACAGGAAGCTCTGCTGACATCATCCTAGCAAAAACACTCAGAAATATGACCAATATCAACCCAGATAACCTGGAGCCATCAGACACTCCGTTGGTCGGCTTCGGGGGGAAGCGAACCCAAACACTCGGGAAAATTTCACTGCAAGTCTCCTTCGGTGATACATCCAATGCAAGAATAGAATACATCACCTTTGCTGTGGTGGACATGGTCTTTGATTACAATGTCATCTTCGGAAGGGGAGTCATAAATGCTTTTGACATCATCATAAGGCAGTCATTCCTATGCATGAAAATGCCAGCTCTCAAAGGAGTTATAACTGTATATGGTGACCAGAGGGAAGCCAGAAATATCGAAAAAGCCAGAGCTCCAGGTCAGCGAAATGTGCATTTGCTTGAAGAGAAAGATCCATATTACCCAGAAGAAAAGCCAAATATTGAGAAAGATAGCAGAAAGATGCAGAAAGCTGCAGAGACGAAGCAGGTGCAGCTGCAGCCCGACGTCTTTGACAGAGAAGTGATCATTGGCTCAGATCTAGAGCCGGACGAAGAAGATAGGCTCATCGAATTCCTCAGAAATAACAAAGATGTGTTTGCTTGGTCAAGCAAAGATCTACCAGGTGTTGACAGAAGCATAGTTGAGCATAAGCTGGCAATCAGTCCCGACATGAAGCCAAAAAAGCAAAAGTTGAGAAAGATGTCCGAAGAGAAAGCTGATGCAGTAAAAGCCGAAGTGCAAAGGCTGCTGGACACCAATGTCATACGCGAAGTCAAATATCCAACATGGCTAGCAAACACTGTACCAGTTCAGAAGAAGAATGGAAAATGGCGAATGTGTATCGATTTCACAGACCTCAATAAAGCTTGCCCAAAAGATGATTTCCCACTACCAAGAATTGACAAGATTGTTGATCAAGCAGCAGCAAGTGAAATGATGTCCCTCTTAGATTGCTTTTCTGGCTATCACTAAATCTGGATGAAAAAGGAGGATGAGGAGAAAACCAGCTTTATCACACCAGTTGGCACTTTTTGCTTCGTCAGGATGCCTGAGGGGCTTCGGAACGCAGGAAGTAGTTTCTGCCGAATGTCAAGCACAGTGTTCAAGGACGAATTGTTCAAAACTATATTGGCATATGTTGATGACATCTTGGTCAAAAGTGCCAAAAGGCAAGATCACGTATCAGATCTAGCAACCGCCTTCGCTCGCATGAGACAGGCCGGTCTCAAGCTAAATCCAGAAAAGTGTGTATTTGGGGTGCAAAAGGCAAAATACTTGGTTGTCTGGTTTCGGCTCACGAGATATAAGCCAATCCAGACAAGATAAATGCAATCCTTGACATGAAAGAGCCAAAGTGTATGAGAGACGTGCAGAAGCTGTCAGGCAGAATTGCCGCACTTAACAGATTCATTGCAAAAGCAGCAGAGCGAAGCTTACCATTCTTTACAACACTCAGAAATGCAGCTAAGTTCCAGTGGGGGCCAGAGCAGTCAAAAGCATTCCACGAGCTAAGGCAATACCTGATGCAACTCACGAAGCTAACAGTACCAGACCCAAAAACACCACTCATACTGTACATTGCAGCATCACAGTCAGCAGTTAGTGCAGCGCTCATCACAGAAAAGCTGGTAGATGGCAGAAGCATTCAGCAGCCAGTCTACTATGTATCCTAAGCTTTGAATGCGTCGAAGCTGTTTTATACAGAGATTGAAAAGATGATCTATGCAGTGATAATGGCTTCCAGAAAGCTGAGACACTATTTCGAGGGCCATCACATCAAAGTCCTCACGGATCAGCCACTCAAGGAGCTTTTGAACAACAAAGAAGCTTCGGTGAGAATTCGTAAGTGGGCAGCGGAGCTTTCAGAGTACGTTGTGGATTTTGAAAGGAGAACATCAATCAAATCGCAAGTCCTAGCTGACTTCATCGCGGAGTGGACATCGCCTTCGCCACAAAATGCTATCAGAGAGGAAAATTGGCTGATACACTGTGATGGTGCTTAGGGGGACAAAGGAGCTGGCATCACGGCAATTGTACAATCGCCTTCAGGCGTGAAAATGAGATATGCAGCAAATTTAGAGTTTTGCAAATGCAGTGACAGAAGCACAAACAATGTTGCTGAGTACGAAGCAGTGTTACTCGGGCTCAGAAAAGCCAGGGCTTTGGGAGCTCAGAGGTTCACTATCAAAACAGATTCTAAGGTGGTAGCAGATCACATCGAAAAAGAGAGCATAGCGAAGCAACCAGAACTCATCAAATATTTGTCCACTGTACGCTCAATGGAGAAAAAATTCAAAGGTTTCACTGTGGAGTACATTCCAAGAGCAAAAAATGACGAGGCAGATGCTCTGGCTAAGGCAGCTGCAAAGGGGGACAAGCTTCCACCTGATGTGTTCTTCCAAACATTAACATCACCATCAATAAAGGATTCAGATGACCCACCGAAGCTGATCAATGCAATAAGCTCCGAGGATTGGCGATCCCCAATAATAGCTTTCCTTCGGGGATACTATGAGCCAATTGACGAAGATGACCTAAAAGCTATGCAACAAAGAGCAAGATGCTATTAGATGATAGATGATGTCCTGTACAAGAAAGGAGTTGTAGCTCCTTGGCTTCGTTGCATCTCTCACAACGAAGGAAAAGAACTGATCCAAGAGATACACAGCGGCTTATGCGGGGCACACTTTGGGGCAAGAGCTTTAGTGGGCAAGGCGATGAGGCGAGGATTCTACTGGCCTGCAATCATCATGGATGCAACAAACACGGTCAAGACGTGTGATCAGTGTCAAAAGTGTGCAGCGAACAGAAAATCTCCTTCGGAGCAATCACAGCTGATAACTCCAACATGGCCTTTGCAAAGATGGGGCATTGATCTAGTTGGCCCGCTTCCAACGGCTCAAGGAAATCTCAAATACGCCATAGTAGCAGTCGAGTATTTCACCAAGTGGATCGAAGCCAGACCTTTGGCCAACATCACAGCAAAAACAGTTATCAAATTCTTCTGGCAGCAAATTGTGTGCCGATTCGGAGTACCAAGGGAAATAACAGTGGACAATGGGAAGCAGTTTGACTGTGACGAATTCAGGCAATACTGCATGTCAATTGGAACAAAAGCTAAATTCGCTTCGGTATATCATCCGCAAACAAATGGAGCAGTTGAAAGAGCCAATGGCTTAATCTTTACAGCCATCCGAAAGTGCCTCGCAAATTGTAAGAAAAAAGGCAAGTGGGTAGAAGAGATGCCGAAGGTTATCTGGGCTCACAACACCACCACATCGAGGGCAACACAGTTTACTCCATTCAAATTGCTTTATGGTGAAGAAGCAGTATGCCCAGAGGAAATACTGCACAAAGGGCTTCGCACCCAACAAGAAGCTCCCAAAGAGAGCGAAGCAGTTGACAAGGATCTCGTTGAGATATACAGGCTCCAGGCAGCTAAAAACATTTCCAAGTATCAAGCTGAGACAAGAAAGTGGCGAGACAAAAAGGTAGTCAGAAAAGATGTCAAGGCAGGGGACTGGGTCCTAAGGAAAAATCCAAACATGCCCGCTGGAAAGCTGCAACAGAAATGGGAAGGCCCATTCTTAGTCATCAAAAGCAACAGGCCTGGCTCATTTCGCTTAAGCGATGACGAAGGCAATGAGCTGCCACATTCATGGAATGCAGATAGCTTACGCAAATACTACCTATGAAAAGATGTAAAATGGCTTCGTATACTATAAACGAAGTCATTGAGTAGAATAGCATTTTTACTTTGTTTCCAAAAGCCCGTACTCTTTTCCTCACAAGGGGACCCTAACCAAGGGGTGAGGTTTTTAACGAGGCGGCGCTTACTGTAACTCGTCAAATCATATATGAACGAGGTATTCCCCAAAAAAGCAGCATCAAAAGCGATTGGCTTCGACCAAGTCGCTCATATTCGACAACTCAAATAGAACTGAATTGACCCTACCAAGAGTAAGGCCAATTCAGATTTAAGCAAAAGCTTACTCCAAAGAGGAGTAAAAGGAGCTTCGGTCCAGAAACGCTTACTCTAAAAACAGAGTAAAAGGGGCTCTGACCCAAACAATTGTTATAAAATGAAAGCAGCTTCAGCTAGCAGAACTCTAAAATCTTATAAAGGCATCAGCAGCTTCGTCTAGCAGCGCCCTAAAAAGCCCATAGGGGCTTCGGCAACTTGTTAGAACACAAAAACAGCATCGAAAGCGATTGGCTTCGACCAAGTCGCTAATATTCGATAACTCAAATAGAACTGAATTAGCCCTACCAAGAGTAAGGCCAATTCAGATCTCTAAAAACAAGAGCGAAAGGGACTTCGGTCCAAAAGCGCTTACTACAAATAGACCAAAAGGGGCTTCGGCTAAAACATATATTTTAATTTAAAATCAGCTTCGGCTATCAGTATTTTAAAACGATTGAAATAATAGGGGCTTCGGCAAATCACGCAAAGCAAATCCCCGTACAAAGTTCAAAAGAGTTAAGGCGGCTCCGAACCAAAAGTGCAAAACACTTGAACGAATAAAACCCCGCTTTGGGGGGGGGGGAGGAGGCGTTTCTTTCGCAACGAAGCCAAATCGAGCTTACATTCATTCAAGTGTTTCGAATCAAAACAATGACTAAGCGAAATACAGTGTTTTACAAAGAGATGACTCAGAACATCTCAAAAACATAGCCGTCAAAAAGCTGGCCAGATCTCCTAAATCTAGGAGCATTATACACATAAGCAAAATCCCTATCATTATCTAAATCTTCAGGCTCCACCTTAACTGGAAGCAGACGAGCAGCTTCGGCATTTCTTGCACGAGCGAGTTCGACACGAGGAGAACATCGAACGATGAAGGAGTTAAAAAACTCAAACACATCGAATTCGCAATGACTAAAGAAGTCATGGCAAAACTTCCAGAAATCGTCAATTCTTTGACTTGGACATAACTTCCGATACTGTTCCCACGCGAAGCCAGACACACACAAGGGATCTGAGTATATACAAATTTACAAAGTTTTAACATCCCTTAACAAAAGAATCAAAGTCATCAGCTCTATTGAAGCTAAACCTTCGGATCAGCATCAGAGGCTCCGGCTTCAGCACCATCACGACCAGCTTCGGCACCAGCTCTTGAAGTTGAGGCCCCAGCAGTGGCGGCGGCAGCAGCGGCTTCAGCTTCGGCTTTCTGCCGCTGCTCGAGAGCGAGCTCCTCCTTGTACTGAAATTAAACATAACAATCAGTACCGAAAGCAAAGCTAAACAGGATACGCCCGAAGCCAAAATAAATATACGAAATGATAAAAGAAGCTAACCTTAACCAAACGATCATATGCAGTGCGCCGAGCACACTCCCTCCCTGTTACAGACCAGAACTTTCTGAGAAAAAGGCCGCGAGTCGCCAGAACAGCCTCGCTGAAAAGATCTTTCCTATCAGGATTTAGAGCCGAAGGAAACTGAAAGTCTTTCCTCAAAAAGCCTTTGTAGTGAGAGCATCCATCATCCGCCAGCATCTTAAAGGCATTAGTGATGCATGTCCGCACAGCATAATTACCCACTCTGGACAAGACGTCGGGCAAGTACTTGAACTCATCATCAAGCCAGTCAAAAAGCTTCCCAATGCTAAAGTCATCAGAGGGAAAGGGCAGCGGCTCGGCTCCATATTGTTTCAGAGCAGCTTCGTATTCAGCATAAACGCCCAGGCTGCGACAGAGCAGTTCAGAATCCAAATTTTCCTTGTCAGCCTTAAGCTGCCCCACTTGAGCCTTGAGCTGACTGGCTTCGGAAATAAGAGAGTTCTTTAGGTCAACAGCAACCAAAAGCTCCCCTTTGTACTTTTCAGCATCCGATGTCGCCTTCTCTTTATCAGCTTCGAGGGATTTGATTTGATTCTTCAGATCATGCTCCAAAGTGGCAGCATCAATTACCTTGCCCCGAAGCCCTTCGATTGTCTGAGCGTTAAGCGCACGCATAGATTCAAGCGAAGCAACCTGGCGTTTGAGCGAAGCTACTTCTGACGAGGCAGACTCACGCTCAAGCCGAAGCTGCTCTTTCTCATCATCCAAGGATTTCTTAAGCAGCAGAAAGCCTTCACGCTCCTTCCTTAGAGCCTCAAGCTCCGCCCGCTCGTTCTCAACATCGATGAGATGAAGCGGAAGGCGAGCGAAAAGCTCCTGCATGGACATTATAGACTAAAACAAGAAAAGCATAAGTATCAAAAAACCGGACAAACTCAAAAATGAAGGAAAAGGAACAGACCTGGATGCCACCACTAAGGCTAGAAATGGAAAGCGTGTCCAAATCCAAGGATTTGACACGAGTCTCAAGATCTGAAAGAGCGAAACCAATGTTTAGACAAAAAAGCTAAAACCAATCAGTTGTGGGTGAGCAGTTAAAATTACCAACCATTTGGGACGATAACCGGAATATCATTGGGAGCACGAAAGCCGATCTGACAAAGCTGATCTGCAAGGGGGCCATATCCGGCATAACTTGTCTCTAAAGCAAAATAATCAACAAATCAAAAGAGATCACTTCAGCTAAAAATGCAAATATAACTGCTTCATGAAACATACCTCTTGATTCAGGAGCTGACTTCCCAGGAGCTGGCCTCTCAGGGGTTGGTTCAATATCCTTCGCAGGGGAAGACTGCCCGGCAACAGCCGAAGGAACCAATTTAACCGGCTCAGCGGTGCGTGAAACCAAATCTCCAGAACCTTCTCTAGTCTCAAGAGTAAGAGCCATCCGTATAGGCTCTCCAATGTCAGTAGAAGCCAACTGCATGGGCTCACTGCTATCCGCAACTGTTCGTGGTGGCTCTTCAACATTAGCCGAAGCCGGCTCTACACGCTCCTCCATCTGAAGGGACTTGGCCGCGGCACCAGCCAATAAATCCAAGGATGATGGCTGGAGAGGGACAGACGACACCTCAGCTTCGCCAAGTGTAAAATCCTTTGTCTTGTCCTCCCTCAAAAGACGGCTGTAGCTTACTTCATCCTCGTCGTCGATGCATTCAAGTAGGCGTTCACGACGAGGAGGTCCAGCAGTGGCTTTAACTATAAAAGATGACAAAAACAATCAAGCAAACCGAAGCTAAAAATAAAAAGACGAGTTACACAAGAAACAAACCTCCAGAAGAGGGCAAATCAATTGCAGCGGAAGCCGCAGGAACAACTTGCTTAGGAGCCACAGCGGGAGGCGCTTCCGTGGCCGAAGCAATGGGACGAGGAGGTGCACTGGCAAGCGGAGTGATGGGAAGAGCTTTTTCAAGCTTTTGACGCTTGGAGGAAGCAACACGCCTTTTTGAACCAGTTACCTTGGAGGGGGCTCCGGCTTTGCTGCCCCCAGCTTCGTCACCACCCCCACCACGACCTTTCCTTCCACGGCCACGACCCGGCTTCGGGGCTGGTTGCAGGCTGGGATGATCCTGATCCACGAACTTCTTCGATGGCTTGGATGGGGCCGAGCGCTGAGGATAGCTAACGCCCATCTCATCGAACACCCTGTTAAGCCGGACCCCATCCACCAAAGTTAAGCAACTCTCATGTTCCTTAGTAGTATACTTCCCACAAATAATTTCAGCCATTAACTCAATGGACTGAACGAAGGCAAAGTCAGTCATATTCTCTGGCTTTTTTACCCCAAACTTGGGAAAGCAAACATGAGGAATACCTCTGTACAACCTAGTCTCAACAGCAAACGGCTTCCACGAAGCAGACAAGATATTTACTCCAGCAGCAAGCCCTTCCTCAATAAAGTCCCGGTTGCTTGAGACCCGACTAGCTTTGAAAAAAGCACTTTCACAACGATCAAAGCCGGGGGCATTTCTGTCGAAGGAGGGACAAGCGACAAATTCACAAGTACCAATAGAACTACGCAGAGGAAAAGCCATCAGCTTCGTTCCATCATCCAGCACATTTTCCAGCGCAGGCACCTTGACATAAAGCCAATAGTTCTTCCAGCTCTTGTCCCATGTGTTTCTCTGACAAAAAGTAAGCTCCACCTTTTGTTTGTCAGTCTGCCTCCACCGCGCGCAGAAGGTAACACTACCATAGTCCGGCTCATAGTCAAAACCGTCAACCTTGACACTTTTTGTCTGCCGATGCCCCTCAAAGTAACGGACGAAGCAGTCCGCATTAACATCTGAAGCGTTGGTCTTTACGGCCCAGAAGAAGTGAAGCAAGTGAGTAATAGCATTAGGGGTAAGATGATGAAGCTGTAAGCCATACTTCCCCAGAATATCAGCAATAATATTATCCACGGGCATCCGAAGCCCGGCAGTGAAGAACTCTTTGAATACAACAGCTTCGTCTGCCTCAGGCGTCGGGGTAGTCTCTGTGCCAGGGGCTCGTCCTTGACCGGCTCCAAAGTACCCCTTTTCCTCATAGGAGCGAATCAATGAAGGGGTAACACGAGACTCACCAAAGACAGTGGTCTTTGGCTTTTTCCTATAATCCACAAGATCTGAGGCATCAGCTTCCACGTCCTCAAGGGCATCCTCAGCTGTAGATCCAGCGTCCTCTGTGTCGTCACCTGCATCTTCTTCGGCAAGTCCCTTGCCTCGGTCATCAATAATCATAGCAGCTCCGGCTTCGGGGTTCACAGCCACGTTGCCCTCAATCTCCTGGACAAACTGCGCAGCTTCAGCAGCGTCCATATCCACGCCGTCTGAGTTGTCTTCGTCAGAGACATAGCCAATCAGACGAGCGGTTTGCTTCCTACGAGCCGCTACAACCAACAGGAAAAAACAATAAGCAAACAAAGGAGCAAAAAGACAAAGGAAAGAACGAAGGAAATAGTAGAGCACAAAAAAGCAAAACTTACTTGTGTCGAGAGAAGAAAGCCAAAGCTTGAAATCAAGAGCTTCCAAAAGCCAGAGAAAGCGTCAAGCTCAAGCCAAGCAAAACGAAGCAAGCAAAATTAACCCCCCCTCGGTCCTATTTATAGGCCAGTAAATTCTGACCGTTAAAACCTTGAAAAATGAACCGCCGTTTCAAAATTGGCCAAACCGAAGCAAAAGTTACAATAACGGTTAAAATAACTCAACTAGTCTCCAATAAACGAAGCCAAATGACATGACACGACAGATAAACGAAGCAAAAATAGAGCAAACACGACAAAACACTAAGGGGCTTTCTCCAACAAGGAGGAGGCGTTTCTCTGGCTGGCAAGCAATCCTAGTTTCATGGAGCTCGGCCTGTTGAAGAAAGCCCTCGTCCTCGAGGGGCTACTGTTGGGGATTTGTCCCGCCGACAAACGCCTTCTACTTGTTTTGCTTCATCTCACGCGTAAGGGCAGCAATGAACGAAGGAGATAGAGCCAATTTAGCTTCGTTTTACTCTTCAGATCTCTAATTCGGCTTCGGTGAGCATGTCTCGCTGCATACGAAAGCCAATCGGCTTCGCTTGTCACATCTTGCTGAATATAAAAGCCAATCGGCTTCGGTTAATCACATCTCACTATATGCGGAAGCCAATCGGNACCATCACCACAGCCACAACTACCAAAACTACTCCCACCAAACAATCATGAAGGTGGACAATCCACCTCCTTCTCACGAAACCAAACCATCGTACCCAGAAAGCCAATACTACAACCAGAGAAATGAGCCCACTCAGAGGGGTGGAAAAGCCGGCAGAGGCCGAGGAAGAGGAAGAGGTCCAGCGGGACCTGAGCTGTTTTGCCAATACCACGGCAAAAATCATACCCATGGCACAGAACAGTGCAGAGATATCAAGAAAACAATAGAAAAGCTAAGAGCAGAGAAGATTCAAGCAACCCAAATGAAGCCAATATCGGCTTCGCAAACAAATACCCAAAACCCTTCCCAAGCTATCCAACCATACTGCTCAGTATATCCTTCGCTAAACTCAAACACTGTGCATTCATCAACAGTGATGGCAACCCAATATTTGCCTTCACCACAAACCTTTCAGCACTATTACCCACAAGCCATATATCCTCACCTATACCATCAAACCTCCCAGCAAGCTGCTTCGCAAAACATAAAGGTTGAGGAGCTGCCACCACCACCACCACTCTCACAGCAAAAAGCCAATCAGAAAGAAGCTCCAAGTCCACTCCCAAGTTATGGACACATCATGCCCATTTCTGGAGGATCATCGCTTGCTTTTGAGAATAAAAAGCAAAGGAAAAGCTATTTTCGCCAAGTCAATAACATCTCTGTTGATGGCCCGTACAAGAGGTCGGAATGGTCTCATATGCCCATCACTTTCACCGAGGAAGATCTCAAGCTCCACAACTACCCACACAACGATGCTATGTCGATCGAAGCCAATATTGCTGGCTGGACGATTGAAAAGGTGCTCGTGGACACAGGAAGCTCTGCTGACATCATCCTAGCAAAAACACTCAGAAATATGACCAATATCAACCCAGATAACCTGGAGCCATCAGACACTCCGTTGGTCGGCTTCGGGGTGAAGCGAACCCAAACACTCAGGAAAATTTCACTGCAAGTCTCCTTCGGTGATACATCCAATGCAAGAATAGAATACATCACCTTTGCTGTGGTGGACATGGTCTTTGATTACAATGTCATCTTCGGAAGGGGAGTCATAAATGCTTTTGACATCATCATAAGGCAGTCATTCCTATGCATGAAAATGCCAGCTCTCAAAGGAGTTATAACTGTATATGGTGACCAGAGGGAAGCCAGAAATATCGAAAAAGCCAGAGCTCCAGGTCAGCGAAATGTGCATTTGCTTGAAGAGAAAGATCCATATTACCCAGAAGAAAAGCCAAATATTGAGAAAGATAGCAGAAAGATGCAGAAAGCTGCAGAGACGAAGCAGGTGCAGCTGCAGCCCGACGTCTTTGACAGAGAAGTGATCATTGGCTCAGATCTAGAGCCGGACGAAGAAGATAGGCTCATCGAATTCCTCAGAAATAACAAAGATGTGTTTGCTTGGTCAAGCAAAGATCTACCAGTTGTTGACAGAAGCATAGTTGAGCATAAGCTGGCAATCAGTCCCGACATGAAGCCAAAAAAGCAAAAGTTGAGAAAGATGTCCGAAGAGAAAGCTGATGCAGTAAAAGCCGAAGTGCAAAGGCTGCTGGACGCCAATGTCATACGCGAAATCAAATATCCAACATGGCTAGCAAACACTGTACCAGTTCAGAAGAAGAATGGAAAATGGCGAATGTGTATCGATTTCACAGACCTCAATAAAGCTTGCCCAAAAGATGATTTCCCACTACCAAGAATTGACAAGATTGTTGATCAAGCAACAGCAAGTGAAATGATGTCCCTCTTAGATTGCTTTTCTGGCTATCACCAAATCTGGATGAAAAAGGAGGATGAGGAGAAAACCAGCTTTATCACACCAGTTGGCACTTTTTGCTTCGTCAGGATGCCTGAGGGGCTTCGGAACGCAGGAAGTAGTTTCTGTCGAATGTCAAGCACAGTGTTCAAGGATGAATTGTTCAAAACTATATTGGCATATGTTGATGACATCTTGGTCAAAAGTGCCAAAAGGCAAGATCACGTATCAGATTTAGCAACCGCCTTCGCTCGCATGAGACAGGCCGGTCTCAAGCTAAATCCAGAAAAGTGTGTATTTGGGGTGACAAAAGGCAAAATACTTGGTTGTCTGGTTTCGGCTCACGAGATATAAGCCAATCCAGACAAGATAAATGCAATCCTTGACATGGAAGAGCCAAAGTGTATGAGAGACGTGCAGAAGCTGTCAGGCAGAATTGTCGCACTTAACAGATTCATTGCAAAAGCAGCAGAGCGAAGCTTACCATTCTTTACAACACTCAGAAATGCAGCTAAGTTCCAGTGGGGGCCAGAGCAGTCAAAAGCATTCCACGAGCTAAGGCAATACCTGATGCAACTCACGAAGCTAACAGTACCAGACCCAAAAACACCACTCATACTGTACATTGCAGCATCACAGTCAGCAGTTAGTGCAGCGCTCATCACAGAAAAGCTGGTAGATGGCAGAAGCATTCAGCAGCCAGTCTACTATGTATCCGAAGCTTTGAATGCGTCGAAGCTGTTTTATACAGAGATTGAAAAGATGATCTATGCAGTGATAATGGCTTCCAGAAAGCTGAGACTATTTCGAGGGCCATCACATCAAAGTCCTCACGGATCAGCCACTCAAGGAGCTTTTGAACAACAAAGAAGCTTCGGTGAGAATTCGTAAGTGGGCAGCGGAGCTTTCAGAGTACGTTGTGGATTTTGAAAGGAGAACATCAATCAAATCGCAAGTCCTAGCTGACTTCATCGTGGAGTGGACATCGCCTTCGCCACAAAATGCTATCAGAGAGGAAAATTGGCTGATACACTGTGATGGTGCTTAGGGGGACAAAGGAGCTGGCATCGCGGCAATTGTACAATCGCCTTCAGGCGTGAAAATGAGATATGCAGCAAATTTAGAGTTTTGCAAATGCAGTGACAGAAGCACAAACAATGTTGCTGAGTACGAAGCAGTGTTACTTGGGCTCAGAAAAGCCAGGGCTTTGGGAGCTCAGAGGTTCACTATCAAAACAGATTCTAAGGTGGTAGCAGATCACATCGAAAAAGAGAGCATAGCGAAGCAACCAGAACTCATCAAATATTTGTCCACTGTACGCTCAATGGAGAAAAAATTCAAAGGTTTCACTGTGGAGTACATTCCAAGAGCAAAAAATGACGAGGCAGATGCTCTGGCTAAGGCAGCTGCAAAGGGGGACAAGCTTCCACCTGATGTGTTCTTCCAAACATTAACATCACCATCAATAAAGGATTCAGATGACCCACCGAAGCTGATCAATGCAATAAGCTCCGAGGATTGGCGATCCCTAATAATAGCTTTCCTTCGGGGATACTATGAGCCAATTGATGAAGATGACCTAAAAACTATGCAACAAAGAGTAAGATGCTATCAGATGATAGATGATGTCCTGTACAAGAAAGGAGTTGTAGCTCCTTGGCTTCGTTGCATCTCTCACAACGAAGGAAAAGAACTGATCCAAGAGATACACAGCGGCTTATGCGGGGCACACTTTGGGGCAAGAGCTTTAGTGGGCAAGGCGATGAGGCAAGGATTCTACTGGCCTGCAATCATCATGGATGCAACAAACACGGTCAAGACGTGTGATCAGTGTCAAAAGTGTGCAGCGAACAGAAAATCTCCTTCGGAGCAATCACAGCTGATAACTCCAACATGGCCTTTACAAAGATGGGGCATTGATCTAGTTGGCCAGCTTCCAATGGCTCAAGGAAATCTCAAATACGCCATAGTAGCAGTCGAGTATTTCACCAAGTGGATCGAAGCCAGACCTTTGGCCAACATCACAGCAAAAACAGTTATCAAATTCTTCTGGCAGCAAATTGCGTGCCGATTTGGAGTACCAAGGGAAATAACAGTGGACAATGGGAAGCAGTTTGACTGTAACGAATTTAGGCAATACTGCATGTCAATTGGAACAAAAGCTAAATTCGCTTCGGTATATCATCCGCAAACAAATGGAGCAGTTGAAAGAGCCAATGGCTTAATCTTTACAGCCATCCGAAAGTGCCTCGCAAATTGTAAGAAAAAAGGCAAGTGGGTAGAAGAGATGCTGAAGGTTATCTGGGCTCACAACACCACCACATCGAGGGCAACACAGTTTACTCCATTCAAATTGCTTTATGGTGAAGAAGCAGTATGCCCAGAGGAAATACTGCACAAAGGGCTTCGCACCCAACAAGAAGCTCCCAAAGAGAGCGAAGCAGTTGACAAGGATCTCGTTGAGATATACAGGCTCCAGGCAGCTAAAAACATTTCCAAGTATCAAGCTGAGACAAGAAAGTGGCGAGACAAAAAGGTAGTCAGAAAAGATATCAAGGTAGGGGACTGGGTCCTAAGGAAAAATCCAAACATGCCCGCTGGAAAGCTGCAACAGAAATGGGAAGGCCCATTCTTAGCATCAAAAGCAACAGGCCTGGCTCATTTCGCTTAAGCGATGACGAAGGCAATGAGCTGCCACATTCATGGAATGCAGATAGCTTACGCAAATACTACCTATGAAAAGATGTAAAATGGCTTCGTATACTATAAACGAAGTCATTGAGTAGAATAGCATTTTTACTTTGTTTCCAAAAGCCCGTACTCTTTTCCTCACAAGGGGACCCTAACCAGGGGGTGAGGTTTTTAACGAGGCGGCGCTTACTGTAACTCGTCAAATCATATATGAATGAGGTATTCCCCAAAAAAGCAGCATCCAAAGCGATTGGCTTCGACCAAGTCGCTCATATTCAACAACTCAAATAGAACTGAATTGACCCTACCAAGAGTAAGGCCAATTCAGATTTAAGCAAAAGCTTACTCCAAAGAGGAGTAAAAGGAGCTTCGGTCCAGAAACGCTTACTCTAAAAACAGAGTAAAAGGGGCTCTGACCCAAACAATTGTTATAAAATGAAAGCAGCTTCAGCTAGCAGAACTCTAAAATCTTATAAAGGCATCAGCAGCTTCGTCTAGCAGCGCCCTAAAAAGCCCATAGGGGCTTCGGCAACTTGTTAGAACACAAAAACAGCATCGAAAGCGATTGGCTTCGACCAAGTCGCTAATATTCGATAACTCAAATAGAACTGAATTAGCCCTACCAAGAGTAAGGCCAATTCAGATCTCTAAAAACAAGAGCGAAAGGGACTTCGGTCCAAAAGCGCTTACTACAAATAGACCAAAAGGGGCTTCGGCTAAAACATATATTTTAATTTAAAATCAGCTTTGGCTATCAGTATTTTAAAACGATTGAAATAATAGGGGTTCGGCAAATCACGCAAAGCACATCCCCGTACAAAGTTCAAAAGAGTTAAGGCGGCTCCGAACCAAAAGTGCAAAACACTTGAACGAATAAAACCCCGCTTTGGGGGGGGGGGAGGAGGCGTTTCTTTCGCAACGAAGCCAAATCGAGCTTACATTCATTCAAGTGTTTCGAATCAAAACAATGACTAAGCGAAATACAGTGTTTTACAAAGAGATGACTCAGAACATCTCAAAAACATAGCCGTCAAAAAGCTGGCCAGATCTCCTAAATCTAGGAGCATTATACACATAAGCAAAATCCCTATCATTATCTAAATCTTCAGGCTCCACCTTAACTGGAAGCAGACGAGCAGCTTCGGCATTTCTTGCACGAGCGAGTTCGACACGAGGAGAACATCGAACGATGAAGGAGTTAAAAAACTCAAACACATCGAATTCGCAATGACTAAAGAAGTCATGGCAAAACTTCCAGAAATCATCAATTCTTTGACTTGGACATAACTTCCGATACTGTTCCCACGCGAAGCCAGACACACACAAAGGACCATCGCGCATAGTGATTGGCATGGGCTCAAGAACACCTCCCTCATCAGGGATCTGAGTATATACAAATTTACAAAGTTTTAACATCCCTTAACAAAAGAATCAAAGTCATCAGCTCTATTGAAGCTAAACCTTTGGATCAGCATCAGAGGCTCCGGCTTCAGCACCATCACGACCAGCTTCGGCACCAGCTCTTGAAGTTGAGGCCCCAGCAGTGGCGGCGGCAGCAGCGGCTTCAGCTTCGGCTTTCTGCCGCTGCTCGAGAGCGAGCTCCTCCTTGTACTGAAATTAAACATAACAATCAGTACCGAAAGCAAAGCTAAACAGGATACGCCCGAAGCCAAAATAAATATACGAAATGATAAAAGAAGCTAACCTTAACCAAACGATCATATGCAGTGCGCCGAGCACACTCCCTCCCTGTTACAGACCAGAACTTTCTGAGAAAAAGGCCGCGAGTCGCCAGAACAGCCTCGCTGAAAAGATCTTTCCTATCAGGATTCAGAGCCAAAGGAAACTGAAAGTCTTTCCTCAAAAAGCCTTTGTAGTGAGAGCCTCCATCATCCGCCAGCATCTTAAAGGCATTAGTGATGCATGTCCGCGCAGCATAATTACCCACTCTGGACAAGACGTCGGGCAAGTACTTGAACTCATCATCAAGCCAGTCAAAAAGCTTCCCAACGCTAAAGTCATCAGAGGGAAAGGGCAGCGGCTCGGCTCCATATTGTTTCAGAGCAGCTTCGTATTCAGCATAAAAGCCCAGGCTGCGACAGAGCAGTTCAGAATCCAAATTTTCCTTGTCAGCCTTAAGCTGCCCCACTTGAGCCTTGAGCTGACTGGCTTCAGAAATAAGAGAGTTCTTTAGATCAACAGCAACCAAAAGCTCCCCTTTGTACTTTTCAGCATCTGATGTCGCCTTCTCTTTATCAGCTTCGAGGGATTTGATTTGATTCTTCAGATCATGCTCCAAAGTGGCAGCATCAATTACCTTGCCCCGAAGCCCTTCGATTGTCTGAGCGTTAAGCGCACGCATAGATTCAAGCGAAGCAACCTGGCGTTTGAGCGAAGCTACTTCTGACGAGGCAGACTCACGCTCAAGCCGAAGCTGCTCTTTCTCATCATCCAAGGATTTCTTAAGCAGCAGAAAGCCTTCACGCTCCTTCCTTAGAGCCTCAAGCTCCGCCCGCTCGTTCTCAACATCGATGAGACGAAACGGAAGGCGAGCGAAAAGCTCCTGCATGGACATTATAGACTAAAACAAGAAAAGCATAAGTATCAAAAAACCGGACAAACTCAAAAATGAAGGAAAAGGAATAGACCTGGATGCCACCACTAAGGCTGGAAATGGAAAGCGTGTCCAAATCCAAGGATTTGACACGAGTCTCAAGCTCTGAAAGAGCGAAACCAATGTTTAGACAAAAAAGCTAAAACCAATCAGTTGTGGGTGAGCAGTTAAAATTACCAACCATTTGGGACGATAACCGAAATATCATTGGGAGCACGAAAGCCGCTCTGACAAAGCCGATCTGCAAGGGGGCCATATCCGGCATAACTTGTCTCTAAAGCAAAATAATCAACAAATCAAAAGAGATCACTTCAGCTAAAAATGCAAATATAACTGCTTCGCGAAACATACCTCTTGATTCAGGAGCTGACTTCCCAGGAGCCGGCCTCTTAGGGGTTGGTTCAATATCCTTCGCAGGGGAAGACTACCCGGCAACAGCCGAAGGAACCAATTTAACCGGCTCAGCGGTGCGTGAAACCAAATCTCCAGAACCTTCTCTAGTCTCAAGAGTAAGAGCCATCCGTATAGGCTCTCCAATGTCAGTAGAAGCCAACTGCATGGGCTCACTGCTATCCGCAACTGTTCGTGGTGGCTCTTCAACATTAGCCGAAGCCGGCTCTACACGCTCCTCCATCTGAAGGGACTTGGCCGCGGCACCAGCCAATAAATCCAAGGATGATGGCTGGAGAGGGACAGACGACACCTCAGCTTCGCCAAGTGTAAAATCCTTTGTCTCGTCCTCCCTCAAAAGACGGCTGTAGCTTACTTCATCCTCGTCGTCGATGCATTCAAGTAGGCGTTCACGACAAGGAGGTCCAGCAGTGGCTTTAACTATAAAAGATGACAAAAACAATCAAGCAAACCGAAGCTAAAAATAAAAAGACGAGTTACACAAGAAACAAACCTCCAGAAGAGGGCAAATCAATTGCAGCGGAAGCCGCAGGAACAACTTGCTTAGGAGCCACAGCGGGAGGCGCTTCCGCGGCCGAAGCAATGGGACGAGGAGGTGCACTGGCAAGCGGAGTGATGGGAAGAGCTTTTCCAAGCTTTTGACGCTTGGAGGAAGCAACACGCCTTTTTGAACCAGTTACCTTGGAGGGGGCTCCGGCTTTGCTGCCCCCAGCTTCGTCACCACCCCCACCACGACCTTTCCTTCCACGGCCACGACCCGGCTTCGGGGCTGGTTGCAGGCTGGGATGATCCTGATCCACGAACTTCTTCGATGGCTTGGATGGGGCCGAGCGCTGAGGATAGCTAACGCCCATCTCATCGAACACCCTGTTAAGCCGGACCCCATCCACCAAAGTTAAGCAACTCTCATGTTCCTTAGTAGTATACTTCCCACAAATAATTTCAGCCATTAACTCAATGGACTGAACGAAGGCAAAGTCAGTCATATTCTCTGGCTTTTCTACCCCAAACTTGGGAAAGCAAACATGAGGAATACCTCTGTACAACCTAGTCTCAACAGCAAACGGCTTCCACGAAGCAGACAAGATATTTACTCCAGCAGCAAGCCCTTCCTCAATCAAGTCTCGGTTGCTTGAGACCCGACTAGCTTTGAAAAAAGCGCTTTCACAACGATCAAAGCCGGGGGCATTTCTGTCGAAGGAGGGGCAAGCGACAAATTCACAAGTACCAATAGAACTACGCAGAGGAAAAGCCATCAGCTTCGTTCCATCATCCAGCACATTTTCCAGCGCAGGCACCTTGACATAAAGCCAATAGTTCTTCCAGCTTTTGTCCCATGTGTTTCTCTGACAAAAAGTAAGCTCCACCTTTTGTTTGTCAGTCTGCCTCCACCGCGCGCAAAAGGTAACACTACCATAGTCCGGCTCATAGTCAAAACCGTCAACCTTGACACTTTTTGTCTGTCGATGCCCCTCAAAGTAACGGACGAAGCAGTCCGCATTAACATCTGAAGCGTTGGTCTTTACGGCCCAAAAGAAGTGAAGCAAGTGAGTAATAGCATTAGGGGTAAGATGATGAAGCTGTAAGCCATACTTCCCCAGAATATCAGCAATAATATTATCCACGGGCATCCGAAGCCCGGCAGTGAAGAACTCTTTGAATACAACAGCTTCGTCTGCCTCAGGCATCGGGGTAGTCTCTGTGCCAGGGGCTCGTCCTTGACCGGCTCCAAAGTACCCCTTTTCCTCATAGAAGCGAATCAATGAAGGGGTAACACGAGACTCACCAAAGACAGTGGTCTTTGGCTTTTTCCTATAATCCACAAGATCTGAGGCATCAGCTTCCACGTCCTCAAGGGCATCCTCAGCTGTAGATCCAGCGTCCTCTGTGTCGTCACCTGCATCTTCTTCGGCAAGTCCCTTGCCTCGGTCATCAATAATCATAGCAGCTCCGGCTTCGGGGTTCACAGCCACGTTGCCCTCAATCTCCTGGACAAACTGCGCAGCTTCAGCAGCGTCCATATCCACGCCGTCTGAGTTGTCTTCGTCAGAGACGTAGCCAATCAGACGAGCGGTTTGCTTCGTACGAGCTGCTACAACCAACAAGAAAAAACAATAAGCAAACAAAGGAGCAAAAAGACAAAGGAAAGAACGAAGGAAATAGTAGAGCACAAAAAGCAAAACTTACTTGTGTCGAGAGAAGAAAGCCAAAGCTTGAAATCAAGAGCTTCCAAAAGCCAGAGAAAGCGTCAAGCTCAAGCCAAGCAAAACGAAGCAAGCAAAATTAACCCCCCCTCGGTCCTATTTATAGGCCAGTAAATTCTGACCGTTAAAACCTTGAAAAATGAACCGCCGTTTCAAAATCGGCCAAACCGAAGCAAAAGTTACAATAACGGTTAAAATAACTCAACTAGTTTCCAATAAACGAAGCCAAATGACATGACACGACAGATAAACGAAGCAAAAATAGAGCAAACACGACAAAACACTAAGGGGCTTTCTCCAACAAGGAGGAGGCGTTTCTCTGGCTGGCAAGCAATCCTAGTTTCGTGGAGCTCGGCCTGTTGAAGAAAGCCCTCGTCCTCGAGGGGCTACTGTTGGGGATTTGGCCCGCCGACAAACGCCTTCTACTTGTTTTGCTTCATCTCATGCGTAAGGGCAGCAATGAACGAAGGAGATAGAGCCAATTTAGCTTCGTTTTACTCTTCAGATCTCTAATTCGGCTTCGGTGAGCATGTCTCGCTGCATACGAAAGCCAATCGGCTTCGCTTGTCACATCTTGCTGAATATAAAAGCCAATCGGCTTCGGTTAATCACATCTCACTATATGCGGAAGCCAATCGGCTTCGGTGATTGTGTTGCAGGAAGCCAATGCGGCGTTATCGGAATCAAGTTAGAAGCCAATTCGGTGAAATATTGATACTGTTGAATGTCAAAAGCCATGAACAAGTTAATGACGAGCTTCGGTTCACTCTAAACTGCAGGTTCTTGCAGGAGCTATCGGCTTCCTGGACGCTGGGAAGTGGCTTAGGGTCATCCTGACTCAGAAGAAGCCAATTCCAGGAGCTACAGAGCCTTTGGAAGCGGACGAAGCCGATTTGGACTGAGTCCAAGGGGACCAAGTCCAAGCCAAGTCAAACACGGAATCACAAGTCTACGCATTCACATTGGGAGGAGTAAAAGTACCAAAGCGTCCATAGGCTATTTGTATTGTATAGTTTAGAGGATGATGCTTGATCTCAGGGGTACAATAGGAATGTAAAGACCCTTGGTCTCCCTATAAAAGGGGACCCCTCCCCTCCATGTAAAGGTTGTTGATTCCAGGAATACTGTTGATAAGTAATAAATTGTTGCTTGTCCCAGTCATTCAGTTTCAACTGTTGCTTGGGTTCATTGGCTTCGGCTACTAACCCAACATCTCATTCATACCCATTTAGATTAACATGCTTTCCTAGTGATGTATGTTCACAAGAAATAGGTGTATGTGCTAGGAATAAAGAATATGCAAGCCAATCAAGGAAAATCATGTATATCAAAGGAGCACTAGGATTCATTGAGTTTAATTTAGTGATGAACAAAAATTAAAGAATCTCATGAATCAGGGAGTTTAACAGATAGAATTGTGCAAACCATGATGTCCCTTTAAGTGTTTAAAGAGGATGTCTTTGGTGCCTCCCCCACACTATTTTTTGTTGCGATGTCTTCTCCTGCACATTCTTAGATACAATGATGAGATACAAGGATTTGGCTAGTACAAGTGTACTAGCCAAATCAAAGTGAAGCTTTTATTTGTTTATTAGAAGTTAAAAGGTTTTTATTTTATTTTATTCAAGGGTGAAACATTTAATCACCAAAGTCGAGGAATTCGATTTCATCGACTTCCTCTATTTTTTCAGGCTCAAAATAAACTTTTAAGCAGTGGCCATTTACCTTGAATATATTACTTGAGTCGTCCTGAAGAGTAATGGCTCCATGGGATGATGTGTCAATCACGTTGAATGGTCCTTCCCACTTTCTTCTAAGTTTACCATGGCCGAAAAGCTTCACTCTGGAGTTGAGCATGAGGACTTTGTCTCCGGGCTTGAACTCCTTGTGTTTAAGCCTCTTGTCATACCACCTTTTCGTTCTGTCCTTATAGATCTTGGAGTTGTGGTATGCTCTCTCCCTCCAATCCTCCAGCTCGGATATTTGCATCTTCCGGTTGTTTCCAGTGAGATGGAGGTCCATGTTCCATTTCTTGATAGCCCAGTGGGCTTTGAACTCCAACTCAACTGGAAGATGGCATGTTTTCCCATACACAAGCTGGTAGGGGGACATACCAATGGGTGTCTTGAATGCTGTGCGGCATGCCCATAATGCTTCAGGGAGTTTGTTCTTTCAGTTCTTTCCCTTCTCATCAACGGTCTTCTGCAGAATATTCTTGATTTGTTTGTTGAATGTTTTTGCTTGATCGTTCATCTGTGGGTGATATGGTGTTGATACATTATGGCGGATCCCAAATCCTGCTAGGTATTGCCTGAAGGTCTTGTCAATGAAGTGGGATCCTCCATCACTTATCACCGTGTTGGTATTTCTTAGCATCACCACATAGAGTAGTGATGGCACTAGAGATACTTCATCGTAAATCTAGATGTTACAGATATTCTGCAAGTGCACAGAAGTACGTTGTAGCATTTCACCTGGGAGTATTCCAGAGTATCGTTATTTATTTATCCGCAGGGAAAGCATTTAGTTTGAAGAGAGGTGTCATCCAATATATTTACTTACAACAACATTAATATACCATAATCTAAATAGGGGTAAAGAATATGGAAGTGAATGGGTAATGTGACACACAGAAGTTCATTGCTCATCATTAAGGTAGCCTTAGTTAGTCATAGTACATTAGTAAAGATTACAAAGGTTCCATTAGCATCATACATATGGGACTTGGATATACTACAATACCCTATACAAGCTCATTCAATGATTATATGCAAGAGGACATATCGAGGTATCCAGTGGTTCCCTCATCAAGGGACGACAGTAGGACGTCTTATCATAAAGTCCTAATACCCACTCCCGAACATGGAGGATTACAAAGGACGGACAGGGCTGTCACCACCTGCCGCCTACCTCTACTAATCCGTCGGGCAGCGGTACCCTCAACAGTATTCCGTATTCCAAACACCATGCTTGCAATATGAAATACAACTCTATCCATCATGTTAATAAATAGAGCAACCATAAGGCACATTGAGCCAATGTCATAGCATACATTCACTTGAACAAGGTGCAAGACATAAGTAGTATATACTAAGTGGATAAGGTATAACTGAGGCATACAACATAAGTATGAAGGTATTTCCATTAAGCTCAGAGTATTACAAGTAAGTAAGAGAATACAAGAACTGAACTCTAGAACTTATCAAGACTACTCTGGAAGCCTTCAGAAGATCTAATACTAGCACTATCACTACTAAGACTAAGACTAAGCTTGTAGCAAAGGAGAGCTCTTCTTCTGGTGTGTGTTTGAGTACGGCACCCCTTCCAGGTATTTATAGCATCACATAGGCGGTTGGAGCCGGCCAGAGGCGTTTGAGGCCGTTTGGAGGTGGGCCTAGGTCGGTCGAAGTCCCTAGGTCGGCCGACCCTTGGATCCACCATCTTCAGCATTGCTCAGCTCAGATGTAATCTCCAAGGCGGTTTACAGTTGCAGGTCAAAGGAGGGCCGAGTCGGACGCACTGGGTCGGCCAACCCTCCACAACCGCCTCTTGGGCCCATCTTTCTCTGGGAGACTTACATGAGGGTCCTGAGGTCGGTTCCAGGTGGGTTCTGTCGGTTTGGGTACACTTAGCTCTAGTTGTGGGCCCTTCAATCCATGGAATAGACATGTGGCTCATCTTTCACCACTAACTTCAACCGACCGTGAATCAGCGTTCACGATCATTCCCTAGTGTGCTTCTTCACCTGTGTAGAGAATGGGCTCGATTGGGGTCCAGGCCAGGTCGCCCGACCTAGCCAGGTCGGTCGACCTGGGCCTGTGCCCAGTTTCGTCCATCTTTTGCACCGTAGTCCCTATACTCAAATATATTCTAGATATGCATGGTATAACATTATTTGAATACTTATGTCTAAGTTATGCTTTGATCTTTATTGGTTTTCTGAGCCTATTGATGGTCGGATTTTCGTTATTTGGACCATCAACAAGTCCCCCAAGCTTAGCCTTTTGCTCGTCCCGAGCAAAGACTAAAACTTTAGGCACAGTGGATCAGGAGTTGCTTCCTTATTACTCCTCAAAAGTACCAGTGGTTCAGCAAGATATTCTACCAAAAATTGAATAAGCTGGTAAAATAGACTTCCCTTATTACCTTGGCCTTTTATGGGGCTTGTAGCTTCTCCTTGTCTTGGGCGGTTGGTAGCCAGAACGACTTAGACCAAGCACCTTGCTTTCACCTTGCTTGACAACCAAACCAGAGGTTTTGGGGTTTTTCAAAAGGTAGAGTTCCTTAGGTGGCACTTTCGAGTCACTCAAGGTGTATTTCCTTACCAAATTCCTCTCTCAACTCTCATGTCACTCATTTGAGTGGAGCTTGTGCTAGGAGAGCTGGATAGCATACTTGTAGTGCATATATTGTAAAGTCAAGACCAGGATTCAAAGAGAAATAAGTCATACTCTCAAACCAAGATGTGCACGTGTGTGGATGGCAAGATGTATGATAGCTCCTTTTTACAGGTTCCTCTTCCCCATGTAGAGGTTGCTTTTAGAGATATGGCTTTACTTTTTGAACAAAGAGCCTTCATGTGCTCTCATTTTTTTTACATACTTGGACCTTCATGTGTCCAATATATTTTTTTTTTCATCAGCCCATGTCTCCTTTTGCAATAAAGTTGGGGAAGAGTACCAGACTTTATGTAGAGCTTTTATTTGGTGGATGGATAGATGTCATGCTTACTTCCAGAGTAGAAGTGAAACATGTATACGGTGGAGTGTGTGTGATCTTGGCTTTAAAAGCATAAAGTAATTCTCTAAGAATCTCATTGACCTTGACAACACTCAATGCAAAACCAAGTAGCTAATGTAGGGGTTTTGAACAATATGGGCTTTGGTAGGATTGTGAATCACCATAAGAAACTCTTTACTTTATTCTTTTAAATGAAATCTCCGGTTATCAAGTCTTGCTTGGTATAAGCTTTAAGGTAACCCAAGTCTTATCATATCATAGCCAACAACAACCTAGACCAGAGCTTGCATATGCTACCCATAGATAGACAAGATAACAGAAAAGATCATGCTCAACCAGCAAATTCAAAGCTTAGGAGAATAGCAGGTTGAAACATAGGTACAAGAGAGAAATAAGAGCAACTATTCATCATAGCCATAGATAAAGATTTAAGCATAGACTCAAAACATTAAGGGACTAACCTGGATAGCTCTCATTTACTAACTTTATTCATAAGAAAATTTTATTAGTAATACTTACCTTAACTTACCTAATTGGGGGTCCTCCCCCAAGCTTATTTTGTTGACACCGATGTACCTATCAGCGGGGGACTCATGTTTTACGTTGTCGAGCGTTGACGTCTCCATAGTAAGATTCAACTTGATGAAGCAGCATCTGACCCTGGAGATGAGGATATAGATGATTTAACCCGCCGTACTTGTTTTACCTTTTTCTGGCGGTCGACAGCTTGTTCCGGTGTTTTTTTCGCCTGTTGCTTTCACACCTCGCATAGGCTTCTTGTTCTTTGCATGATACCCGATGGGGAATTCCTTCTCCCAGAACTTCTCCATGAATTTTATCAGGCTGTCTTTCTCTGGAGGTGTAACCTCCACTTCCTTCATGTTCTGACTGTTCCTCCCATACTTGATCTTGATCATGGAGCATTGCTCCACCTTCGGCCTGAACTCAAACTTCTCCTTCTTGCCATTAATGTGAAGCTAGATCTCTCCAACACCCACATTAATGTGAGCATCTGCTGTGCTCAAGAAGGGTCGCCCAAGGATTAGCGACGAGTCGTTGCTCACGTCCATGTCCAGCACCACGAAGTCAACAGGGATGAAGCAATCCCGGATACGCACCGGAATGTCCTCGGCTATCCCCTCCGGGTAGCGGACCATGGAGTCGGCCAGCTGCAATCTCTTGGAAGTAGGAGACAAGGTAGTATAATTTAAGCGGTCAAATACTACCTTTGGCATGACGCTGACGCTTGCCCCAGATCACAGAGTGCGTGCTCGAAATGCTATGTCCCAATTGTGCACATGATGGTGGGACATCCTGGGTCCTTCTTCTTTTCCGGGACCTTGTTCAATATGGCAGCACTGCACTCCTCAGTCAACTTTACGACCTTGGTACTTGGGAGTGGACGTTTGTTGTTGAGTATGTCCTTCAAGTACTTCGCATAGGTCGACACCTGCATAGCATCTAGCAATGGCACATGTATATTTAGTTTTTGAATAACTTCTATGAACCTGGCGAATTGCTCATCCGCTGATGGCTTCTTTTGACGTTGTGGGAATGGCAAGATGTTGGAGTCATAGAACTCATGTGGTGCAGTTTGTCCAACTGGTGCTAGCTCGGCTTCAGGCTCTTCCCTTTCTTCTGGGATCTCCTTCGTCGGCGCTGCTGCCTTTCCTGCATGGTTAGGTGGGACTGGATCCCGAGTAGCCTTACCGTTCCTCGTGGACACAGCCTTTACATTCTCAAAGGAAGAATCCGGTTGCCCCTGGAATTCTCCCCTTATCACCAGAAAGAATAGTGGTGGCTAGTTGAGCTAACTAGGTTTCTAGCATTTTGTTAAAGCTCAGCTGGCTCTGGAAGGTGGAGGACAAACTTTCTATCTTAGAATTTATGCCCTCCAGAGCCTTATCGTTAGCCGCAAGCCTCTTAGAGATATATTCATTGATCTTGGCCTAACCAAGGACCAGATCTTTAAGGGAAGGTTAGTTAGACAAAGAGTTATTGTTATCTCCCTGATAGAGTTGGCGTTGCTGGTTCCAGTTCCCTTGAGGCCGGTACCCGTTGTTGCTGTTTACGAACTGTACCTCCTCTTGAGTCTTGGGGCAGTTGTTCCCCGAGTGGCTGGTTTATCCACAGACTTCACATGTCATGTGTGAGTCCATTGACCCTTCAGTGTCGGTGCCCTCATCCTTGGTGTGGTCATCAAGGCGCTTCATGATGAGGTCCATCTTGGCGGCCAGCATGTCCACCTCCTTTACGGTGTGCATATCGCGTTTGCGCCCTTGAAGACGGTCGTCATTTTAGGATTGGTTTGACACCATCTTTTCGATGAGCAGCTTAGTGGCGGCCACGGTCAAGGAGAGGAATGCCCCTCCAGCAGCAGCATCCATGTGTTCATGGGCGGTCTGAGACAGCCCATGATAGAAGTTCTAGAGCAGGAGCCACTCTTGCATACCGTGGTGGGGGCACGCAAAAATGTAGTCTTGGAAGCGATCCCACGCCTCCGGAACAGTCTCCCCAGACTCTTGCTGGAAGCTAGAAATTCTCCCCCGAAGGGCATTGGTTTTTCCAATGGGGAAGAATTTGGCCAGAAATGCATTGGAGCATTTGGTCCACGTGTTCACCGCATCACGGTTGGAGTAGAACCATTGTTTGGCTCTTCCCAACAGCGAGAACGAGAACAAGTGGAGCCTAATGGCCTCTTGTTCGACTCCCCAGATGGTGATGGTGCTACACACCTCCAGGAAGTGCTGCAGGTGAGCACTAACATCTTCATTGGCCTTCCCGCAGAAAGGACTGGCCTGCACCATGTTGATCAGCGGGGCCTTGAGCTCAAAAGCATGGTCCCCCACAGCCACTTTCGGACCCGTAGGGATCTGGGTAGCGGACGGGAAGGAGTAGTCACGGATCGTCCTGTTGGCCATGGCTTCTTCCGGTTGGGGTGCTATGGGAACGGGTTGTTCTCCTTGGTTGGAGGATTCTCCGATCACTGGTTCGGTCTCCGACAAGAAGACCTGAGGGATTACGACACGAGAACGTACCCTCCTTCCCATGGTATTCGGGTTCTCGACGTAGTTGGATGGTAATTAGAAACCAGTCATACACTACCCTGTTTCACATCATAGAGAAACAGAGCAAAAGGCTAAACCTGCTAGATTACTGGCAATTAATCATGTTGCATTAAATACATGGATGATCAAAACTCTTTAACCATTGCTTTCGCTGGCAATGGCGCCAGAAATGCTTGTTGTTATTTCTTAGTATCACCACTTAGAGTACTAATGGCACTGGAGATACTTCATCGTAAATCTAGACATTACAGATATTCTACAAGCGCACAGAAGTACGTTGTAGCATTTCACCCGAGAGTATTCCAGAGTATCGTTATTTATTTATCCGCAGGGAAAGTGTTTAGTTAAAGAGAGGTGTCATCCAATGTATTTACTTAGAACAACATTAATATACCATAATCTAAACTGGCGTAAAGAATATGGAAGTGAATGGGTAATGTGACACACAGAAGTTCATTGCTCATCATTAAGGTAGCCTTAGTTAGTCATAGTACATTAGTAAAGATTACAAAGGTTCCATTAGCATCATATATATGGGGCTTGGATATACTACAATACCCTATACAAGCTCATTCAATGATTATATGCAAGAGGACATATTGAGGTATCCAGTGGTTCCCTCATCAAGGGACGACAGTAGGACGTCTTATCATAAAGGCCTAATATCCACTCCCGAACGTGGAGGATTACAAAGGACGGGCAGGGCTGTCACCACCTGCCACCTACCTCTACTAATCTGTGGGGCAGTGGTACCCTCAACAGTATTTCGTATTCCAAACACCATGCTTGCAATGTGAAATACAACTCTATCTATCACGTTAATAAATAGAGTAACCATAAGGCACATTGAGCCAATGTCATAGCATACATTCACTTGAACAAGGTGCAAGACATAAGTAGTATATACTAAGTGGATAAGGTATAACTGAGGCATACAACATAAGTATGAAGGTATTTTCATTAAGCTCAGAGTATTACAAGTAAGTAAGAGAATACAAGAACTGAACTATAGAATTTACCAAGACTCCTCCGGAAGCCTTCAGAAGATCTAATACTAGCACTATCACTACTAAGACTAAGACTAAGCTTGTTCAAAGGAGAGCTCTTCTTTGGAGTGTGTTTGAGTACGGCGCCCCTTGGAGGTATTTATAGCATCACATAGGTGGTTGGAGCCGGCCAGAGGCGGTTGAGGCCATTTGGAGGTGGGCCCAGGTCGGCCGAAGTCCCTAGGTCGGCCGACCCTTGGATCCACCATCTTCAGCATTGCTCGGCTCAGATGTAATCTCCAAGACGGTTTACAGTTGCAGGTCAAAGGAGGGCCGAGTCAGACACACGGGGAGGTCGGCGGACCTAGGGGGGTCAGCCGACCCTCCACAACCGCCTCTCGGGCCCATCTTCCACTGGAGACTTACATGTGGGTCCTGAGGTCGGTTCCAGGTGGGTTCTGTCGGTTTGGGTACACTTAGCTCTGGTTGTGGGCCCTTCAATCCATGGGATAGACATGTGGCTCATCTTTCACCATTAACTTCAACCGTGCATGAATCAGCGTTCACGATCATTACCTAGTGTGCTTCTTGACCTGTGTAGAGAATGGGCTCGATTGGGGTCCAGGCCAGGTCGCCCGACCTAGCCAGGTCGGCCGACCTGGGCCTGTGCCCAATTTCATCCACCTTTTGCACCGTAGTCCCTGTACTCAAATATATTCTAGATATGCATGGTATAACATTATTTGAATACTTATGTCTAAGTTATGCTTTGATCTTTATTGGTTTTCTGAGCCTATTGACGGTCAGATTTTCGTTATAAGGACCGTCAACACACCGTTCGGGACATGCCGAATCAAGGGAAGATGACCCCATGGAACATCTTCTTGGCATGTTTGAGGTCGGCAGCTCGGCAAGGTAGTGCTTCTACCCACTTGGACACATAGTCCACAGCTACCAAGATGTACTTGCAGTCATATGATTTGGGGATTGGCCCCATGTAGTCAATGCCGCACACATCAAAGAGCTCAACTTGCAAATTGTTTGTGAGTGGCATGGCATCTCTTTTGTTGATGTTGTCGTGCCGTTGACATCTATCACATCTTCTAATGAACTCTTTGGTGTCATCGTACATGGTCGGCTAGAACAACCCAATTTGCCAAATTTTGGCATGGGTTCTGAACACTCCATAGTGTCCCCCATACAGAGATGCATGACATCTCTCTATGATCTTGGTGGCTTCAATCATTGGGACACACTTCCTTAGCAACCCATCGGCGCAAACCCGATATAGGTATGGCTCATCCCACAAGTGGAAGTGGCTTTCATGCTCCAACTTCTTCTTGTTTCCACCTGGGGGAACATAGCCTACCACTATATAGTTTACGATATTTGCATACCATGGGTTATCATCTGTTACCTTAAGGAGTGTGTCGTCCCTTAGATAGTCATTGATGGGTAGATCATGTGTCTCTTCAACCTGCAACCTAGATAGATGATCGGCTACCGAGTTTTCTACTCCCTTTTTATCTTGGATTTCTAGATCAAATTCTTGGAGAAGAAGGATCCATCGGATGAGCCTAAGTTTAGCATCCTTCTTAGTGAGGAGGCATTTCAGAGCAGCATGGTCTGTGTAGACGATTACCTTTGCCCCCACTAAGTAGGATCTAAACTTATCTATCGCAAAGACCACAGCCAACAACTCTTTTTTAGTGGTGGCATAGTTCAGCTGGGCTCCGGTTAAGGTTTTGCTAGCGTAGGAAATGGTGTAGTGCCTCTTGTCCTTGGTTTGGCCCAGGACAGCTCCTACGCCATAATCGCTAGCATCGCACATGATCTCAAAGAGTAGCGCCCAGTCGGGTGGTTGAATGACTGGAGTGGAGATAAGTGCCTTCTTTAGGATTTGGAAGGCTTCATGGCACTCATCAGTGAAGATGAACTCTGCTTCTTTTGCTAGAAGATTGGTTAAGGACCGGGCAATATGAGAGAAGTCTTTTATAAAACGCCGATAAAATCCGGCATGTCCTAGAAAGCTGTGGATTCCCTTCACGTTCGTGGGAGGTGGAAGCTTCTCGATAACTTCAATTTTAGCCTTGTCCACCTCTATGCCATGTTCGGACACCTGCTCAGCCCTTGAGCATCACTCAAGCGAAGATCAACCCGGCGTGCACCCGAGACATGTATGACGTTTATATGGAGGAGGAGAAGGACACGGCGGAGAAGATAGTTTCCCGCCTTAAGTTCTAGGTTTTCTTGTTATGTAAGAAGAACCCATGTAATGAACTTTGTCAGATGTAAATGCTAATGTTTCATCAACAAAAGTACTCCTTTATCTGTATTTTAATTTTCCCGTTCCTTCTGTGTGGAGACAGAAAGTAGATGGCCTGTGCTTGAATGTAGCCTGTCTTGGGTTGTTTTTAAACAACTCGGCATGATTCAAAATTTTTCCGTATATGCGTTACTTGGCAAGCAAGCGTAGCATGATACTTGTATCAGAATTCCAAGCTTGATGGCAATGGAATATAGACACTTTATTATCGTTTGGCTGAAAAAGCCGATATCAGGTACATTGAAAGGACTGACTTTTTTATTGACTCTTAACAACTCCTAAAAACTTCTTAAGGGTAAAAACACCGCAAGTGCTCAATGTTCCAAGCATTGGGCACCTCTGTTCCGTCTTCCCGCCGTAGCTGATAAGTACCCGGGCCGATAACCCTTGATACTGTGAATGGGCCTTTCCAAGGCGAAGATAGCTTGTGTTGTTCTTTTGTACTCCGGAGGACTAGATCACCGATGTTGAACGACCGCACTTGGACGTTTTTGTTGTGATATCTCCTGAGTTCTTGCTAGTACTTGGTTGTCCTGACCAACGCGGCTAGCCTCGCTTCCTCTAGCATGTCCACGTCTTCTGCTCTACTCTGCTCTATTGCTTCCTCCGAGTAGTTTTGGATTCTTGGAGCATTGTACTCGATGTCCACCGGGAGTACTGCTTCTGAGCTGTAGACCAGGAAGAAGGGTGACTGCCTCATCATGTGGCTGGGCTGGGTTCTGAGCCCCCATACCACGGCTGGCAATTCTTGCACCCACTTGCCGCCGTATTTTTTGAGCGGTTCATAGAGCCTTGGCTTGAGTCCTTGGAGTATGAGGCCGTTAGCTCTCTCAACTTATCTATTGGCATGTGGGTGCGCCACCGATGCATAGCGGACTTCAATTCCCAGATTATCGCAGAAATCAAAAAACTCATTCCCTGTGAATTCGGAGCCAAGATCAGTGATAATGTGATTCGGGACGCCGAAACGATGAGCGATGTCTTGGATGAACTCGGCTACCTTTGCTGCTGTAGCGTTGACAAGCGGCTTGACTTCGATCCACTTGGTGAACTTGTCGATCACCACGTAGAGATACTTAAAACCTCCTGGCGCCGTCTTGAGTGGTCCAACCATATCAAGCCCCCAGCATGCGAAGGGCCAAGAGGACGGTATGGTGTTGAGAATCGTTGCGGGGACGTGAGCTTGCCGAGCAAAGAACTAGCAGCCCTGTCTAGTCTTCATGATTTCTTCTGCATCGGCCACAGTGTATGGCCAATAGTGCCCGGACCGGAAGGCCTTGCCGACGATCGTGCGGTGGGTCGCGTGGTTGCCATAGATTCCACCATGGATTTCTTCAAGGATCTCCCATCCAACTTCTGGAGGGACGCACTTCATCAACACTCCAGACTTGCTCAGCTTTCACTTTATCTTCGGGCTCTTTCTAGTGTATGGATGTACTCGGTAAAGGGCTTTGTCCACTCGGGTGTAATCACCATGACTTGCTGATGAGGGGGTGTTGTAGTCGGCTGTACTTCCTGCTCTTTGATGGATGGTTGTAACAGCTCATGGACGAAAACGCCGCCCAGTACTTGCGCTCAGTGGGAATCCAGCTTGGAAAGTGCATCAGCAGCCATGTTGTTGTCCCTAAGGACGTGATGAAATTCAAGTCCATGGAAGTGCTTCTCGAGTTTGCGGACCTCCATGTAGTATGCGTCCATGTTCTCCTTGGTGCAGTCCCAGTCTTTGTTGACCTGGTTGATGACCACCGAGGAGTCGCCGTAGACCACCATGTGTTTGATGCCAAGGAAAGCAGCCAGGTGTAGCCCGTGCAGTAGACCTTCGTATTCGGCTTCATTGTTGGTGGCTTTCCAGAGGATCTGAAGGACGTACTTGAGTTGATCGCCTTTCGGAGATATGAACAGTACTCCTGCGTTGGCTCCTTCAAGCTTCATTGACTCATCGAAGTACATGATCCAATGCTTGAGTGGTTCTTCTGGCACCGATTGTTGTATTTCTGTCCACTCAGCAACAAAGTCCACCAGGGCTTGCGACTTGATGGCAGTGTGTGGGATGAAGTCGATGGCATGAGAGCCCAACTCAATCGCCCATTTGGAGATTCACCCTGTTGCGTCCCGGTTGCGGGGGATGTCACCAATTGGGAAAGAGGTGACTACAACAACCCGGTGAGTGTCGAAGTAGTGGCGCAGCTTGCGAGACGTGATCAAAACAGCATATAATAGCTTCTCGACCTGGGGGTAGCATACTTTTTATTCTATGAGCACCTCGCTGATGAAGTAGACTGGCCGTTGTACCTTATATACATGGCCGGGTTCCTCCTGCTCGACTACAATAGCAGTGCACACGACGTGAGTTGTTGCTGCGATGTAGAGGAGCAGTGGTTCCTGATCAGCTGGTGCAGTTAGTACTGGTGGTGTCTGGAGGAATTTCTTGAGATCTTCAAACGCTGCATCAGCTTCTACAGTCCACACGAACTTGTCTTGCTTCTTGAGGAGCTTGAAGAAAGACAATCCTCTGTCACCCAGTCTTGAGATGAATCGGTTGAGGGCCACCATGCATCCGGTCAGCTTCTAGACATCCTTGAGGGATTTAGGAGGTGCCATGGATGTGATAGCGGTAATCTTCTCAAGATTGGCCCCAATTTCCCGGTGGCTGACTATGAAGCCTAGCAGTTTTCTTGCGGGCACGCCAAACACGCACTTGGTGAGGTTGAGCTTCCATTGGAATTCCCTGAGGTGTGCGAAGGTCTCAGACAAGTCATCAATGAGGCTGTCCGGGTTCTTTGTCTTCACGATGATGTCATCAACGTAGGCCTTGACATTGCGGCCGATCTGAGTCTTCAAACAACTCTGAATTGCACGCTGATATGTTGCCCCCGCGTTCTTGAGTCCAAAGGACATTGTGGTGTAGCAGTAGGCGCCAAACAGAGTGATGAACGTCGTCTTGATCTAGTCGTCTTTGTGCAGGTTTATCTGATGATAGCCCAAGTAGCAGTTGAGGAAACAGAGTAGAGAGCAGCCAGCTGTAGAGTCCACCACCTGATCAATGCATGGCAGCCTGAAAGGATCCTTTGGGCAGTGCTTGTTCAAGTCGGTGTAGTCGACACACATCCTCCACTCGTTGTTGTTCTTCTTTCGCACCAGGACAGGATTAGTGAGCCAGTCAGGGTGGAACACCTCTTTAATGAACCCGGCTGCTAGTAGTTTCGCCAGCTCCGATCGGATGGCTTCTTTCTTGTCCTGGGCGAAGCATCATAGGCATTGTTTCTTCGGTTCGGCCACTGGATCAATGTTGAGTTTGTGCTCAGCCAACTCCCTTAGGACTCCCAGCATGTCAGATGGCTTCCATGCAAAGATATCACAGTTGTCCCGTAAGAAGTTGGTGAGCGCGCTTTCCTATTTGGCAGGCAGGTTAGTGCCGATCGGCACCGTCTTGGAGAGGTCACCCATCCCTAGGTCCATTGCCTTGATTGGAACTTCCTGTGAGGGCTTCATGGTTGACGCGGTTGGCTTTTTCGTTGGAATGTCCAACTTAGCCTCGCCGAGTTGTTTCGGCATAGCTACTACGATTGCTGCCTGGCTCAGTTGCTGCATGTTTGCAGCAATTATCACTGCCTCAGTGTCGCAATCGTAGGAGGTCTTCAAGTCGCCCTTTAAGGATATGATCCCCTTAGGGCCTGGTATCTTCAAGACGTGGTAGATGTAGTGTGGAACCGCCTTGAATTTCGCCAGAGCAGGTCTTGCCAGGATCGCGTGGTACGATGATTCGAAGTCGGTGACCTCGAATGTAATGTACTCGGTCCTGTAGTTAGCCTCGGTACCAAATGTAACTGAAAGTGATACCGGGCCAAGGGGCACGGCGTCGTTGCCTGGGACGATACCGTAGAAGGGTGAATTAGTGGGCTTGAGCAGGTTGGTGATGTCCAAGCCCATCTTCTTCAGAGTCTTGGCGAATAGGATGTTGAGTCCACTTCCACCATCGATCAATGTCCTCGTGAGTCACACGCCAGCTACTACTAGATCCAATACGAGAGGGTACCGTCCTGGGTTCTTGATGTTGGTCCATTGATCATCACGAGAGAAACTGATCGGGACCTCTAACCACTTCAGGAAGGTGGGAATGGCAGGCTCGATGCAGGCAATCTCGCGTTGGATAAGCTTTTGCTTGCGCTTCGATTTGGTCTGAGTGATCCCCCAAAGATGACGTTGACCACTTTGTCGGCCTGTTGATAGCTGGTGTCTTTGTCACCCTTGTCTCCTTTGTCATCAGGGTTGTTGGGTTTAGGAGCGCCTTCAGAGGTGAAGGCTTTCTTGAGCCCATAGCACTCCCTACTCGAGTGTTTGTACTTTGTTGTCAAGAAAGCCTTCGCCTCTGAAGGCGCTCCTAAGCCCATAGCACTCCCTACTTGAGTGTTTGTCCTTTGGATTAAAAGGGCATTGCTTTTTGAGTAGTTTGTTGAACTTCCTACGAGAAGAACCTTTCTCAGCAACATTGACCGACTCTTCGGGCTTGTGTTTCTTGTCGTTGAAGTCACGCTTGCCACCGTTGTCGACTTGCTTGCCCTTGTTGCGGTCGTTGTTGTTGTTGCGGTCACCTCCCCGCTTGTTTCGGTTGAATCGTTAGCGTTGTAGGGCTTCTGCCATGAACCCTGGAAGTTGTTGATGAACACCTTGCAGAGTGCATCCCAGGAGTCGATGGAGCTTGGCTTCAGCCCTTCTAACTAGGTTAGCAGGGCCTGGTCGAGGACTACTGGAAGATAGGTGCACATAGTGTCGGTGTTGCCCCTTGCCGCCTTGATCACCGAGTAGTAGATACGGAGCCACTGCTCTGGAACTCACTTCCCGTCATATCTTTCGATATGAGCTGGTTTGAACTTGTCGGGCTAGGAAGTGGTACGGATGCGGTCTGAGAAGATCGGGAACCCTTCATACTTGTCAAGGTGGTGATAACCCTGACCTGGTGGCCCGTAGACCTGGTCATACTCCTGGCGCCGTCTGTGTTCGTCTTCTTCGCGATCGCGGGCACGTGCCGAAATGACAGTTCGTGCGTCTTTGTTCTGCAAGCGGTGTCGCAGATCTTTGTCATCGTCGCGGTGGCTGTGGCGTGCATCCCTCTCCCTGTTCCTGTCGCGCCCGCCATTGTGGCTTTGTTGAGCAACGTGGTGGCTAGGGCCGGCACCGTGGTTTCTACCTCCGGCACCGACTACCATGCCTCCCTCGTTGTCGGGTTGATGGCGGGCTCTGCTTGGGTGATGGAAGTGATTGCTGCGATTGCCGCCGTCGACGGGCCGGCTACTTGCATGGTAGCTTGGTGCGTTGGACCTAGTGATGGTGTTGGTAGGGTTGATTGCATCATGCTGGATAGCCACTGTCTAGAGCATAGTCTTCATTCTCTCAATTTCTGGAGTTTGCACCATATTGTCGAGTTCTCCTATGACAGCTAGGATGTTAGCTGCGGTGGTGGGGTAGACAGCTTGTTTGGCGACTTGTATGAATTTTTCATTGAGGTTCTGTGGAGGTTTCGTTCTCTACGCCGGTTTTGGTCAGCTTTGGCTTCATTGTCCATGGTTGGTTCGTCATTGGAGACTTTTGCTTCTTGGTGAATAATCACCATGGCTTGGCGCCCTGGTGCAAAGCTTCCTGTGCTTGAAGTTACTGGGACAGTTGAGCTGCGTCCGCTTGAAGACTCCAGGGGCAGCCTGTGTTGAAACGGGAGTGGATCAATGCATGCGATGATGCGAGACATGTCGAGGTCTTCTTGCGGTGTTGCTCCAAGCTTTGGCTTACGTCCTAGCCAATGAACGAATCGTCCTTCGGGGGTTGAAGTAATGATGAGTCTGACTTGTTTCGCACTTAGGGGTAGCTCGTTGAATTCGACCAGAGATCGGAGTTGTTTTGAGGACATCGCCTGGAAAACGGAGGTAGGGCCCGCGAGACCAAAGGGAAACTAGCTCGGGGTGTCAGTCTCATGTTTAGCAGTGGCTTGACTCCTTTTCTTATGGATTTTTGAACTGGCGGATTTTGGCGTGACCGATGGTTCAGGAACCGACTCGGACCACCTAGTCCACCATGAAATCTTCCCAGTCCAAGTTGGAGTTGAACTAGGAGTTGAGACTTTCTGAGCCCGAGTTGGGTTCGAGCCCAGGGTTTCAGATGCCCGAGTTGAATTCGGACCCGGGGACATGATCTCGTCGAGCTTGTCGGCGAGTTGCTCCAGAGTCGGCGACTTGAGGACGTGGTCGAAGTTGCCCACACCATCCGTCGTGCAGACCCAGGAGCCAAAGACGAAGGTGGCGTCCTTCTTGAATGCCATGTCGACGTCGCAGTTGATGATGACTGGTGCCATTGAGCTTCCTTTATGAATTCTCGATGAAAGCCCCTACCTGGCACACCAGCTGTCGGTTTTTTATATCGGCTAGCCTACTATAGGGGGTCCCTAAGTAGTCGAGTTGTTCGTAAGGGCCTCGCCGAAACCAGAAGCGCGATGGTGAACACGAGATGATTTAGACAGGTTCAGACCGCCTCGAGAAGAGAGCGTAATACCCTACGTCCTGCATGGTAGATCGCTTCGTATTAATGGTAATGATTTTACAAGGGATCCCTGCCTCACCTTATATACTCAGGAGACAGGGTCTACAAGGCAAGAAATACAAACTCCTAGTCGGATACAATACACAGAGTCCTAACATGAGTAGGCCCGGTTGTTTCCTAGTAGCTGACTAGTTTTCTTAAGCTGTACGCCTCTTCCTTGTATCTGTCAGAGTTGCCGGCCAAATTTCCTAGTGGGTCTACAGCCCATGAGGACTCCCATGGATCTTGGACCGTTCTGTCCTGAACAGATTTTAGAACACATAGTGTTGAAAGATTTTACCATAACTCCTTGCACCGATCTCCAAAACTTATGATTCTTGATGCGTCAGAAAGAAGATTTGATGGAGCTTCATATTTTATAATTTTCCTCCAAGGTACTTCTCTGATCATGGGCAGAAAACTAGTCTCAACAGCAACCTTCCAGAGATATTGATGATCGAATCTCACGACTTCTTCGGGGCATGATTCATCACCTATAGCTTGGACAAACAAATCTCCAAGGAACATTAGTCTTTAAAAATCAATTGACACGGTGACATATCTTGTTCATATTCACTTGTCTTATGTGTGGGCTCGATAGTGGATGATGGGCCACTAACAAAAGTTAGCACCTACCACTAAAGAGCGAATCTTCACAAAGCCATCAACTTGTGGGAGCGAGTTTGGACTTGTTAAAGCCCAAGCTTAGTGTCTAGATTTCACCTGCTTTCAAGGACACAAACAAGAAAACAAGGGTATATGCAATAATAAAAATTAGGGTTAGTCCAAAAAATTAGATAGGTCTCTCTAGGGTTCGTATTGCCGATCCCCGCCAACGGCGCCAGAAAAGCTTGTTGACGGTCCATAGACGCACCAATTGTGAATCGCAAGCGCACGGATCATCATAGCTTTTCCCTTAGAGTATTCCATCAAAGGTTTATCAATCCGTGGATCGACAATGAACTACCTAGGGTTTCCCATCTAATCTAACGGATCTATCCTAGCATGAAGCGTTGATTGCATATAAAGGGTAAACCTACTATAAGATTTGAGTGGTGTGTAGGTAGATCGCACCCATGAACATAGGCAAAGATTGAGCACAACTAAAGGGGTAAATGATCCTATCGCCTTCTAGTTGTAGTTCTAGCCAATAAGAGCAAGCACATCATGCATCTCATCCAAAGCAATCTTTAAACTACTATCCTCTGGTCAAACCCCCGAAAGCCCCACAGTACACGGGATCACACCCTGTCACGATGCTCCCTATCGATGTGGGTAACCTAAGAGCACGTTCACGAAGAACGTGTTGAACCACTTGGTAGATCCGGTATGAACCTCTAGCCACCAAGGCTACAAGATCACCTTAAGCAATCTATATCGATAATAGATTGAAAGCAAAGCAAAACCAAGAAAAGCACAAGATCATAGAAGGAGGAATCGAGTCGCTAAAAGGTCGGATGACATGAATAACATTACTCATATAATAGATGTGTCTGGATCATCACCACCGAGTACATACCATTGATGACTCCAACTAGCTCATGAACTCCGTCATGGCACAACCATGCAGGGAGGCCATGGCGGCTAGGGTTGGCCTAAGCCATCCCCTAGACAACTTCGAGGACTTGCGGCGGCCGTCGTTTCCCTTTGATGTATGCCCTAGGTTTCGCCGAGTTCTGGTGGATGGATGTTCGTGCCTTCAGGGTACCGGAGCTATAAATAGTCCGAGGAAACCCTAGCTCGAAGGGGAGGTCGAGGCGGCGCTAGAAAGGCCTGGGCCTGACCGGCTCCATAGGTCCCAGGCCGGCTGGCCGGCCTAGGACCTTTTTGGCCTGCCTCGGCCCCATCTTTTGCGTGCAAGCTCCTTGATCCTCCAGGAATTGATTTGCCAATGCATGTGGGTATTTGACGTCGATTGCTTCGGGATAAGATTGGGTCTTGATAACTTTCCATATGTCTGCCTAATTCGCCTTGATCCCGAAGTCATCTGACCTTATCTTCAAGTCTTTGCCCTTGCTCATTCTTGGAGATTGGTTCACCATAGATGAGAGTGAATGAAATCTGAGTTGTATTAGGTCCTTTGCCTTCATATTCCTCCATGCTACGCATGACCTTGGCTTTGTCCAAAAGTGCTCATTTATAGCTCAAAAACTTGCGTAAACCAAAATCCTCCAAAAATACATGCATATGCGAAAACGGGGTTATTTCAAGTGCCAAGTGGCGGGTTAGTATATGAATTGTCCCAAAACACCACTTAATTAGCACTTAAAAGGTGTCGCTAACGAGTGTCAACAGGCCGTCTGCATATACAAAGGCATCAACCATCAGGTTTGGGCACTTGCCGCTGCGCAAATTGCTGCATCCATAGCAACTTGGTCCACATGAGCTCGTCGCAAGCTCTCTTGTAGCATCATGGCGACCAACGGTGAGATTACCAAACTTGAGGGTTGCGTGAGACTGCCTCCAAGCTCATCCCGGCTCTACAAGCATTTCATCCTTCAAGGCCCTCGGCCCAAGGCAGTGCAAAGAGGAAACGGAAGAGCCTGCAGATGCTCACTAACACCTCAAGACTATCTCAAGCACTCTTCTAGCACCAAGCTTCCAAGTCCCCAAGACTTCTCCCTGGTGGATAAACCCAATACCAAGTCCCCAACATATTTCTCTACTGGTGTCTATAGATTTCTACCAATGATGTGCTAATCCCGGATATTGACATCTATTTATAGTCCAGTGTTAGTTGTATACATGTGACCCCAGTTACACTGTATAGCGCGTGAGCTCTAAGCTGCGCAGCTCCTTCTTTCGCGGCATTCCATCCACCCTTAAAAGTGTCCGACAAGATCAGTAAGCATGGGTCCATCCTGTGCACTCATGGGCGTACTGTTATTGTCTCCGCGTGCTCAGACACTCGGGGTGACCTTATCTTTTGGGCGGCCCGACTGCCCCGAAGCTCGGAGATTCTTCT
This sequence comes from Alloteropsis semialata, assembly GCA_004135705.1. Classification (NCBI taxonomy): domain Eukaryota; kingdom Viridiplantae; phylum Streptophyta; class Magnoliopsida; order Poales; family Poaceae; genus Alloteropsis; species Alloteropsis semialata. The sequence continues at coordinate 44,336,435 of CM014272.1, read as the reverse complement.
CTTTTGACCATTCGCCCGATTATTCTAATCGGCCCAATGCTCGGGGACTACTCCATATGGAGAGCTCCTTGCGTCACTCTCCATATGCCCCATCAGGATGTGTCACTTTTCTCAAAGTGGTGCAGCTCCTCGTGGTGCCCAACTCGGCTACAACTCGGGGTTTTCACCCCCAGGTCTGATAGGATCATCCCCAATGATTCCTTTTCTTTTTGAGAACCGCCCACCCTTGTGTCGACCTGATGGCTAAGACACTTCAGCCGACTACAGAGGCTTCGTTTCTTCATCGAAAGTCCGCCACAAGCTTGCACGTTGCTCGGGGACTTGTGGGATATGGGTACCCCTGTGCCCACTACCCACCGGGTAGACAGTCAGCCTAGGCCCACGTCTGACAACTATGTGGGCCGACTCTGGGCCAGCCCATGAGGATCTCTAGACTTGATGGACAAGATTGATAAAGACTTGGCCAGCAAGGCATGCGGCGAGATACTCGGATCTCACCCGAAGATCACTGAGCTTACGTTGCAACCAACTCAGATTAGTTTCCTAGTTGTAACCAGAAACAATTAGAGATAACTGACTTGTAAACCCTAGGTCGTCAGCCTATATAAGGCCGCCTAGGTTGATCCCCTCAGATCGTCTCAATTCATTCTTCCACCCCCCATTGTAACCACAAACTCGCCATTGTTCTCTGGAGCATTGCTGAGCAAAAGCAATCCAGGACCCTCAAGCACAAGGCGTAGGGTGTTATACCTTCGGGTAGCCCGAACCTGTACAAGCCTTGCGTCTCTGTGTTACCTCGAGCTTCCTAGTCTGGCGATTGCCCTTTGCCTACAAATCAACCACTTGGGTACCCCCAGGTGGACTACTGAACGATAAATCCGACAGAAACTTCAGAGGTCAAAGCAACAATCTTAGAAGGTGAATTTCACCAATCTAATTTTAGACAACCCCAACATGACTAGGGAAAAATGGATGTAAAACTTTCTATAGATGTCCATGAAAAACAATTTTGCCTGATTTCGTGTCTGTTTGCGAAAGTTATGGCCGTTTGAAGGAAGTACCTCTGAATCAGGGTTTTGACTGGGTGAAAGATCTGCGATGGGGAAAAAAATAAACCAGCAACAAGACTCAACATAGGACACAAATTGAAAACTGTGGACTTCGAAACTAAATTGTTCAAAGGCTAAGCGATGGTTGTAGGACATGGGAAGTTTTTTTGGTAGGCTTTTCGTGGATAGTAGGACGAAGACGAAGAAATCAGTAATGAAATTAGGGTAAGCCCGACAGGAATACATGAGTCTCTGATTACCACTTGATGGGAACTAGGGTGTCCGATCTTCCGTCAGGTGATGATAACCCTCATTTTGGTGGAGCACGACAAATCGATCCGGCTTCAGATCCAAAGCTTAGCACCACAACTCCTCTGGTTATCAATCGTGTCACTAATCTAGTTGACCTCACCAAGAAGGCTAATCCTTGCCTGGGAAATGAAGAACACAAGCAAGAACTTGAAAGTACTCAGCTCAATTGAAAGTGACAAACTGCAGGTGTATGACTAAGATCACGAAGTGGGGTTTCACAACCAAAGATGGCGACTGTTCGAAGATAGATTGATCTAAAGTAAAACCCAAACCCTAACTTAGGCAACTCTACTGAATATATGGGGTTTAGGGGCATGCAAACCCCCTGGACGCATCCCTAAAGGGCTCCAAAACGATACATGGGCCAACAGCCTAAAAGACAGTGATGCAGCACCCTGACAGATTCTAAACATCTAATTATTTTGACAATTCCGGTTGATTCAGGAGGAATTTTGAAATTATCTTTTCAACCATATATAAATCATCAAAATTGGACTCCATATGCGATCTAGGCGTCAAATCTAAGGCTATGGATATAGCGATGGGAGTTCTCCTATACTTGCTTTAGGCACCAGGGTATCCTAGACCTCTAGGAAATTGCCGGCAAATAGCTCTACACCGTACTATTGACGATCCTTATAATGAAAATCAGACCGTCAAAAGGCTCAGAAAACCAATAAAGATCAAGGCATAACTTAGACATTTGTATTCAAATGATATTGTACCATGCATATCTAGAATATATTTGAGTACAGGGACTACGGTGCAAAAGATGGACGAAACTGGGCACAGACCCAGGTCGGCCGCCTGGCTAGGTCGGCCGACCGGGCCTGGACCTCAATCGAGCCCATCCTCCACACAGGTCAAGAAGCACACAAGGAGATGATCATGGACGTTGAAACATGGTCGGTTCAAGTCAAGGGTGAGGATGAGCCACGTGTCACTCCCACGGATTGAAGGGCCCACACCTCAACTCAATTGCACCCAAATGAAGTATACCCACCTGGAACCGTCATAAGGACCCACATGGTAGTCTACCAGAGAAGAGTGGGGCCGAAAGGCGGCGGAACCAGGTCGGCCGACCTGGCTAGGTCGGCCGACTTGGCCCTGCGGCCGTTTCGCTTCCCCCTTGACCCGTACCTATAAACCGCCATCACAAGTCCATCTGAGCCGTGCAACGCTGAAGACGGTGGATCCAAGGGTCGGCCAACCTGGGGACTTCGGCCGACCTGGGCCCACCTCCAAACTGCCACGACCGCCTCTGGCGGGCTTCAACCGCCTATGTGATGCTATAAATACCTGCAAGGTGCGCCGTACCCAAATACACACCAAAAGAAGAGCTCTCCTTTGCTACAAGCTTAATCTTAGTCTTAGTAGTGTTAGTCATAGTAGTAGATCTTCAGAAGGGCTTCCGAAGGAGTCTTGGTAAGTTCTAGAGTTCAGTTCTTGTATTCTCTTACTTACTTGCAATACTCTGAGCTTAATGGAAATACCTTCATACTTATGTTGTATGTCTCAGTTATACCTTATCCACTTAGTATATACTACTTATGTCTTGCACCTTATTCATGTGAATGTATGCTATGACATTGGCTCAATGTGCCTCTTGGTTGCTCTATTTATTAACGTGATAGATAGAGTTGTATGACATATTGGAAGCATGGTGTTTGGGATATGGAATACTGTTGAGGGTACTGCTGCCCCATGGATTAGAAGAGGTAGGCGGCAGGTGGTGACAGCCCTGTCCGTCCTTTGTAATCCTCCACATTCGGGAGTGGGTATTAGGCCTTTATGATAAGACGTCCTACTGTCGTCCCTTGATGAGGGAACCACTGGATATCTCGATATGTCCTCTTGCATATGATCATTGAATGAGCTTGTATAGGGTATTGTAGTATATCCAAGTCCCATATGTATGATTCTAATAAACCCTTATTAATCTTTACTAATGTACTATTACTAACTAAGACTACCATAATGAAGAGCAATAAACTTCTATGTGTCACATTACCCATTCACTTCTATATCATTTACCCCTGTTTAGATTTTGGTATATTAATGTTGTTCTAAGTAAATGCATTGGATGACACCTCTCTTTAACTAAACGCTTTCCCTGCAGATAAACAAATAACGATACTCTGGAATACTCCCGGGTGAAATGCTACAACGTACTTCTGTGTGCTTGCAAAATATATGTAACGTCTAGGTTTACGATGAAGTATCTCTAATGGTGCTAAGAAATACCAACAAGCATTTTTGGCCGTTGCCGGGGAAAGCAATGGTTAAAGAGGTTTGATCATCCATGCATTTAATGCAACATGATTAATTGCCAGTAATCTAGCAGGTTTACCCTTTTGCTTTGTTTCCCTGTGATGTGAAACAGGGTAGTGCATGACTAGTGTCCAATTACCATCCAACTACGTCGAGAACCCGAATACCATAGGAAGGAGGGTACGTTCTCGTGTCGTAATCCCTCAGGTGTTCTTGTCGGAGACCGAACCAGTCATCGGAGAATCCTCCAACCAAGGAGAACAACTTGTTCCCGTAGTACCCCAACCGGAAGAAGCCATGGCCGACAGGACCATCCAAGACTACTCCACCTTGTCTGCTGCCCAGATCCCTGTGGGTCCGAAGGTGGAAATGGGGAATCATGCTTTTGAGCTGAAGGCCCTGCAAATCAACATAGTGCAGGCTAGCCCCTTCTGTGAGAAAGCCAATGAGGACGCCAGTGCTCACCGCAGCATTTCCTGGAGGTGTGCAGCACCATCACCATCCGAGGAGTAGATCAAGAGGCCATCTGGCTCCGCCTGTTTCCGTTCTCACTGTTGGAAAGAGCCAAACAATGGTTCTATTCCAACTATGATGCGGTGAACACGTGGACCGAGTGCTCCAATGCCTTCTTGGTGAAGTTCTTCCCCATTGGGAAAACCAATGCCCTTCGGGGAAGAATTTTCAACTTCCAGCAAGAGTCTGGGGAGACAGTTCCGGAAGCGTGGGATGGCTTCCAGGACTACATTCTGGCATGCCCCCACCATGGCATGCAAGAGTGGCTCCTGCTCCAGAATTTCTACCATGGGCTATCCCAGACAGCCCGTAAACATATGGACGCTGCTGCTGGAGTGGCATTCCTCTCCTTGACCATGGCTGCCGCTAAGCTGCTCATCGAAAAGATGGTGTCAAACCAATCTTGGAATGACGACCGTCTTCAGGGACGCAAACGCGATATGCACACCGTGAAGGAGGTGGACATGCTGGCCGCCAAGATGGACCTCATCATGAAGCACCTCTATGACTGCACCAAGGATGGAGGCGCCGACAACGAAGGGCCACTGGACTCACACAGACGTGTGAAGTCTGTGGAGAAACTGGCCACTCGGGGAACAACTGCCACGAGACACAAGAGGAGGTACAGTTCGTTAACGGCAACAACGGGTACTGGCCTCAAGGGAACTGAAGCCAGCAACGCCCATTCTACCAGGGAGGTAACAATAATAACTCTTTCTCTAACCAACCTTCCCTTAAAGATTGTGTCCTTAGTCAGGCCAAATTAATGAATCAATCTCTAAGAGGCTTGCTGCTAACGATAAGGCTCTGGAGGGCATAAATTCTAAAATAGAAAGTTTGTTCTCCACCTTTCAGAGCCAGCTGAGCTTTAACAAAATGCTAGAAACCCAGTTAGCTCAGCTTGCTGCCGCTGTTCCTTCTGGTGATAAGGGGAGAATTCCCGGGCAGCCAGATTCCTCCTTTGAAAATGTAAAGGCTGTGTCCACGAGGAGCGGTAAGGCTATTCGTGATCCAGTCCGTCCTAACCCTGCAGGGAAGACAGCAGCACCAAGGAAGGAGAACCCAGAAGAAGGAGAAGAGCCTGAAGCCGAGCTAGCGCCAGCTGGATGAACTGCGCCACATGAGTTCTACGACAGCAACATCTTGCCGTTCCCTCAACGCCAAAAGAAACCGTCGGCGGACGAGCAATTTGCCAGGTTCATAGAGGTTATACAAAAATTAAATATACATGTGCCATTGCTGGATGCTATGCAGGTACCGACCTACGCAAATTACTTGAAGGACATCCTCAACAACAGACGTCCACTCCCAAGTACCGAGGTCGTACAGTTGACTGAGGAGTGCAGTGCAGCCATCCTGAACAAGGTCCCAGAAAAGAAGAAGGACGCAGGATGTCCCACCATCACGTGTACAATCAGAACACGGCATTTTGAGCATGCACTCTGTGATCTGGGGGCAAGTGTCAGCGTCATGCCAAAGGTAGTATTTGACCGCCTTAATTATACTACTTTGTCCCCTACTCCCATGAGACTGCAGCTGGCTGACTCCATGGTCCGCTACCCGGAGGGGATAGCCGAGGACATTCCGATGCGTATCCGTGATTGCTTCGTCCCTGTCGACTTCGTGGTGCTGGACATGGACGTGAGCAACGACTCGTCGCTCATCCTAGGGCGACCCTTCTTGAGCACAACAGACACACACATTAATGTGGGTGCTAGAGAGATCCAGCTTCACATTAATGGTAAGAAAGAGAAGTTTGAGTTCAGGCCAAAGGTGGAGCAGTGCTCCATGATCAAGATCAAGTATGGGGGAAACAGTCAGAATGTGAAGTAAGTGGAGGTGACACCTCCAGAAAAAGACAGCCTAATAAAGTTCATGGAGAAATTCTAGGAGAAGGAATTCCCCATCCGGTGTTATGCAAAGAACAACAAGAAGCCTATACGAGGTGCGAAGGCACAGGCGAAGAAAACATCGGAGCAAGCTGTCGACCGCCAAAAGAAGGTAAAACAGGTATGGCGGGTTAAATCATCTGTATCCTCATCTCCAGGGTCAGATGCTGCTTCATCAAGTTAAATCCTACATCGGAGACGTCTTCGCTCGACGACATAAAACACGAGTCCTGTGCCGACGGGTTCATCGGTGTCAACAAACTAGCTTGGGGGAGGACCCCCAACTCAGGTAAGTTCAGGTAAGTATTATTGAATAAATTTTTTTTCGAATAAAGTTAGTAAATGAGAGCTATCTAGGCTAGTCCCTTAATGTTCTAAGTCTATGCTTAAATCTTTATTTTGGATACAATGAATAGTTGCTTTTATTTCTCTCTTGTACCTATGTTTCAACCTGCTGTTCTCCTAAGCTTTGAGTTTGCTGGTTGAGCATGATCTTTTCTGTTATCTAGTCTTTCTGTGGGTAGCATATGCAAGCTCTAGTCTAGGTTATTGTTGGCTATGATATGATAAGACTTGTGTTACCTTAAGATCTTACTAAGCTAGACTTGATAACCGGAAGTTTCTCTTTTAAAAATAAAATAAAGAGTTCCTTATGGTGATTAAATTCCCTACTAGAGCCCATATTGTTTTAAACCCCTACACGAGCTACTTGCTCTTGCATTGAGTTTTGTCAAGGTCATTGTGATTTTTAGAGATTTACTTCATGCTTTCAAAGCCAAGATCCCGCACACGCCACCTTATACATGTTACACTTCTACTCTGGAAGTGAACATGATACCTATCCATCCACCAAATAAAAGCTCTACATAAAGTATGGTACTCTTCCCCAACTATATTGCAAAAAGAGACATGGGCTGATGAAAAAAAAATTTTGGACACATGAAGGTCCAAGTATGTAAAAAAAATGAGCACATGAAGGCTCTTGGTTCGAATAATATAGCCATGTCTCTAAAAGCAGCCTCTACTAGGGGAAGAGGAACATGTAAAAAGGAGCTATCATTTACCATGCCACCTACACACGTGCACATCTTGGTTTGAGAGTATGACTTATTTCTTTTTGAATCCTGGTTTTGACTTTACAATATGTGCACTACAAGTATGCCATACAGCTCTCCTAGTACAAACTCCACTCCAATGAGTGACATGAGAGTTGAGAGAGGAACTTGGTAAGGAAATACACTTTGAGTGACTCGAGAGTACCACCTAAGGAACTCTGTTTTTTTGAAAAACCGCCAAAACCTCCGGTTTGATTGTCAAGCAAGGTAGAAGGCAAGGTGCTTGATCTAAGTCATTCTGGTCACCAACCGCCCAAGACAAGGAGAAGCTACAAGCCCCATAAAAGGACAACGTAATAAGGAAAGTTTATTTTACTAGCTTATTCAATTCTTGGTAGAATATCTTGCTGGACCACTGGTACTTTCGAGGAGTATTGAGGAAACAACTCCTGATCCACTGAGCCTAAAAGTTCTAGTCTTTGCTCGGGACGAGCAAAAGGCTAAGCTTGGGGGAGTTGTTGATGGTCCTTATAACGAAAATCCGACCGTCAATAGGCTAGAAAACCAATAAAGATTAAGGCATAACTTAGACATTTGTATTCAAATGATATTGTACCATGCATATCTAGAATATATTTGAGTACAGGGACTACGGTGCAAAAGATGGACGAAACTGGGCACAGACCCAGGTCGGCCGACCTTGCTAGGTCGGGCGACCGGGCCTGGACCCCAATCGAGCCCATCCTCCACACAGATCAAGAAGCACACTAGGAGATGATCATGGACGTTGAAACATGGTCGGTTCAAGTCAAAGGTGAGGATGAGCCACGTGTCACTCCCACGGATTGAAGGGCCCACACCTCAACTCAATTGCACCTAAATGAAGTATACCCACCTGGAACTGTCATAAGAACCCACATGGCAATCTACCAGAGAAGAGTGGGGCCGAAAGGCGGCGGAGCCAGGGCGGCCGACCTGGCTAGGTCGGCCGACTTGGCCCTGTGGCCATTTCGCTTCCCCCTTGACCCGTACCTGTAAACCGCCATCAGAAGTCCATCTGAGCCGTGCAATGATGAAGATGGTGGATCCAAGGGTCGACCGACCTGGGGACTTCGGCCGACCTGGGCCCACCTCCAAACTGCCACAACCGCCTCTGGCCGGCTCCAACCGCCTATGTGATGCTATAAATACCTGCAAGGGGCGCCATACTCAAACACACACCAGAAGAAGAGCTCTCCTCTGCTACAAGCTTAGCCTTAGTCTTAGTAGTGTTAGTCATAGTAGTAGATCTTCAGAAGGGCTTCCGAAGGAGTCTTGGTAAGTTCTAGAGTTCAGTTCTTGTATTCTCTTACTTACTTGCAATACTCTGAGCTTAATGGAAATACCTTCATACTTATGTTGTATGTCTCAGTTATACCTTATCCACTTAGTATATACTACTTATGTCTTGCACCTTATTCAGGTGAATGTATGCTATGACATTGGCTCAATGTGCCTCTTGGTTGCTCTATTTATTAATGTGATAGATAGAGTTGTATCTCATATTGCAAGCATGGTGTTTGGGATATGGAATACTGTTGAGGGTACCGCTGCCCCACGGATTAGAAGAGGTAGGCGGCAGGTGGTGACAGCCCTGTCTGTCCTTTGTAATCCTCCATGTTCGGGAGTGGGTATTAGGCCTTTATGATAAGATGTCCTACTATCGTCCCTTGATGAGGGAACCACTGGATATCCAAGTCCCATATGTATGATTCTAATGAACCCTTATTAATCTTTACTAATGTACTATTACTAACTAAGACTACCATAATGAAGAGCAATGAACTTCTGTGTGTCACATTACCCATTCACTTCTATATCATTTACCCCTATTTAGATTATAGTATATTAATATTGTTCTAAATAAATGCATTGGATGACATCTCTCTTTAACTAAATGCTTTCCCTGCAGATAAACAAATAATGATACTCTGGAATACTCCCGGGTGAAATGCTACAACGTACTTCTGTGCGCTTGCAGAATATTGTAACGTCTAGATTTATGATGAAGTATCTCTAGTACCATCACTACTCTAAGTGGTGATGCTAAGAAATACCAACACGTACCCGAACATGGAGGATTACAAAGGACAGACAGGGCTGTCACCACCTGCCGCCTACCTCTACTAATCCGTGGGGCTACGAGGAAAACGAAGGTAGTCGATAACCTAAGCACCACGCTTAAGATATATACTACTACTCTAATCTTAGCTAGAGACTAGAGCACTTTATAAATAAAGTGACAAGAACTGAGCTTTCTATAACTCAGACTTAAATACTAAGCTGAATATCCCGGATACTTACTAAGGAGCTCGCATCCGCCGAGGTACAAGTGGAGGGTCGCCGACACGCCGGGACTCCTCCAGACTCTCCCTCACTCTCTCCCTATTTCTACTCTCATTTGAGGAGGGCTTCGCCTTGACTTGATGCTCCAGCTCGATGGTGATCTTCAATAACCGGAATGCAGCTATTTATAGCTTGTAGAGGCGGTTGGGAGTGGACACGTGGAACATGAGGACGAACGGACTCAGTCACAGGTCGGGCAACGCAGGGAGGTCGGCCGACGTTGGATCCACCGCCTTGAGTAGTGCACAGTGTAGATGGACTCCTGGAGGCGGTGGGAACGCGCACGAGAAGGATGAGGCGGTTTGGCCTCCAGACCAGGTCGGGCGACGGGGCTAGGTCGGGCGACGTGGCACCGGCACCGATTGGGCCCATCTTCGGCTGAGTGACTGTACTAGGGCCCTCATGATGGTTCCAGGTGGTATAGCTGCATTTGAGTATGTTTAGTTTGTGAGGTGGGCCCTTCAATCCATGTGACCTCCCCTTCGACCATTCCCATCTGTTGGATTCAACCGACATGAAATCAGTGGCTAGGATGGTCCTGGAGTGTGCTTCTTTGCTGTGGTCAAAGATGGGCTCCATTGGGCTTGGGCCAAGGTCAGCCGACCTAGTGGGGTCGGGCGACCTGGCCCAGAGCCCAATTGTCCTCCTATTTTGCCATTTAGTCCCTGCACTCACATATTCACCAAAACTTGTGGAATGGATTAGATATAAGCCCTATAGCTATGGTGAATGCATTTTTATATATATTTTCTGTAGGAACTGACGGTCAAAAGTGGTACTTAAGGGCCGCCAATAAGCTCTCCCACACTTAGCTTTTGCTCGTCCTCGAGTAAAGCTTTAGGACTAAGGTGGAAGTCAAAACTCCTTCTGATTTGAAACTAGCATATAAGTTATTCTAAGACAGACCTGCACTTATGAATTTTGAAGTGTCTATCATGCCATGTTGGATGGTTGAGGAATGGAACGGCTCTTGATTCGAGTCATCTTAACTCTTCTGTTAAGTAACTTGGGTTTTTGAGAAATTTTCAAAAACATAACCATACCTAGCTCCTCAGATGATTCTCTCATATCGCTCATTGTGTATGATTCCTCACCAAGGCATTTCCTTGCCTTCTTTTACTCTACTTCTAAAAGGCTTATGTGGAGCTCAAGGTAGGAGTAATGATAAGGCGTACTTGCATCACATATATTGCAAAGTTAAAGAGCGGATCCAAGAAGAAAACCATCCATACAATCTGATCAAGATGTGCATGTGTGTGGAACAATGGAATGATAACTCCTTTTTGTATGATCTCTCTCCTCCTTAATTTACATTGAGAACATGGCTATAGCATATATATTTTTTCTTTTCATGATACATGAGCCTTCATGTGCCCATATTTTTTATTCTCTCTTTTTTTTATGCTTGGACCTTCATGTGTCCATATTTTTTTATAGCCCATGTCTCTTTTTGCACTAATACTTGGAGAGTAGATCAACACTTCAATGGAGTATTTATTTTGTGGATGGATGCAATGTATGTTGCTAACTTCCAATGTAGAAGTTTAGCATGTGTATGTGGAGTGTACGTGACCTTGACCATGAAAGTATGAAAAGCATCTTACAAGGGTCACAACAATTTGACAAAGCTCAATGCAATAGCAAGCAGCATATGTGTATAGGTTTTTTGCAATGTTAACATCATATGGCTTTGGTAGGAATAAGGCATCACTGAGGAGTTTTGTAAGGCTATTGATTTAAAATTTTACAAGAAAAACATCCCAAGCACTTTATATAGGAAGGGCAAGATTTATTTCATCATACCATATCTCATTAATCAACCACATAGATAAACATGTTTTCCTAAAGATATATGCTCACAAGTAACAGGTGCATGTGCAAGGAATAAAGAATATGCAAGCCAATCAAGGATAGACATGTAAACCAAAGGAGCATCAAAGCTTATTTTATCATGAGTTTAATTTTAATGATCATCTAAAGATAGGAATGAATTAACTCATGAATCAGAGAGGATGAAGGATAGGGTACGCAATCCATCGCTCTGGACAAAATTGGAGACGAAAGGCACCAGAGGGCCATCGGCTGATCTGGTGGGGTCGGCCGACCCCTTCTGGGCCTTTTCCACCTTGATCTTTCTTGTGTAGTCTCGTGCGATGTTGTGCAGCCTGTCTGTGGGTGGTCTCGAACATGTGTGCATCAAAAAGCTTGAGAGACCCCCCACACTTGATCATGTACCTGCATTTATTCATACACGGTGGAAACAAAACAAGGGCTCTTTGGTTCTAAAGACCAAGAGCCTCAAATTTTTTTTATATCAATGTGCAAGAACTAACACCAGCTCTGGACCAAAATAAGATTTGGCTCGAAAGGGAACTTACTTGGAATACTCACATACCTTCCCCACACTTGGAGTTTGCAGTGCAAAGCAACATAACTCAAGTGTGTGGAGTTCAAGCTTCTTTTGTAATCTTTCCCAAACCAAGACTTACCGAGGTTTTTGTAGCTTATGTAGCTCCATGTTCTTAAGCATCACCTATCCATTGTTCTTCTTAATCTCTACCTGAAACGGTTAGTGACCAAAAATACCCGAAGGAAAAATTATACTAAAAACATGTTCTTGCTTTTTGTTTAAAGGGAAATAAATGATAATCCGGGCCATCTCCCGGCAGTGCTTTGTTTATGGTCTGAAGCTAGACCATGAGGGATCTTCACATTGCAGCTATCCTTGGTGATGTAGTTTCCAAGCTCATCTCCAATTGTTGATGTGCCATTGAAGCTTTAGCGGCAAGGTTAGTGCCACAAATGCAAACACGACATTTGCAAAGTTTATGATAAACAAATGTATCTACAACCGACCTTCTAAACATTTTAGAATTAAGAACCTCATGGTGGTTGTAGTCCTCGTATGTGCTTATGGCACAAAGTATGGTAAACTCTGGAGATTTGTTAAATGAGCAACCTTGTGGAATTTCAAATAAAAAGGTTTCATGCTCATTTATATAATCCTTTTGCTCGGACTCTAGAGCCAATGCTAAGCCTGTCCATGGCTCTTGGGTTCTCCAACTCAAGAGATTCATTGTGCATGATCAGGGTTGATTCTTGACTATTATCGAGAACAATGTCCCGAGGGCCATGGGGCCAACGCTTTCACTCAAGCGAGGGTGATGGAAATCGTTCGTGCTCATAGAGATGAGAATTCGGGGTGAATGGTGACACGAACATCACCTTCTCGAGTGAGCTATGCTTGGGAGGAGGCTTTGCCCTTGGAATTTCTGGGCAGGAGATAGCAGTGGCAAAAGCAGCCTTCCCAATCGTGTTATAAAGGCTCCCATGAGATACTTCTCCTTGGAGAAGGCTTTCTAGCGAATAGCCTAGGAGTAGATCAAAATCGAGGGTATCAAAGATGTGGAAATCTAAATTGACCTCGATTTTGTCTAGCACGATTGTCAAGGCGCTAGCGATCCCCTGACATTGAATGCTGTGCCCAAAGGGACAACTTTTGAGGAGCTTGTCGAGTGGCCTTAGTGGAACATTTCCTAAGAGATTATGTGCAATGTGCCTGACATGATTTTGACCTTCCTGCTGGGGTTGAAATGAGCTTCTACGATAGTTTCCCTTATATAACATGGAAGGATTATGGAAGGTGAACTATTCCAAATTGCTTGGAAAAAGTGTCACATTCCATCCAACCATTCCTCCTTTATGTTTTTCACGAGAAATGCTTCGTGTGGAGGATAGGGAGGATGAGAAAGAAGGGGTGTTGTAGCTTTCTTGTGCCTTGAGTACTCCGAGGTGTTTCCATGATTTTCAAAGAGATCATCCTCGAAGTCAAAAGGTAATCTGAAAGGCTGAGTTTCCTCTGCCTTAACGGATGGTGTCTCAGGAGTTGGATCTGAGCTGGGCAAGTCTACGGACAAGACAGAATCTAGTTGAAGATCTTCTTACTCAGTTCCATCCATAGCAGCGGGAGAGTGCTCTCGAATCTTCTCCAGGACCTCTCTCGCTTCAGCCGGCATTACATGTTGGAATGATCCCCCGGCCAATAAGGCACAAATCCTAAAATCGTTCTTATGCTGCCCCGATCATTTTCTTCTCTTTTTGATGGAAGTTAATAATTTCCTTCCGAAGGGCACAGATCCGATGAACGGGGAATTACTCCAGACAAAGCCTGTCTCGTAACTCTCCCATTCATGTTCGTTAGCCCAACGGTATGGTCATACCACTTCCTTACCTTCTCTTTAAGAGAAAACAGGAAGAGCTTCCATCTATTCGTTGCTTATGTCATGTCTGATATGATCAGACATGAGCATAGCAACTCAAACTTGTGCAGGTGATGGTATGGATTTTCATCACGTCCTGAGAAGGATGTCTCCTGGACCATAGCTATGAAAGTAGGGCGAAGCTCATAGCTATTTGTTTGTATAGGATTTGACGAGGGGTGCGGCTCCAATAATTCGCCCTTTGGAGCATAGAACTCATGGATTTGGGTGAAGTCCATGTGTAAAAATAAAATAAAATAAAAGATAAACGGGCAACCGTAGTTCTTAGACAACACAGCTACCGTTCCCCGGCAACGACGCCAGAAAGCTTGTTGGTATTTCTTACGGTCGCAGATAAATCCACAAGCGCACGGATACCGTTGTAGCTTTCACCTAGAAGTATTCAGGGTATCGAATCCACAGGGAATGAGAGGGCACTGTCTAATCACTAATATTGACCGGATCGATCGAGTTTATATGTAGGCTGGGCAGAGAGGATAACTTAGCACTAAGGCTGTGAATATACGAAGGGAGTTCTCCTATGCTTGCTTTAAGCACCTGGGTATCCTAGACCTCTAGAAAATTGCTGGCAAACGGCTCTACGCCGTACCCGAATGTGGAGGATTACAAAGGACGGACAGGGCTGTCACCACCTGCCGCCTACCTCTACTAATCCGTGGGGCTACGAGGCAAACGAAGGTAGTTGATAACCTAAGCACCACACTTAAGATACATACTACTACTCTAATCTTAGCTAGAGACTAGAGCACTTTATAAATAAAGTGACGAACCCACAAGCACAATAAAGAACTTAGCTTTCTATAACTCAGACTTAAATACTAAGCTGAATATCTCGGATACTTACTAAGGAGCTCGCATCCGCCGAGGTACAGGTGGAGGGTCGCCGACACGTCGGAACTCCTCCAGACTCTCCCTCACTCTCTCCCTATTTCTACTCTCATTTGAGGAGGGCTTCACCTTGACTTGGTGCTCCAGCTCGATGATGATCTTCAATGACCGGTATGCAGCTATTTATAGCTTGTAGAGGCGGTTGGGAGTGGACACGTGGAAGATGAGGACGAACGGACTCAATCACAGGTCGGGCGACACGGGGAGGTCGGCCGACGTTGGATCCACCGCCTTGAGTGGTGCACGGCATAGATGGACTCCTGGAGGCGGTGGGAATGTGCACGAGAAGGATGAGGCAGTTTGGCCTTTGGACCAGGTCGGTTGATGGGGCTAGGTCGGGCCACGTGGCACTGGCACCGATCGGGCCCATCTTCGGCTAAGTGACTGTACCGTGGGTCCTCATGATGGTTCCAGGTGATATAGCTGCATTTGAGTACGTTTATTTTGTGAGGTGAGCCCTTCAATCCATGTGACCTCCCCTTGGACCATTCCCATCTCTTGGATTCAACCGACATGAAATCAGTGGCTAGGATGGTCCTGGAGTGTGCTTCTTTGCTGTGGTCAAAGATGGGCTCCATTGGGCTTGGGCCCAGGTCAGCCGACCTTTGGGCAACCTGGCCCTGAGCCCAATTGTCCTCCTCTTTTGCCATTTAGTCCCTGCACTCACATATTCACCAAAACTTGTAGAATGGATTAGATATAAGCCCTATAGCTATGGTGAATTCATTTTTGTATATATTTTCTGTAGGAACTGACGGTCAAAAGTGGTACTTAAGGGCCGTCAACACTTGGTAGATCGAATGTGTAGGGCACTGCCCACGTGCTTGGTAGATTGAGTTCGTAGGGCGCCGCCACATGCTTGGTACACCGAATCAGGAGGCTTTGCCACGAAGTTTTGTGTACTGAGTACTGGAGGCACCACAGCGGCTACACTCTAAGGAGGCACAAATCCTTTGCGCACAATCCGCACTCTCCTTCGTCGCAATGCTGACTACTTATTTTATCTATCTCTTAAGGTCACTCGGGTAGCACACGCCTTAATCTGTGAAACCTCGGCTCTTTCTGTATCGCCTAACGTCTCTACATGCGTAAATACGTTTGTCTCATACACGCTACGAGCAACGGCTAATGCAGGGACCAGGTGCTTAAATGTAATAGGCTAACTACTCGGGAGAAATACGATTGAAACAAGAGCATGATGCAGCTTTTGCGCTTATATTCATTATCCAATGAATTTCAGTACTTTCATTGTACTCTACAAAAATGCTACATAAAGTATGCATCTTTTCTTTCAGGTCAAGCTTTGGTGATGACTCTCCAAGATGCTCAACGGCATAGCTAGCTCCTGAACTCAAGGGGCTCAATGCCAATTACTACCCAGAAATACTTCCGGCGGCTCTGCTACTCTCAAGCTCGGGGGCTAAGCACCCAATTACTACTCGACGTGGCTCCAGCAGCTCACCTGGCGCATAAGCTCGGGGGCTGGACGCCGCAGAACAACTCGGCTGATCCTAAATTTGTTGGAAAACAACTCGGATAAAGCTTGAAGAACTCGGATGAAGCTTCAAGAAGTCGGATGAGAAGACTATTTCCTAAAGTAGAAGGCCGTAGGTTCAAAGAAGATTGTTGTTCACAGGGACGCCGTAGAACTACCTGGATGATGACTTCCGTGAAGACAAAGACCCTTGGATTGATTATTCAATCATTCCAAGGCTCGAGGGCTGATAAGCTGCACCCATCAATCGCTTTTTTCAAGATGGAAGAAGCAGATTCAAGATTTGACCCTCAGCCTGATTCTTTGATTCAAACTAAAACTCGGGGGCTACTCCATATGGAGTGCGAAGTTTGCCGCTCTACATATATCAAGATTAACTTTGAGCACACCATACCCTCATGGCAGCTTTGATTAACTTTGAAGGAAGGAAGAAGGCGGACTCCTAATAGAATTCCCCTGTAATCCTACTAGGACTCATACTTTGTAATCCTATTAGGACTCCTACCTTGTAGCCGACTAGGAACCCGCCCCTTGGACTATATAAAGGAGGGCTGTGGTATCTAGATGGGCATGGAAATCAACCTAGCGTAGGACACAATACTATACACCCCATACAGGACGTAGGGTACACTGCATTAGCGGCCTGAACCTATCTAAATGTGTCTTGTATTCCGTGTTTACCTTCATGCTTCAGGTCTGCCTTGTTGTAGTTACCTCCTTCCCAATTGGCGATATCCTCCGCAACCGGGACACAACAGGGCGAATCTCCAAATGGGCAATCGAGTTGGGATCTCACGCCGTCGACTTCGTCCCACGCGCCCTGGTGGATTTTGTTGCTGAGTGGACAGAGATACAACAAGCGGTGCTAGAAAAACCACTCGAGCATTGGATCGTGTACTTCGACGGATCAATGAAGGTTGAAGGAGCCGGTGCAGGAGTACTATTCATATCCCCGAAAGGCGATCAACTCAAGTATGTGCTTCAGATCCTCCGGAAAGCCACCAACAATGAAGCCGAGTACGAAGCTCTACTGCATGGGCTACGCCTAGCTGCTTCCCTTGGCATCAAGCACATGGTGGTCTACAGCGATTCCTCGGTTGTCATCAACCAGGTCAACAAAGACTGGGACTGCACCAAGGAGAACATGGACGCATACTGCATGGAGGTCTGCAAACTCGAGAAGCATTTCATGGACTCAAATTTCATCACGTCCTTAGGGACAACAACATGGCTGCTGATGCACTTTCCAAGCTTGGTTCCCACCGAGCACAAGTACCGGGTGGCGTTTTCGTCCATGAGCTGTTACAACCATCAATCAGAGAGTAGGAAGTACAGCCGACTACAACACCCCCTCAATAGCAAGTCATGGTGATTACCCCCCGAGTGGACAAAGCCCTTCATCGAGTACATCCTACACCAGAAAGAGCCCGAAGATAAGGTGGAAGCCAAGCAAGTCATCAGGCGAAGAAAGCACTACGTAGTAGTCGGCTCCTCCCTCTTTCGACATGGTGCATCATCAAGAGTCTTGATGAAGTGTGTTCCCCCAGAAGTCGGATGAGAGATCCTTGAAGAAATCCATGGTGGAATATGTGGCAACCACGCCGCCCACCGCACGATCGTCGGCAAGGCTTTCCGGTCTGGGTACTATTGGCCATCAGCAGTGGCAGACACAGAAGAAATCATGAAGACTTGCCAGTGCTGCCAATTCTTTGCCCAGCAAGCTCACGTCCCCACAACAGTCCTCAACACCATACCACCCTCTTGGCCTTTCGCATGCTGGGGGCTTGATATGGTTGGACCACTCAAGACTGCGCCAGGTGGATTCAAATATCTCTACGTGGTGATCGTCCAGTTCACCAAGTGAATTGAAGTCAAGCCGCTAGTTAATGCTACAGCGTCAAAGGCGGTCGAGTTCATCCAGGACATTCTCACCATTTCGGCGTTCCAAACCACATTATCACTAATCTTGGCTCTGAATTCATAGGGAGCGAGTTCTTTGACTTTTGCGACAACCTGGGAATTGAAGTTCGCTATGCATCGGTAGCGCACCCACGTGCCAATGGACAAGTTGAGAGAGCTAACAACCTCATACTCCAAGGACTCAAGCCAAGGCTCTATGAACCGCCCAAAAAGTACGATGGCAAGTGGGTGCAAGAATTGTCAGCTGTGGTATGGGGGCTCAGAACCCAGCCCAGCCGCGCAACGGGGCAATCACCCTTCTTCCTGATCTATGGCTCTGAAGCAGTACTCTCGGTGGACATCGAGTACAGTACTCCAAGAATCCAAAACTACTCGGAGGAAGCAGCTGAGCAGAGTAGAGCAAAAGATGTGGACATGCTAGAGGAAGCAAGGCTCACTGCGTTGATAAGGACAACCAAGTACCAGCAAGAACTCAGCAGGTATCACGACCAAAACACCCAAGCAAGGTCATTCAACATCAGTGACCTAGTTCTCTGGAGAATTTGGGGTACAAAAGATCAACACAAGCTATCTTCGCCTTGGGAAGGCCCGTTCATAATATCAAGGGTCATCGGCCCAGGTACTTATCAGCTACAGTGGGAAGACGGAACAGAGGTGCCCAATGGTTGGAACATTGAGCACTTGCGGCGTTTTTACCCTTCAAAAGTTTTTAGGAGTTATTAAGAGTTAATAAAAGTCAGTCCTTTCAATGTACTGATGTTGGCTTTTCGGTCAAACGATAATAAAGTGTCTATATTCCATTGTCATCAAGCTTGGAATTCTGATACATATATCATGCTATGCTTGCTCGCCATGTAACGCATATACGAAAAAGTTCTGAATCACGCCGGGTTGTTTAAAAACAATCCAGACAGGCTACATTCAAACATAAGCCATCTACATTCTGTCTCCACACAGAAGGATCGGGCAAACCAAAATACAGATAACAAGTACTTTTGTTGATGACACATTAGTATTTACATCTACCAAGTTCATTACATGGGTTTTTCTTACATCACAAGAAAACCTAGAACTTAAGGCAGGAAACTATCTTCTCCGCCGTGTCCTCCTCCTCCATGTAACTGTCGAACATGTCGCCGGTGCAAGCTGGGTTGATCCTCCCTTGAGTAACGCTAAAGGGCTAAGCAGGGAACCAAGATCGGACCAAGCTGAGTACTTGCCTAGTGCAAGACTGGGCGATCCATTGGCAATAAGCCCACACCTGCCCAGGTGTAGCCCGAACACGATCAATGAGCGGAGGAGCAGGACTGCCGATGGGTACCTTGGCGTACACATCGACTAGCGGCACAACAGCCTCCTTGAAGGAGTCGAGCTCCGCGCCGAGCTGGTTGACCTCTGCAAGAAGAGTCCGGATTATTTCATCCTGCTCATGGATCTTCGTCATATCTCGAACAAGCTGAGCGTCTGCATCCTGGCGCATCCGTTTCTCCTCGGCTAGCTCTGCCATGCAGCCACGCTCCCGCTGCTTGGCTTGGTTGGCATGCTCCTGATGCCGGTAGAAAAGATTTTTCATATCAATCACCTCGGCTTTTAGGGACTCGATCCTCTTCTCATCCTCTGCATCAAACAAGTCTTATTATTTTTCTTGATATATTATGACTTGTGCTAACTATGGGGAGAGGAGGTCAGCAACATACCTGCAAGTTTCTGTTTCAGTGACTTAGTTTTCTCCAAGACATCTTCTCGCTGATCCTGGTACAGGTTTATCTTTTTGTAAGCGGAGTCTAGTTCTAGACAAAGATTCATCTTCTCCTCATCCTAGGAGGTCTGACCCTTGGCCAAGTCTTTTTTCCGCTTTCTTTGCTCGAGTAAAGCATGCACTGGCCCTGTGGAGCATCTCTGATTTCTGGTGAGACCGGTGCAAGATACTCTGTTTCCAAAACAAGGCAGCAGAGTTGTCAACAATGCATCTAGTGGAGATAAGGATTGTTACAGTGTTGATTTATTTCATACTAACCTCTGTGAGCTTGGAGAGTTGTTTCTGCAGCTCGGCAGCCTTCTCAAGATCTTTCTGATCAACCTGGGAGTTGAACAAGAAGGCATTGTCATCATCATGACCGGCGCCTGGAGTTCCAGTGTTGATCTGGAACAACTTCGGTGTTGGCTCTCGGGTCTTCGTCTTCTCCCGGACGATTTCTTCAATGGTCGCCGCCTTCACAAGTCCAGCAGCCGCATCAAGCTCCTCAGTATGCAGGCTCACCATCCGGGTACTTTCTGCTGACCTGGGCCATGCGCCTGGAGCAGAAGTACCCAGAGTGGCTTGCTCTAATACTTTGGAGGACGTCGAAGCCGTGGTGCTTGATTTCTGAGGGCGGGGCTGCGGCGACATCCGGGGGCTCGGTTCTTGCTCCACTTCCGCCTCCTTGGCATTGGTATCCACGGACGGGTTCACCTCCGGGATTTTTGGCGACTGAGCAGGAGGAGGAGTGGGCGGCCGGTTGAATAAGACAGACAAATGCAAAGATCAATCTACTGGACATGGTGAACAAACAGATGGTGCTGACCAACAGAGCAGAACACTTACCTGGCAAAATCCATGTCAAATTCCGGCTCGTCCAGGTCAAAGTTGATTCCTCCAGATGGGATGTCTTGAGGCTCATGCATTTCTTCCTGGTGAGCGGGTTCTTCTTCTTGTGTTTGCTGCATAAAAGAACTCAGATTATGAAAAGAAGTTGGAACAAGTCAAGACAAAGGGTTTCAAATACGATTTAACATACCTTGGGCGGGGACGAATGCAGCGGGACTCCTACCGGTATCTCCGCATTCATTTATGTCTCCATGCCAAGATCCTCTGCTTCAGGTAGACCGGCGTCAGCAGGTTTCTCGACGGAGGACCTAGCCTTCTTCCGCACAACCCGCCTTTTCTTGGGGACCTGAGAGCTTGGCATGTCATCGGGGACAGACCTCTTCAGGCCTGATCCGCCCTGGATAAGGATCTTGGGAAGGGGCTACGGTGGTGTGTCTTCATCTGATAAGGAGTCTCCAATCACCACTTCATCATCGGCGGCTGGTTCTGCTTTCTTTTTCCCCTTCCTAGAATCACCAGCAGGCTGCTTGGACGGCGAGGAGAGGGGCAGCTTGGGCAGACCAGTCTGCATTTCCTCTACGGCTGGAGGTGTAGAGGCGAACCTTGTGCGCAAATCTTGCGATCAGGCATAAGGAGACTTATCAGAACATGCTCATTAAGAAGCTAGCTATCAAATACATAAGCATTTGGGTTGATTTCGAACTTACCACTGGTGTGGACGACTGGCCGAGTACTCGGGTACCCGACGTGGCACCTCCTTCATGTCCATGAATAACACATTGACGCAGACGGCGACTTCATCGGACGACAAGTCGCGGGAGGAGACCCTGGTAGGATCATTGGGGCCGGTGTAGTTGTAGCCAACGTGCGCCCGCTTTTGGCAGGGTTGTACGCGTCGGTGCAGGAACGAACTGGCGACCCCAATTGCCGTCAGGCCTTTCTCCTTCAGCTCTGCGATCATCTTCAACAACCCAGCGAGTCCTGTGATCTCATCCTCGCTGAGTGCTTTGTTCCAATTGCTTTGTGGCTGGGGCAGGTGGCCAGAATGCTTGGTCAACCTTGGGGGCTGGTTCTCTACATAGAACCATTTGTCTGCCCAGTCTTTGATGGAGCCATTCATTTTGAAATCAAAATAAACACTCTTCATCCCATGACGAAGTTGGATTCCGGCTCTGTCAACTACTTTATCCTGACTAGACTTTACACGGAAAAGAAGCCGAAATAGGTTGAAGTGGTGGTTGATTCCAAGGAAGGCTTCGCAAAGGTGGATAAAGAGGGATATTTGGAGAATGGAGTTAGGGTTGAGATGAACCAACTCTAACTTATAGAAGGCTAGCAGGCCACGGAGAAAATCATGAGCGGGAAGGGCAAATCCACGCTCATAGAAGGAAGAGAAGACAACAATTTCATGAATCTCATCAAATGGCCACGGTTTCCCTACATCTGTGTGCCAGAAAGAAATAGACTTGTCAAGGACGTAACCTTGACTGACGAGCTCTTACACCATCTGGTCTGTTGCCTTGGACGGTTTCCAGATGAGTGCAGGGGCAGGAGAATTCTTGAACACTGGCATCCCAGTGAACAGGATCTTTGGGGCTTTCTTGCTCGCCATCGGCTTGCTCGCCGTGGACTTGCTTCCCGCGGGCTTGTTGGTTGCCGGTTTCCTACCCATCTTGCCAGTCGAGGTCCTTGGAAAGAGGATCTTGAATAGGGCAGGAGAGGATTGGAGGGCGCGCTCGAGTATGGAAGATTGGAGATTTGTGAATGGCGGCTGGAGCAGATGGGAATGTGAAGCGGTTTACCCTCTGTTTTTATAAACTGAAGCGGTAACCCTAAGCGTATTCTCTGAAAGCCGTCTTCTCATCAGCGCCAACACTTGTGTATTCACGTTTTTTTAACCAGATGCATATTGGTGCGACATTTTTCTTAACGGGCTAGGTCATTTACCGAAGTATTTACATACTCGGGGGCTGATGCTTAATGGGAGTGATTTTTTCCTAATCAAAGAATATACATATTTATGCAAAAGTCTTTAAACTTATTATCATCTGCTTTAAGCTTGGGGGCTGGGGGAAATAGTATATTTCTTTTGAAAAGTTTTTTTATTAAAGACCCTGGAATTATTTTTAATATTTAAAAGCATTTCTAGGCTCGGGGGCTAGACCCATAATGGAGAAGTTTTTGCATCATCTTTGATTTAAAAATCAAAGCTCAGGGGCCGATAGCAAAATAAGTCGGTAAGGAGCACATCATGTTCACTTCTGAAGATTTTCAACAAAGAAGTAGGATGACAAGAAAACAACTCGGCTGATGCTGAAACTGTTGAGAAACAACTCGGCAGGCGTGAAGACATGAAGACGGTCGGGGGCTTGACGGACCAAGATCCATGGGAGTCCTTATGGGTTGTAGGCCCGTTAGGAGATTGAGCCGGCAACTCTGACAAATACAAGGAAGAGGCGTATAGCTTAAGGAAACTAGTCGGCTATTAGGAAACAACCCGGCCTACTCATGTTAGGACTCTATGTATAGTATCCGACTCGGATTTTGTATTTCTTGCCTTGTAGACCCTGTCTCCCGAGTATATAAGGTGAGGCAGGGACCCCTTGTAAAATAATAACCATCAATACGAAGCGATCCACCATACAGGACGTAGGGTATTACGCTCTCTACTCAAGGCGGCCTGAACCTGTCTAAATCGTCTCGTGTTCACCATCGTGCTTCTAGTTCCAGTGAGGCCCTTACGAATAACTCAACTACTTAGGGACCCCCTATAGTAGGCAAGCGGGTATAAAAAATCTACAGCGGACTCCTATAAAAATTCCCTTGTAATCCTACTAGGACTCATACTGTGTAATCCTACTAGGACTTCTAGCTTGTAGCCGACTAGGAACCCGCCCCCTAGACTGTATAAAGGAGGGCCGGGGTACCTAGATTGGCATCGAAAAACACCTCAGCACAGGGCGCAATACTATACACCCCATACAGAACGTAGGGTGTGCTGCCTTGGCGGCCCGAACCTGTCTAAATCGTGTTTTGTGTCCCGCGTTTACCTTCATGCTTCAGGTCTGGCGATCCCCCACCGCACAAATCACTACCTTCAGGTAGGGGTGATCGTCGAGATCATCAAGCGAGCATGAAGGACCTCATCATCAACTTCGATCCAGCCAGCGTGAGGCAGCAACACGTTGTCTCGGCGGACGTTGGTTCCCAATCCGCAGTGGATTCCTATTCGGTGACTTATGGGTGGATTTTCCTAGTCGAGTTCAAGGCGCAGATTGCGTCGTTGCTGATTCCGAAGCAAAGTCGGTCTACTCGCCACCGACTACTTCGACTACTCGCTGATGACTACTCGTCGCCGACTACTTCGACTACTCACTACCGACTACTTCAAATCTAGTCGGATCTGACGATGAACTACTCGGCTCGACTTGGAACAACTCGGAGCTACTTGGATTCGACCCGAAACAACTCGGTTTGATTGAAGACCTAGTTAGGGACAAATTTCGACTGGTTTGGCTTCATCAACTACCGATTAATCGGTCACGCTGACAAAGACGACGCCCGAGGGCTTATCTTCGAGCGTGGCAACGATGCACTGATTCTCCTTCTCGAACACGAATCAAGCTAAGTGGCTTATTTCTTTCGATATTATTTTTCTAACATGTTTTCTACATGCTTGGCCTTGCGCCGACTACTTTGGCATGCTCTTGGATGGGAATTACCCTCGGGGGCTACTCCATGATCGACTACTTCTAGGGTCTGCTAACGAACAACCCACGAACTTGGTAGATCGATTGTGTAGGGCGCTACCCACGCGCTTGGTAGATTGAGTTCTTAGGGCGCCGCCACATGCTTGGTACACCGAATCAGGAGGCTTTGGCACGAAGTTTTTGTACTGAGTACTGGAGGCACCACAGTGGCTACACCCTAAGGAGGCACAAATCCTTTGCGCACAATCCGCGCTCTCCTTCGTCGCAATGCCGACTACTTATTTTGTCTATCTCTTAAGGTCACTCGGGTAGCACACGCCTTAATCCGTAAAACCTTGGCTCTTTCTGTCATGCCTAACGTCTCTACATGTGTAAACGAATTCGTCTCATACACGCTACGAGCAACGGCTAATGCAGGGACCAGGTGCTTAAATGTAATAGGCTAACTACTCAGGAGAAATACGACCGACACAAGAGCATGAAACAACTTTTACGCTTATATTCATTATCCAATGTATTTAAGTACTTTCATTGTACTCTGCAAAAATGCTACATAATGTACGCATCTTTTCTTTCAGGTCAAGCTTTGGCGATGACTCTCCAGAACTACTCGAAAATACTTCTGACGGCTCTGCTAGCTCTCAAGCTCGGGGGCCAAGCAACAAATTACTACTCGATGTGGCTCTAGCAGCTCACCTGGCGCATAAGCTCGGGGGCTGGATGCCGCAGAACAACTTGGCTGATGCTAAGTTTGTTGGAAAACAACTCGGATAAAGCCTGTAGAACTCAGATGAAGCTTCAAGAACTCGGATGAGAAGACTATTTCCTAAAGCAGAAGGTCGTAGGTTTAAAGAAGATTGTTGTTCACGGGGGACGCCGAGGAAGTACTCGGATGATGACTTGTGTGAAGACAAAAACCCTTGGATTGATTATTCAATCATTCCAAGGCTCGGGAGCTGATAAGCTACACCCAACAATCGCTTTTTTCAAGACGGAAGAAGCAGATTCAAGATTTGACCCTCAGCCTGATTCTTCGATTCAACCTAAGGCTCGAAAACTATTCCATATGGAGTGCGACTTTCGCCGCTCTCCACATATCAAGATGATCAAGGCTTTGAGCACACCATACCCTTATGATAGCTTTGATTAACTTTGAAGATTCAGCCATACAAGTATTCAAGAAGCACTGAAACTACTCGGTGAGGATCTGAAAAGTACTCAAAGACAGCTGCATTCGACTATGAAGCCCTCGGGGGCTTGTCGGGATACATCCCTAGTACCCCAAAAGGAAGGAAGAAGGCAGACTCCTATTAGAATTCCCCTTCCCCTGTAATCATATTAGGACTCGTACTGTGTAATCCTACTAGGACTCCTACCTTGTAACCGACTAGGAACCCGCCCCCTGGACTATATAAAGGAGGGCCGGGGTACCTAGATTGGCATCAAAAACACCTCAGCGCAGGGCACAATACTATACACCCCATACAGGACGTAGGGTACGCTATCTTGGCGGACCAAACCTGTCTAAATCGTGTCTTGTGTCCCGCGTTTACCTTCATGCTTCAGATCTGGTGATTCCCATCGCACAAATCACTACCTTGGGCACCATCCATAGTAGGCTAATCGGTATAAAAAACCGACAATAATATCATTAGGTAGTAACACATTCTCAAAATTATCAGAAAAGGTACACGTGAACGAGCTCACCTCTTGATTGAAATGTCTAACTTGAGTGCTAGTGATTGGCCCTTATATAATAAATTAAAGAGTGTCTTGTCCCTGTAAAAGAGTGATATTCTCATCATAAACTAAACCAACTAAGATACCCTCGGTTTGCCGTAGCTTTTTTGAGTTTTGGTAGTATCCAGAATTTTTGCATGGAGTGTACGTATTTGTTTATTTTGAAAGGAAAAGGTACATATTTTAGGCATTTTTTTTCCTTGAGGGCACTATTCTCTTGTCATCTTGTGGGGTCCTTTTGTCTTTTTCTGCGACCATTTTTTTTTTGCTATTCCAATTTTCAATCTCCAACATCTCTATCGCGACACATCAGCACTGTTCAATTATTAAAGCCCAGAAAAGGCATACATAATACTAGCTGCACCTGTTTGAAGCACGGGCATGGAACTCATGCCTTCTTCCCCGGCGGCACTGCTCAATCTTTCTCTACATACTAAAATGGCTCTGATATCCCATGGAATAATATGAATCTCACACAGGTTCTCGTGTCCAGAAACGAACTGCATGGAGAATGAGGTTCTCCTCTTTTGCTCCACCAGACAGTCAGCATAGTAACATTTCTGCGAATCTACGTTGCTGAGTAGTAGAGTTTCGAACACTAACAGTATCCTGTCATATGTCACACCAAAACCAAGAATAATCTAGAATTATTAGTATAAGTTAATTATATTTCATCACTTGATGATATCCAGCTAAAGCAGAGCTAGCATCATCGAACACCAATACACATTATATGCAAACGCAAGTAACCGTAGTTCAATAACAGAATTTACATTAACAAAGCCACCACAATTTCCTTTATTGAAGGAGACAAAAAGATTGGACTTCCACGTGCACCCCCACATAGCTTGGATGATTGGATCATCTCCCATATACATCTATCATCTTCTATGTGTGCAAGTTTATTTTGGCCAAGAAATGAAAAGAAAACCCGGCACATATAGAACACCACTATAGGCCTCGTTGGTTTTGGCCGGAATGGCCTGGAATGAGGCCCGTTCTGGGCGGATTGGAAGGGCCTGGAACGAAGTCAGCCCAACAAGTTTTATGTCGTTCGGTTAAGCCGGCCCAGGATGCAATCCTGGTCCGTCCCGGCCGTTCCGTGTGCTCTGTGGGCTGGAACGGTTCCGGACCACTTCATGTCCGGAACTCTTCCGCGTGCGACGCAACAGAGGCGGAGATAGGCGCGAGGAGCCGGACGCTCCGCGGGCGGCGCAGGAGGCGACGAGCCGGCGGCGAGAGGTGGCGGCGTGGCGGCGCAGCACATCTTCGAGGGCCACCACCACGACGGCGACCGCGGCCTTCTCGCCGGTAGGCCGTCGCCTCCCCTCCCTAGAGCCCTAGGTTTTCTTGCTCCCTGGCCATCGTCCTAGGTTTCTTGTTTCATCGATTGGTGCACGGGCTAGCCGGGATCTAGATCTGCTCCGCCACTAGATCCGCGAGATCTGGTGACAGCCGCCGGCGTTGACTGACGATTGCTTGCTGATGTGTTGTGGTATGTTTCTTCATCTGTTGATGCGACGATGATGTGATGCCACTTTGTGATTCGTTCTCGACGATGCTATTTGTGGGTAGCAAAATCTTTGCAGCTGCCTTCGCATCAGCTCTTTTTGAGTGTCGAGAAACCTTGCTGCGTAGTAGTAGTAGAGTCCTTGCCGCGTCTGGATCCAAATTGTCCCTTCCCAACATACTACAGGGTACAGGCAGCAGCTCTTTTTGATTGTCGAGAAACCTTTGGGTCACTTATTCAGAAATAGTGTTTGTTGAAGAAACAGTGTCCCTGCCACAAGGGTCATCGACATGGGATTGAGATAACCTCAAAATCACTGTCGACACAAGGCGTTTTATTACCCCGTGGGTTGTTAAACAAACTCAATTTGGAGTGCAAATATTTCAAGGATGCAAAATTTTTTACTTGCCTGTTGGTTCATGCTGTCAAAAGTGCTCATGACCCACAGCCTACTTGGGCTTAGCTCGCTCTAATTCTGGTTCAAGCTCTGATTGAGCTTCAACATTTCTAGTACTCAGCAGCGTGGTTATGGGCTTAAGGCTTAATTTAATCATTTGTAATATGCCACACTTATTTTCCTCTCAGATTTTCTGCAAGATGTTTTACAAGCTAGTGTATTGAAGGGTAACTGCTGAGTTTTCTAAGTCGAGCTGGATTTTAGTTGATCTTCAGTTGAGTTTTAGTGGCATAATTTTCTGTTCAAGAGTAGCAACAACTACAGCATTGACTGAGCCAAGCTCAAGCTCTTAATCCACTCATGCTAAATTTTGATCCGATATTTCTTCCTGAATTATCTGTTGTCTGACATTTATCATTTGCGAAGGTAAAATAGAGGTAGGGATGGCTGTCGATCTTTGTGGGACTAAACCTGTTTGCCTGTATGAACGGCCACTGAACTATTTTCATATATGGGATATTAACACCGGTAGAGAGATGTGTTTTTTTTTTCAAGGGAAAAACTACTGTTAAGAAAGACTTTGTGGTGTGCCCATGTGGATATGCTTATGCTAGAATATATTATGTGTAGTGCTGTAACTAAAGCCCTCATTCTAAACCCATGGCAGCTTCCTTTGTGATGCTGAAACTCCCTGTAGTACTAGAAAATGTGCATTTTCTATTATGTACAAAGTAGCAAGTGCAATCAGATTGGTGATTGATGTGCTGTGGTTCTAGTTCATAACTTCTGTGAGTCATGCTTTGCTCTTTACTTCTAGTATCCCATTATAGGATTTAAAAGTCAGTGACTAAACAAACAGGTCATGTTCATGCCTTTTGAGTTTTGAGTTCAAGTGGTAGGTACCTACAGGAAAATAAGCACATAGGTAGACTATTGTTAGTCTTTTTTTCTACTGAATTCAAAATGGTTCAAGTTGGGTTGAGCACTGAGTAGGTGGGTAATACCCTGTTCCTTGTATGGATGTATGCTCATCGAAAGTTCAGAATGAAGCAAGGGACTTGGTGATGTTCTGTTTGCAGTTTTTTCTGCTTTGTTATGTTGGTTGCACGATTGGTACATGGTACTTTGTTCTTAGGCTCTTAGCATAACTTAACTAGCAGCCTATTCTGTACTGTTTGGTTTAGGATACAGTGATATCACTTTGGTATGATTATGCAAATCTTGTATTATAGTTGGGTTAATATGTTGTTTTCTCCCTTGCTAATGGTTGCAGATTGCTACATTGACAAAGAAGAACAAGATATTGGTCTAGAAGTACAAAGAGTGTTAATGTTAGCACACAAATGAGCAAAAAGGCTACTGCCAAAGCCAAACATACTGAACTTCAGTCCACCAAAAAAGCTGAGAAAATATTTCCAGATTTTTTAGAGCTCTTGAACCTTCAGTCAAACTGCGTCATCTATTTCTGTTGGGTCATACTGTGTTTGCCAGTGCGTCATCTGTTTCTGTTTGTCATGGCGATGAGTGCCTATTTGCTATTTGTTCATCTGTTTCTGTTTGTCATGGCGATGAGTGCCTATTTGCTATTTGTTGACAGTTCCTAATTCGTGCGCTAAGTACTCTGCCGTTGAAAATAATTATCTTGTCATAAGATCCAGGAATGGTTCCTCTCCAACCGAACGCATTTTGTAGAGGATGGAATGGTTCCTGAATAGGATTTAAAACAGACCAGGATTGAGTGAAGGAAGGGGATCCACTCAATCCTGCCCCTGAACCGTTCCTGGGCAGGAATGGAACCCAAGGAACCGAACGAGGCCATAGTCTATATGGCCGCCGTCCATACACGTGCAACATGTAGCCTAGATCCTGAAACAGGAACAGAGAAGGGTCGCACCCCTAGGCAAATGCTTCCATCAAATCATCTCTGCTCAATGCTCATCATTCAGAGATGAGACAATAGCGTTGAAGCATAAAAAAAGAGAGCGCGATCGCTATAGCAATCAGAAGATGCTTGGTGCCCAAACATTACACCAAGCGATGCACCACCGTAGCGCAGGAGTAGTTTCTGCATGATTTGTGCAGGTACAACCACCCCGGGCCAAATTCGATCAGGATACGTTCATCTGGTCGAGGAGGATGACTACGGCCATGGCCAGAGGCGGTTCGAAGCCCGGTTGCACCACGAGGCGGAACACGTCCGGCCCGACGGCGGCCTCCTTCTGGCACACTGTAGCGACGACTCGCCGCTGCTGCTCGCCGCCTGAGCTGGAGGAGTCGACCACGTCCAGGCTGCGCCCAGTGTACGAGCCCTCGACGTCGTACCGGCAGCATGGGGCAGCTTCCGTATCCGCGCAGGACTTCCTGCGCGCCGGGGAAAGGTGAGCCAGGCACCTGGTTGGGCGCAGGCTCACGTGCCGCCGGGCCGTGAACCGCTTCGTTGGCGCGGCCGCCGACGGGGACGCGGCCGCATCGCCGTCGTAGATGAGCCACTCGTCTGCCAAGCTCAGCTTCTGCAAGATCGCGAGACCAATAGCAAATCAATCAAACGTCCTTCTTCCCATGAAATTTTATCCAGCCAAGAAATCCAAAGAATCAGAGCATTAGAACTAGAGAGCAGTCAGTACCTTGCGGCGGATGGTGAGGAGGCCATGGCCGTCGGCGTCCATGAGCACGATCTCGCGGGGCGAGCCGCCGCCGTAGATCTCGACACGGTACACGAGGTTACCCTTGCAGTCGAACACCGTGAACCCCTTCCCGCTGAACAGCAGCGACCGCCGCCACACCGTCAGCGACACCGCCTCCCCCTTCTCCGCCACCGCAGCCGGAGCAACTGCGGCTGCTGCCGCTGCTGCGGCGTTTGGGTGAACCTTTGTCATGGACGATTGGATGCGTGTGGATGCTATGCTGATGTCGCTGCGTGCGAGCACCGGAGGAGGCTGAGGAGGTCAGAGAACAACAGAGGTAGCTAGTGTGGTGTGTATGGGCTGTGAGGTGAGCGATGATGGCAAGGGACAACACTCTGGGTGCCCTGAAGGCTGAATATATAGTTGAGTGTTTGGGCCATTGCTGAAGCCAATAAGCCCAAAAATAGCTAAGACAGAGAAATAGCTAGGGACAAGCAACAATATATTACTTATCAACAGTATTATCAGGAATCGGCCCTTTACACGTTGGTCAGGGTCCCCTTTTATAGGGAGGCCAAAGGACACTTTTACATTCCTCTTATACCCCCGAAAACCAAGCATTATCATCTAGACTATACAACTTGGATGATCTAGGGACATAATCGTACATTCGTATCCACTAATGTGAATGCGAAGACCAACGGCACCGTGTTGGACTCGGTTTGGACCCGGTCCTCGTTGGCTTCCTTGGCGCACAGAGGAGATCCACCAACTTCGTTTCTTGTTCTGGTGCCCATACAGCGACAGCCTCCCTCTTTCGGTTCCCGAAGCTATTAGCACCATACTCGACCTGCTATATAATAAAGAGCGAAGCAGGCCAGGATTTTGCTCATCATATTCGGAACTTAGTGTTACCTTCATTTTATTCAAATAGCTACTAAAGCTACTCCGAAGCCGTGTTTTTGTAATTCCTCTCTTTTATGGGGCGAAGCCATTCTCGCGGAAATATATAAGCATACGAAGCCAAAAATGATTTGTCCTCTCTTTAAACGAAGGCAAAATATCTGAGATAATGCTTAAAATTTATCAGAAGTGTTTCTTGGCAGGCCAATCCCCCAACAGTAGCCCCTTGCGGACGAGGGCTTTCTTCAACAGGCCGAGCTCCTCGAAACCTGGATTGCCTTCGCCTGTCCGAGAAACGCCTCCTCTTGTTGGAGAAAAGCCTGAGTATACGTTGTTTTGTAATTTGAGATTCTTGTGGTGGCTTTGTTACCTTTTTATTTTATTGTGATATGGCTTCGTCAGTTTTTGGCCGTGTTCGGATAGGGGATCAAAAAATTGATCCCTGTATTAAATGCTACTTTGACTGTTAATTAAGGGTATTAAATAAAGTCAGTTTACAAAACTACCTCCACACCCCCTGTCAAATTCGCGAGATGAATCTAATGAGGCCTTTGACCACGCGATTAGAGGATGATTACTGTAGCACTACTGTAGCAAATCATGGATTAATTAGGTGCA
Source organism: Alloteropsis semialata (assembly GCA_004135705.1). NCBI lineage: Eukaryota > Viridiplantae > Streptophyta > Magnoliopsida > Poales > Poaceae > Alloteropsis > Alloteropsis semialata. The sequence continues at coordinate 44,304,289 of CM014272.1, read as the reverse complement.
GTAGATTCGTCGCGCAAAGTTGCACTCATCTGTGAAAAGGTTTTATAAATAAACTTCATTTAGGCTCTCATGCATGCGACAGTAATCCGGGACAATTTTTTGTCCCGGGCTGCCGAACACGCCCTTTGAACTGGAGGGGTGGTTCAGCTCTGGAGGCAACTAACAGTCATATTTTTTACCGTTGCTTTTGATTTGCCTTCGTCGAGTTTGAATCGCTGCGATGGTTCATCTACCGAGATGGTTAACGGTCATATTTTTTTCACCCCCTATAAATAGGACCGAAGGGGGGTCGACTTTACTTGCTTCGACTCCAAACTTTCTGTGCTAGCTTGCTGCTTACGCTATTTTCCTGCTTCGCGGATCTTAGCTCTTTAGCTTTTCCTTCGTTTCGGTCACAAGTAAGTTAACTTTTTAGGCTTTCTGTTATTCTGCTTCGTTTGGTATTTCATTTTTATTGTTTTGCTTCGTTTACTTTTCATTGTTTTTGTCTTTTGTAGTGGCTCGCACGAAGCAGACCGCTCGATTAATCGGGGCCTCTGATTCTGACGAGGAGGCTACTCATAGTCCTGTCATCATGACAGATGATGAAGCTGCTGCCTTTGCTCAAGAGCTTGAGGAGGGGGTAGATACTATGGATGTTGATATTAGAGGCAAGGCCCCCGCAAAGGAAGGTGAAGTCGCAGAAGGAGATGATACCGAGCATGCTGAGTCTGTCGCAGACGAGGCTCTTGAAGATGTGGAAGCCGACATTTCAGATCTCACAGATTCGAAGAAGAAACCACACACGACTATTTTTGGGAAATCATTTCTGAATACTAGCTTGATCAAGGTTTATGAAGAGAAAGGGTATTTCCCTGTTGGTCATGGCCGGGCCCCTGGTGTCGAGGTTACTCCCGTCCCTGAGTCGGACGAAGCAGTTGTGTTTTGTGATTTTTTCACCGCTGGGCTTCGGATGCCAATCCACAACATTATTGCGGAGATGCTTGGGAGGTATGGGCTGCAACTTTATCATCTTACACCCAATGGGATCACGCATTTTCTTCGTTTCTTTTGGGCTGTTAAGATCAACGGCTCTGACGTTGATGTTGAGGGCTTTGTCCATTATTTTGAGGGCCATCATCAGATGAAGGCCGTAAAAATTGATGGTGTTGAGTATGAGACTGATTACGGCAATGTTAGCTTCTGCGCTCGCCGCCGTCTGACCGAGCTGGACAAGGTGGAGCTTACCTTCAGTCAGCGCAACGCTTGGGACCGAAACTTGCGCAAGTATTGGCTGTATGTGAAGGTGCCTTTGGTGGAGGTTACTCTTGAGGATGGCACAAAGCAGATGAGCTTTCCCCTGCATGGCCAGGTTCTGCCGAGTAATTTTATCTCTTGTCCTCCGTTCAACCCGAAGGTGCCTGGCTATAGATATTGTGAGACTGCTTTTTTCAAATCCAGTCGAGTCAGTGGCAGCCGTAATCTCATTGAGGAAGGTCTTGCCATGGGCGTCAACTTTCTCTCGGCTGATTGGAATCCATTTGTTGTTGACGTGAAGCCATACTGAGGATTGCCCCATGTATGCTTTCCTCGTTTTGGGGCCAAGAAGCCCCTACATATGTCAGATTATGCCTATGTTCAGTCCATGGAGCTGATGGCTGAAACAATTCTTGGAAAGTACAGGTCGAAGGAGCATGACAGTTGTGTTGCCCTATTAGAAGGTCATCATCTGAACAGGGTCTTTGATGAGATGAAAGTTAGTTATCCTTAGTGTGCTGCTCCCCTCCCCCCAAGCCAGGAAAGAAACTCACGGCTATTGATCATCCGAGCACATAGCCCCTGCCGAAGCCGACCCGTGGTCGTGGGAAGAAGGGTCGTGGCTCCGGCCATGCCACGAGTGGGGGTCTGATGATGGTGGGGACGAAGTCAGGGGCAGTGCGATGGCCCCTTCTGGCCGTGGGGGTGGCCAGACAAGGTCCCGAGGCACTAAGGCCCTTCCTAGCGGGAAGCGGGCGTCCACCTCTGTGCTCGAGGCTTCAAAGCGGTAGCAGGTGAGCGGGGCTTTGGCTATCACGCCTATTTCAAGTGCCCTTCCCCCGCTAGTGGCTTCGTCCGTGCCTTCCGTTGTTGCTGCTTCTTCTGCTGCTGTCAGTTTAGCAGTGCCTGCTTCTGATCCCACTGCAGCTTCGACTGCTTTTGATCTTGACTTTGAAGGTTAGCTCTTTTGGTTTTGCTTCGTTTTTTCTTCTTTTCTTTTTTCCTTTCTTTATAAGTTGTCTTTATTGACTTTCATTTATTTTCCATAGTTAAACCATCTTCTGGTCCTTTTCTCCGGCTTTGTATTCCAGATTGCGTTGATGATGACGACGATGTTAGCTACAGCCGCCTTCTGGCAGAAGATGAGCCCAAGGATACAGCTTCTGTTGACCTTGAGGTCTTGTCTGCTCAGAACGTGGCTTCGTCATTTAATATGTTAGCTGGAGCGGCGGCTAAGTCTCCTCTGGAGACTATTCCTGAGTTTGAGGAGCACTCCAAGCCTGTTATTAGTGCTGGCGAGAGCTCAGGCAAGGATGCGGAAGCAGCAATTGCTTCTCCTGTTGTTTCCATACCTGCCGTCGAAGCTGAGCCTTCCAACCGCCCAGTCGATGAGGGCTCTAGGCTTGTGCATGTCAAAGGTATCTCTAGTTTTTACTTGTGATATTTGATGATTCCCTTGAATTCTTTGTTTACCTTTTGGTATGTCAAACTGAGTAGCGCTTTTTGCTTAATGTAGGGTCTGGAAGGATATCTCATGAAGCACTTGTTCAGCAATTGCGCCGTGGTGGGCTTCGCTCTGTGGATGTTGCTTCAGACTTTATTCCGGACGGTAAATTCTGCTTTGTTTTGTTTCTTGCTTTAGCGGGTACTTTTCGGCTTCGTGGTCAATTTGGTGTTTCTTGTTTTTGTAGACTTTGAGAAAGAAGTAAAGTCTTTTTATTTGGATGCTCTTGCTGATTCGTGCATCTCTGGGAACATTAAGGTGATTTGCATTTTTCTTTGTTTTTCATTTCTATTTTGCCCAATGGGCTTCGTTTAAGACATTTTTTGTTTGCAGTCCATGGTCTCAATTCATGAGCTCTTTGAACGCCTTCCACTTCGGCTTAATGATATCGAGGGAGAAAGAGCTGAGCTTGAGCTTTTGCGGAAGGAGCGTGAGGAGTGGGTCTCCCAGCAAGCTAATGTTGCCAAGCTGAAAGAATCTCTTGAGGCCGAGAAGGAACAGCTTCGCATCGAGCGTGAATCCTCTCATACTGAGGTTTCTTTACTTAAGGATAAAGTTGTTGCTATGGAGGCTGAGCGTACTCGTAATGCTGAAACAATTAAGGGGCTTCGTACCAAATTGGTTGACGATGCCACTCTTGTTCACGATATGAAGAATCAGCTTAAGAGTCTGGAAGGTGCTAGGGATAAATTCTTTGCCGATGTAGAGAAATATAAGAGAGAGCTTCTTACGGCAACAGATTTGAAGAATTCATTACTCGATGAAGCTAACCGGCTTCATGGTGCCGTGGAAAAGCTTCGTGTTGATAAGGAGAAAATGGAGCAGGATGCCTGGGCTCGCGGTTTGAGGGTTTATCGTGAATACGAAGCCACTCTCAAGCAGTATGGTGGAGAGCCCCTTCCCTTTCCAAGCCAAGATTATGGTCTTGAAAAGCTTTATGATTGACTTGATGACAAGTTCAAGTTTCTTCCGAATGTTTTGTCCAAGGTTGGAGACTATGCAGCTCGCACTTGTATTACAAACGCCATCAAGATGCTTTCAGACCAAGGCTGCTCGCATCATAAGACATTGCTAAGGAAAGATTACCAATTCCCTTCTGCCTTGAATCCTGATGATAAGGAGCTATTCGACGGTGCTATCCTCGCGACCAGGGCCGTATTCTTGAAGAAATTTTGGGCTGCTACTGGTCGGGAGTGCTCACGTCGTATTGCCCATGATCGACTTGACAAGGTTAGCTTCGTTTGTCATTCTTCTTTACTTGTTTATTTTTTTCAAACGGACCTTAGCATTATATTCTTCTGATAGCTTATATTGTCTCAGGCTAAGGAGGTGTTTGCGATGGAGATGCAACAGAAAGCCGAAGCTGATGCTGCTGCCGCCGCTGCTGGGACCTCTGCTTCTAGCATTGGTGCTGAAGCTGGCCAAGGTGGTGCAACCGATGTTGGCCCAAAGGTTTAGCTTCGCTAGAGCTAATGACTATTGAGAAACTTTGTTAAGTTTGAGAGGATTTTGAACTTTGTAAATTTGTATATATTCAGATCCCTGACGAGGGAGATGTCCTTGAACTTGCTCCACTGGCCATGCGGGATGGTCCTCTTTGTGTTTCTGGCTTTGCATGGGAAAAATATCAACGGCGTTACCCTCATTCATGCCTTAGCGATTTTTTGGGAGTTCTGCCACGAGTTTTATCGTCTTAATGAGTTTGAGCTTTTTAGCTTCTTTACTTCTTTCATTGCCCAGGATTCTGAGCACGTAGAGCTTGCGGCGAGAAGGAATGCTGAAGCCATTTCGCTTCTTTCGGTGAAAACTGAGTCAGTGGACTTTGGCACTGGTCTTGAGGAGTTTGCTTGTGTTTTTAACGCTCCTAAGTTTAGGAGGTCTGCCCAGCAATTTGATGGTTATGTCTTTGAGATGTTTTGACATCCAATTGTAAATGTTGCTTTGTAAGTAACTATGGTCAGTATTTGTTGAGTTTGAAAACGTATGAATGAATATAAACTTGATTTGCCTTCGTTCTCGAGAGAAACGCCTCCTCCCTCCGAAGCGAGTTTTTGTTTATTCATGCACGTTGTTGTCTGTTTTGCTTGATACGAGGCTTTTTGCTCATGTGAGTGCGCCTGAGCGTAAGAAAGTTACACTCGATTCTCTATTTTTGAGAGGAACATTTCCTCCCTTAAATGAATTTATCTTTTACTTACGAATGCGCTTGATTGTTAATCTATTTTGTCGTTGAGTGATTCGAAGCCCCTTTAACTTCTTGGAGTAAGCATTTTAATTCGATAGAAACTTTGTTTGAGCCGAAGCCTCTTTTACTCCTTGGAGTATGTGTTTTTAAGTAAAGAAAATGCTTTTTGAGCCGAAGCCCCTTTTTACTTCTTAGAGTAAGCGTTTTCAAATGAAGGAAGTACTTTTTGAGCCGAAGCCCCTTTTACTCCTTGGAGTAAGCTTTTTATGCAAAGTAAATATTATGTGAGCCGAAGCACCTTTTACTCCTTAGAGTAAGCTTTTAGATCTAAATTGGCCTTACCTTTTTGGTAGGGTCGATTTAGTTCTATTTGTTTTGTCGAATACCAGTGATTTGGTTGAAGCCAATCGCTTTCGATGGCAGTTTTTATGGGGAATATCTCGTTCATATATTTTGCACGAGTTACACTTAGCACCGCCTCATTAAAAACCTCACCCCTTGGTCAGGGTTCCCCTGTGAGGAAAAGAGTACGGGCTTTTTGGAATAAAGAAAAATCTAATCTACTTATTGACTTCGTTTATTGATTACAAAGCCAATTTACAATCTTTTCACAGGTAGTACCTTCGTAAACTGTCCGCATTCCATGAATGCGGTAGCTCATTGCCTAGGCGAAATGATCCCGGCCTGTTGCTTTTGACGACTAAGAATGGGCCTTCCCACTTGTTTTGTAGCTTTCCCAAAGGCATGCTTGGTTTCTTCCTCAATACCCAGTCTCCTATTTTGATATCTTTTCTTACTACCTTTTTGTCACACCATTTTTTGTCTCAGCTTGGTATTTGGAGATATTCTTGGCTGCTTGCAGCCTGTAGATTTCTATGAGGTCCTTATCCATAGCATCGCTATCTTTTGGAGCTTCCTGTTGGGTACGAAGCCCTTTGTGGAGGATTTCCTCTGGGCACACTGCTTCTTCACCATATAGCAATTTGGAAGGGGTGAATTGAGTTGCCCTTGAAGTGGATGTGTTGTGAGCCTAGATTACCTTCGGCAACTCTTCTACCCATTTGCCTTTTTTCTTACAATTTGCTAGGCATTTTATGATGGCAGTGAAGATTAAGTCGTTTGCTCTTTCAACTGCGCCATTGGTTTGCGGGTGATACACCGATGCAAATCTTGCCTTTGTCCCGATGGACATGCAATACTGCCTGAATTCATCGCAATCAAACTGCTTTCCATTATCTACTGTGATTTCCCTTGGGACTCCAAACTGCACACAATTTGCTGCCAGAAGAATTTGATGACTGTTTTAGCTGTGATGTTTGCCAATGGTCTAGCTTCTATCCACTTGGTGAAATATTCTACTGCAACAATTGCATATTTCAGGTTCCCTTGCGCTGTAGGCAATGGACCTACTAGATCTATGCCCCATCTTTGCAGTGGCCATGTCAGAATTATTAATTGTGATAACTCCAAAGGTGATTTTTTGGTTGCTGCGCATTTTTGACATGCATCACAGGTTTTTACTATGTTGATTGCTTCGTTGATGATCGATGGCCAATAGAATCATTGCCTCATTGCTTTCCCACAATTGCTCTTGCCCCAAAATGAGCTCCACATAAGCCGCTGTGTATCTCTTGCATTAGCTCTTTGCCTTCGTCATGCGATATGCAGCGAAGCGAAGGAGCCACCACTCCTTTCTTATACAAGACATCGTCAATAATTTGATAGGACCTTGCTCTCTGTTGCATGCATTTGAGGTCCTCTTCGTCATCGGGTTCAAAGTATCCCCGAAGGTAAGCCATTATTGGTGAGCGCCAGTCTTCTGAGTATATTGCATTGATCAGCTTTGGCTGTTTATCTGGGTCTTTGATCGAAGGAGTTGTAATAGTTTAGAAGAAAACATCTGGAGGTAAGTTATCCCCTCTTGTTGCTGCCTTTGCTAATGCAATTCTTCGTTTCTTGCTCTTGGAATGTATTCGACTGTGAAGCCTTTGAATCTTTTCTCCATTGCACGAACAGTATTAAGATACTTGATGAGCTCGGGTTGCTTTGCAATACTCTCTTTCTCAATGTGGTAAGTGACCACCTTTGAATCGGTTTTTACTATGAATCGCTGAGCGCCCAATGCCTTTGCTTTCCTGAGCCCCAGCAATACAGCTTTGTATTCAGCAACGTTGTTTGTGCTTCTATCGCTATTTCGGCACAACTCTAGGTTCGCTGCGTATCTCATTCTCGCGCCTAAAGGTGATTGTACTATTGCTGCAATGCCAGCTCCTTTGTCCCCCCAAGCGCCATCGCAGTGTATTAGCCAGCTTTCTTCTCTGGTCAAGTTTTCTGCCGAAGGCGATGTCCATTCCACTATGAAATCAGCGAAGACTTGATATTTGATTGCTTTTCTTCGTTCGAAATCCACCACGTATTCTGACAGCTTTGCAGCCCATTTTCGTATCCTTACCGAAGCTTCTTTGTTGCTTAACAGCTCTTTGATTGGTTGGTCTGTCAACACGCTGATGTTGTGCCCCTCAAAATAATGCCTTAGCTTTCTGGATGCCATCACCATAGCATAAATCATTTTCTCGATCTCAATGTAGAATTGCTTCGATCCAGCCAATGCCTCGGATACATAATATATTGGTTGCTGTATCTTCCTGCCATCTGTCAGGTTCTCCGCAATAAGTGCAGCACTGACGGCTGAATGCAAAGCTGCGATGTACAAAAGTAAAGGTGCCTTAGGGTCAGGTGCTGTCAGCTTTGTGAGCTGCGTCAAATATTGCCTTAGCTCTTGGAATGCCTTCGACTGTTCCTCACCCCATTCGAACTTTGATGCATTTCTAAGTATTGCGAAAAAGGGTAGGCTTCGTTCAGCTGCCTTTACAGTAAACCTATTGAGTGCTGCAATTTTGCCTGAGAGCTTTTGAACATCTCTTATACATTTTGGTTCTTCCATGACAAGAATTGTATTGATCTTGTCTGGATTGGCTTCGATCTCGTTTACTGATACCAGACACCCAAGTATTTTTCCCTTGGTTGCTCCGAAAACACACTTCTCTGGATTAAGCTTAAGGTCAGCTTCTCTCATTCGTGTGAAGGCAACTGCCAGATCAGAAATGTGATCTTGTCTTTTGACAATCTTTACCAAGATGTCATCTACATATGCCAGTATAGTTTTGAACAGTTCATCTTTGAATATAGTGTTTGACATGCAGCAGAAGGTGGTGCCAGCATTGCGAAGCCCCTCGGGCATTCTGACGACGCAAAATGTGCCAACTAGAGTAATGAAGCTGGTTTTTGCTTCATCCTCTTTTTTCATCCAAATTTGGTGATAGCCAGAGAAGCAATCTAAGAGGGACATCATCTCACTTGCTGTAGCTTGATCAACAATTTTGTCGATTCTTGGGAGTAGGAAATCATCTTTTGGGCAAGCTTTGTTGAGGTCAATGAAATCAATACACATTCTGCCTTTGCCATTTTTCTTCTGGACTAGTACATTGTTTGCTAGCCAGGTTGGGTACTTTACTTTGCGTATGACATTAGCATCAAGCAGCCTTTGAACTTCGGCTTTTACAGCGTTCACTTTTTATTCGGATATTTTCCTTAGCTTCTTTTTCTTTGGCTTCATGTCCGCACTGATTGCAAGTTTATGTTCAATTAAGCTTCTGTCAACGCCTGACAAATCTTTGCTTGACCATGCGAAGACATCTTTGTTGTTTCTCAAAAACTCTATGAGTCTATCTTCTTCGTCTGGCTCAAGATCTGAATCGATAATCACTTTTCTATCAAAGACGTCAGGTTGTAACTGCACCTGCTTCGTCTCTGTTGCTTCTTGCATTCTTTTGCTATCTTTCTCGATATTTGGCTTTTCTTCTGGGTAGATTGGTTCCTTTTCCTCAAGCAGATGCACATTTCGTTGGCCTGGTGTGTTGGCTTTCTCAATGTTTCTAGCTTCTTTCTGATCACCAAACACAGTGATAACTCCTTTCAGGGCTGGCATTTTCATGGATAAAAATGCTTGTCTTATAATGATATCGAAGGCATTTATGACTCTTCTACTGAAGATGACATTGTAATCAAAGTGCATGTCTACAACATCGAAGGTAATATACTTAGTTCTTGCATTGGAGGTATCGCCGAAGGACACTGGCAATGAGATTTTCCCTAGTGTTGGTGTACACTTCCCCCTGAAGCCGACCAGTGGGGTGTCTGATGGCTCCAAGTTATCTGGGTTGATGTTAGTCATGTTTCTTAGAGTTTTTGCTAGGATGATGTCGGCTGAACTGCCCGTGTCCACTAGCACCTTCCCGATTGTCCAGCCAGCAATATTGGCTTCAATTGACATTGCGTCGTTGTGTGGAAAGTTTTGCAATTACAAGTCTTCTTTGGAGAAGGTGATTGGCATGTGAGACCACTCTGATTTCTTGTAAGGACCGACAACAGAGATGTTGCTGA